>PVHT020000521.1:12720945-12834585 GCA_004024745.2 Catagonus wagneri | reverse complement strand
GCCGCAGCCACAGCAACGCAGGATCCGAGCCGCGTCTGCAACCTACACCACAGCTCACGGCAATGCCGGATCGTTAACCCACTGAGCAAGGGCAGGGATCGAACCCGCAACCTCATGGTTCCTAGTCGGATTCGTTAACCACTGCGCCACGACGGGAACTCCTGTTCTACACATTTTTAAGTTTCTATGCAATTTAGTCAAAATATTAAAAACCCTGAAGGGGAAATCAGCCCATTATAAGTTTCCTTTAACCGATGGAAATGTTCAGCATTTGTTTAACATCTAAACAGAGCACAACCCTGGTTACTTCTTTGTCACTCAAAGAGACTCAGTTATACTGAAAGTCTGTTCAAACTAGCACTTACCCACTCTTCTCTCCATCACATTTAATTATTTTGAAAGGCTTACCCTTATCACTTATTAGTCTGGTTTTATGCTTATGTGAGGAGTATGTGATGTTATCTTATAGTGAAAATAAAGCCAGGTTACTTTGATTCTAATTTTAGGGTTTTCACACATGTGAGATCCTAACCGGTATTCTCTGGTCTCAATTTCATCTGTAAAATGGATCTATTAATAGTATTTACTTCATAGAACAATTATGAGCTTTAAATGAATTAATATTTATGAAGTGTCTGGTATGGAGAAAGCCCATATAAACAATTATTATTTATGGAAAGGAGAACAGACCTTAATGGCCTAAGACTTAATTGGCATGATGGCATAGCCTTCTATTTAGAAAGCTTCATAAGAACTCCTATAATTCAAATAAAAAGTTCTCATTGTAAATATTTCTTTGATGATTGTTAAAATTTTAAAGTAAAAGAAAGCTTAGGAAATTCTAATTCCAGCTTTATCACTTTGCTGATGAGAAAACTGAAGCATAGAGAACTACAATGATTTGTTGAAGAATGCAAAACTAGTCACAGAACTTTGACTAAAACCTAAATACTCCGATCTTTGACCTAGTGTTTCTTTTGGTGCTCCATATTGACACAGTTACATTTCTACAATCAAGTGTGTCTATGCTTCCAAATGGTTTTTCCAACATATTTTAGGATCCAGAAACAAAACACAAAACAAAGCAAAAATGGAAAAGAGGACATATTGTGACTATAAGCCCAGGAATGCATTTTCCAGTTTACAGTTGTCAAATACAATATAGGACGCCAGTTGTGTTTGAATTCCAGATAAACAACTCATTTGTTAAAAATCAGTATGCAGTATGTCCCCAATATTATATGGGATATACTTATCTAAAAATATGTTCCTTATTTATCTGAAAGTAAAATGTTACTAAGCATCCTGTGTTTTGTTCTATTTTATTTTCTTTCTTTCTTTTTTTTAATAATTTATTTTTTATGTTTTTGCATTATAGCTGGTTTACAAATTTCTGTCAGTTTTTCCGATTGCACCGCGTGGTGACCCAGTTACATGTACATATATGGATTCGTCACATGTGATTACATATAGTTCCCCATGCTATACAGTTGGATCTCCTTGCTTTTCCATCATTAAAGCACTAGTTATCCCCATTCCCTCCCACCCTCTCCCCCACCTGTGGCATGCGAAATTTCCCAGGCCAGGGATTAAACTTGCGCCACAGCAGTGACATCTCAGGATCCTTAACCTGCTGTACCACCAGAGAACTCTGAAGATCCTTTATTTTTTTTGTCCTTTTTTTTTTTTTTGTTAGGGCCGCAACTGTGGCATATGGAGGTTCCCAGTTAGGGACTGAATTGAAGCTGTAGCCACTGGCCTACACCACAGCCACAGCAATGCAGGATCCGAGCCGTGTCTGAAGCCTACACCACAGCTCAAGGCAACACTGGGTCCTTAACCCTCTGAGAGAGGCCAGGGATCGAACCTGAATCCTCATGGATAGTAGTCAGATGCATTTATGCTGAGCCATGTTGGGAGTTCCTCTGTTTTTTGATTTGCTGAATCTGACAACCCTATCCAGTCACAGAAGATAATAGCAAGATTAGCAAGTCTCATGTGGACAAGTAGGACAAAACACATAATCTAAGTTTATCACTTTTTATGAAAAAGGGATAAAAGTCTCATCTTTGTAAAGGGAGGATATTATCATCCTGACAACCTCATCTTTGATTTAGATATATCTGTCATATTAATACAGTCACATCTCATTTTATTGCATTTCACTTTATTGCACTTCACAGATACTGTGTTTTTATCAATTAAAAGTTTGTGGCCACCCTGCATTGAGTGAGTCTACCAGCTCCATTTTTCCAACAGGTTTTCCTTGCTTCATTTCTCTATGTCACATTTTGGTAATTCCAGCAGTATTTCAAACTTTTCCATCATTATTATAATTGGTATAGTGATCCATGATCAGTGATCTTTGATGTTACTGTTGCAAAAAAGATTACAGTTCACTGAAGGCTCAGAGGATGGTTAGCAATTTTTAGCAATATTTTAAAAATTAAGATATGTGCATTTTTGTGGATGCAATGCTATTATGCACTTAAGAAACTACAGTGTAGAGTAAATATAACTTCTTATCTGCATTGGAAAACCAAAAAAATTCATGTGGCTCACTTTATTATGATATTTGCTTCCCTGTGGTGGTCTGGCACTGGACCTCTGAGGTATGCCTGTAATAGCAATGGCTGATATTGAAAGGCCTCCATGTGCCAGACACTTTATAATTTATTTATGGGTATTTTCTCATTTGGTGCTCACGCAGCCTAGCTTTTTAGGTCCTATCATTATCCTCATCGTATATGAGATGGATGAGTCAGTCTGGGTTTATATCCACAGAGACTTATTTTTTTCTCACAGATGGGTGAGCAGCAGTCTTGCTCCATGGAACCTGGTAAAGCAAGCAGCTTCCATCCAGGACATGGTACAGGTAAGAGATCTCATGATGGAGCTATGTCATAGTTCTGAATGCTCTGCTTTAAAGTTACATGTTTCACTTCAACACACATCATTGGCCAAAGCAAGGCACACCTCCAAGCCTGAAGACAATGGGGTAAGAGAGTATGATTCTCATTCAGGTGGAGTGGCAAATGTTTTGAACAATAATGCCGTGTACTTGGTGAAGAAGCTGAGGCATAGATAAGGGATTTGGCCACAGTCACATAATAAGGTTTTGATTTGGGCATTCTGAGTCTATTGCCTGTGTTTTTAACCCTCTTCTGCACCATCTTCTTGTTATGTGAGGACAACAGCCTGGACGCTGACCTATGTCTGTCATGATGAATACTGAGCATGTTGGTTCCGAAAAGAGAAGCCACTGAGATTTGTGTCATCCTGGCTTCAGATCTGTCAGTAGGTCACATAGGGGATCTTGCTTACTGTAATTGAAATAGAAGGTCTTTTTCAGTTGTGTAGTATAGGGTTTTTAAAAATGTATAAATAGTGTCCTGCACTTTAAATAAGATCCTTTAGCAAAGCCCAGATACTATAAGGCAGTGAAATGACTTTCGGGTCCCAGATGTTTGTACACTTTTTTTCCCGTGATTCCCATGATTGCCGCTGAGTGGTTACACCTCCTTTACCAAGCTGAATAATACATCACACTTAAACTGACACCTCACCAGAGACAGAGTGCTTCTGCAAGGCCTCAGAGAGCCTGAGCTGTGGAAAATGAATGGATATTAAAGTGAAATATTAGGCCACAGAGTAGAACATGGCCTGTTGCATAAGAATGTTAAAATGATGTTATTGGCAAGTTGGAGAATACAATAAGGAGAAAATGATTATAACAGCTAGTAAAAAATGATGTCTTATGAAAAATTCATTTGTTACCTTAAAGAGCTTGCTCATAATTGTAACCATTTTCCATTTGTGGTAAGAAAACATAAATTGTTTTTTTCTTTCCTTGCTCAGGTAGGTAATTTTTTTCTTTTTTAACATGTTTTCAACACAGATCTATTTGCATTTCTCTAATTGATGATAGAAATAAATTTTACTCAAATCAGCATCAAGCGAAACAAAAATTTGCATATGATATTTCTGAGAGGAGATTCTGAGAGCTGTTGCTTGGTCACGTAATTTTTACAAGTACATTTTATGGCACATTATTTTACCATAAGCAGCCACTTTCCATTCAAGCATTTAAGTGATACAGAGCAAGGTTTTATTGAGGCAGCATTTGGAAAAATCCCTATAGATCTAGACTTTGAAACTTCTCTCTCTGGCAATGCATATAAACCTTAAAGATTGAGCTGGCATTGGGCTCTACATCATATTAAATATTCTTCTCTCAGTAAGGAAGGAATCTTTATTTGAGAATCAATATGTTGTTGGATAACTTGGTTCCTCTTTAAAAAAAAAAAAAGCCTAACAGAGAAATGGAAAGAAGTCTAATTATGTATTTTAATATACCCAGTTCTCTCTTGCTAAGAGAATATGCTTCTTTAAAAAATTTTTTTCCAGCGTGTTTTAGATTTACTGGGCTACCTCAGAGCCAATATGCACTCAACTGGCAATGGTTAAGAATATGAAAATGAGGATGGAATAGAGAATTCCCCAACCTTAGATCATGTTGGAATCACTTGTAGAGATTTACAAACTCCTGCCTGACCAGGTTGCATTCCCAGAATTCCTGATTTCACTAGTTTGGAGTGAATCCTTCCCAGGTGGTTCTAATGGACAGCTAGGGTTGTGAATCACTGGAATCAGAGTTGAGGGAGAAGAGCACATTGATCAAGAGTGGGACAGACAGGGATCATGTGGGGACACTAATGGCTGCATTCTTTTCTGGTAGAATTGCGTTTAACCTATTCCCCTTCCTTCCCTGCTCCTGCTGGCATCTTCCTCTTCATCTTCTGTACCATGTATGTAGTCTTTACTATGTGCCAGACAAAGTGCCCTACTTGGTTTCACTCAGTGAATCCTCAACCAAAGCACATGTAAAATAGTGTTACCTAAAACATGTAAATAGTGTTACATGCTTTAGGTAACGCTATTACCCCTGTTTTGGAGACGAGGAAATGGATGACCATGCAGGTCTCTAGTAACAGGCACAGGCTTGCATCCATGACAGCTTTGTGGTTAGGTTCCTGTTTTATAGGGGTGAGCCCAGAAATGTATTCTATTCTTCTAATTATTTTTGTCTCAGTTGCAGAAGTGCCCAACTCAGGATTTGTGTTTAAATTTGTGTTTGTGAGATGGAAATACTTTTGAAAGTTCAGAGAGGCACTCCTTTTCCCAAGTATTATCTCTGTAGTCTCTTTTGATTATATAAAACCCTCTCAATAGGCAGCTATGAGGCAGGATTAAGTAAGATACTCTGCTTATATACAAATAAACTTAGCAAGATGAGTTTGGTAACAGATTTAGCCATTACATTTTTTTTTTTTGACATAGTCAACAAAGCTTTCCAGATTCAGACACTGACCTTCCATCACTGGCAACTTAGGTCAGGTCTAGTAAACAGTGATGGGGGAATGACAGTGATGTTTGAAAGATGACATTGTATTTTCACATGGACACAAGGAAATGAGGTGGATAAAAGGAAAAGAAAGTGCCAGTTCTCTAAAGATTACTCTGTAGTCAGACAATAGCAACTTTGCAAAGGACCATCTCCTTCCCTTTAAGACTAAGCTTGCCTTCTGCAGTCATTCTCTTTACTTTAAATCTCAAGCTCTTATGCATGTGTTTAGAACTGCAACTTTGGACCCATTTCTATTATTTTCCAATAACATTATTGCTCTAATGCACTTCTATATACTTAACACAAAAAAGCTACCTGACAGCATGCACATGGATTATAAGCAACTATTAAGTGGTTAGGGAGGGAAAAAACTCCATGGAAGGAGAGACAAGTCTGGAGATATTTTATGATCATAAAGTGGAACACTGCTATGCATGGCTTACTTAGATATCATCTCACAGGGAAGATTTTGAGATCAAAACTCAGCTCCCTCAAAATTTGTTTTGTATCTCCTTAGGAAAGTTTCACACCTCAGTATTATGATTTTGTACAAGCATAACACCAAAAGTAGTTTATTTTAATTTTGTATCCTGCAATGTATGCTATTAGACAGACAGTCAGTGTTCACTTTCATTCAGAGCATGAGCATGCTTGCTGTCAAAGAGGAAGCCACAGGACAATTCCCTACTACTGACTGGGTTTCTAGATGTAGCATCTTTAACCAATGAATGAATGTGATTAAAGATATAGTGTGATATCGTAAGACATACGACAAGTAACCACAAACTTTTTCCTTGCCATTAAAAGTCACCTCAGAAATCAGTTTGGTCCTTTGGGATTTCTATTGAGAATAATTCTATTTGAAAATGCCTCTACTGAACATATTTTTCACAATTAATACAACCTTTTTTTTCCACTTTTGGAATAACTGTGTACAATATGTTGGAATATTTTGTTGGCCTGAATGTGTTCAGTGATAAAAAGAAAGATGTTATGCCAAATTTAAGCAGTGTAGTCCTATACAGAAGAGTTAGTTCTCTGAATAGTGATTCCTTTTCTAAATAAAAATGGAATGAGGAAGGTATTTTTAACAATGAAAATTATGCTGGAATATCAATATAGCTTTACAAGGTAACTCTTTGAAAGGCTGCAGCCTTGCAGTTTTTCATAAAAGATGCATTACTTCACAGTTATACCCAGGAGGGGGACCTGATTAGTTTGGGTTAAAAGGCTTTCTCAGTAAAAGAGGTCAAAGAAGCAACTATGTGTATTGGAATTTATGAGTTAGTCTGTGTTCTTAAACTCTGCCATCTGTTGGAATATCGAACACCTGAGACCTTGAGTGCCCCCCTCTCTCATGTAAACTCAGGTTTCAATTCAGTGTGGGATAAGCATCTACAACATTCTTGGGCACTGCAAGGAATGCTCCTGCCCCAAGAGATTTTGAGTTGGACTTTTTTTCACTAACTGTGTCCTGGTAGATTTAAGAGAGATAAAAGGGAATTCCTTTGAGTTTTCATTTTTCTAAATGCCAAGTCAGAGCAGGTGCTTCCTTTGGTACTGTCTTTGATTTAAAAAAAAGAAAAAGTGTTGCTTGAATTTTTCTTTCTTGTGTTTCAGGGTGACCTATGCATTTAGGTCCAGTATGCATTACCACTATCTCTCTTGCTCCATCCTCTAAGTCCCTAATTTCACATATCTCCTGTTCAGGAGAGGAACAGATATAGAGCAAAGAGCATTTTAGATGCCAGTTATTTTAATAAGCTGAAAGTGAATTTGATTGTAGGAAACTGCCAAAAACTTTTTGATTCATTCTTATAAAATAGGAGATCAAGATGGGATATAGCCAAGGGGGCTGAAAATTGCAATGTGATTAAAATATGTGGGGCTTCTTTTCCTTGGTGGGATAAAAAGTGGTTTGGGAGGCAAAGCCAAAAAGAGAATTAAGAAGGTATTTTGAACAATGAAACTTATGCTAAATATAGATTTACAAGGTAACTCTTTGAAAGGTGCAGTCTTGCGTATACCTAAGCTATGCAATTTTTCATAAAAGATGCATTACTTCACAGTCAATGTTTTATAACTCTGATCTATTTATTGATTCGATAACTATGATGATTCTTCTCATTCTATGTAGTCATGTTTCTGGCAATACAAAGTGATTTAGTTTGATCAGAAAATTTTGTTTAGTGTTTATTTATAAACTCAACTAAGGCAGGTTAAGGTGAATAAATAGCAGTGATGGTAATGGCAGTGTGAGGGTATGCTGTTTCCAATATTCTTGGTTTCATATTACTAACAGTACATAGAATAAATCAAGTGAGAGCCCGGAGGGCAACATGTGACCCCTAAGGGTGCTCATGGCCCTCATTGATATCTTGGATTTCTTTGTCCTAATAGCCAACAATTTAGTACCAAGGCCCCGGGATGACATAAACTCATTGGTATATGGTTGGAGGTTTAGTGTAACAGCACCACATCTGAGGGGTGATAGCCAGATGACTGAATAACATAACTCACTTGTATCCCTCATCAACAGTAGTAACTCGGCATTCATCTGCAGACTCAAGTGCCTCTGTGGCAGCTGTGGAATTCCTGTAGGAGACTGTGAAACTTCAGAGCTGTTCAAGGAGGCTGCAAGGAAGAGAGGCATTTTGAGA
The DNA here is from genome assembly GCA_004024745.2 of Catagonus wagneri. Taxonomy (NCBI): domain Eukaryota; kingdom Metazoa; phylum Chordata; class Mammalia; order Artiodactyla; family Tayassuidae; genus Catagonus; species Catagonus wagneri. Next base: position 12,826,518 of record PVHT020000521.1, on the reverse strand, counting down.
AGAGAAATTCTCATTCAGGTAGCTGACTTGCTGACCCTTGTCCCAGCTGTAAACCTAGAAACAGCTTTGTACTCCTAATGGATCAGCCACAGTCTCATCTGGCTTTAGTTCTGTCATTAGCACCATAACCAGGATCTGGGAGGAGTCTTGTTCACCCCTATGTTAGGTAATAGAAAATAGGCGTACATACATAATTTGTCAGGAGCTGGGAGGTGGAGAAAATGGGGAGATATTGGCCAAAGGGTACAGACTTCCAGTTATAAGAGGAATACATTCTGGGGATCTTATACACCATGGTGTCTGTAGTAAACAATACTGTATTATTGAAAGTTGAAGTATTGAAAGTTGCTAATAAAGCATGTTGTTAATGTTCTCACTACAGAAAAGGTGATGGAGGTATTAACTAACCCTGTTATGGTAACCATTTTACAAAATGTATGTGTATCAATCATCATATATACAACTTAGACTTACATAACAATAATAAAGTGAGTCTCTTATAGAGAATAAACAATTACATTGATATCATAGATTTATAATTTTCTTTTAAAATGGCTATTAATATCACGTGGATAAAAAAACTGTAATAATGACTTTAATAACTTTCTTATAAAAATGTACTTTTGAAAAGATTTAAGCTAAGCATTGAAATTCAGTAGGGTTTCCATGGGTCAAAATGAAAATTGTGGTGGTGGTCATGGAAGAGTCTAAAGTTTAGGGGAAAGGGTTAAAAGTCAGGGAAGTAGAAGAAAAATGTAAAAGTCCTTTTGGGTTAGAAAAAAGTTTTATCCTATTTTCCTAACACTGAGCTACTTTGAGAATGATACACTTGAGTAAATGAGTCAAATTTGAATAATTAAATGTGTAAGCTATGCTAATGCTCTCAGAATTCCCTCTGTGGCTGTGGCTTAGGTTGCAGCTCCTGCTCAGATATGATCCCTAGCTGGGAACTTCCATATACTGTGAGTGCAGCCAAAACAAACAAACAAACAGATAAATGAACTAGCATTCTATAGATGTTATAGTGTCTGGAAATACAGTAATAAACATTAGTGAATTTTAATCATAGAACTTGGTACATGGAAGAATACTTCTCATGTTAGTATTAACATGCTATCTAACCAGTGTTCACCTTTTATTTGTTAATTTGAAGACCTTCTCAGTTAGCATTTAAAAAATATGTATGGTTGCTATACCTATTCAGTTAATCTTCTGTTATACTTTAAAAGGAAAACGCTCCATTTCATGTTTTGAGTATATCGTTTTCATGTTGGTGAAAACGGTGATTTATGTATAGGCTGGCCAATTAAAGGAAGCTTTCTAGGGTAAACTTTCTAGGGTTCACAAATACTATAAAATTCTTAAACACAGATTCTGTTGCCCCTGGCATTTGGCTTTGTCAGTTGTAAAACTGACTTTTGGTGGGTCTTGACTCTGATCCAGCATCCCAGCTAATTGGAAAACCATATTTGTGATATAGCATGTCTTGAAAATGGTCAAGATAGCAGATGGTCTCTAAAACAAATTAAAAGCTAACAAGCCCAGTTCAGGCATGTTTGATAGCAGTGCTTAAAATGCAAAGGAAAAATGGACAAAGTTCTATTACTCTGACAATGGCAGCATATTACGTATGTCTATTTCCGTTTTTAAATGAACCTGAATAGTTGCTCATTAAAGCAAAGCCTCCTTCATCTAGTACCTGATTAAGTCTCCTATACATTCTTTCATGTAGGATTAATACATGCAGTCTTTCAATTTGAAAGTGTTCTCAAGATCTTGCGGAGCAGTTAAATCATAATAGTCATTCTTTTTCTTCCCCAACAAAGCCATAATTTCCTGGCATCTCTTCTCCTAGGTTATCTCTGTGGTACACCCTGGTATCTAATGGAGTAGGATATCATTAAACTGCACAGAGGAGCTCTCACACCTGTGACTGTCTCACTGTTCTCTCAAGGGATGAATATAATCACTCAGTCATGGCAGCAGGAATGTTAGCTTTGTTACTCAATGTCAGAGACACCATCGGCCATTTCCCTTCATTTGCTCACTCAGCATCTGCATGAGATGTGACAGGCTGCTGGTGGATCAGAATTATTGTCCCTTCAGGCAGATCTCATGTGGTTTTCATTGGGGAGGATGTTTCTATTAGTTTCACCAAGAAATTTTGACAAGGTCAAAAGAGCTTTTTGTGGCTATTTTGTGGAAAAATAATATTAGTCATAGAGTTGAAGGTCAGATTTAGTTGACCAGCAGTTTCCTGCCTTGGCATGAAGGGTGCTAGCTCTATTTGCCTGCATTTGTCATAGTGCATTTATTTCATTTCAGTGACGTAGTACTAATCAAAATTATTAGCTCCTTAGGTTTTTTTTTCAGTATCACATGAAATACGCTAGATATTTCCTTGTCTTCTGGAATTTAGATATTTTGTAAGCCAGAATTAATATTATATTAATTTGATATCTTATATCATATACTAGGCATATAGTAAATCCTTGGAAAATATTGATCGACCAGACCCATGACACTGTTGGTTTTATTAAATGATAGGGAGAACTACATTGTTAGCACTTATCTAGTATGTAAAATATTTTAGAATGTCTCTGGGTATTTCTGGCAATTCATTTGATTTTGATATATTCTTTAGTACATGCCCACCTTCCAAATACCTGCAAAATTTGAATATTTTCAGTAGTTTTATTCAGAAATCAAATGTCATTTATGGCAAGTCTAAATGATGAAGTTTTCATTTCTTATCTGGATATATTTTTTTCATAATGCATATACAACGTCCTTGCTGGCATCTATCAGCTCAAAGAGATACCATTTTAGTTCAATAAACTTTCTCCAAGCCTGGGAGAAAATTGCCTACCACCAGCCATATGAATAGAAATACTGATTTGGCAAGGAAAATCTTAAGAAAAAGAAAAGATACCCAATTTCATTTGTTGTAGAATGAATGTACTTACTTGCAACTCAGCAGCTTCATTTGGTATAACTTGTATATGTATTAAAATGAGGAAATAGAGGTTTTCTGCCTAGTATATATTCTTGCTTTTACTGTCCTTTACATTTCATAAGTAAGTACCACTCATAATATCTTCTATAGTTTGTAGTTTGTATTAACACATAAGAATATGGTGTCTGTGTGTTTTACAGGTGAGGAAACTGAAAATTCAATTTTCCATTTGTTTGACCAAGGCCATTTATGTGAGGCTGTGAAGTGGACTACTTTTCCACTGACTTTGATTTTGATAATATTCTCTATGTTTACTCAGAAGCATTACTTCTTGGGTAATTCTTGGATGTTGGCTTTTTTAATGTTTTGAGAATTTCTTTGAGACACAAATGAAGTAGTCATCTGACCCTTGCTGAAAGAGAAAGACATGACTCTCCTATCCTATACAGGCATCATGGCCATGCAGTCCAGTGTTATGTGAGTCACTGTGTAGTGCTGGTCATTGCCAATGAGGGTTAGGGCATCTTATTGAGAAGTGGTAATGGAATTATTTTAATAACCCTTTACTCAACTATGGACAGCTCATTTCAGAGGCAGTTTCCAGGGAAAAACTGCAAGAGGTGGTCACTGTTACTCACCTGATCTGTGTTGTGTACAAATAGTTTGGCAACTGGAAAATACATACACGATGAAAATTCAATAACTCCAGAGAGGGAAGGAGAATCTTAAGGAGAAATATGTTTCCCCTTCTTCCTCCCAGGAGCTATTGATCTCTTTTAAATCAAGACATTGAGACTTGAGTTTGATCTCAAAACTAAGGGTGAGAGTATTGTCTCTGACAAGTCAGACTTCTGCCGCTGGGCTGGCTATCAATCAGAATTGTGTTGCCAGGCCTTTAACCTCTCCATCTTTGCTGCAGCAAAACATGGACTGTAGTGAAGGCATTACAGTGAGGGAAAATGTGAAAGGCTCCTCATTTTTTTGGCACTGGGATATTGTGGAATCTTGAGTTTTAAAGGAACATTGTGAAATTTTCTAAGTGATTCTTCACCTTTTAATTTCTAACACAGACTCTCTCTTAATGAGCTGAAAATATACCCTATTTTCAGTTCAAAGCCCCATGACTAGGAGGAGGCCAAAGAGCCTGAGCTCTTCTTTAGAAACAGTTAATCTGTGGGTTTTCTGGGAGGTACAACTTCAGGGACTTAAATGGTTGTAAATGCCATTCAATAAAATCTACTACACTAATTATTTTTTATTTTTATTTCTTTATTTTTAGGTAAGTGTAATTGACCAACAACATTGTATTAGTTGTAGGTATGTGACATTGTGATTCAGTGTTTCTTTATATTAAAATATGTTCCCACCGTGAAAAGTCAACTTACCATTTGCCACCATTCCAATCTATTACAATATTATTGACTATATTCTCAGTGCTGTACATTTCATCTCTGTGATTCATTTATTTTAAAACTGGAAATTTATACCCCATAATCTTCTTAACATATTTCACTCATCCTCCCACCCCCCCCTCCTCTCTGGCAGCCCCCTGTTTGTGCCTCTGTATCTATGAGTCTATTTCTGTTTTGTTATGTTTGTTCGTTTGTTTTGTGTTTTAGATTCTACAAATGAGTGAATCCTAAGATATTTTTCTTTCTCTGTTTGACTATTTCATTTACAATGGTATACTCTAGATCCACCCATGTTGTTGCAAATGAAAAATTTCATTCTTTTTTGTGGCTAATATACCATATACATATGTATACATATCCATTCTTTATCTCTTCATCTATTGATGGTCATTTTGGTTGCTCCACATTGTATCTATTATAAGTAATGCTGCAGTGAACATGCAGGTGCATATATCTCTTTTGTTTTCTTTGGGAAAAAAAACTCAGAAGTGGAATTGTTGAATTGTATGATACTTCTACTTTAATTTTTTGAGGAGCCTCCATACTCTTTTCCATAGTGACTCCCCTCTATCACATTTAATGTTTTAGTCTTTGTATTTATCATCTTTCTGTTTTTCAGATCTCTTCAGTATGTAGATATATAGATATAGATAACTTATCTACTTTTGTCTTTTAACCTTCTTACTGGTTTTATATGTGTTTGACCTACTATGTTATACTTGATTTTACCTATAAGATTTTTCTTTTCATAATTTTTGAATTTCTTATTTTGGTTCTTCTCTTTCCACTGAAAGAAGTCTCTTTAACATTTCTTGTAAAGCCAGTTTAATGGTGTCAAGCACCTTTAGTTTTTGCTTATCTCTTTTGAATTTGAATGCTAAATAAAACTTTATCTTTTCTTTAAGTTTGAATGATAGCCTTGCTGGATAAAGTATTCTTGGTTGGTAAGTTTTTATTTTCATCAGTTTAAATGTCTTGCCATTCCCTTCTGGTCCAAAAAGTTTTCATTGAAAAGCCAGATGATTGCCTATGGGAGCTCCCTTTTATGTAACTAGTTACCTTTCCCTTGCTGCTTTTAAGATTATCTCTTTATCTTCAATTTTTGCCATTTTAATTAGAGTGTGTCTTATTGTGCATTCCTTGGGTTGATCTCCTCTGGAACTTTCTGTGTTTCCTAGATCTGGATGTATATTTCCTTTCCAAAATTAGGGAAGTTTTCCGCTATTGTGTTTTCAAATATATGCCCCTTTCTCTCTTCACTTTTAGTTCTTCTGGGATTATCTTATTGCTTCATTTGGAACATATTCTTCTGTTGTCTTATTTTGCTTGTCTTTTTTATTTTTATTTTTATGTGTTTGGTGGGTTGGTTATGTTTCCTGGTCTTGGATAAGTGGCCTTATGTAGGAGGTGTCTTTGGGACTCCACAGCTCACTCCTCTCTGGTCATAGCTGACTATGGGGCCTGGGTATCCTGGAGCTGGTGCCAACCCACTGATAGGCAGAGTTGGGTTCTAGGGCTGGTCTTGAGGCCCATGGCTGTTACTGACCCACCGGTGAGCAAAACTGGGTCCCTGTGTGGCTCAGTTTTGGACTGGCATATCCCTAAATTTGTGCCAACCAGCTGTGATAATTCACTCTAGGGAATACTCCAAAATGGTTTTTGCTGTTACCAATGTCTTCATGGTATAATAAGCTTCCCCAAATGGTTGCTGCTAGAGTCTTTATCCTTAGGTGGAGTTCCACTTGCCTCCTCCCTCTCTGGAAGTCTCCTCAAGATCAGAAAGTGGATCTGACCCAGGCTGCTCTCAAATTACAGCTTTTGTACTGCATCTTGGAGCATGTGAGATTCTTAAGTACCCTTTAATAGTGGAGTCTCTGTTTCCTATAATCCTCTGGCTTTTCCATATTCAAGCCCCAGTGGCCTTCAAAACCAGATACTCCAGTGTTCATCTTCCTGGTTTAGGATCCCAGGTCTGAGGAGCCTGATGTGAGACTTGGATCTCTGATTGCTTGGGGAGAACCTCTATGATTGTGATTATCCTCCTATTTCTTGGTCATCTATCCAGGGGGTGTAGATATTTACTATATTGTGTCTATGGCCTCCCACCCATCTCATTGTTCCTGATTTATATCTTTGGTTGTAGAAGATCTTTTCTGTTAGTCTTCAAATTGTTCTCATTGATAGTTGCTCTGTAAATAATTGTCATTTTGTTGTCCCACAGAAGGAGCTGAGCTCAGGGTCTCCCCACTCTGCCATCTTGACCACACTGCCTGTGCTTATTATTTTATAAACACAGACCCATTTAATTCATACAACATGTTTATATGGTAGATGTTTTTACAGATAAGGAAGGTGCAGAAAAACTAAATATCATGTTTGTTGCTTTATCACATTTAATTAGTCGCAGATCTGGGATTCTAGCCCAGGTTTATCTCACTGTGAAGACCATGCTCTTTCTTTCATACTGTGCTCTTTGAATATATTTAGCTTCTAGAAAACTAATTTTTTCTTAGAATTTGCTGTTTTCTTTTCCCCAAGTGAAGCAATATGTCACTGTTTTCTACTGACAGTTTACTAACAACAACCGTATTTTATATCTTTGTTGATATTTTTGAAGTCTAAGTGGATATTTGTCTACAGTGCCTCAGTCTTGCAGTCTCTTCCTGGGCTTAAGCTAATTTAATACCTCCAAATCACATCCTTAAGCCCAGTGAAACCCCAAAATGATATATACTATTACTTTTAATTTTGTTATCTAATTGAGTCCATTTTTTGTTAACTAGGGCTGAGATTTCTTATAGTGCTATAAAGCAGGATGATTTTCACTTAGAGAATCAGTCTACTTGACTTTCCTTATATCTATCCAGAGCTGCCAGTGCTACTCTGCAAGGTCTGAAGAGAATGGAGAAATTTGTCCTGAATACTTCTGAAACTATTTAAAAACCTTATTCACTAAAATTTTGGGTAGACTTGGATTTTGTCATTTGAACATGTTCAAACTGCACCAGCATATTTATGTTCAACTGTGGTCCCATTCTCAGTATTTATACCCTGAGGACATCAGGTGGCCCAGATCCAAGGCTTGGTCCATCAGTTTTTTCTATGCCTGAAAGGATCTTCCTCTAGTCCATTCTAAACCATATTTATTCCTTCTTCACAGTGCTGCATGGACATTACTTTCATGATCCCTCTCCCACTTCCTCTGTCCTATCTCTGTTTTCTATTTTACTGACATCTGACTAAGAGTCTATGTATAGTTGGGTGTATGTATTCATAAATCTATGTAACAAATAATTAGGTTAGCAAATTTTGGTAAAAGCAGATACCACTCCTTCTTCCTCTTCAAGTCCAAGAACCTAGCACAATGCCTAACACATAGAAGTCACTAGGTGAGCTTACCAATGAAGAGTCAATGCTCTAAATTTCAGAATTAGGGGGTTGCAGCAAGATGGTGGAGGAGTAAGAGGTTGCGCTCACCCTCTCCCACAAACACATCAAAAAACACATCTAAATGCAAAACAACTTCAACAAAACATCAACTGAATGCTGGCAGAAAAACTTAAACCTCCAAAAAGGGTAAGAAACTCTTGACATAACTGAGTAGAACAACAGGAAAAAAAAAGGAAAGAGAGAGAGAAAAGGAATCAGGACAACAGCACTCTAGGGAGGGAGCTGTGAAGGAGAAAAGGAACCCAAACCCTGGGAAGCCACCTAACCAACAGAAAGATCAGCTGAGCCGGAGAGACCTCAAAGCCCAAGAAAAGCACAGCAGCTGGACTGAGAATGGCAAAGCAGTGTGAGAGCCTCACAGATCATCTGAACACTGGCACAGAAACCACAGCCTGAGATGCTCAGGTGGGGGCTGGGAGCTGAGACTTAGGCTCCAGATGTCAGTCCCCAGGAGAGGGCTGGGATTGGTGGTGTGGAGACAGCCTAGGGGGCTAGGAAGCAGGGCACCACAGGTGGGGGAGTGATACTCTATGGACTGGGGAGGGAACCTAGGAGAAGGTCTGGGCCCACAGGAGAGTCAAGGCACCATTGTTGAGAAGGAGGGGAGGAGGTAGAGCTGACCACCATAGGAAGCTCCTTGAACTAGCGCAGAGGGAGGGGTGAATCAAGCACAAAACTCCAGCAGCTGGAGGCTAGCTCACAAAGGGTGGGGAAACTCAAGTGCAGAGAGCTGGTCGGATTAAGCACAAACCTCTAGGAGCCAGAGGGGAGCTTGCAAAGTGCAGGGCAACTCAAGTGCAACCATGGTAGCTGGGTAGCCTGAGGCTACTTGCTTGACTGCTATTGCCCTGGCATCTTCTGGACACATATTGCCTGGAAGCCCCTTGCTAGACTGCTAAAGATCAGGCATCTCTGGGCACAGCTCACCTGTGACAGGAAGCAGCTTGCTAGACTGCAGTGGAGACTGCCAACAACAGTGGAGGCTGTTGCTTATCTGCAGTGGTCCGGCATCTCCAGCGCAACCATCCATAAGACTTTTGCTCCTATACTGAAGCAAAAGTGGGCTAAGGGCATCAGGGGCTAAGTGTGACATGGGGCATACCAAGCACCAGAGACTGTTGCTATCACTCCCCTGGGAATGCACCAGCCCTGCAGCTGACACTGCCAGACCCTCAGGGCAGCACCCAAACACTTGTTTGCTGTCCCCTCCCAAATAGGAACAATCTGTACAGCAGCTCCTATGTGGGTTAAGTGAGAGGGGTGGCTTCATGCATGGATTATAGGTGAAGGGGGCAAGCCACCACAATTATTGCTGGCTTTAGAGACGATCATGGCCCGTAACCACTAGGAGTCCCTGAACAGGTACCACCTGTAGTTCCAATCACCTCAGAGGAGGGCTTTGCAGTCAAACACTAGCCATGATGGCTCTCACTCCCCTGGGAACACACACATCCTGCTGCTGCTACTGTCAATTTCTCTGGACACCTATTAGATCTGCCGAGATCTCATTACCACTTCCCAGGGCCCTGCAACTAGGAGTAGCCAGTACCACCTTCCTGCAGGTCCTTGCTGCTGTTGAGAGCCCAAAGATCAGGCACCAACTGCTGGCCCTACCCACTGCTTCCTTCCCCCTGAAAACACACAGAGACCATAGAGATAACAGCTTGATCACACTGAAGAAAGAGACACCAAGTATTCAAACTTCCACACCAAAAATAAATAGTAACCCCACCAAAAAAACACAGTGGGGTGCTATTACCTAGAAGTAGCCTTCAAGACTACAGTGTGGATTCCCTGAACTCACAGAAAAAGAAAACCATAAGCAAGATGAAGAAGCTCAGAAACCATTCCCAGTTAAAGGAACAGGAGAATTTAAATAAAGCAGTCAACAATGGAACAGACCTCTGCAGTCTGACAGAAATGGAATTCAGAAGGGAGGTGATGAAAGTACTGAGGAATTAAGGCTGAATATCAAGAAATTAAGAGAAGACACAAACAGCAATGCAGATTCTGTTAGAAAGGAACTAGAAAATATAAGGAGGAGCCAAGAAAAGCTGCAAAACTCATTTGTGGAGATGCAAACTGAGCTAAAGGCAATAAAGAGCAGTTTGAATAATGTATAGGAAAGAATTAGTGATGTGGAAGATAGAATAATGGAAATCACCCAATCAAGACAGCAGACAGAAAATCAAATGAGAAAACATAAAAGCAATATGAGATCTATGGTATAATATAAAGTGGCCCAATTTATGCATAATTGGAATTCCAGAAGGAGAAGAAAAGGGGATTGAAAATATGTTTGAAGAAATTATGTCTGAAAACTTTCCAAATCTGAAGGATTCTGACATCAAGATACAGGAAGCACAGAGGGCCCCAAACAAGTTGAACACAAACAGACCCACACCAAGGCATATTGCATTAAAAATGGCAAAAATTAAAGATAAAGAGAATATCCTAAAGGCAGCAAGAGAAAAGAAAAGCGTTAATTATGAGGGATCCCCCATAAGGCTGTCAGCTGATTTCTCTTCAGAAACACTACAGGCCAGAAGGGAGTGGCAAGGTATATTTAAAGTGCTGAAAGGAAAAAATTTGCAACCTAGAATACTCTATCCAGCAGGAATGTAATTTAAAATAGAAGGGGAAATAAAAAATTTCTCCAAAAAACAAAAGCTAAAAGAGTACAGCAATACTAAACTCTTTCAAAAAGATATACTGAAGGGACTCCTATAAAAAAAAAGTAAAAAAGTAAGAAATAGAATGGAGGAAACCACAAATGGAAAACAATTATTCAAATAAGTCAGAAAAGAGATCTAAACATAAAGATACTAAAACAAACAAACAAACAAACAAACAAATAAATAAAGACAACAAAATCATATATTATGGGGACGGAAAATAAGAAAATACAGACTCTTTTTTTAACTGTCAAAAAACTTTTTTTAATGATATGTTTGAGCCTATATGGATATCAGGCTACATCAAGGACATAAAATAAGGTGTTAACATACTTAAAAAACAGGGCAACCACAAATCAAAATGGAACATCACGTCCACAAATACAGAAAAGGAAAGCACTCAAGCATAAAACAAATGGAAACCAACAGCCAAAAAAAGAAAAGAGAAACACAGAATCAACTGCAAAACAAGGTCTAAAATGGCAATAAATACACATCTATCAATAATCACCTTGGATGTCAGTGGACTGAAAGCTCCAATCAAAAGACACAGAGTGGCAGACTGGATCAAAAAGCAGAAACCTACAAGAGACTAACCTTAGTGCAAAGGACACAGACAGATTGAAAGTGAGGGGATAGGAAAATATATTTCCTACCAACGAACAAGAAAGGAAAGCAGGAGTGGCAAGACAATACTCATATCAGATGAAATAGACTTTAAGATGAAGGACATAAAGAAAGACAAAGAAGGACACTATTTAATGGTTAAAGGATCCATTCAAGAAAAGGATATTACAATTGTCAATATATATTCCCCTAATATAGGAGCACCCAAGTACCTAAAGTACTATCAGACATAAAAGGAAAAATAGATGGTAATACAATAATAGTAGCAGACTTTAACACTCCACTCACATCAATGGACAGATCCTCTAGGCAGAAAATCAGTAAGGCAACAGAGATCCTAAATGACACAATAGAAAAGTTAGACCTAACTGACATTTTCAGGACATTACATACAAAAAAATCAGAATATACATTCTTCTCAAGTGCACATGGAACAATCTCAAGGATAGATCACATACTGGGGCACAAAGCTAACCTCAACAAATTTAAGAGTATAGAAATTATCCCAAGCATGAAACTAGAAATCAACCACAAAAAAGATGAGAAAAACATACTACATGGAGACTAAACAACATACTATTAAAAAATGAATGGCTCAATGAGAAAATCAAGAAGGAAATTAAAAAATACCTTGAGACAAATGAGAATGAAGACACAACCACTCCAAATCTATGGGGTGCTGCAAAAGCAGTGCTCAGAGGGAAAATCATAGCAATACAGGCCTTCCTCAAAAAAGAAGAAAAATCTCAAATTGACAACTTAACCCATCACCTAAATGAATTAGAAAAAGAAGAAAAAAAACCCCTAATGTCAGCAGGAGGAAGGAAATCATAAAGATCAGAGAGGAAATCAATAAAATAGAGTTTCAAAGAACAATAGAAAAAATCAATAAATCCAAGAGCTGGTTCTTTGAAGAGGTAATCAAAATTGACAAACCTCTGGCTAGATTCACCAAGAAGGGGAGAGAAAAGTCCAAATGAACAAAATAAGAAATGAAAAATGGGAAGTCACAGTGGATATTACAGAAATACAAAAAAAATGAGAGAATACTATGAACAATTGTGTGCGAACAAGTTTGACAACCTAGAAGAAATGGACAACTTTTTAGAGATTTACACCCTGCCAAAACTGAATTAAGAATAAATAAATCAACTAAACAGACCAATCACTAGAAATGAAATTGAGTATGTCATAAAAACACTCCCTACAAATAAAAGTCCAGGACCAGATGGCTTCACAGGCAAATTCTACCTAGCATACAAAGAGGAACACTTACCCATCCTCCTTAAACTTTTCCAGACAGTTGAAGAAGAAGGAACACTCCCAAAGACATCTATGATGCCACTATCACCTTAATTCCAAAACCAGACAAAGGCACCATGAAAAAAGAAAACTGTAGGCCAATATCTTTGATGAATATAGATGCAAAAATTCTCAACAAAATTTTAGCCAACCAAATCCAACAACATATAAAAAAGAGCATATACCACAACCAGGTGCCATTCATCCCAAGTGCACAATGATGGTTTAAAATATGCAAATCAATCAACGTCATACACCACATTAACAAAAGAAAAGTCAAAAACCACATGATCGTCTCAATAGATGCAGAAAAAGCATTTGACAAAGTCCAACATCCATTCATGATTAAAACTCTTACCAAAGTGGGGATACAGGGAACAGTTCTTTACATAATAAAAGCTATTTATGCCAAACCCACAGCAAATATAATACTCAACAGAGAAAAGCTGAAAGCCTTCCCACTAAAATCTGGAACAGGACAAGGATGCCCGCTCTCGCCACTATTATTCAACATAGTATTAGAAGTCCTAGCTACAGCAATCAAACAAAAGAAACAAAAGGCATCCAAATAGGAAGAGAAGAGGTGATACTGTTACTCTCTGCAGATGACATGATAGTATATATAGAAAACCCCAGGGACTCAACCCCAAAATTACTTGAACTGATCAACAAATTCAGCAAAGTAGCAGGATATAAGGTTAACCTTCAGAATTCAATTGCATTTCTGTATACTAACAATGAAATATTAGAAAAAGAATAACAAAATACTATACCTTTTAAAATAGCACCCCAAAAAATCAAGTACCTAGGAATAAACCTGACCCAGGAGGTGAAAGACTTATATGCAGAGAACTGCAAAACATTAATCAAGGAAATCAAGGAAGATACAAAGAAATGGAAAGATATTCCATGCTCATGGGCCAGAAACATTTATATTATAAAAATGGTCATACTACCCACAGCAGTCTACAGATTCAATGCAATCCCTATCAAATAAATGTGACATTCTTCACAGAACTAGAACAAACAATCTTCACAGAACTAGAACAAACAATCCAAAAATTTACATGGAACCACAAAAGACCCAGAACCACCAAAGCAATTCTGAGGAACAAAAACCAAGCAGGAAGCATAACTCTCCCAAACTTCAGGTGATATTACAGGGCCACAGTAATCAAGACAGTGTGATTCTGGTACCAAAACAGACATACAGACCAATGGAACAGAACAGAGACCCCAGAAATAAAGCCAGATGCCAACGGTCAATTGATCTTTAACAAAGGAGACAAGAACATAAAATGGAAAAAGACAGTCTTTTCAGTAAGTGCTTCTGGGAAACCTGGACAACTGCATTCAAATCAATGAAACTAGAACACACTCTCACACCATGCACAAAAATAAACTCAAAATGGCTTAAAGACTTAAATATAAGACAAGACACTACTGTCCATTAAACTCCATTAAACTCCTGGAAGAAAACATTGGTAAAACATTCTCTGACATCAACCTTACAAATGTTTTCTCAGGTCAGTCTCCCAAAGCAACATAAATAAAAGCAAAGATAAAGCAATGGGACCCAATCAAGCAGACAAGCTTTTGCAAAGCAAAGGAAACCAAAAAGAAAACTAAAAGACAACTTATAGATGGGAGAAAATAGTGTCAAATGATGCAACTGACAAGGGCTTAATCTCTAAAATATACAAAGAATTTATACAACTCAACAGTAAAAAAGCCAGCAATCCAATTGAAAAATGGGCAAAGGACCTGAATAGACTTTTCTCCAAAGAAGATATGCAGATGGCCAACAAACACATGAAAAAATGCTCAACATTGCTGATAATTAGAGAAATGCAAATAAAAACTACCACGAGATACCACCTCACACCAATCAGAGTGGCCATCAATAATAAGTCCTCAAAAAACAAATGCGGGAGGGGGTGTGGAGAAAAGGGAACCCTACTACATTGTTGGTGGGAATGTAAGCTGGTACAACCACTGTGGAAAACAGTATGAAGGTACCGTAGAAAACTATTCATAGAACTACCATATGACGCAGCGATTCCACTCTTGGGCATATATCCAGACAAAACTTTCCTTGAAAAAGACACTTGCACACACATGTTCACTGCAGCACTATTCACAATAGCCAAGATATGGAAACAACCCAAATGTCCGTCAACAGATGATTGGATTCAGAAGATGTGGTATATATACATGATGGAATACTACTCAGCCATAAAAACAATAAAAGAATGCAATTTGTGGCAACATGGATGGAATTAACCACCCTCATACTGAGTGAAGTAAGTCAGAAGGAGAAGGATAAATACCATATGATATCACATATCTGGAATCTAATATACTGCACAAATGAACCTTTCTACAGAAAAGAAAATTATGGACTTGGAGAACAGACTTGTGGTTGCCAAGGAGGTTGGGGAGGGAGTGGGATGGTATGGGAGTCTGGGGTTAACAGTTGTAGACTATTGCCTTTGGGATGGAAAAGTAAGGAGATCCTGCTGTATAGCACCAGGAACTATATCTAATCACGTGATGAGTCTATATATGTATGTGTGACCAGGTCACCATGCTGTGCAGTTGGAAAATTGACTGAAATCTTTAAACCAGCTATAGTGGAAAAATAAAAAAATAAAAAAAAATTTTAAGAAGAATTAAGAACACGAAACCCTGTGGACGTGTTATTTTTTTCACAAGAATGATACTGCAGAGTATGTTTAATTTCCAAAAATAGTTAATTAGAATGTTATGTTTAAATTTTTTTATGGCAATCAGCATTTCAATGATGGTAATTCATGTATGCATATATATATATATATATAAAACATAATTGATATCTAATATATATTATCATTATATATTAAGAAGAATCTCTTTTCACATTTTATTTGCAGAGTTTCAAATAACTGATAGGAGAATTTGTTTCTGTGTAATTAAAAAAAAACCCATGTTGTGTACCAAAAATATGTGTGCAAGTATATTTTATTATTGTACCTATTGCAGAGTTTTTTGTGACATCAGTTTAGGCTACAATAACTAATGCAAAATTAAATGAGTTGGAAAGAGAAAAAAAATTCACAATTACATTTTGGAATAATTGTTTTAACAGATTCTGCTGGGTTTCACTAAGGAAAAAGATGTACTTCTCAAGGAAGTATATTACTGAATGTCTGTTTTATTGAGATAGCTGGAACCTTGAAGGAATTTCTGCAGCCATTCTTAATAAGGCAGACTCTAATTTTATTGCCCGCATCTTATCAAAAAATTATGTAGCTTATTATTTTAGGAACTTGAAAGAATCACTTAGATAGTGGAAAAATGATAAAACCATTACAACTGAATTTCAGTGTCCCTTGATACAGACACTATTCTTATCTTTTATTATCACAAAATGTTTTAACTAGAAAGAGACATGTTTTTGGCTTTTTCCTTGTTTGTGTCTTTGTATTTTAATTAAATGAATAAATGTTCACTAGAGTACTCACAGAAAATATATTGCTTTTTTTGCAGTATAGCTTTAATAGTTCTCAGGGAGACCCAGTGTTGTATGGCTCTATACCAGGGGTTGGCAAGCTAGGTCCTGTATGTCAAATCTAGCCCAATCCCTGTTTTTGTAAAGCATTGGAGGTAAGTGATTTTGAAATTTTCGAATGGTTGAAAGTTAAAAGAAGAATATTTCATTGCATTTAGAAATTATATAAAGTTCAAATTTCAGTGTCTGTATTGGCACACAGCCATGGCCATTCATTTATATATTGTCTATGATTGCTATTATGCAGCAATGCCAGTGCTAAGTGGTTTTCACAGAAACAGTAGATCCCACAACTCTAAAATTTTTACTATCTGAACCCTTACAGGAAGTTTGCCCATCTGTCCTCTAGAAAACATGCTTCTAATACTTCTTCTATTGTCAGTTTATCTTGGGAGAAATACACAATCAATCAACACTTACATGCTATGCTGGCCAGTCTTTCTCCTAATCTTGCCTGGTTATATGAGAAATCAATGTGACTCACTTCTGGAGTTTCTGATAAGTCTAGCTTGTATCATCAAAATAAGCAGAGTTGAAATGGGGTCTCCATTCTTGTTTGCCATGTACATCTCATTTAATAAGCGTGGATAGAAACTGTTCCTACAAGACCTATTAGTATGTCACAGAGACAATAGGAATTTATTAAACTGAAGTATTTTCATTTTCAGTATCCACTAATTATTCCTAGTTGTTATCTCATTCTTTATCCATTAAAATAAAAATTTTTATGACTCCTGGAAAAGGATGGCTGCAGATTGGAATAAAAAATTAAATATTTGACTCTGCCTTTCAAAGCAGTCCTCTCACATTTAAGCACCTTTGCAGACTGAAGCTTTTGGTTTTCACAAATGAGGTTTTCTGAGAGAAAGATTTTTACAAACAGTCTCATATCTGAGCCTTAACAAGGTGAAAATAAAGAATCAGGCCCCATTTGGAGAACTTTTTGCTATCAGCCATTGAAGAAAAAGCGTATACCACAATCACAGTTCCTATTAGAAAAGGAAGGAGAACTAGGAAGCCTCTACCAAAAGCTCCTTAAAAGGTACGTGAGTTCAGCAAGGTCACAGATTACCCAATTAATACATATATATTTCTGTATTAACAGTAAGCATGAAGAAACCAAAGTTAAAAATACAGTGCAATTTATAGTTTCTCCACAGAATGCAATACTTGGGTGTACTTATCAAAACATGTGAAGAATTTGTTGAAAATTATAAGGTACTGATAAAAGATATCAGATAGGACTCACATAAATGGAAGGACTTACATGCTTAATGGATTGAACCACCGAACACAGTAAAAGTGTCAATTCTCACCAAAGTCATCTATGGATTTAATGCAATTCCTATCAAAATCCCTGCGATTTTTTTTCAAAGACACAAAAAGCTTATTCTAAAATGTACATGGAAAGGCACAGGCCGTAGGATAGTTAGAGAAGCAGTCTTGGCAAAGAATAAAGTGAGAGCAATCACATGCATTGCTAATTAAGTCTTATATATAGTGATCAAAACAGTATAGCATGGTGGGATGTTAGACACACAGACTGGTGAAACAGAAGACAGAATATACAAATTGACCACTGAAACACGACCAGCTGATTTTGATAAATTGAAAAAGCAATTAAGTGCAAGGAGGGTCAACTTTTCCAGCAATGATACTGGAGCAGCTGGACATCCGTGGTCCAGAAAGCAAAAACTTCACAGCTAAATAAAAAATTATCTCACAGTGGAATGTAGTTTTAAAATGCAAAATATAAACCTACCAAAATTTAGGAAAAAAAGGTGGAATGTAACACCAAAACCATGAGCCATAAATGAAAAATCAGTAAATTGGAGCTCAACAAAATGAAAACTTTTGCTATGTGAAAGCCTATGTGAAGGAAATGAATGCTAACTATAGAGTCAGAGACCCATATCTCTGACAAAAGATTTGTATATAGAATATAAACTTTCAATACTCTAGGCTATAAAAACTGAAAATTTGACAGTAAGAAGCAAACAATCGAACTCTACATGGAAAAAAAATACATGAACAGTTAGTTCGCTGAAGAAGATACATAAATGGAAGATAAGCACATGGAAAGATATTCATTAACATTAATCTTCAGGTAAATGCAAATTAAAACCACAACAAGCCATGAATGTATACCTTCCCAGCTGGCTAAAATATAAAAACGCTCCAAGTTTAAAGCTAGTGAGGAAGTGGGGAAACTGGATTACTCACACATTGCTGGTGGGAATGTAAAATAGTACAGTTACTTTTGAAAACACTAAAGACAATTTTGAAAATACTCAAGACTAAATATGAAAATACAAAAGCACCTAGAAATTGTACTCTTTGTCATTGATTCCCCCCAAATGAAACTTATGTTGACATAAAACTTTGTATAAATGTTAGTAGTAATTAAAAAGTACAGTTAGCCCAGATGTCATTTAAAAAGTGAATGGTTAAACAAATGGCGTGCATTTGTTAAACAGATGTTACAATGGTGTACTATTCTGCAATGAAAAAGAAGGAAATGTGGGTACACGTAACAATTTGAATCACTCTCCAGGGCATGATGCTGAGCAAGAAAAACAAAGAAGCAAAAACCAAAAACAGGAGTTCCTGCCGTGGCTCAGTGGTTAACAAATCCGATTAGGAAACATGAGGTTGCAGGTTCGATCCCTGGCCTTGCTTAGTGAGTTAATGATCCGGCGTTCCCATGAGCTGTGGTGTAGGTTGCAGACGTGGCTCGGATCTGGCATTGCTGTGTCTCTGACATAGGCTGGTGGCTACAGCTCCGATTAGCCCCCTAGCCTGGGAACCTCCATATGCCTTGAGTGTGGCCCTAGAAAAGGCAAAAAGACAAAAAAAAAAAAAAAAACAAAAGCAACAGCAACAACAGAAAACCAACCCAAAATGTCACATATTGTATGATTTTCCCTCTGTAACATTTCTGAAATAATAAATTTTAGAAATGGAGGACAGATTAGTAGTTGTGCAGGGTTAGAGATAGGGAGATGGGACAAGAGGGAAATGGGGGTTGATGTAAAAAGGACAAGATAAGGAATCATTAAGATTTTTGGATCTATTGAGCATCTTGACTGTGGGGGTGGATACACGACACTATACAGATGATAAAATTGTGTAGAACTTTTTATGTACCCACATATGAATACAAGTGAAACTGGAGAACTCTAAATGAGGTTGGTGGGTTGTATTCACATCACTGTGCTGGTTATCCTACTATAGTTTTGCAAAATGTGATTAATGAGCAAAACTAAGAGCAGCATACAAATGATCCCTCTGAATTATTTCTTACAAGTGTACATGAATATTTAGAAATAGGCATAATTTGGAGTTCCCATCATGGAGCAGCAGAAACGAATCTGACTAGGAACGATGAGGTTGCGGGTTTGATTCCTGGCCTTTCTCAGTGGTTTGGGGATCTTGCGTTGCTGTGAGCTGTGATGTAGGTTGCAGAGGCAGCTCAGATCCCGCGTTGCTGTGGTATAGGCTGACAGGTGTAGCTCCAATTCAACCCCTAGCCTGGGAACCTCCATATGCCAAGTGCTACCCTAAAAAGCAGAAAAAAAAAGGAAAAGAAAGAAATAGCCATAATTTCAATTAACAGTGTTCTGGGATGTTAACAGTTATTGGTGATAAACTGTTTCCACAAAGAAATAAAAAACTGAAAAAAGCCTGCAGAGTCTAGGGATCTCCCAGTAGACTTTGGCAGTCTCCTCCATTATCAGTAGTAAGTTCTGGTCAGCACAATAACCCAAAGCGCAGACAGGATTTGTTTTGTACTCAGCAGGTGCCAGAGCAGCGTGTTCGGTAAACAGATGCAGGAAGCGATACCTCAGTGAGACCAGGAAGACCCAGATGTGTGCTCCTTCCCCAGAACATGGGGAAACCCATTCTCCCCACCTGTTTTGAAACTCAGATCTTTGCCAGAATAAAGGGCCAGGCTAGGAGGAAAGAGAAGAAAATCTTAGAGACTCTTTTCTGAGAAGTGACCAAACGGTTACATTGACATTCCGGAATAATATTGCCTGAGGATGGCTACAGCATGACTGGGTTGGACTAGGTGGACAGAAATGGAAGAGTGTAAGTTAACCATTTTAGATGGATGGGATCTTGAGAGGAAAATTTAATTCAATATTAAAAAGTGGAGGTACCTCTTGTTGCCTATCTGACTCATAACTTTTAAGTTTTAACCTTACCAAAATAATTTCATTGTATTGGAAGTACTTGCATATGGAGGTACCTGAGTGACAAGGAACCTGGTAGATCTTAGTAAGTCACTTCCCTCTAGGCATCTACTTCAGAGCATCCTTGGCAGTCTGCTCCATCCCTTTATTTATTTACTTATTTATTTGTTTGTTCGTTTTTCTTTTTGGCTGCTCCCATGGCATGTAGAATTTCCTGGGCCAGGGATCAAACCCACACTACGACAGTGATCTGAGCCACAGTAGTGACAAGACTGGATCCATAACTCTCTGAGCCACAAGGAAACTCTTCCATGCCTTTAGAATGACCCTGTCCTTGAAGACAAGGAGACAAATGGTTAAAGTCCCAGAAAATTTCCTGCCCCCAAATTGCTTTGTCTCAGTTGAGGTAGATGCCACCCCTTAGTCATCAATTAGAGTGACAGACTGAATTACCAGTTACTGGTGTGGAACCAGCAGCTACAGAGCTATGGCTGGATAAGCAAAGTTGAATTTTGAGATGTCTTGGGACGTCTGGCCTGAATACAAGGGGCATATTCTGGATCTGGATGACATAATTTTTGACCAAGTTTTCTTCACTATCTCAAGGGAGCCAAATGCCTTGATCAACTTCTGCTCAATAATGAAATAAGAGCACTCTTTTTCAGATTTTTTAATAGAAGAATGAATTTGTACCTGTTATAAATAGTGCCTGGTCCAATGGTTTCTAATCTTTCCCCTTTTGATATTTTCCCCTTTGACTTCACATATTAAGTTATTTAATTCTCAGTATATAAATTTCAGGACCATGTATTACTGAGCCTGTGGTAATTGTATTGAATAGCAACTGTGTAATTTTCATTAAGCTTTTACAAGTCACTAGGCCTGGGCTTTGGAGCTCCATTACAACATTTATTTGAATTCCTTGCATTCTGGAGATCATAGTATTAGAACCAGTGTGGCATAGGATGCTTTTTTTTTAATTCCTGAGTCACTCTTGTAAGCATGGCTGAGATAACCTGAGAGCCACCCACATTCTACAGTTTTAGGATTTCTTCTTAGAAGACACACTTCATGAACAGACAGTGACCTATGCATGGCTTAACCTTTTCAGGAAGTTTTCCTCCAAGTCATCCCTACTTGATTGATCCAGGGTGAGACAGGAGCGCAGATAGGATCCCTGTGTGCTGACTTGACATTGTGCTTTAGCCAGCTGGCCTGCAAGGGGAGTCAGCAGAGGTCTTCTTGGAGCAGTGCAGTGGCCTGTGACTTTGATTTTTTTGTTCATTGCTGCTCCTAGTCTAGGCCTTTAGACAAATTTTTATTGATAAGCACCTGCTCTTATAACACATGACAGAGAACTTTAAAGGGATGTTTGAAACAATTACATTTAGCAGTTACTTTAAAAAATTCCAATGATGTATAAGGCATTATAATAAGCATTGCAGAAGATTCGAAGATGAGACAGGTAGATTTTCTTCTCCCTGATTGCCTAGAGTCCCATGTGTCATTATAAGTCATGTATTTTAGTTTCTTTACTTTTATATTTATTTCATCTTTTCATCTATAAAATGACCCTATGAGATTGTCAGTGAGTTCTCAGGCTCCTATTGATAGATGAGAAAATTGAGGCTAGAGAGCTGTGACTTTTACCTCACTAGCAGTTGAGAAACGTTCAGTCCTGAAGCCATGTTCTCCCGATAACTTCCAGCCCACCACTCTTTCTCCAGAAACATCTCTCTATTAACATCGTGAAACAATTAAATTAAGGGTATTACAGTTTTTTTGTTTTCTTTTGTTTTAGTACATTTTCTTTTATCAAGTAATACATACTTGATGCGAGCGGTATCTGACAGATTCTGATGCCAAAATTATATATTCCTATCAAAGCATTCTAGCTGTTAGAACATTCTGTGCCTAAAGTGTTATGCCTGTTTTTATCTTCAATGGAGTTAGCAGATTTGAGTCCATGTATGATCAATGTTTCCATAATTCATTGAACACTGGTAGCCTGCTAGAGTAATAAGCATTCAACTGAATCACCAAAAGGATGAAATATTTATTATTTTGTTATGGAAGGATATTCTTGATCTTCTTCCTACCATAGTCTCTCTCATTGTCTTCCTCAAATGTTTATCAGTTAATATCAAACTGAAATGTATTCTCATTGTCAAATGTTTCCGTAAAGATATTTTGCATATAGGTTAAACATGTGTGTCATTTAAATTTTCACTTTGGAAGAAAAGGCTTTGCTGTATTTGAACTTTGATCTTATTGCTTAATTTACTATTAAATTGAAACTCTGTGGTTGCTCTCTGCATTGTAGAAGATTCAGAATCCAGGGTGGGACATCTTGGTTCATAATACCATTCATTGATTTGCAAGTACCTTTCAGATTCTAATACATAATATCCTGCTTTCACTAGCTAATAAATACTCTGCTTTCGTAATTGTTTTAACTTTAATACTTATTTTGGTCTTTCTTCTTTTTTCCCCTCATTTATCTTTGTTTCTTTTCTTTTTTAAACCTTCCGTTTGTTTTAAAGTCATCACAGGCATTATATGATGCAGCTTGGACTTATTTTTTCATTGTTGTTGGACTTTGCATTTTATCCTCATTCCATACCTTTTTTTTCTTAAAGTTAACACCTTAATTCTAAAAAATTCTAATTCATGTTAAATTTCAGTATGTGAATATTTTTAATACGTTCTTATCTACATAGAATTGTGACAGCTGAATTTTGTGAGTTTGTAAGTCAGTCCTTATACACACAGGGCAAAGAGAAACTGAAAGAAGAGGCAGACCTTTTCATAGTGGTAGGTGACAGTTTTAATAAGGAAAGAAACTTACAGATGAGGCTTGTCTTGGCCAGCTGCAAGACAGGTAGATCTCTGCATCCACCTGACAGAATCTTAAAAACTGTTTTAGAGCTCTTGCCTGGGTTCAGTCATTTATATCATCCAGATGATCTCAAGGACACATTGCTCTCTCAAAGCTGTGTCCTTAGAGACATTCCGATCAAAGGAAGAGTGGGTAGAACTTAAATTCCAAGGAGGATGGGAAAGGAGGAAGAAATTCCAATTGCCCTGGTCCCCTGGTCCAGATCAAGGGTCAAACAGTGGTCACATTCCAGTATTACCTCCAGTGATAAATCTAAAAACTCTTTTAAATAACTTGCTCATTAAGATCGCCATGTATAAAGTTCTAAGAATGCCATGTATAAAGTCTCAGCTTCTTTTGCTCTTTTTTTTGTTTTATTTAGCAGGAGGAAATTTTAAGTTATTTTGCAATGCATCACACATTGAAATACCTTGGTGGATGATGCAATTTTACTCTTTATGTCAAGTTTGTCTTTAAGTAGAAGACAGTCCTTCATAAATAAAAATTTAACCACTATGGAGACAAAATTAAAAGTGTCTTTTTGATTACCCCGCTAATTTTCCTTGAATTAAATAATTATATGCTCTTACTAATTTTAAACTGCCTCATCTCTCTGTCACCTAGAACTTTCTATGATGAATCTTCTAATTTTACACTTCAATACTTTTTAACCTTTTCATGTATTAGTTTTCTCCTTTCCCTTTTTTCAAATATGCAAATTTCCTAGATTTTTATGTCAATGGGGAATACATTCCTATTTTCCTAAACATTTAATGAGAATTATAACAAATAATAAAGGAATCATAGGATGAGTTCTCTTTAGATCATTTTTTCTCTCAGAATTATTCATCCTGTTCAACAATTTTATTTTTCCTTTTGATATGCAACAATGTAAGTCACCTGTTGTTTGTGGGAAGCATTCCCAGTAAAACTGTTTTGATCTTATAGTATGTCTGTATTTACACACAATAGCTGTTTTTTTCTCTAGTGTTTGCCTGTGACAGTTCAGAACAAGTCCTTGCCATAGATCTTGGATTATCTACCTCTCAAGCCATTTTTTAATCCAAAATGCTTTTAACAACTCATAGGCACTATTTCAAAGCCTCAGATCTTTTTCTTATCATGTCAACATCTGTGACATGGACAGAAGAGCTAGTTCCTCTATACCTTTGGTAAATTAGCCACCTCTTCTCTGATCTTTGTAAGCTTACAAATAAATTCCTTGACAAAAATCTTTCAATATCACAAAAATGTTGCAGTCTTAATATTCAAAATATTTCTCTTAAGGAGGCATGCAATTCAGTACATCAGATTATCACAATTTTTCTCATGGGATGAAGCAGCACAAAAACTTTTAAGTCACTCAGGGAATAATAAACCTGTGCCAATCTTTTTATTTGTGTGTAAACATTATTAGAAGGTCAAGTCACATTCCTATGAATGCCATCTTTTGTTAATTTAACTTCACTGAATATCATACCCAAAATTTAAATGTGAACACTGCTGTCCAAACCCTGACAAATATGTAGATTTTATTTTATTTTATTTTATTTTATTTTAATT
Source organism: Catagonus wagneri (assembly GCA_004024745.2). NCBI lineage: Eukaryota > Metazoa > Chordata > Mammalia > Artiodactyla > Tayassuidae > Catagonus > Catagonus wagneri. The sequence continues at coordinate 12,801,909 of PVHT020000521.1, read as the reverse complement.
TGCTTTTTTTAGGCCCACCCATGGCATATGGAAGTTCTCAGGCTAGGCGTCAAATTGGAGTTACAGCTGCTGGCCTATGCCACAGCCACAGCAACATGGGATCCAAGTTGTATCTGTGAGCTACATCACAGCTCACAGCAATGCCAGATCCTTGATCCACTGAGCAAGACTGGGGTTTGAACCCACGTTCTCATGGATACTAGTCAGATTTGTTTCCGCTACGCCACAATGGGAACTCCCTACAAACACGTAGATTTTAAATGCACTGTTGTCCACCTGAGTCTGGATACTTTATAATGCTGTTCCTTGCTCCATGAAATAGAGAGCTAGAAAATGCTAGCTACTTACTTACTAGAATTAATTTTTCTGTCCTTATTTATCCCGATTTTATTCAGGACAGCAATATATTAACCTGAAATACATTTCCTGTCTCCTTTTAGCTATGTAAGTCTGTGTTCCTAGATTAGTCAAATGAAATGAAAGTGAATATAGTGACAGGACTTTGGAAAGCGTTTAAAAAAGGAGTTGATAGAGGTACTTGTGGTTCTTGGAATTCATACTTAATGGCTGGAGTTTTAGCAGGTATTTTGGACCATGAAGTGAATTTGAGAATTGCTAGATCTGCAGAAGATATGAAGCCCCAATACCATTCTGAGCTGTCTACTCCCTGACTTCTTTTATGTGAGAAATATCCGAATAATGTTTAAGATGGATTCTAACTGATAAAAAGTCAAAAGAAGGGGAAAGTGTGATGAAGTTGATTTTCCCATTTTTATTTGAGTCAAGATTTATGATATGATTTATTTATTTACTTATACTTATTTATTTATTGGCCACACTCTTGGGCCAGGGACTGAACCTGCACCATAGCAGCGACCCAAGCCACAGCAGTGGTAAGGCCAAGTACTTAACCACTAGGCTACCAGGGAAGTCCTGACATGATTTTATAGTTAGTGTTAGGATTTCGTTTTACATATACAGCTACTCATATTTGCAATTAAATATAAAATATACAAATTACTTTAGAATTATCAGCTCATCTCTTTTGTCTTTAGTACGAATATGTATTCTGATTTCTGTGCAAATTTTTTTTCATAGGCATAATCATAATAATAACTAACATTTGTATAGCACCCTACATTATATAAGGCACAAAAGGGCATGTTAGCTAATAGCTAATGATAACAGCCTAGGGCTAACCTTTCTAAATGGTACATTACGCCAGTCATTACTAGCAGAGTTGGTTCAGCTGGAGTCAGACAGACCTGGGTTCAGTTCCTGTCTATGCTACTTATTAGCTGTGTGGCCTTGAACATGTTACTTAGCTTTTTAAAGCATCAACTGAGGCTAACAACCCTTTTTTTCTATTGTAATACTATAATACTAAATAAGATCTTCTAAGGCCTAAACAACAATACCTATATATAAGTATTATTAACGTAACATATAATATTCTTTAAGTAAATAATGATTATAATTATCTCTGTGATCTACCAGTACTTTTATACACATTTCCGCTCCTGTGATTATGCTTCCTCTCTCGATCTCAACCCAAAATGTCTAACTGCTACAGCACAGTAGTCTTGAATGACATATTGAATATCAACTGAATTTCTTATATTTTCATTAATTATTATGTATTTAGCTCTTATATTACTATTTAAATGTTCATTCATATATCTTCTATTGCTCATTTCTATTTTAAGTGCCTTGAGGACCACCACTAAGTATTATGCTTCTTTGTAATTTTCCTAGCAGTTAGTCAATGCTGCCCCTGAAATATGTTTGTACGTAGATAAATGGGTGACTTGAGTCTATCAGTTGCTTACTTATGGCACAATTTCTTTAGCTTAAATCTTAAACATTAGCCTTTTTGTTGTTGCTTTAACACACTTGAGGTTATCTATTACCAAAAGACTGAAGTTAAACTTCTTACCTTTTACCCAGGAGATTTTCCATCTTTGTTTATTTTTCACTGTTTCATTCATGGTAATTTAGCTACAGACAATTCTGGCTTTCTCTATTTTGCTTTCTGTGACAAAATTCTCCCATCAAGGTTATGGCTTGGAGGCTCTTGACTACAGTATCATAGAAAGTGTGTTCCCCAACTAATGCTTATACACATAATTTTTGTTACTTGCTGGTACACGATAAGATGATAAGAGAAACTAAGAGAATTTAGAAACTTGTCTAACAATTGGGCATTCTAGATATACAATGTATGATCTTTAAAATTTTTTTTATATTTGATTTATAATGTTCTGTTAATTTCTGCTGTACATCAGTGATGCATACACGCACACATTCTTTTTCTTACATTATTTTCCCTCATGTTCCATCACATGTGACTAGCTATAGTTCCCTGTGCTATACAGTAGGACATCATTTCCTGTCCACTCCAAATGCAATACTTTGCATCTAACCCTAAACTCACAGTCCATCCCAGTCCCTCCCTCTCCCCTGTGCCAACCACAAGTCTGTTCTTTATTTCCAAGAGTTCATTTCTGTTTTGAGGTGGGTTCATTTGTGCCATATATCATATTCCAGATGTAAGCAATATCATGTGGTGTTTGTCTTTCTCTTTCTGACTTATTTCACTTAGTATGATAATCTCTAATTCCGTCCATGTTGCTGCAAATGACATTATTTTGGTGTTTTTATGGCTGAGTAGTATTCCATTGTGTATATATACACCATTTTCTTAATCCATTCAACTGTTGATGGACATTTAGCTTGTTTCGATGTCTTGGCTATTGTGAATAGTGCTGCAATGAACACAGGAGTACATGTATCTTTGTGAATGAAAGATATGGGAGTCCTATATTTAGTTTTCTGAGGTACCTCCATATTGTTTTGTATAGTGACTGTACCAATTTACGTTCCCACCAACACTGTAGGAGCGTTCCCTTTTCTCTGCACCCTCTCCAGCATTTGTTATTTGTAGACTTACTAATGATAGCCATTCTGACCAGTGTGAGGTGGTACCTCACTATAGTTTTGATTTGCATTTCTCTAATAATTAATGATGTTGGATATTTTTTCACGTGCTTATTAGCCATCCATGTGTTCTCTTTGGAGAACGGTCTATTTAGGTCTTCTGCTCATTTTTCAGTTGGGTTGTTCAGGTTTTTTTCTTATTAAGTTGTATAAATTATTTGTATATTTTGGAGATTAAACCTTGTCAGTTGCATCACTTAAAACTAATTTCTCCCATTTCATAGGCTGTGTTTTTTTTTTATGGCTTCCTTTGCTGTGCAAAAGCTTATAAATTTGATAACATTGCATTGTTTTATTTTTGTTTTTAATTCTATTGTCTTGGGAATGTGATCTAAGAAAACATTTGTATGGTTGATGTCAGAGAATGTTTTGCCTATGCTCTCTTCTAGCAGTTTAATGATGTCTCATCTTATGTTTAAACCTTTAAGCCATTTTGAGTTTATTTTTGTGCATGGTGTGAGGGTGTGTTCTAGTTTCATTGATTGGCACATATCTGTCCAGTTTTCCCAGCACCACCTGCTGAAGAGACTGTCTCATTTTATATTCTAGCATCCTTTGTCAAAGATTACTTGACCCTAGGTGTCTGGGTTTATTTCTGGGTCCTCTTCTCCATTGCATTGGTCTGTATGTCTCTTTTTTGTACCAGTGCCACACTGTCTTGATAACTGTAGCTTTTTAATATTGTCTAAAGTCTAGGAGAATTATGCTTCCTGCTTGGGTTTTGTTCATCAGGAATGCTTTGGCAATTCTGGGTTCTTTATGGTTTCATATAAATTTTTGTTGTGTTTGTTCTAGTTCTGAGAAAAACGTCATGGGTAATACATGATAGGGATTGCATTAAAACTGCACATTGCTTTGGATAGTGTGGCCCTTTTTACAGTATTAATACTTCTAACCCACAAGTATGGAATATCTTTCCATTTTTTGGAATCTTCTTTACTTTCCTTGATTAATGTTTTATAGTTCTCAGCATATAAGTTTTTCACCTCCTTGGTCAGGTTTATCCCTACATATTTAATTTTGGGGGGTGCTATTTTAAAAGGTACTATATTTTTATATTCCATTTCTAATATTTCATTGTTAGTATACAGAAATGCAGCAAATTTCTGAATGTTAATCTCATATTCTGCTACTTGCTGAATTCATTGATGACTTCAATAGTTTTCCTGTGGAGTCCTTAGGGTTTTCTATATATAGTATCATGTCATCTGCATACAGTGACACTTTTACCTCTTTTCTTCCAATTTGAATACCTTTTATTTCTTTTGTTTGTCTGATTGCTGTGGTAGGACTTCCAATACTATGTTGAATAAAAGCAGTGAGAGTGAACATCCTTGTATTGTTTCAGATTTTAGTGGGAAGTCTTTCATTTTTGTCTCCACTGACTATTATATTGGCTGTGGGTAGGCATAAATGGCTTTTATTATGTTAAGGTATGTTCCCTCCAATCCCACTTTGGTAAGAGTTTTTATTATGAATGGATGTTGAATTTTATCAAATGCTTTTTTTCATCTGTTGAGATGATCATGTGGGTTTTTGACTTTTCTTTTGTTAATGTGGTGTATGAAATCAATTGATTTGAGTATGTTGAATCATCCTTGTGAACTTGCGATGAATCCCACTTGGTTGTGGTATATGATCTTTTTCATATGTTGTGGGATTCGGCTGGCTAAAATTTTGTTGAGAATTTCTTTAGCATCCATTTAGTATTGCTGTATTCTTTTAGTTTTTGTTTATTGGAGAAATTCTTTAATTCTCCTTCTATTTTAAATGATATTCCTGCTGGGTAGAGTATTCTAGGATGCAAAATTTTCTCTTTTAGAATTTTTAATATATCTTGCCACTCTATTCTGGTTTCTAGTGTTTCTGTAGGGAAATCAGCTGGTAGTCTCATGGGCATTCCTGTATAAGTAACTCTGCGTTTCTCTTGCTGCCTTTAGTATCCACTCCTTTTCTTTAACTTTTGCCATTTTTATATAATATGTCTTATTGTGGGTCTGTTTGTGTTCACCTTGCTTGGGGCCTTCTGTGCTTCCTGTATCTTGTTATCTGTTTCCTTTAGATTTGAAAAGTTTTCAGCCATAATTTTTCAAATACATTTTCTTTTTTTTCTTGTAATAAAGGTACTTTTATTACTTTATTAAGAAAATAAACATTAATTAAGCTCACAGAGTATTTGAAAAGTGATCTCCATCTGGGAGATGATGGCTTTGAAGTACTCTCCATAATACTGGCTTTCAATTTTCTTCACACAGGCAAGCATGCTAAATAGAAAGCAAAACTCTATTCTTTTTTTTTTTTTTGCCTTCAAAACAATTTCTTTTCTTTTTTTTTTTTACATTATACCCAGCTATACAGCGTGGTGACAGGGTTACACATCATAAGTGGTTAGACATAGTTCCCAGTGCTATACAGTAGGATTCCCTTGCTTTTCCAGCCCAGAGGCAACAATCTACAACTATTAACCCCAGCCCCTCCTACCATCCCATTCCCTCCCCCACCCTTTTGGCAACCGCAAGTCTGTTCTCCAAGTCCTTGATTTTCTTTTCTGCATAAAGGTTCATTTGTGCAGTATATTAGATTCCAGTTATTAGTGATATCATATGGTATCTGTCTTTCTCCTTCTGACTTACTTCGCTCAGTACAAGGGTCTCTAGTTCCATCCATGTTGCTGCAAATGACATTATTTTATTCTTTTTTATGGCTGAGTAGTATTCCATTGTGTATATATACCACATCTTCCTAATCCAGTCATCTGTCAATGGACATTTGGGTTGTTTCCATGTCTTGGCTATTGTGAATAGCGCTGCAATGAACATGCGTGTGCAGGTGTCTTTTTTGAGGAAAGTTTTGTCCGGGTATGTGCCCAAGAGTGGGATTGCTGGGTCATATGGTAGTTCTATGTATAGTTTTCTAAGGTACTTCCATGCTGTTTTCCATAGTGGTTGTACCAGCTTACATTCCCACCAACAGTGCAGGAGAGTTCCCTTTTCTCTACACCTCCTCCAGCAGTTGTTGTTTGTGGACTTGTTAATGATGGTCATTCTGACTGGTGTGAGGTGGTATCTTGTAGTAGTTTTGATTTGCATTTCTGTAATCATCAGTGATGTTGAGCATTTTTTCACGTGCTTGTTGTTTTTCAATCCCCTTTTCTTTTTCTGTTCCTTCTGGAATCCCTATTATTCATAGATTGGCCCACTGTATATTATCTCATAAACTCTTACATTGCTTTCATGTTTTTTTCACTCAGTTTTCTGTCTGGTGTCCTGATTGGGTGATTTCCATTATTTTATCTTCCAAGTCACTAATTCGTTCCTCTGCATTATTCATTCTGCTCTTCAGTGCCTTTAAGTTAGCTTGTGTCTCTGCAAAATATTTTCTAATTTCTCTTGACTCTCCCTTATATTTTCTAGTTCCTTTCTAAAGTAATATGCATTACTGTTCATATCTTCTCTTATTTCCTTTTATTTTCTCTTAATTGTTTCAGTATCTTCACTCTTTTTTGAACTCAGTATCTGTTGGACTGCAGATGTCATTGTTTGCTTCTTCAGGGAAATTCTCCTGTTCTTTTAACTGGGAATAGTTCCTGAGCTTCTTCATTTTGCTTATATATTTTTCATTCTGTGAGTTTAGGGAAGACAACTACTGAAGTGTTGGAGGGCTATTTATGTGGGAGAGCAGCCCTGGGTATTTTGTGAGAGTGTACTATGTTCTTTTTTTGTTTTTTTTTTTTTGTTTGTTTGTTTTGCCATGAGGGCTACTTTTGGATTAGATGCTTGCTCTTTCCTCAGTGTGTGCAATCTGTTATACCCGGGGAGTATACTGGTGTTCAGCCTGTACATATGTCTAGAGAGATGGAGCAATGGGCAGGGCTAGTAGCCAGTGCCTGCTTGCTGGGCCCTTGACAGTGTTGAGGACCCATGGGGAGGTAGAGTAGGCTGTTTCTGGTTGCAGGGTCCTGGAAGTGGCTGTGACTCTCTGGCAGGTGTAGGCAATGCCCAGGGTATTTACCAATGGCAGTAGCAGCGTGTATGAATTCCCAGGGAATTGAGAGCAACAACAGGTGGTGCTTGATTGCAGTGCCCTTCTCTGAGCTGAGCTCTGAAGTGACTGGGGCCACAAGTGATGCCTGTTCACGGATCCCTAATTGGTGGCAGACCATGCTCACCTCTGGAGGCTGAGATGGCTGTGTTAGTTTGCCTACTGCCTGGGGCCTCTGTAAGAGGCACCCCACCACTTGAGAGCTGTGTACATGCACAGAGAAAGATTTTCCTATTTCCTAGAATGACTTTCCCATTTCCTACCCTTCTTCCTCCTCTTGCTGTCCCCAACAATGGCACCTTGCTTCTCATGAGGGCCCAGGTATCCTCCCAGGTCCCTCAGCAGTGGCACTTGGCTCTCCAGTCCATGGCTCAGTGCTCCCTAGCTCCTCAGGTTGTTTTCACACAGCCAACCCTAGTCTTCTCCCCCAAACTTACCTCTGGAGCCTGAGTCTCAGTGCCCAGCCTCTGCATGAGCATCTCTGGCTGTAGTGTCAGGGGGTGGTGGTACTGATAGTTTGTGTGGCTCTCTCTCTACTTTGCTCTCCTCAGTCCACCTGCTGCGCTTTTCTCCTGGGTTTTGAGTTTCCCTTTTCATCTTGGCTGATCTTTCCATCAGTTAGGTGGCCTCTGTGTGTGGATTCCTTTCCTCTTTCACAGCTCCCTCTCAGAAGTGCTGATCCTATCCTGTTTCCTTTTGTTCTTCTCTCTCTCAATTTTTTTGCTTAGTTCTACCCAGTTGTGTGGATGGTTTCTTGCCTTTTTTGGATGTTTAAGCATTCTATAGGTGTCATCGGCAAATCATTCTAAGTGTAGATTTTTTTTATGTGTTTGTGGGAGAAAGTTAGTGCCACGTCTTATTCCACTGCCATCTTGATCCTGATCCCACATGTATGATATTCACACTTGTCTCATTGATCTGGATACAGATTAGTTTGGGTATTTCATAGTAAGTCACTTTGGTGCTAACTATGATCAAGTCATGAAAGCTGAACAACATATAGGTCCATGTTGAGTTAAGGATGAAAGATACACACATATACACACAGAAAGAAAGATCCTTCACTATAGGTATTTTGGGATGTACTACATTAGTGGACCCTGAAATATGCAGGGTGGCACTTGTTGTTAGGTTAAGCACTTGCTGAAATTAAACATGTAAAGGTGTCTATGGCTTTAGAAAAATAGAGCTTTTTAATTGGGGGGGCAAATATTCTTACAACATAGCCTAAATATCCCTTGCCACCTCTGTGTCCTATGAACCGCATGAACTGTGAGGTGCCAGTTGTTTTAGGTTGCAAAGTCTGGATTTTCAAGGGTTTTCATTAGTATTGACTCTTATTCACATAATGGCATAGAATAATGGGAATCCTTGTGCTACCGACTTGAAGCTGAAGGAAGACACACTTGCCATTCTCCATTTTATCTTTCAGGGTTTGCCTCTGCCTGCTGCGTTCCTCAGCTCTAATGTTTTTTCTACTCCCTCTGGTTATCAGGGAGACCATGGATCCTAATTTCTAGTTATGCAGTAACCAGGCAACAGCTTCTCACTTCTTTCCCCACATACGTCCATCAGTATGGCCACTGACATTTAGTACAGCTTCATCAGAACTCAGTTCTTTTGATTACTTAATATAAACATGTTTTTAGATACCTATCATTTTCTAGTATCACTAAGTTAATTCTTATTAGGTCTAAGTGTTTAGAAGGTAGTTGTTTAAGAAGGTAAATGGGCCAGAATATATTGAGAACTTACCCTGTACTTCAGATGATGCCAGTCTCCATTTAGGGTATCAAAAATATCTCTTTGATCACTTAAATTTATTTATTTTTTTTAAAATTTAATTTATTGGGGTATAGTTGACTTACAATGTTGTATTAGTTTCAGGGGTACAGCAAAGTAAATCAGTCATAAATATAAATATATCCATTCTTTCTTTGACATAGATTAATGCAAACTATTAAGTAAATTTTCCTGTGCTCTACAGGAGGTCCTCATTAATCATCTATTTTATATAGTAGTGTGTTTATGTTATTCCTGACCTCCTAATTCTTGCATCCCCTCAATGGTTTCAGTTATGGTAATTGTAAGACTGGTTTTGAAATCTGTGAGTTTGTTTCTGTTTTATAAATAAGTTATTTTGTATCATTTTTATTAGCTTCCACATATAAGTGATATCATATGATATTGTCTTTCTCTGTCTGACTCACTTCACTCAGTATGCTGTCTGTAGGTCCATTCATGTTTCTGCAAATGACATTTCATTCTATTTTATGGCTAAAAAATATCTCATTGTATACATGTACCACATCTTCTTTATCCATTCCTCTGTCAATGGACATTTAAGTAGCTTTCATGTCTTGGCTATTGTAAATAGTGCCGCAGTAAACATTAAGGTGCAAATATCTTTTCAAATTATTATTTTCTCTGGATATATGCCCAGGAGTGGATCATATGGTGGTTCTATATTTAGTATTTTAAGGAAGCTCCTTACTGTCTTCAGTAGTGGTTGCACAAATTTACATTCTCACCAGCAGTGTAGGAGTGTTCCCTTTTCTCTGCACCCTCTTCAGCATTTACTTTTTGTAGACTTTTTAATGATGGCCAGTCTGAGTGGTGTGAGGTGATACGTCACTGTAGTTTTGACTTGGATTTCTCTAGTAATTTGTGGCAATGAACATCTTTTTCATATTTTTTGGCCATCTGCTATCTTCTTTGGAGAAATGCCTATTTAAATCTTCTGATAACTTTTTTGATTTTTTTTAAATATAAAGCTCCATAAGATATTTGCATATTTTGGAGATTAAACCCTAGTTAGTCACTTTGTTTGAAAAGATTTTCTCCAATTCCCTGGGTTGTCTTTTCATTTTATTTTGTCTGTTTGTTTTGATTTTGTTTGTGGTTTTGGTTTACTTTGCTGTGAAAAAGCTTTTAAGTTTGATTAGGTCACATTGGTTTATTTTTGTCTTTATTTTCATTTTTTTAGAAGGTGGATCAAAAACAATATTCTTGCAGTTTTTGTCATAGACTGTTCTGCCTATGTTTTCCTCTAGGAGTTTTATAGTTTCAGGGCTTATGTTTAGGTCTTTAATCCATTTTGAGTTTATTTTTGTGCATGACATTAGAGAATGTCCTAATGTCATTCTTTCACTTGTAGCTGTCCAGGTTTCCTAGCACCATTTATTAAAGAGACTGTCTTTCCGCCACTGTATGTTCTTTCCTCCTTTGTCATAGATTAGTTGACCATAGGTGCTTGGGTTTATTTCTGGGCTTTCTCTCCTGTGCCACTGATCTATATTTCTGTTTTTGTGCTAGTACCCATACTGTTTTGATTATTGTATTTCTGTAATATAGTGTGAGGTCAGGGAGCCTGATTCTTCTTGTTCTGTTTCTCTTTTTAAAAATTGCTTTGGCTATTCAGTTTTTTTTGTGTTTCCATACAAATTTCAAAATATTTTGTTCTAGTTCTGTGAAAATGTCATTGGTAACTTGATAGGGATTGCATTGGATCTGTAAATTGTCTTGGGTTTATGGTCATTTGGACAAAGTTGATTCTTCCAATCCAAGAACATGCTATATCTTTGTGTCTGTTTATGTCATCTTTGATTTCTTCCATCATTTAACTTTAGATCCATATTCTGGTTAATGGGCTAAACAAGAAGTATATACTGAATATCTGCTTACAAGGCACCATGCTAAATGCAGAACATATACCAAAAACATATATCTCCTTGAGGAGGAAATACTCTAGGACACATGTGGGACAGAGGATAAGACAAAATATTTGTGCTGCCAAATCTGTATCTGGACCCCAATGTTTTAGGTAAATTAATATTTGCTTTTTATTCTTTGTGTATTAAAAGTTCAGTTTAACTGATAAATTAATTTATTTTCCATGCATACTGATGATTGTAATATTATAATTAACATATATTGACTGCTTACTATCTGACAGTTAATGATCTAAAAGCTTCTACCTGCATGAGCTTATTTATTAAAGTATTACTCAGAATCACAGAATCACTCTATGAAGTGCTGCTATCATTATATTCTTTTTAGAATATGTTTACTCATTTAATCCAAATAAAATATTTAGTATCTTATAATGTGGAAAACTGAGGCATAGAGAACTTAAATGACATAACCAAAATTTCATAACTATATAAAGTCATGAAAACAGACACTTAAGGGGTTGTTCTGCATGATTCTGGCTTATCAGAGAATACCTAATTGATTAGTTAGAGCAAGCCACAGTCTCCCAGTTCAATAACAGGGATGCACTGGTATTTGGAAATCTACATTAACCATAGGACAATCAGGAGGAGGACTGCACAGTTTTTGGATAAATTAATTAAGTAATTAACTTGTGTTAGATGTAATGATTGGCCAATGGGGACCTGCTGCATAGCACAGGAAAGTTTACTCAACGTTCTGGGATAATCTGTGTAGGAAAAGAATCTGAAAGAGAATGATGTGTGTACATGTACAACTGAATCATGTTGTTGTACAGCAGAAATTATTACAGCATTGTAAATCAACTTCCTTTCAACTTTTTTTTTTTAAAGTAAGTAACTTAATAATTGTTTGGGTGTCTACCATATGATAAGAACCATTCAAGGGGAGTTCCATTCATGGCTCAGCAGTTAACCAACCTGACTAGGATCCATGAGGATGTAGGTTCGATTCCTGGCCTCACTCAGTGAGTTAAGAATCTGGCATTGCTGTGAGCTTTGGTGTAGGTGACAGACATGGCTTGGATCCAGCGTTGCTGTGGCTGTGGTGTAGGCCAGTGGCTGTAGCTTTGATTTGACACCTAGCCTGGGAACTTCCATATGTCACAGGTGTGGATCTTAAAAACAAGAAAAGAAAGAAAAAAGAAAAAAAAAGAGCAAAAATAAATAAATAAATGAAATAGAGCCATTCAAGGTATCAGGATTTCAGAGACAAATGAGATGGACAATGGTCTTGTCCTCATATCCTGTGGGCTGTATTAATGTTTTCCTAAATGGGAGCCATCTCCTCTGGTTATCCTAAAAAAAAATGTAGTAAGGTCAAATAACGTTTCTTCCACCTTTGTAGAGATGGAGGCTTTTCTTCTCTTAAAAAATACCTCTGACCATTTCCTCTTAGTCTTTCCAACACTCTTCCTTTATATTATGGGATTGGTCAGTCATAAAGCTCAACCCTTTGGTATAAAAATAAATTAAACTGTAATGCAGTAAATATCAGGGGACAGTTGAAAGTCAGAGTAGATGGTAATTCTGCCTTTAGTCACACATCTGCCTTGTTCTACATATCAGTCTCTCTCTGTCTTTTCCAACCTATTTCCCACTCAGGCTGATTTCCTGTAGGATGCAGGTGAAACCACAGCAGACATTTGAACTTGAGGCTGTGAGGACAAGAATGTCATTTTGTAGAGTCAGAGGATTTGGATTCTGCCACTTTTTGAAAAGGCTATCTGGGAAAGTATTTAATTTAACTAAGGCTCAGTTCATCTACATGATGTGTGGAAAAAAATAATAAAACATCTTAAAATTAAATAATGGAATACCTGGACAAGTGAAAGCAGTATGCCAATGTAAGGCAATGGTATACAGTGGAAAGAATAGGGCTTTTGACTACAGGCAGACAGAGCTCAGTGGTTTAGCACAGAGGCTTCTGACTTAGACTGTTTATGTTTAAATCCTGGCTAACCACTTGCCAGAGGTACAGTCTCGGGCAGTTTGTATGATCTAACTCTTTCTTTTCTCATCTCTAAAATGTTAATAATAATTGCACTTGCCTTAGAGTGTTTGTGTAATTTTTAAATGAGAAAAATTAATTCCCTTAGTATAATATCTAAAAATAATCTTGCATTTTATTATTTATTTAGTAAATACTAGGTAGTGTTCAGTTTGTTTCATCAGCACTGTCTTCCTTTACCTTTAGTATAATCAATACAGAAGTCTCTGCTATTATCTGCTTTCCATAGGTGAGAACACTAAACCATAGAGAGTTAAGTAAGTTGTCCAGATAACAGATATTGGAACAACGATTTAGACCCTTACATTATGAGTTCAGAGTTCATGCTCTTAATATTCTGCTTTCTGCCTACAGTGATGATGGAGAGAGAGAATGAGTGAAATCTATCACCCCAAATTCCAATTTACTAGACGTGTGACTTTAGGAAAATTTAAACACTCTGGATCTTAGTTTCCTTACACAGAAATAAATTAATGTGCTGTGGGCATTGAAAGTAAAACCACAGGGAAAAGTATAGCACCTAGCTCACATATACATATAAAGAAAGCCACTTATTAAATAATTAATAGATGATTATTAATTTTTCCTTGTCGAAGGTTTATTCCTTAACCAGCATAACTAAGAAAATAGGTTTTATCTTGATAGGATTTTTTCTTGATTCTCACAATGTGCTAGTCCCAGCTGTCTACACTGATCCAACAGTTTCTTATACTAAATTTTGCCAAGATATATGTTCCCAAAATGTACTGCATGATGCTCAAAGATACTGTACATCTAAACTGAGGCCCCCATGTCTATATTTTTTTTTTCAGTACTGTTGGGTGTTGCAGTCACCAGAAATGCTATTAAGCACTGTTGGGAAAAAAATCAAAAGCAGCAAATAATCCTGTCTTTCTTAAACGTAGAGATGAAATCAGTTCTCCCATTTTCCTACACCAGGGCACTTCTGGTATTATATACCAAGCCTATCCCCCAGCGCCACCCTCAGCAAATACATTTCAGCTCTTACTGTGGAACACAAATATTACATCAGTGTACTATGGTTTTTAAATCCCTTAATATTTTATAAAAATTATTCTTTTAAAAATACCGGTAATTCCCAATGTTGAGGAGGTTATGGGATATTAAGCCCTCTCACCCACAGCTGGTATGGTGCTCTTAAACCCTCTGACAGCAGAACTACTAAAGACAAATTAGCAACTCCCAGAGTCAGAGACACAGATTGAAAATTTTTTGAACTCTAAATATTATTATTATTATTCTCAAGGTTTTATGTATTTTTTTCTGAAAATAGAAGTAAACATAAGATATACGTGTGGTGTAGCATTTGGAAAGTCACGTCTATGAAAAGAAAAAAAAAATCACCAGTATTTCATGCAGGAGTAACCACTGGAATTGCCAGAACAATATACAAGTAAGGAATTTAAAGAGGTTTTCATTTTTAAAAAAGATTTATTTCCTTCCTTTCTTTCTTTCTCTCTCTCTCTCTCTCTCTCTCTCTCTCTCTCTCTCTCTCTCTTCCTTCCTTCCTTCCTTCCTTCCCTCCCTCCTTTCTTCCTTCCTTCCCTCCCTCCCTCCTTTCTTCCTTCCTTCCTTCCTTCTTTCCTTCCTTCCTTCCTTCCTTCCTTCCTTCCTTCCTTCCTTCCTTTCCACCACTTAAGCACAAAGAGGACTTTATTGTTCAACACACGCCCGTCTTCCTTGGGTACACCTTCCAACTCAGAGAGCTCATTATTGTTTAGTGGCTGCCTAGTTTCTTATGGGCTCCCAGTTTCCTGCCTTTTTCTATTATGTGTCTGTCCTCCCAGTGCATGCACTTGGACCCCCTGACTCACTTCTTATTAATGAAATCCAGCAAAAGTGAAGGGATGTCACTTCTGACCTCTTCGCAGCATGAAGCAGTATTTTTTTTCCCAAAATAAGGCCAGTACCCAAAAAGAAGCAAAGGAAAGGAAAGAAAAAAAAAAGAAAAAGAAAAAAAGGAAGAGAAAAAATGCTCAGAACACACGGAAGGATAAACAGTTTCAAAAATATTGTTTGAAAAAAATAATTGTTTGAAACCAAATCATGTCCTTTAAAGCTAGCCGTGGTCTTTAGTCTAAGATTTCTTGTTTGGCAAAAATTGCTATTATCTGCAACCAAGAATCCTAAATGATATATTAGTGCCAGTTTTTTAAACCCATAAACCAAAAATCACACCCCAAAATGTCTTCATTCATCAGTAGGCGAGTGTTCATTCAGTGACTGTGATGTGCACAGCATATGTTTAAATCTCCAGCTAGCTAAGCTGATGTTTGCTTTAGGGAAATAGGATGTGACCAAAAGAAATATTACTGATTCAATGTTTACATGCCATTGAAGATGAGAAAACCTCCTAAAAACATGATTTTGTATGGTACGCTTTTCAAAATAATCTCTCCAAAAGCAAGTTAAATAGTTGCAATTTACCAATTTGTTATATATTTTGGTCACTTAAAACTATTATTGAGTTTGGATTTTATCTGTTCTTTGAGGGTTCAGAGGAAAATTATAAAAGGACATTGGAAACCCTTTATCCATTTTGAAGTCAGGCAGGCATAGTAACCCTGTCTGCATTCTAGAATATCATAAGAGATATAGGAAAAGGCTTTTACTGAGAAAACGAGACATTTATCAAACATAGATTTGAATTTGCTTTAGGTTGAGTTTAATACAACTATAAAGCCTTTAGCTCCTGGCTATGTTAATATAATTTAAAGGTGACCATAAAATTTTGTTCTCTCAAGCTAACCCTTTGAAAGCTAGTTGCTTTTCATAAATTAATATGAATAATACATGAAATGTAGATGGAGGTTTTTCTGGGCTTACTCTATAGCATCATTATGACGATATGGCAAATAACTGCCAAAGAAAGACATTTCAAAAATAAAGCAGAATAGCATCTATTATGCATTCATATTATTGCTGCACATCAATATTTTCTACTAACTTTTATGGGTCATGTCTCCTGAAAAATCATTGAGAATATTGATTGTAAAGTACATGCCATGTTTTAAAAAACTGATCAAAACCCTTAGCTATAGAGACTGATTTAAAAATAGGATATTCACTACTTCTGTGTGAAGTTCTCACATATAACTTGCCATGTTTAACCATTAAAATAGTTAATGTAAAAATGTTTTAAAGCAGTTTTAAGCACAATTAAATCTTTGATAACTTTGCTGACATTTTGGATACCCCATTGCCTTCATTCTCTCAATATGCATTGTAATATACAACATTCAGATCTAATTAATTCTAGGTTTTTAAATGTTTTGATAGCAATGACTTAAAGTGGTCGAGTTATACTAATCATAGCTGGAAGAGATTCCTGGAGTTTAAAATTTTTTACCTTTAAAAATGTGTCCTCTCAGGGGTTGTGAGAAGACAGTGGGATCAGTGATGTCTCTGTAGCACCAGGCTGCAGATTCAGTACCTGAGCTGGTGCAGTGAGTTAAAGGATCTGGTGTTGCCACTGCTATGGCTCAGATCTGATCCCTGGCCTGGGAACTTCCATATGCCGCAGAGTGGCAAAAAAACAAAACAAAACAAAAGAAGAAGAAAAGAAAAAAGGTGTCCTCTTAGAACAACAGTTTGATATAGATAAACTTCCAGAGGATTCTCAGATGGGTAATGAATCTGGTTGTTTGATGATTGTAATAAGGTAATCCACTGATGTGAAAACACTAGGAAAAAAAACAAAAAAACAAAAAACTAGAGTTTCCTGGATTACATTTTAGGCATAAGTGAACAGTTTGGTTGAGCATTATTCTAAATCAGGAAACTTTCCTAGGATCTGAATCACAGAAGACATATATCTACCTACCTATGCATACATTGGTTATACTAGTTCTGTAAAGAAAATTAAACTACATACATACATTGGTATATATACATCCATAAACATACACATACACATTTCTTGGATTAATGGGCCTAGGAAAACTCCAGGTCACATTTTTTTAAACTGAAATTCTTTTTTATTTTATTTTATCTTTTGTCTTTTTAGGGCCGCACCCACAGTATATGAAAGTTCCCAGGCTACGGGTCAAATCAGAGCTATAGCTGTTGGCCTATGCCACGGTCCCAGCAACACCAGATCCGAGCTGCATCTGCGACCTACACCACAGCCCATGGCAATGCCAGATTCTTATGCTACTGAGTGAGGCCAGGGATCAAACCTGCCTCCTCATGGATGCTAGTCAGATTCTTTTCCTCTGAGCCACAACAGAAACACCGAAATTTTTTTTTTAATGTTAAGTGTTGTGAATTGTTCCCGGTTGCTCTCCTGAAATTCTACTTCTCAGAGACAGCATTTCCAAGAGAAAATAACATGGGCCTAGAGAGTTTCACTGGCATTTCTACTAAACTTAACATTTTCAGATAATCCCAGTGCCACTTACTGTATTCCAGTGATTGGAAAAAAATTAACCTTCAAGCAACACAAATAACAGTGAAATCAGAATTTTTACTTAATGGAAAGGCAAGAGGCATTCCCATGGAGTCAGAAGCAAAAGGACATTCAGTATATTCACCACTGTTTGATATTGTGTTAGAGCAGCGTTGCTCAATTTCACTGTCAATTTTTGTGGCTGGATAATTGTTCTGTTGTGCTTTCTTATGCATTTATGGTGTTTAATAGCATCCCTAGTTTCTGCCTGTGAGATGCTGGTAGTACCAACAACTCCCCACATACAGGTGTAACATCCAGAAACATCTCCAGATATTTCTAAATATTCTGTGGTATACAAAATGACATTCAGTTGAGAACCACTGTATTAGTAGTAGCAAACAATGAAATCAGACAAGAAAGAACTATTAAAAATATAAGAACTGGAAGAAGATAAACTATCTTTGAGATTATATGATTGTTATATGTCAGCATTCTAAGAGAATTTATAGTTGAAAACAAAGAAATCAGTAAGTTAGCAGGATGTTAAAATTAATACAACAAACACTATAGTCTTCTTTTCACAAACAACGACTCCTTAGAAGATATAGTAGGGAAAGAAGTTTATAACAGCAATGAAAAAAGATAAAATGCTTAAGAATAAATATGAAAAATCTCTATGAGGAAAATGTGAAAAAAATTGTTCCAAAAATCATGTAAATGAATTTGAAATAATATGAAGACACATCTTTTCCTTGGATAGTTCTACACAATATCATAAAGATGTCAATACTTCCAGGTTAATAGATAAATACATGATATCAATAAAATGCCAGTAACATTTTACTGAGCTGTACAAGTTGAGTCTGAAGTTTAATGGGGATATAAACATCAAGAAGGGCAAAGAAAATACTAAAAAGAAGAGCGGTGGTGGAGTGGGAGACAGGTCCACCCAAACTTAAAGCCTTCTAAAGGTGACTGCAAGTATGGTCTGAATGGGGAATTTAGGAACAAACTCTAATACGTATGGAAATTTAGCATATGATGAAGCTTGTTTCTCATTTATTTAACCAGAGATTAGTGTTGCCTGTACTCGATCTTCATATGAATGGAATGAAGGATATATGTTCTTTTATGTTTGGCTTGTTGAAATTCATTCATTTTTACTTAGCAGGGTTTTATTATATTATATAAAGATTTATCTCCTGTCAGGCACCACAATACTTGGACTTGTCAGAATTAAAATTTTTATGAATCTGATCATTCTAGAATAATACTGAATTTTGCTTTTAATTTACTTCTGATTACTAAAGAGCAGATAATAATCATATTTATTGGAAATTTATGTTTTATTTTCTGCAAATTATCTGCTCATATGTTTTGGGTATGTTTCAATTGGATTGTTGTACTTACGTTTTATTGATTAAAGGAGTTTTTATATATTTGAAATGCTAATTGTTTGTTCCTTATGTGAATACAAATATATTCTCCCAGTTTGTAGTTTGCCTTTTAACTTACTGATAGTACTTTTTGATGAGCATATTTTCATTTCAGTTAATTGGATTTACTAATCTTCCCTTAGATCTTTTTTTTTTTGAATATCATTTTAAGAATCTTCTGTTGCCCAGAGGTATGAATATATTCTCTTATATTTCCTTATAAAGGCTAAGATCTTACCTTTAAAATGACTATAAGTCACGTTGGTTCTGAAGCTTTCTATAGTATGTTTTTATATGGTGCAAAGCTGTGGCCTAATTTTTTTTCTCGTATGAATAATAAATTGTCTCAGCACCATTTTTTCTTTATAAATAAATCACCCTTACTGTAATTATTGGGCACTGCAATATTTTTGTGTTCCCAATTAAATATAGGTCTGTTGCTGGGCTCTTTATTCTCTTCTGCTGTTTTATTTGTCCAACAATATAACAATACCACAGTGTCTTAACCACTTACAGCTTTGTAGTAAGTCATGTCTTCTGATTGAGCAAGGCTCTTAGTTTTGCCTCAGGAATATTCTTGAGTCTTTGTTCTTTCCTGAACATTTTTTTTAAAATTTTTGTCTTTTTAGGGCCATACTTGCAGCATATGGAAGTTCCCAGGCTAGGGGTCGAATTGGAGCTATAGCTGCTAGTCTACGCTATGGCCATAGTAATGCCAGATCAGAGCCATGTCTGTGACCTACACCACAACTCACAGAAATGCCAGATCCTTAACCCACTGGGCAAGGCCAGGGATAAAACTTGCATCCTAATGGATACCAGTCAGATTTGTTTCCACTGAGCCACGACTGGGAACTCCTTTCCTGTACATGTTAGAAACAGTGTATCAAGTTCCTCAAGATACTTTGGTGGTATAAAAACAAAAATGTGATGTTTCTATACATTAAAGGAAATGGACATTTTAAATTACATGTAGTCTTCCTGTCCATGGAACTGTTACCTCTTCCTAGTTTATGTAGGTCTTTTAAAATATCTTTTAAATAACTTTTACAATTTTCTCCGGGAAGGTTTATTCCTATACATCTTACTTTTTGCTGTAATAAATTATATTCTTTTAAAAATTTTATTTTCTTATTTTTTCAAACTGATATATATAAATGCAATTCAACTTGATATACATCTGACATTCTTCATAAATATTCATTATCGTGAATAAATAGTAATTATTTTAATAATACAGCTGTGTTAGATGTTTGTGGATAATGGTTTATAAGTTAATTGCTTACAGTTAGAAAATATATGTATGATAATATATATGTATGTATTGATCATTTGAAATTTGTTAGACATACTTTAACACCATATGCTTAGATACTTTTTGAAATGTTTCATGTGAGTTAAAAAAATATGAGATTTTAATTTATTGGGTTCAGCGTCATACATATCCATAAGAACAAGTTTATTAATTCTGCTTTATTTTTAGTATATTTGCTCTCTCAGTTACTGAGAGGAATATTTTAATGTCTGATATTGATTGAGGATTTGCCTGCTACTTCCATGTTAATTTTTCTTTATATAGTTGTTTAAAATCTATTAGGTGATAGGACTTTAGAATTTTTGTAACTTCATGCTAAATTGAATTTTTTGTCAACATGTGATGATCCTTTCTAATTCAGTTAGGTTTTTTACCTTCAAGTCTATATGTCTGTCAAATAGCAATTTGGGGGGTAGGATTTTTCTGGCATAATTTTCTCCAATATTCTCTCATCTCATTTCCCTGGCTTTAAATTTTAGAGATATCTCTTGTCAACAGTGTATAGTGATATTTTATTTCTTTAATTATTCTAAAAACAGGAATTTAGCACAATTTTTATGATTATTCATGTATTTGGATTCAATTCTGCTACTAATTTTGTGCTTTTTTAAATACCTGGAGTGACTTCTAGATTTAAATATTTCTTAAAACCTCCATAAGTAACTCTGACATATGTTCTTGGGTGTAGAAACCAGTATCTTGAAGTAAAAAAGTAATTGTTATTGGTTGGAATAAATTTATTTCATCTGTTTGTAAACAAGGTGTTTAATTGTTATTGCATCTTTTAAAATGCATATTAAATCATATGAGTTAGACTATATCCCAGATGTAATAAAGTACAGGGAAAGAAATGGACAAATCAGCAACAAGATCTGTTTTTAAATCTGTATATTATCCACAAGGCCCAAACAATAGAAGCAATACTAGAATGTCTCTAAAGTAGTTCCATTGTTTTATCTATATTTCTTCTGGATGACCTTTTTTTTTTCCTCATCCAATTTGACTTCTTTAGTATTTTGGAAGTTATACATTCTGTCTCTGTTAGTTTGCTATGTAACCTAGATATTGCAGTGTTATTCTTTTAATGACTCAAATTAGTCATCGTTATTTCTATAGGGCAGATTTTTGTGTTTTTACTCATTTATTCTTATATTCATTTATTTAGTTTTAGATCTAATAACGTATTTATGACTTTATTTGGCCATTATTTCTTCTCACATCTCAAAGTTCCCTTCTGGAATTCATTCTTTTTCTTGATTTAGGCCTATAGAAATTTTTGTCTAAACTGTCTTTATTTCATAGTCAGGAAGGGAAGTTTATGGGGCCTACAATTCTGGGTTGACCAGTCAGTGATGCTGATTTATTAATACTACATAGGTTTCTTTTTTCTTTTTTTATGCTTCTTATTTCAGACCCATGAATTCTTTGAATGTTTTCTCTTTTCATATTTTGGGGTCTCTCTTTTAGGCAAACATTAAGCCTAAGTCTATATTAGTTTCAGCTGCCGTAATAGAATACCACAGACCTGGCAGCTTAAATGGAAAACACCTGTTGCTTACAGTTTTGGCATCTGGGAAGTTCAAGATCAAGGTGCCAGCCAATTTTGTGTCTGGTGAAGGCCCTCTTTGTGGTTTGCAGGTAGCTGCCTTCTTGTTCCCTTACATGATGTGGAAAGAAGAGCAAGAGAGCCAGGTCTCTGTTCCCTTTTTATAAAAGTGGTAATACCATCATAAGGACTCCATATTTATGACCTCATCTAAACCAATCACCTCCCACAGTTCCTGCCTCTAAATACCATCACCTTGGAGGTTAGGCTTTCAACATGAATTCTGGAGGAGCAAAAACATGCAGTCTGTAATACTGTCTCTGTCCTCTGTATCTTACCTTCTCTTTTATGTTTTCAAGATTCTTGTCTTCCTGTCTGGAATTTTGTTAATTTTTTAGAAATATATCCAGTGTGTGAAATCCACTGACAATGGCTCAAATGGATCACTAACACATTCACCCAGTTCTTGTTGCATAGGTATTAAATAGTCTCTTCTATGACTTGGGTGATATTTAGCTTTTGAAAGTAAGTGTTACACTAATGTAGTCTCCTCGAAGACTTTAGAAATATGACTAGGGAGTATACCTGACTTACTTTGTGATCTTGGGAAATTCACTGATATTCGGTTTTAAAATATGGAAAAATAATATAAATCTATAAAATTAGCTAATAACTGCAGCAAGAATTTATATAATATTTGTGACAATTCTTTGAGCTGCCAAAACGGCCATCAAAACTATATGGTAGCATTATCAAAATGATAATGGTAGTGTTATTATCCATCTTAATTTTGTATTGTCTGGCTATGCTTTGACTTATCTTAGAGACACAGAGAGTCATTGGGGCCTTTCCACTTAGAAATATGCTTGAAATTTCAAGAAGTATGTGTTCAAGTATTGAGGTCCTGGTGAGTTTATATATCTATATTTATATCTATAGCTATAGCTTTATAGTATATATTTACCAATATACATTAATTGAGAGAGAATAGAGGACAGCATTAATATATATTAATTGACTGAGAGAGGGAGAGAGAGAGGACAGCATTATATCAAATTTTCTGAATTCTCAGTACAAGTGGAAGGAAATAAACTGTTCTGTAAGAGTTTTTTCTCTTAAAGCATATTTTAATCACAAAAACTCATTAAAACACTTTAAGGTTGTAATTTACTGATATCATAAGAAAGTCAAGTGAGTTCCTGTGAAGAATTACACTCAAAATTTCTGTAAAGTTTTCTGTGAGCTCAGGAATTATTCCTCTTTTTTTATGATTAGAGGAAAGCAAAGTTAGTCAGCTGTCCTAACCACATTCTACTTAAAACTGAATAGAAAAAGACATATTCCTCTGTGAGAAAACTAAACGTGTGTCTTTTCACAGACAATAACTGCAGGAAAAATATTGTTTCATTCCTTTTGAAAATATAAAATAAATGCTTTCATACTATGCTTTATGAAAACTCATTGTAGTTATTTCTTATAATAATGAGAAAACCCAGTATTGTTTTAATTTTCAAAGTATTTCCCATATAAAAATGTCAGTGTTTCTTGAGGTGGAATCAAGATAGCAGAGAAGAAAGACATGATGCTCACCTTCTCTGACAAACACATCAAAAAAAAAAATCTGCATGTAGAACAGTTTGCACAGAACATCTATTAAGCGTTGGCAGGAGACCTTAAACCTCCAGAAAGAGCAAGAAATGCTCCACATAACTGGGTAAAACAAAAGAAAAAAAAACTAGAGAGAGAGAGAAGAGGAAAAAAGGAATCAGGGTGGGACAAGCACTCCGAAGAGGAAAGGAATCTGCACCCTGAGGCCACTAACTGATGGGGAGATCAGCTGAGATGGAGAGGGAAGCTCAAAGCCCCGGAGTAAAGTGTTGCAGCTGGACTGAGGAGGTCAAAGCAGAGAGACTCACAAACCATTGGTAACACCACCGATGGACACCACAGCCTGAGATGCTTTGGTGGGGGCTGGGCACTGAATGTCATTTCTGGGGCGATGACTAGGGTGGCTGTGTGGAGACAGCCTGAGGGGCTAGGGAGTGTTTCACCATTGACTAGGGAGCAGAGTGCCACAGCTGAGGGAGTGAAGTAGGAGACGTGGATCCTCAGGAGAAGTAAGGCACTATTGTTGGGAAGGGCAAGAGGAGGAGGGGTGAGACCACCATAGGAATATCTTTCTCTGTGAATATGTGGTCTCTTGGGTGGTGGGGCCCCTCTTGCATGGACTATGGGCATCACGGGCAAGCTAACTCAGCTATCTCAGACATCAAAGGTGAGCATGGCCTGCCATCACTAGGTGTCCATGAACAGGAACCAACTGCAGCCCCAAACATTTCAGGAAACTGCGGAGAAAGGCACTGCAACTGAGTGTCACCCATTGTTGCTCTCAATCCCCTGGGAATGCATGCACCATGCTATTGCCATTGCCAAAGGCTCTAGGAGCACACACACCTGCCTGAGGGTCATTACCACTTTGCAGGGCCCTCAACTCTGTACTGGCTACAGGCGCTGCCAATTGCCTCCATCTCGTGGGAAAACCACACAATGCCTATCAAGGGGATAATAGCCTGCACACACTGTAGAAGGAGTCAGCAAGCATCAAAAGCAAAACCAGACCTCATGCCAAAAAAAAAAAAAAGTAGAAAGACCTCACAAACTACCCAGGGGCAATGTCCCATGTAAACAGCTCTCCAAGAGTTCAGTAGCTGTTTTCCCTGAATTCACAGAAAAGAAAAATTTAAGTAAAATGAAGAAGTTCAAGAACCATTCCCAGTTAAAAGAACAGGAGAATTCCGCTGAAGGAGCTAACAAGAAAACAGACATCTGCAGTCTAAAAGACAGCACATTCAGAAAGGTGACAGCAAAAATTCTGAAAGAATTAAGAGCAGATAGGAAGGAAATAGAAATGGATATTAACAGTAATGCAGATTACTTTTGAAAGGAACTAAAAAATATTAGAGGAACTAGAAAATAAGAAAATTTATTTGCAGAGATGCAAACTGAGTTAAAAGCATTGAAGAGCAGAATGAATAATGCAGAGGAATGACAAAGAGACTTGGAAGATAGAATAAGGAAAATCACCCAGTCAAGATATCAGACAGAAAATCAAATGAAAACAATACAAAAGCAATATAAGATATCTATGAGATAATATAAAGAAGGCCAACCTATGCATAATAAGGATTCTAGAAGGAGAAGAACAGACTGAAAATATATTTGAAAAAATTATGTTTGAAAACTTTCCAAATCTAAAGGAAACAGATATCAAGATACAGGAAGCACAGAGAGCCCCAAACCTGTTGAACCCAAACAGACCCACACCAAGATATATTATAATAAAAATGGCAGAAGTTAAAAATAAGGAGATAATTCTAAAGGCAGCAAGATATACAGAAAGAGTTAATTATAAAGGAACACCCATTAAGCTATCAGTTGATTTCTCTACAGAAGCACCACTGACCAGAAGAGAGTGACAAGATATATTCAAATTTCTAAAAGGAAAAAAAAATATAGCCTAGAATACTCTACCCAGCAAGAATATCTTTTGAAATAGAAGGAGAGATAAAGAATTTCTCCAACAAACAAAAACTAAAAGAGTACAGAATACTAAATCAATTAAAAAAAATACTGAAAGGTCTCCACTAAATAGGAAAGAACCAAGAAGTTATAGGATGGAGGAAATCAAAACTGGGAAGTGATCACTTAATTTAGCCAGTATAGAGATCTAAAAGAAAAAAAAATCTATTTCTAAAAGTGACAGTGAACACAAGGAAGAGCAAAAGGATAAACAAGAAGATATAAAAAAGGACATCAAAATCGTAAAATCTGGGGAAGGAAAGTAAAAAAGTCTTGACTCTTTTTTTTTTTTTAATGTGTTTGAACCTTTTGGACTGTCAGGCTAAAGTAAGCAGACACAGGAAGAGGTTAAAATACTTGAAAAACAGGGCAACCACAAAACCAAACCAAACAATACATTCACAAAAACAGAAAAGAAGAAAATACAAGCATAAAATAAATGGAAATCATCCTACCAAGAAAAAAAAAAAAAAGAGAGAGAGAGAGAGAAAGAAACTAAGGAGATACATAGAATAAAGAGGACAATAAGGTTTAAAATGGCAAAACAAAATACATATTTGTCAGTAATTACCTTGAATGTCAATGGACTGAATGCCCCAATGAAAAGACATAAAGTGGCAGACTGGATAAAATATGCTGCCTACAAGAGACTCACCTTGGGGCAAAGGACACATGTAAATTGAAAGTGATGGGGTGGAAAAAGATACTTCCTGCAAGTGGAAAAGATAGGAAAGTGGGATTTTCAATACTCATATCAGACAATATAGATGTTAAAATAAAGGCCATAAAGAAAGACAAAGGACTATTTAATGAAAAAAGGATCAATTCAAGAAGAGGATATTATAGTTGTCACTATATATGCCCCTAATATGGGAGCACTCAAATAAATACAATAAATACTAGCAAACATAAAAGGAGAAACTGATGGAAATACAATAATAGTGGGAGACTTTAACACCTCACTCATGTGATAGGCAGATCTGACAGAAAATCAATAAGGCAACAGATAACCTAAATGATACAATAGAAAATTTAGACTTAATTGATATTTTCAGGACATTACATCCAAAAAAATCAGAATATTCATCCTTTTCATGTGCACATGGAACATTCTGAAGGGTTGACAACATAATGGGGCACAAAACTAACCTCAACAACTTTGAGTATAGAAATTATTTCAAGTATCTTCTCTGACCACATGGCATGAAACTAAAAATCAGGCACAGGAAAAGAAATGAGAAAAAATTGACTACAGGGAGACTAAACAACATGCTACTAAAAAACCAATGGGTCAATGAGGAAATGAAAAGGGAAATTAAAATTACCTCCAGACAAATGATAATGAAAACACAACCATTCAAAATCTATGGGATGCCTCAAAATCAGTTTTTAGAGGGAAGTGCATAGAGATACAGGCCTTCCTCAAAAAAGAAGAATAATCTGAAGTCAAT
The DNA here is from genome assembly GCA_004024745.2 of Catagonus wagneri. NCBI lineage: Eukaryota > Metazoa > Chordata > Mammalia > Artiodactyla > Tayassuidae > Catagonus > Catagonus wagneri. The sequence continues at coordinate 12,775,391 of PVHT020000521.1, read as the reverse complement.
AACTTAACTGGAGTTGCCTCTGTGGCACAGCAGGATCAGCAGCATCTTGGGATGCTGGGTTACAGGTTTGATCCATGGCCTGGCACAGTGGGTTAAGGGCCTGGCACTGCCACCACTGCAGTTTAGGTCATGACTCTGGCTCGGGTATGATCCCTGACTCAGGAACTTCATATGCTGAGGGCAGTCAAAAATGAAAAGCAAACAAAAAACTTTACCTACTACCTAAAAGAATTAGAAAATGAACAACAACAAAAACTAAAGTCAGCAGAAGGAAGGAAATTTTAAAGATCAGGGAGCAAATCAATAAAACAAAGTTTCAAAAAATATAGAAAAAAATCAACAAAACGAAGGGCTGGTTCTTTCAAAGCATAAATAAAATTGATAAAGCTCTGGCCAGACTCACCAAGAAGAAGAGAGAAAGAATCCAAGTAAACAAAATAATAAATGAAAAAGGAGAAATCTCAGCAGATACTACAGAAATACAAATAACCATTATATGCCGACAAATTTGACAATCTAGAAGAAACTGACAACTTTATATAGACTTAGAACCTATGACAACTGAATCAAGAAGAGATCATTTAAACAGATCCAACACTAGAAATGAAATTGAATATGTAATAAACACACCCGCTACAAACAAAAGTCCAGGATCAGATAGCTTCACAGGTGAATTATACTAAATATGCAAAGAAAAACATATATCCATCCTTCTTAAATTTTTCCATAACTTTGAAGAAGAAGGAATCATTCCAAAGATATTCTATGAAGCCACAGTCACCATAATACCAAAGCCAGACTAAGGTATTACTAAAAGGGAAAATTATTGGCCAATATCTTTGATTAATACAGAAACAAAAATTCTCAACAAAATTTTAGCCAACCAAATCCAACAGCATGTAAAAAAGATCGTACACCACAGCCAAGTGGGATTCATCCCAAGTTACACAAGGATGAGTCAACATATGCAAATCAATTGATGTCATACACCACATTAACAAAGGAAAAGTCAAAAACCACATCATCGTCTTAATAGATGCAAAAAAGCATTGACAAAATCCAACATCCATTCACGATAAAAACTCTTACAAAATGGGTAGAGAGGGAACATACTTTAGCATAATAAAAGCCATTTATGTCCACCCACAGCCAATATAATACTCAACAGAGCAAAGCTGAAAGCATTTGTGCTAAAATATGGAACAAGACAAGGATGCCCACTCTCACCACTTTTATTCAATATAGTATTGGAAATCCTAGTTACAGCAATTGGACAAATAAGTAAAATGTATTCAAATCGGAAGAGACAAGGTAAAATTTTCACTCTACGCAGATGATATGACATGTATATAGAAAACTTTAAGGACAAAACAACTCAAACTGATCAATGAATACAGCTAAGTAGTGGCATACAAGAATAACATTCAGAAATGTGTTGCATTTCTGTATACCAACACTAAAATATTAGAAAAGGAATATAAAAATACAGTACTTTTTAAATAACACCCCCCAAAAATTTATACCTAGGAATAAACCTGACCAAGGATGTGAAAGACATATGCTGAGAACTATAAAACATTAATTAAGGAAATTAACAGAATAAAAGAACTGGAAAGATATTCCATGCTTCTGGATTAGAATAATTAATATTGTTAAAATGGCCATACTACTCAAAGTAATCTACAGATTTAATGCAATCCCTATCAATTTACCCACAACATTTTTCACATAAGTTCAACAAATAATCCAAAAATTTATATGGAACCATAAAAGACCCAGAATTGCTAAAGCAATCCTGAGGAACAGGAACCAAGCAGAAAGCATAACTCTTCCAGATTTCAAACAATATTACAAAGCTACATGAATTAAGACATTGTGATACTGGTACAAAACCAGACATACTGACCACTGAAACAGAATAGACAACCCAGAAGTGAACCCAGAAATAAACCCAGACACCTATCATCAAGTAATCTTTGATAAAGGAGGCAAGAATATAAAATGGGAAAAATACAGTTTTTTCAGCAAGTGGTGATGGAAAACTGGACAACTGCATGTAAATCAATGAAACTAGAACACACCCTCACACCAGGCACAAAAATAAACTCAAAATGACTTAAAGACTTAAACATAAGACAAGACCATAAAACTCCTAGAAGAGAACATAGGCAAAACATTATTTGACATCAACTGTACAAATGTTTTGTTAGGTCAGTCTCCCAAAACAATAGAAATAAAAACAAAAATAAACCAATGGGACCCAATCAAACTTACAAGCTTTTGCACAGTAAATGAAACCTTAAAACAAAGAAAGAAACAACAACAACAAAATTAACTAAGGAATAGGATAAGATGGTTGCAAATGATGCAACCTAGGGCTTAATCTTCAAAATATACAAACAACTCATACAACTCAACAGCAAAAACTTCAAACAACCCAATTGAAAAATGGGTAGAAGACCTAAATAGACATTTCTTCAAAGACATACAGATGTCCAACAGGCACATGAAAAAATCCTCATCACTAATTATCAGAGAAATGCACATCAAATTACAATGAGGTACAACCTCACACTGATCCAGAATGTCCATCACTAACAAATGTTGGAGACAGTGTGGTGAAAAGGAAACCCACCTACACTGTTGGTGGGAATATAAATTGGTACAACTACTATGGAAAACAGAGTAGAGGTACCTCAGAAAACTAAATATAGAAATGACATATGATACAGCAATCCCACTCCTGGGCATCTATCCGTACAAAGCTTTCACTGAAAAAAATGCATGCACCCCCGTGTTCATTGCAGCACCATTCTCAATAGCGAAGTCATGGAAACAGAAGAATGGATTAAGAAGATGTGGTACTAGAGTTCCTGTTGTGGCTCAGTGGAAACTAACCTGCCTAATCAATTAGAATCCAGGTTTGATCCCTGGCCTTGTTCAGTGGGTTAAAATTCTGGCAGTGCTGCAAGCTGTGGGTAGGTCACAGACACGGCTTGAAACCCACATTAATGTGGCTGGGGTGTAACCACCAGCTGCAGCTCTGATTCAACCCTTATCCTGGGAGTTTCCATATGCTGCAGGTGTGGCCCTCAAGAGCAAAAAAATATATATACATATGTGTGTGTGTGTGTGTGTGTGTGTATGTGTTACATATACACGATGCAATACTCAGCCATAAAAAAAGAACAAAATAATTCCATTTACTGCAACATGATGGAACTAGAGATTCTCATACTAAGTGAAGTAAGTCAAAAAGAGAAAGATACCATATGATATCACTTATATGTGGAATTTAAAATGTGGCACAAATTAACCTATCTACAAACAGAACCAAACTCATAGACATAGAGAACAGACTTGTGGTTGCCAAGGAGGAGTGGGAGGGGGTGGGATGGACTGGGAGTTTAGCATTAGTAGATGCAAACTATTGCATTTGGAATGCATAAGTATTAAGGTCCTGCTGTATAGCACAGGGAACTATATCCAAGCACTTCTGATGGAACATGATGGAAAATATTGTGAGAAAAATAATGTATATATATGTATAACTGAGTCACTTTGCTGTATAGCTGAAATTGACAGAACACTATAAATCAACTGTAATAGAATTTTTTTTAAAAAAGCCTGTTTCTTTAAAACTTACAAGTTCACTGAAATATAATACAGCATTTATTATTATATTCATAACAATGAAATATGACATGAACAGTTATGTCTAGCACTGTCTTACCACCTCATATAAATTATCACATTTAATTATATTCTTAGGACAAAAGAAGGGTACCATGGCAATGCTTATTTTACACATGGTAAAAGGAAGGTATGGGTCAATGTCTTATAAGAGTCCACATCTATTAAGTATTAAGGCAGTTATTTAAAGTTAAGGAAATCACTTTAATTCACACAGCTACTCAATATAACAGTCAATATCCAAGTCTGGTAACGTCCATTGTTTTTATTGACTGGATGATTTCTTTTTTCAATCACATTGTTTTCCTAAAATTCCTTTAGGTAGTGATGGTAAAGACCCTCTCCAGTTTTAATTAGTGAGCTTTCCTTAATATTACATAATGCTAGGTCATTGTATAACCCATTAGATAGCAGATGCATATGCAAAACTCACTTGCTAACTTCTATAATGTTTTGGCTCCGTGGTTTTCATCACTTTGGGGAATGTTTTCCACTTTTTGGGGTAGAACCTATTACTGAGATAAGTTCCTTTGAAGAGTAAATACTAATCAACTTTATCTTCATATAATATGATAATATTGCAGAACAAGTTTTACTCTGTTAATACAGCCACTTACAAAACAACAAAAGAGACATTAGTGAAGAAATCTGTATTTTAAAACAAGTACCTACAGATTCCTTACAGGATGCTCGATTTTCACAATTCTAAGAGTAATGTACACTTTAGAAAACCAGATAAAAAATGAAAACTAGGGCAAAACTTTAAAAACAAATTACCTCACCCCCAGACAAATTATAGTTAAATTTTTATTTATATATGTCTATAGAGTTTTGTGGGCTGTTTATTGTTTATTTAATTGTTTCTTTAATATTGTGCACAAACACAATGATTAACCAGGTACTTTCTGGGAAATGAAAAAAGAGCTATCTTTACCTCAATAAACATCTCCCCTAGGTAGTTTTGTAATGATGATGGAGCACTTTCATGATATTTTATTTATTCTTTTATTATATATTGAGCACATAAAAATGGAAGAAGCTCTATCCCAAGCCTTGGAGTACATGTGTGAAAAAAAGACATTATGATTCCTCTTGCTGAGAGGCCCATATTCCAGTGTGGATAGACAATAACAATAAATGTAATAAATGCATGTATTTTATACAATGTAAAGGATATTATGGGGGGGAAAGGGGGAAATGAAACAGGATAAGAGTGTGGTAGACAGAATTCTAAAACGATCCCTTAATGACCCTTGTATCTGTGTAATCCCCTCCTTTTAGTGTGGAGAAGGCCTTTGAATATGATCATATGTCACCCCCATTATATGGCAAAAGTGATTTTACAGGTAATTAAGGTCCTAATCAGTTGACTGGGAGTTATTAAAAAGAGATTGTCCTAGGTGGGCCTGGCCTAATCATGTGAGGCCTTTTAAAGATGGTGAAGCAACTTTCTTTCTAGCCTAGGAGATGAAGCCAGGTTGTGAGAGGAGGAAGCTATTTGCAAGGAATTGAAGGAGGTCTTTGGGAGTTAATAGCAGCCAATTGTTTATGGCCAATATGAAAATGGAGGTGTCAGCCTTCTAGTCACAAAGAAACTACTTCTATTAGTAACTATGAGCTTGGACAAGGACCCTAGCCCTCAGCTCCAGCCAGCCCCTTGATCGCAGCCTTTTTATGCCTGAACAGAAGATCCAGTTACATGGTGCCTGACCTCCAACCCATGGAAATTGTGAAATAAATGTGTGTTGTTTTAGGCTGCTAAGCTTGTGGTAATTTGTTCCATAGCAATAGAATATTAATACAGAGAGAGTGGACCAGAAAGAGCTTCTCCACAAAGGTGAGATGTGAGGCCAAAGGTGGGAAAGTGTGATCAAGGAGCTTTTTTAGGGTTTTGATCATTTGAGTCAAGTGCTGAAGTATCAAAATCATTGGATTTACTTATACAAATTTAGAAATAATAAAAAAGAAAGAGCTCTTTCATGATAAAAAAAAAGAAAACGAGGGTGTATTTGAGTAGATAAAACAAATCATTCCTTCCTCAGAAACCCAAAGTAATGGTTATTCTCAGACACAGTATTTCAGATTATTGAAATCTTAGAAGAGTCTCCAGGAAGGGTCGTAATCAAGGATCTAGAGACTTCAGCAATGGATGCCAACTGTGGATAAAGGTGCAAGGAAGTGGCAATAGCTGTAGATATTGTTTATGTCCTTATGTGATTAATATTTAAAGGAAGCATGACCCCAGAGCGGCTACTTAGCAATTAATCCATCAACCCTCTAACCAATCAATAAGTAATTAGTTTTTACTCCGTGCGCAGTAAGCATTCACTTGCACAACCAGGGGAGCACCACAGATGTAATGACACTGGACCTTCCTAAAAGCATAAGCTCAATTGGATAAAGAAAATATGAGGAATAATAATTTACAAGACCATGTACAAATAAGACCTAACCTTTTATGTGATGTGACCACAAGTTGAGGTATAACAAAATTGGAAAATAATGCTGAGTGAAAGAAACAAGGAAATCTTTATGGAGAAGGTATAGCTGATATGTGATGAGTAATGGCAGAATTAAACTAAGCAAAAGAGATTTGAAAGCATGTGGAAAATGATAACACTGCTATGAATGGAAGCCAGTATTCTGAGAGCTTCAGATTTAGAGTTGAAAGCAGCAACAGATTTAGAGATGAAAGTATGACCATAGGAAGATGTTACTAACTCTCTTTATTTTCTTTTGGGGCAAACATGTTGTGAAATGAGAATGCTCTGTTCTCTAATCCTCGTCTCTTGATTGTCTCACTAGTCTTATACCCTGAAAAGCAAACAGCAAGCATCTTTTTTCATTCACAAGCACTAAGTTCTACCAGAAAGACATTGCCCTAAATATAAGTGCATAAGTACAGTCAATTCATGCCAGTGAGTAAATGAAAGAGTGATTTCATTCCAGAGGATTATAAAATACAAAGAGTTTAGTTTTTTAAGCAGTATTCAAGTTTAGTTGTGTTGAAAATTAGTATTTTCAGCACCCAGGACAGAGACTGCCATTTTGCTAAATGTATTACTAAATGAATGAGAATGAATGAATGCTTATCTAGCTACTTTAATCATATATACATCTCAGCAGATGGTGGGATTTAGGGTACATTCCCCATCTTCATCATTCTTTCAAATCCTGAAAGCTTCGTCCTAATTTTTCTTACCCCTATCTATCCCCTTTTGAAATATACTATAAATATAAATATATCCAGGCCTCAACCATATTTTAACAGCACTTAGAATCATAGCAAGTGAAATCGATTGCTATGTCAAATTCTGCTTGAGTGTTGGCAAATATAAAGATTGGCAGACAGGTGAAATTCCACAGGGAAGTAGTGTAGATGGACTAATTGCCCAGAAAAGAAGTCTTTCAGTGTTTATTTGGAAAAGCAAATGTTTCATTTTAGCATTTTTCATTGTTGTTATTCTTGTAGTTGATATTTTCAAACCATGAAAATATTGTTAAAGGTATGAGGCTTATTACAAATACTTTCTTACCTTGTATCATTTGTTCTTGATCAGACTTCTGGAAGACGATTTTTTTTTTTTTTTAGGGCTGCACTCGTGGCATATGGAGGTTCCCAGGCTAGGGGACGAATCGGAGCTGTAGCTGCCGGCCTATGCCACAGCCACAGCAACACCAGATCCCAGCCACATCTGCGACCTACACCACAGCTCAGGGCAATGCCAGATCATTAACCCACTGGGCAAGGTCAGGTATCGAACCTGCATGGTTCTTAGTTGGATTCGTTAACCCCTGCGCCACAACGGGAACTTAAGATTTTTTTTTAATAGTGTCTTGAAAAGTTATCTGAATCCTATTAGTATTATTACACCTTAATTTAGAATTAAATGAATATTCTTAACATAATAATCCCTAACTTATAATTTTGTTATGACATAAGAGAATTTTCCTGAACAGATTTCTTAGAGTCAGGCACCAACAAATATTTAAGTTCCAGAGAGAGAACATGATTAAAAATTATTTCAGAATTAGTAACACAATATTTGGCTATTTTCCTCATACCAAGCACAAAAGTAAACTCAAAATGGATTAAAGACTTAAACATAAGACAAGACACCGTAAAATTCCTAGAAGAGAACATAGGCAAAACATTCTCTGACATCAACTGTACAACTGTTTTCTTTGGGCAATAGAAGTAAAAACAAAAATAAGCCAATGGACCTAATCAAACTTACAAGCTTTTGCACAGCAAAGAAAATCTTAAAAAAAAAAAAAGACAAACTATGGAATGTGAGAAAATAGTTGCAAACAATGCAACCAACAAGGGATAAATCTCCAAAATATACACTCAATTCTTTCAACTTAACAGCAGAAAAACCAAACAATCCATCGAAAAATGTGCAGAAGACCTAAATAGACATTTTTCCACAGAGGACATACATATGGCCAGTAGGCACATGAAAATAATACTCAATATCACTATTATTACATCAATGCAAATCAAACTACAGTGAGGTGCCACCTTTCACCAGTCAGAATGACCATCATTAATAAGTCTACAATAACACATGATGGAGAAGGTATGGAAAAAAGGAAACCCTCCTACACTGTTGGTGGGAATGTAAATTGGTACAACCACTATGGAAAAAAGTATGGAGGTACCTCAGAAAATTAAATACAGAACTACCATATGATCCTGCAATCCCACTCCTGAGCATCTATCCGGACAAAACTTGCATGGAAAAATATACATGCACCACTATGTTCACTGTAGCACTGTTTACAATAGCCAAGACATGGAAACAACCTAAATGGCCATTGACAGATGAATGGATTAAGAAGATGTGGCACATATGTATAATTGAATAAAAAGAACAAAATAATGAGGTTTACAGTAACATGGCTGCAACTAGAGATTTTCATACTAAGTGAAGTAAGTCAGAAAGAGGAAGACAGGGAGTTCTCTTCATGGCTTAGTGGTTGGCGAACCCGACTAGTATTCATGAGGGCACAGGTTCAATCCCTAGCCTTGCTCAGTGGGTGGGGGATCCAGCATTGCCATTAGCTGTGGTGTAGGTTGCAGACATGGCTCGGATCCTGCGTTGCTGTGGCTGTGGTGTAAGCCAGCAGCTGTGGCTTCAATTCAACCCGTAGCCTGGGAAATTTCATATGCCACATGTGTGCCCCACCCCAAAAAAAGGGAAAGAAAAAAGAAAAGAGAAAGACAAATACTATATGAGATCACTTACATATGGAATCTAAATTATGGCACAAATGAACCTATACACGGAACAGAAACAAACTCATGAAGATGGAGAACAGGCTTTTAGTTGCCAAGGAGGGAATGGGGAGTGGGATGGACTGGGAATTTGGGGTTAGTAGATGAAAACTTTTGCATTTGGAATGGAAAAGCAATGAGGTCCTGCTGTATAGCACAGGGAACTAGATCCAATCACATGTGATGGAACATGGTGAAAAATAATGTGAGAAAAAGAATTATATATATGTGTGTGTGTGTGTGTATATATATATGTGTGTGTATATATATATATATATAATTGGGTCACTTTTCTGTACAGCAAAAAGTAACAGAACATTGTAAATCAACTATAATAAAATTAAAAAAATAATATTTGACTATTTGATTATTTTCAAAAGTATACACTTGTAATCAAAGGTTCTGATTATACAGAGAAAGACTATTGTATGAATGTAAACCCCCAGGGAGACAAAAATCAATTGTTTTAAGGATGCCCTGGTCCAAATGACACATTTTTATTTGAAATTTGTGATCTCCAGCTGAGTAAAGCTAGAGTTTTAGTACTGTCCTGGGAAGCAGCAGAATCTAACTTTGTTTTGTAGAACTAGTCCTTGTTATTACTCAAATATTTAACAGTACAATGTACTATACATACTGATGTGTTGAATATTTTAATTTCCTTCATTCCTGTGTGACTTAGTCACATTGCATGTTAAAAAAAATTTTTGGAACTTAAATTTGGGCAAACATAGAAAATTTTAAAAACAAAGTTGAGGCCACCAGCAAAATGGCCCTCTCTTTCTTGGAATAGGTAAGTTGTTTGAATAAGCTGATTATAGCTCAATGGAATATGTTTACTTATGTGATAATATTCACATTGAAACTCTCTGCTTTTAAAGAAAAGACCATTAAGGGACCACTTTCATTTAGAACTCATAGTGAATATAAGGTGATTCAACTGCCATTGTAAGGGCTTTTCTTTTTTTTTTTTTTTTTGCTTTTTAGGGCCACACTCGCAGCATATGGAAGTTCTCAGGCTAGGGGTCGAATCGGAGCTGTAGCTGCCGGCCTATGCCACAGCCACAGCAACACCAGATCCCAGCCACATCTGAGACCTACACCACAGCTCAGGGCAACGCCGGATCATTAATCCACTGAGCAAGGCCAGGGATTGAACCCTCATGGTTCCGAGTCAGATTCATTAACCACTGCACCATGATGGGAACTCCCATTGTAAGGGTTCTTAGTAGTGTAGATTTATTTTTAAACTACCTGCTTATTTTAAGTCAGAGCTACTTACTTCAGCAGGTCTAGCTATGAAATACTTCCTGTTTGTAGCTGCTACTATCTCAGTGTTTTTCCAACTTTAATGTACGTACAAATCACCAGTGATCTTGTGAAAAGGCAAGTTCTAATTCAGTAAGTCTGGACTACGTTCTGAGATTCTGAAATTCTAACAAACTTTCAGGTAATGCTGCTGCTGTTGGTACAGGACCACACTTTCCATAGTAAGAGCTCAGAATACTGGTTTTCAGTCTTAGCTATGCATTAGAATAATATGTGTGGTTTTAAAAAAAAGCATAGCTTTGATTCAGTAAGCCTTAGGGGATTTATTTATGTTTTGTAAAACTCTTCAGGTGGTTCTAATTATTAACCAGGTTTGAGAAATCCCATTATGAGTGATGTTTTTCTTTGTAATCTAAAAGTATATCATTTTCTATTCCTCATTTTAGAATTAGAATATTATGAGTACAAATATGAAATCTGGGCCAGATATGAGATAATATCTCACTATCTAATAATAATAACAAATGTTTATTTTCCATCTTGGTAATTCAGCAATTTTCTCCTTCATTCAAACAAGTTTATTACTTTATCTAAATTATTAGGAACAGAGTAGCAGTAGGGGTCCTGGAAAATGTATTTTGTTCATTTCACTTACAGTAAACATAGTGAGGTGTGTGGACATGGTGCTGATCTGGATAGATGGGAGAGAGATTCAAAAACTAATAGAGGGAGCACAGTTACTTTTCTAAGTTTGCCTAGAGGCATAACTAGAGGTGGAATAAATTATTCAAAACTTGTAAAGAAAAAGCAAAGATCTGTACTTTTGGTCCCATGTTCAGATACACATTTGTGTATACACATATATACACAAATACAGTGTGCACACTTATTTGGGCTTAGCACAAATGACTGGCCATGTTAGGTATTCTTTTTTTCTTCTTAATTGCTGGTAAATACTTAGACTTCCTTCCTTCCTTCCTTCCTTCCTTCTTTCCTTCCTTTCTTCCTTCCTTCCTACTTTCCTACCTACCTACCTACCTACCTACGTTGTCTTTTTAGAGCTGCACCCATGACATATGGAAGTTCCCAAGCTAGGGGGTCAAACCTGAGCTTCAGCTGCCAGCCTATACCACAACCACTGCAACGCAAGGTCCAAGCCTCATCTGCAACATACACTACAATTCAGGCAATACCAGGTCCTTAAACCACTGAGTGATGCCAGGGATTGAACACAGGTTCTCAAGGATATTAGTCAGGTTTATTACTGATGAACTGTGAAGGGAACTTGGCCCCAAAATTTCAAGTGCAAGCAGGTGTTCTGACACTTGTCAGACGGATCTGACAAGAAGCAGAATGGAAAAAAAAGAAAAAAGAAAACAGGTCTGTGTAGTCACCTTCATAGATATGCCTCTTCCAGAACAGCATCTTTCCTGTCATTGTGGTAGTTCAAGTTATAAAATATGTGATGGAGTGCCAGTGGGAAATAATGGTAAGCATCTGCTGCAGGTGACTTTTAACTGTTTAGGTCTCATCGATCTCTTGGGACTCTGCTCCTGAACATCAAGAATACTCTCCCTCTTATGGATCTAATATGTATCTTTTCTAATGTAGTTAGAGGCAGGAGGGATCAACAGTTGCAGTGAGTTTTTTTTTTTTAAACATAAATCTGGATTTCTTGTTGTGGCTCGGTGGTAACAAATCTGCCTAGTGTCCATGAGGATGCAAATTCAATTCCTGGCCTCACTCAGTGAGTTAGCGATCTGGCATTTCTGTGAGCTGAGGTGTAGGTCACAAACATGGCTTGGATCCTGTGTTGCTATGGTTGTGGCTTAGGCCGGTAGCTACAGCTCTGATTTGGCCTCTAGCCTGGGAACTTCCATATACCATGGCTGTGGATCTAAAAAGACAAAAATAAACAAACAAACAAACAAACAAACATAAATAAAAACTAAAAAATAAAAAAAGGTAAATCCAACCTGAATGCAGAAGTAGCCCACTGGGACCTGGAAATCTGTTCTTTGGAAATTGTGGACAATATTAAACTATATAGATATCTATTTCTGTAATTATGCCAATTGATTTATTACTTATAGGAGACATTTTTGGATCCTTCAAATGTATAATAAATGTACAACAAGAATTTATCCTTAATGGAATGAGGGCAATATTCAACTGCACATAATTACATGATATTCTTTTAAAGAGACCATCATTAAATTCAACTGTGGATTTATTTTTTTTGCCTAAAATTACATAGATTCTGCACATTTTCCCACAACCATAAAGAATACTAGTTATTAATTTATAGCATGCTTCACTTTCTTCTTTGTTCAAACTGTTTTATTTCTGAAGTTCTGTCAAAAAGAGCTACTTAAAATGCATCACTGGATGTAATTTCTGAGAAAGAAGTGACACAGGCTTTGCTAAGTTCAGAACAGGAAAAAGCAAAAACCGTGAAATTCTATTAAGTGAGGAGAAGACTGATAGCATATATTCATATAGCATGTGGAAATAAATGTTTCAAACTGCTCTTAATTTGTCTGTGATGAAGGAAATTTATGACATCTTTGTTTTCCTCACGGACTATGTGTTAGTTTATCCTTACATGAAAAACAGCTGTCCCAGGAATATCTATTAATCTTAGAAATTTGTGATAACAAAAGAATTTGTAACATTTATTTTTAATGATGAATTAGTACTTATTTAACTGTGCTATCATATACTTAAATTGAATTTAGTTACTTCCATGGTAAATGAATAAACAAAACTTCAGTTATGTGATTCATTACTATGTATACTGTGTATACTATGTGGTTTATCTTGTTAGTCAGAAATCACCAGAAGGATATGTTACAATATTTTCCATGGTCTGCTTTTAATAGTGTCTCTGATCCAAACATTATAAAAGCCTTTGGTCTAGCTGAACTTACTGTAATTTTGAAATGTATTTATTCGGTATGGAGGTCTCTTGGCTAATGTATGTGCTTGTGTGAAAACTGTTGAGTCTATAGTGAGTGGGAAAGCTAAGAAAAAATTTTCAGTTCGTTGTCAGAGAGTAGAAGGTTGACATACACTTTTTGTGTTGAGAAAGTTAACCATATTTCTAGGAAAAGAGATAAATAAAGTGTTTACTAAAAATATTTCAGCAAGTACTGTAAAAAAATTTCTCAATAAGAAAAAATGTTTAGTGAAATTCAAAAATTGGTAAACTTGAGGCATGACACATATACAGAATCCCCACGTTTTGCTGTGGAGATGTGATTCAGGATAAAACCAGAAGTTTAGACATATAGTTCTGCAACTGTTAATTGAGAGTTCAAGCAGTCCTATCATTCTTCAAAATAGCCATGGTTTCCATTTTGTCGATTTCTAATGGGTATTATTCTCTCCTCCCTCACTGATTTTTTAAGCCTTTATTTCACATCACTAAATTAAGTGACATCTGTAACTCATCAACTTCATTCAGTTGCCTGTCTGACCTTTTCGAGCTGAGTTGGGTCTGGGTATATTTGATACATTCAACTTCTCTTTTCTTAAAATTACCTTTACCTTATATAGCCAAAGATGCTCTCAAATGCTTACTGATTATATTTTTGATGATTGTTGAAGAAAATAACTTCATCCTTTGAAGGGATATTCTATTTTCTCCAAGAGTGGTTCTCGAAAATTATCTCAACAGAATTGCCATAATTCTCTCTTGTTGATGAAGTCAAACTAAGCTCTGATATACTTTTAAAAATGCTGCAGTTTTTTTCTTAATTCAGTTCACTTGTTATAATAGATCTTTATGCAAGGAGAAAATTACCATGACCCTTAGGCTTCTTCTATATCTCCACTATTTTTTTAAACCACTGATAAAGTGAGCCCAGTGTTATAAGGATACTTAATTGTAAAGACAAAGTGAAGAGAGATGGAAATTGAAATTCAAAGGCTGAGTATCTCTTAGAAGTAAGCTGTATTGAACATTTAGTGATCACAAGGGATAAAGTAAGAAATACTATAAAAATACTCTTAATTGTCCTGACCTCTTTGATATGGATCATAAAATATTTTCAAAGCCCTTCAAAATGAAAATGTTTATTATCAGGAGGTTAACAGGTCATTCAACTGATAAATTTTAATATGTTATCTTACATGAAAGTAAAACTTCAAAAATACAAATTAATTTTTGTCTTTTCAAAGAATTAGTCACTGTATTATTTCCATTTTACTCTTTTCCTCAGCTTGATACACACACACACTACATTTCTCTATACGGTATTTTAAGTGTAATATCTGTTGGCACCATAAATGTGGCATAGTGCACAACCATACCCTTTCAAACTAATAATTTTTTTCACTAGTCATCTTGAACTTATATTGCTTTTCCCAGCATATTCTGGGCTATGTGATCCTTTCCTCAAGTTTCTTAAAAACAAAATATTTGTTTTTCTTAAATGGTGCTGGGAAAACTAGAAAGCTACATGTAAAAGAATGAAAGTAGAATGCTATTGAATACCATATACAAAAATAAACTCGAGATGGATTAAAGACCTACATATAAGGCCAGACACTATAAATCTCCTAGAAGGAAACATAGACAGAACACTCTTTGACATAAATCACAGCAACATCTTGTTTGATCCACCTCCTAGAATAATGACAATAAAGACACAAATAAACCAGTGGGACCTAATCAAACTCAAAAGCTTTTGCACAGCAAAGTAAATCATTAAAAAAAAAAAAGACAACCTATGGAATGGGAGAAAATATTTGCCAATGATGCAACAGATGAAGACCTAATCTCCAAAATATACAAACAAATCATGCAACTCAACAACAACAACAAAAACAACCCAATCAAAAAATGGGCAGAAGATCTAAATATACATTTCTTCAAAGACCTACGGATGGCCAACAGGCATATGAAAAAATGCTCAATATCACTAATTATTAGAGAAATGCAAATCAAAACTACAATGAGCTATCACCTCACACCAGTCAGAATGGCTATTATAAGAAGTCAGCAAATAGCAAATGCTGGAGAGGGTGTGAAGAAAAAGGTACCCTCCTACACTGTTTGTGGGAATGTAAATTGGTACAACCACTATGAAAAACAGCATGGAGGTAGTTCAGAAAACTAAATATAGAGGTACCATCCAGCAATTTCACTCCTGGGTATCTATTCAGACAAAACTTTCATTGAAAAACATACATGAACCCCTATGTTTATCGCAGCACTATTCACAATAACCAACTCATGGAAACAACCTAAATGTCCATCAACAGATGAATGGATTAAGAAGATGTGGTACATATATGCAATGGGATATTAATCAGCCATAAAAAAGAGAACTAATGCCATTTACAGTAACATGGATGGACTCTAGACTTTTGTACTAAGTGAAGTAAGTCAGGAAGAAAAAGACAAATACCATATGACATCACTTATTTGTGAAATCTAAAATATGGAACAATTGAACCTACCTAAAAACAAATAAACAAACAAACAAAACAAAACATAAACAGATCATGGCCAAGAAGAGCAGACTTGGAGTTTCTAAGGGGGAAAGGGGAGGGAGTGGGATGGATGGGAATTTGGGATTTTTTTTTGATGCAAGCTATTGTATTTGGAATGGATGAGCAATAGGATCCTACTGTATAGCAGGGAAATGTGTGTGATTGGATCACTCTGTTGTACAACAGAACTTGATCAAACATTATAAATCAACTATACTTTAATGATAATAATAAAAAGAAGTAAAAATACTTCAAATTCTAATGAAACAAAAAATTTATTATTTTTTCCTTTAATTTATTTTGTTTTGAAAATCATAGATCCATAGGAGTTTGCAAAGATATGACAGAGAAGTCCTCAAGCATAGTTGGTTCATATTCCCCTAGTGATTACCTTTTTATATAACTATAGTGCAGTATTAAAACCAGGAAACTGACATTGGTACAATAAATGAGTATAGCACTATGTCATTTTATTACATGTGTATATTCATGTAACCTCAACTCCAGTCAAGATATACTACTATTCTATTATCACCAAGTTGTCTCTTACGCTGCCCCTTAATTGACACGCCCGCCTTCCCTTTTCCCAACCATCCTTAACTACTGGTGATCATTATATTGCTCTCCCTCTCTAAAATTGTGTCTTTTCAAGAATGATAAATAAATGGAGTTTGACCTTTTCAGATTGGTTTAAAAAAAAAACAACTAAACTGATGCCCTTGCATAGAGTTGTTGTTTTTTTAATCCACTCTGCCATTTTCTGCTTTTTAATTGATATATTGAGACTATTTACACTTAATGTAATTACTAATTTATTGAAGCTTGAGCCTGCCATTTATCTTTTGTTTTTTGTCTGTTCCCTCTGTTTTTTACATTCTCTGCCCTTCCTGTGTGCTACTTGAACTTAAAAAAAAAATCCCATTTTGATTTTTCTATAGTGTTTTTGTTCCTTTTACTTTGGGTTGTTAGTAGCTGTCCTACGCGTTACATAGTTTACACACACATACACACACACGCATATGTGTATGACATTTCTTCACAATCTACTGTTGTTAATACTTTGCCAGATCCAGTAATATATAGAAACTTTACCTCTCTTTTAATTTCTTCCCCTTCCCTCAAGTGTAAGATACTTCTTTGTGTTCATCTGACAGTGTTATAATTTTTACTTCAACCCTCAAACATGTTGTAAGAAACCAAAAGAGAAGAAAACCTGTTATTACACCTCTTTATGTTTTTGTACTTTCCCTTGTTTTTTTTCCTTTTTTTCTCATGTTCCAAGATTTATTTTTTAAGATTTCTTTTTGGTTTTAAAATTTAATTTAGTCGTTCATTTGTTGGTTACAAGTTCCCTTAGTTTGCCTTCATTTGAGAATCATTATTGTTGATGGACTGGCTGTTGAAATGAAAGCCAGATGCAAGAACTCAGCCTAGAAAATTGATTAATTACACTGTGATATAACTAAGTGCTAAAGGTGGAAGCTTGGGCAGCTCTAGTGAGACACTGAGGACAAGAAAGGAGCAAAGTTAAAGCAGAGTATCTCTAATTGGTAAGATTCAGAAATAGTTCTTGAATAGTCATAAAAAGCATATATCATTTAATATTAAAAAAATCTTCGGAATTTGGTAGCTTTTTTAACAGCTGAAGAAACTGATATTGAAGGAAGTTAAAGATTTCCCTGCTAAGTAAGCAGAAGTGCTGATATTTAGATCTAGGATGATGGGATAAGTCCAAAACACACATTTTCCCCCAAAGTCTTTGTGCTGCATCCCATAGTAGAAATTAGTTTACAGACATTCAATGTCCGGAAAATAAAGTAAAATTCTATTTTAATATTCTCCGCTGATAACACCCTTTTAATTACCTAGCTGTATGACTCCCTTTATAATTACGTATAGAGAAACCAATAGTGAAATAAATAATGATGTCAGTATATATGCAGTTTTTTTCCTAATTCTGTCACTGTCTCATTCTCTGTATGTAATCCAGCAAGTTCTTATGTCTTTTTAAGGCTCAATCTCTCATCTGGTTTGGTGAGAATTTCCACAGGGACACTGAACTATATTGACTGTTCATGTTACTCATGGGCATTTATAATGTGGCCACCTTCTTCTCCTCTTCTTTCTCCTCTCTCTCCTCCTCCCTTCTCTTCTTTTTCTTTCTCTTCTCCTCTCCTTCTCCTCCTTTTCCTTCCTCTTCTTTTGGTCTTCACATTATTCTTATTCAATGATGGTAAAACATTCTTTCCAATATTTTAGGAGTAAATGTTACTCTCCCTTTTAGTGAATCATTACACTTGATACCTGACATTTATGTTTTTCATTCAAAAGTATTCTGATTGTGAATTAGCCAGTTTCTCATTCTAATTAGCAGTTGTGCTCTGACAACATTGATTTGGCTTTGGAACAACCAATTCGTAAGACACTAATCCAAGAAGAACATGCATGTCAGGTTATTATTTTAATTAGATCTCAAGAGCTGAACTTCTTATGTAGCTTATTACCAAAACATTATTCCTCTTCCCACAAGTGATTAAGAGACAGGCGGATGACTTCTGTACTGGATGTGATGGAGCAAAAGCAATTTTTAAGACATGTTTTCAAAGTGCTGTTAGGCTTGGACAGAGCCTAACTGCACAATCTGCCTTCAAGTCAAATGTTTCAGGCAAGTAGAAAATAACTGTGAACTTGCATAGGAGCTATAAACATACATAGTTATGGAAATATATCAAAATTAGAAAAATTAGGGCAAGTGTCTAATTCTGAAACAAGTAGTCTAAAAGGAACACGGTTTTATAAACTAGAGCAAACATAAATTCCTCTTAAGTTGCCTAAAGAATTCAAGCTAAGAAAAAAATGGAATTTTAGTGCATTAGGGAATGAAAAATATATGGAAATTGGAGGTAGATAATATTAGTTATCTAAGAAGATTTATAATAAGTAGGGGCATGCACAGCAAATGTGCTATTTTTTTCATAATGTGAATATCAATTGTATGTCAAAGTGCAGTTAACATTTCAGAACTGTCTTTATTCATTCACAGGTTCAGACAACATCAAGGAGAATTCTTTCTAATTAGTTGTTTGTTTATGACTAAAGGGGATCTTCCTTATTGATATCAGGAGGTACAGAGGTTTAGACAATTTTACAACTGCATTATCTCACATGTTATGAGTACTTCCATATTAATATATAATTTTTTCCACTGCTATTATTTCATTTCTTTTGCAACCTTGTTATTTAAAAACAATGTGCATCACAGTGGGAGTTTAAAAACAAACAAGTCAGGGAAACTTTACTTGCTACACAATTTACAATGGCCATTGGACTGCTTTGACTAGAATTCTACTTTTAAATGATTTCAAAAGTATCACTATCATTCTATCATTTTAAATCTCTTTTATCATTTAGTATTTTACAGTGTCCTTTGTAACTGGCATACAGATAAGTTTGAGCTGAAATTCTTGAGATTTATTTTATGCGTTTTT
Organism: Catagonus wagneri; assembly: GCA_004024745.2. Lineage (NCBI taxonomy): Eukaryota > Metazoa > Chordata > Mammalia > Artiodactyla > Tayassuidae > Catagonus > Catagonus wagneri. The sequence continues at coordinate 12,756,161 of PVHT020000521.1, read as the reverse complement.
GTTTTATAAGTATTTAATTGATTCGGCTGGCACTGATAGGAGAATAGAACTCAGATTTATCTCAGCCCAAAGCCTGTGAAAGGAAAGGCGAGACTGCCTTTTGACATCGCGAAGGACAGACGGGTCTGTTTTCAGGCTGGAAGACAAATGTAGTTGCCCTGCCTCTCCTTGAATTAGTTTGCTACTTACTGTGCTGATGGAACATAGTTGCTGATGGGAAAGGAGGGATGAGGGGAAAGGCTGTACACAGGTTGCAACATACAGGTGATACTTCTCTGAATATGTTATTAATGCCTATAAAATACTCTTCTCATGGAGCTGAGAGCTAATACTTCTGCTTTATAACCTAATCTAGCCAAATTTTACTTAAGTGTTTTCTTTCCTTAAGTGATTTCATCACCTACTGTCTCACTTCCAGCTAGTGATCATTAGAAAATTATCATTCTTCAAGATCCTGAAATCTGCAGTGACGTCTGGCATTTCTTAGATTACCCAATGACTTTAAGAAAGCCACAGCTACTGATAAGAAGGAAAGGTTTATGTGGGTGGGGGGTGAAGGGGGGTAAATTCACCTTTATATTTATTGATTCTCTGCAAGAACAACTCATTGATTCTTTGTCAACAAGCTGTATCACTGATTCAAAAACATTTACCAATGGTACCTAGTTTTTCAGGAGTTGTTTAAGATCTTGGAGTTACAAAAATATGTATGTTAGAGAAGCTAATGTCAAGGGGATCACAGCCAGTGGAAGAAAGTAAACAGATGCCGTGGTAAAATTTAGGATAGAGAAAGGAAGGTGTTAGGGGAGAATGGGGAGGGGAACGTAGAGGTGGCAGACAGAAAAAAAAGTTCTTGGTTGAGCTGATTCCTGTGCTGGATTTCAAAGGATATGTTGGAATGAGCCAGAAGAGATGAGAAGGTACAGCCATTCCAGGAAGAAAATATAGGATGTACAGGTTGAGAAATAGTAAAAAAGCATAACATGTTCCATGAAATAAGATCAGTCCCTGGGTCCTGGGACCCATAGCCCCAGTGTTAAGTACAATCATCCTTCTGCCCCTAGTTCTATTGAATCAGAGTCCACATTTTGTCAAGATCCCCCAAGTGATTTATATGCACCTTAAATTTGTAAGCAAATTCAACTTATTTAGCAAGACCACGTCATAGGCATTGTGTAATTTAGTCAAGGTGAAACTGACACCACTTATGACTTGAACCCAGCCAGAACCCAGACTGGGACTTGAACTCACAGTTTTAAAATTAGAATCACTCACTCAGTGTCTGGACTTACTGAGATTCAGGTTCTTTGTTCCTCAGCGTGGAAGAAATTCAGCAAGAGACAAAGTAATAGGCAAGAAATAGATTTATTAAGACACTTATGAGACATGCAAGCAGGCAAACAAGGAGGCTCTGCTCCAAGGCTTAGGTGGGTTACATTTTTGTAATCCAAGGGAAGTGGGGGGTGGGAAAAGACCACCTACCCTCTTTCTGGAGTAGTAGCTGCTCCTTGGTATCTGGTAAGAGTATCTGACCATTTAAGGTCAAACTAGGAATGTCATGGTGCTTATTCAAATCAGCAGAAACGTGGTTCTTAAACTCCTGCCCTTGGTCTGACCCTGAATGTAGGCATCAGTCCATCCCCCACCTGATGATCTGAGGCATATCTCACACCTCCACTAGTCAAGCAGCTGCCTTGTTCCAATGGCTTTCTTGAGCAATTATTAATTTACAGTGATCTCCCAAAGTTCCCTAGGTTTCCCTCTCTATCTGTGGTTCCTTACTGGGACTTGTACAACCACCCATATAACTATCTTACTCCATCCCTATCAGAGGGGCATATCATTTTGGATAGTTTTTCTTTTAGTCATGTTAGAAACCACTGATTCCATTATTTGTTAGATTTGCAAAATGGTAGTACTGTAATTCTATTATTTTTATCCTTCTGCTTGTTAGCCTAAACACCTTGTAAAGAGATACTTCCCTTTAGTCACGATGAAGTAGTTACCATGAAATAGAGATGTTAGTATTTCCCTTTATTTATTATTTTCAGAATAAGTTGATTCTCTGGTATACCCCAAATATTTAATATTATACTTGATGTATTCTGATCCATTATTCTTATTTTCTTTATCAGTGCTCAGATTGTCACATTTGGTAAAGGGATCATCTTTAAGATGGCTTCTGAATCCCTCTGACATATCACTGAAGACTGGTATTTTTGAAGCTTATTCCTCTTATGTCAAGATATGTTGTATATTTCATACTGTATACTTCCTGCCCTAGATCTTAAATCAGCCATTTCTCTAAAGGGCCTTGTTGCTTTTGAAAGCAAATGCTATGAGAGTTTCTTAATTGGATCTTTCTGTTCTTTCCTTGACTTGGAGTAAGTTTCTAGAAAAGTCTCATTTCAACATTTTATTTGTTAGGTTACATCATTATATAAATTCCATTAATGATTTTTTTTTCTTTTATTCATAAGACAGTCCAGACCCTTTAGCTTAACATCCACAGGAATATGTTCTGGGTTTAATTTAGGTTTCCATTTTTTTCTAGTTAACATATGCAGAAAATATGCTCCAGATAAATGAATTTATTAGTTATTCCTTTAATCATCCTAGCTTAACACTGTTTATTTTCAAACCTTAATGTGTATTTTAATAGTCATCTGGGATAAAAAGAACACATTCTTCTTTTCTTTATTTAAATTTATCAGATCAGCTAAGGATTCATTTCAGATCCCATCAGCTCTTAAACGTTTCTGCTGTCCATCTGTATTACAATGTTTTCCTCCCCTTCTGACTCTATTGCAAGTGCCCTTAGGGTGAGGGGGCTTGCTGTATCTTTTTTCTTTTTTATCTATTCCTTTTTCCATACATAGAAAGAACTTTACCAAAATTTGCAAGTTTACTGTTTTATTAACAAAAATGTTTTTTCTTCTAACAAAATTGTACACCCTACTTTTCTTATTTTATACATTATTAATTATGCAAGTGGCGATATTTGAGGGGTAAAAATAACTTATTTTTAACTGGAAGCCTGAAATTATTTTTGATTTCTGGATGACAGAGAATTTTCTTAGATGAATAATAGTAAAAATAGTTAAAGCTGGTGGCATAAATAGGTGAGATATTGAATCACTGAAGCCAGATCCTTAGAAGCACTTGTTTTTTTTTTTTGTCTATTTGCCTTATATAGGGCCGCACCTGCCACATATGGAGGTTCCCAGGCTAGGGATCTAACAGGAGCTGTAGCTGCCCACCTTCGCCACAGCCACAGCAACGCGGGATCCGAGCCGCGTCTGCAACCTACACCACAGCTCATGGCAACGCTGAATCCTTAACCCACTGAGCAAGGCCAGGGATTGAACCTCCAACCTCATGGTTCCTAGTTGGATTCCTTAACCACTGAGCCACGAAGGGAACTCCAGAAGCACTTTTTATAAGCATTACACTGCATTTTTAGTTTTAAGGCTACCAAATTTAATCTTTGGTCTTGACCCACTGGCACACTTGATAGTGGTAGAAAGTGAAGGGAGTTCTATAAATTAAAAGAAGATATAGATATAGATAATATTAATTATAAGAGGGGGATATGGAAGAAAATAATGGGATAATGAGCAATAAAAAGTGAGGTAAACATAAAGGAAAAAGCTGAATTGAGAAATATTTTCTTGGCCAAATATTAAGGCAGTTCAGTTTCTGCATTTATAAAATGGGGCATAATAAAATCATATTGTTGCTGACAGAATCTACTAACAGAATATTTGTAAAATCTCAAACCCAGTGTCTGAGAATTGCAAGTGCTTAGTAAATGTAACGATCGTTAATATAATAGACAGATATTGAATTTGAACATACCATAATGTCTTAATACATTATAAATACTATGCCCTTTTATAAATGTATGTATGAGTATGTTTGTGCACACATATGTATGCATATACATTTATCTCTACAGGTACACACATGCAATGTGTATATCCCCATGTATGTGTTGGGAGGTTCATACATATATATGTACACACATACACACATACATTTTTCCTCCCAAAGGAGGATTTAAACTCCTGAAACTGTAGAAGTTAGGTGTTACTATTATGTACTGATTTACTAACAAGTGTATTTAGTAAGCTAAGATTCTTTGAAATGACTCTCAAATAGTTTTTCCCAAAGAATTTTATTTTCCTGAAGTATAAGTATCAGTGTCCTTTTCTAGGGAGTTCCCATCATGTCTCAGTGGTTAATGAATCCGACTAGGAAACATGAGGCTGTGGGTTCGATCCCTGGCCTCGCTCAGTGAGTTAAGGATCCGGCATTGCCGTGAGCTGTAGTGTAGGTTGCAGATTCGGTTTAGATCCCGCTTTGCTGTAGCTGTGGCTGTGGTGTAGTCAGTGGCTACAGCTCTGGTTAGACCCCTAGCCTGGGAACCTCCATATGCTGCACATGCAGCCCTAGAAAAGACAAAAAGGCAACAAATTAAAAAAAAATGTCCTTTTCTAAAACATTTGGTGGTGGTTGTATCTGAAAGTCTTCCAGAAGGGACCTGGTATCAAGCCTAAGTCCCGTAGTTAAAGGGAAAGAACTTGATCAGGAAATCACAAGGCTATTCATTTTAATTTTAATAATTACGAAGGAAGAGAGCGAATGGGTCTTGGCTATCCAGAACCCCTGCTATGATGGCTGTGACTAACCCTCATAACTGTTAAACACTGAGAGTACTCAGGACCGATCTGCCTTTTTTGCTGTTGGCTATGTTCTTTTTTTGGCTTAGATGACTCTCTTTAGGCAAATGTCTATACATAGTAGCAAAGATAAAAGGAAAGAAGAGAAGAAAGGATATGGGAAGGGAAGAACTTTCTGAGGCCAGACTCACAGTTAGAAAGCAAGCTGTCATTCAGACCACCTGAGCAGAAACATAACACAGAGGAAACTAATAATATTAACCCATTAAACTTGCTAAAAACCCAGGTCACAAGATAGAGTACTACACAGAGGAGCTAATGAGCCAACGATGCAATTAGCTGAGTGGCATTGATGGCATATATGATCTGGACATTTAACTGTATGAAAAATTAAATCAACTTGGAGACATATCAGAATGGAGGATCATTCTTGATATCATTTTAGCTTTTCCTTTGTAAGTGTCTTCACTGAGCACTTTTTATATAACAACTATGACCCTGGAGGCTATGTGGGATAAGTATATGGGTAAATTTTTTAGGCAGACACCATATCTTTGTATCTTTTTATCTAAAACATACAGCATATGGTGTGACTCATAATTCATTCTCAAAAGCTGTTTGTTAAACTCCCTTAAAATATAAACTAGAGTTACTGTCTCCATGAGTGGGCAGTCAGATACAGAACAAAACATAAAAAATAGGGGAGAAGTAGCAAACCAAGTAAGTGTTTATGAAGGTGAGAATAAGTGCCAAGGCTGAGGATAATCATTTGAACTTGAAAGTGAGAGAGAAGAAAAAGACAACCCAGATTGTGGAAGTAGATAGAACACATGTTCAAAGGAAAGAATGTATGGTTTGTGTTGAAAAGACAGTTCAAGAGATTAGCTGGGGTCGGGGAGGGTGTGGTGGTAAAAAATGGTGTGTATGATCAGGTAGCTGCAGTGGAAACAGACTGGTTCTTTTGGGTTTTGTCCTTTGGAGAACTGGGAGCATTTAAATTTGGAAACATAAGAGAAAAAGGTTGAAACATAAGAATATCAGAGACAAATAGGAGATTTCTTTGGTAATTTTGTAAGTAGTTCAGTAGTTAAGTCTACCTGAAGTGATAACCTTTATGAGATAGGAGGGAATGTGCCGGGGTACAACCCTTAAAAGAATGACATAGCTGTTGAGGAGAGAACAAATACTGGTTAGAACCTACTAGGTCCAAGATGGCAGAAGATTTGACTTCCATTCGACCTTGAGCCTTACTATATGCTCCTTGTAACACATTAGCAGCTGAATGACACGTCCACAGGCGCCATGACAGTCCCAAGGCTGACCATAAAAGGCCAAAGAGTGCGTGGTAGCCCAGTTCCTGAAAATCTCTGTTCCTTCCCCCAAATAGTTCAAAACTCATCCCCCTTATTAGCCTATGAAATTACCCATTCCATAAAAACTAACACTTCGGTTCCCTGGGCCTATCACCTTCTGAGACGGCCTGCACTCTGTCTATAGAAGGTGTTATCTCTTTGAATAAATCTACTTTTATTCTGACTTGCTCTTCAGTTCTTTCCTTGATGAAACCAAGGACCCTCACTTGGTGGCCCATCCCAGGAACTCACCCGCAACCTGGGATGTGACCATCTTATAGCACCCCATTCTCCTGCAACATGTATATGGATCTAACTTAAAGTATCTTTAGTGGAAAGAGGAACTTTGGATGAAGACAAACATGAATTCTTTTTTTTCAGATTTGGACTGAAATCTTCCTGGCTATATAACTTTGGGAAAATAACTTTTCTGAACCTCAGTTTCTTCATCTGGAAATGGACATAAGCCTTCTCTACGGCCAGGTGGATGACATAGTACAGAGCAGAATAGATGCTCCATAAATGCCAATTATCTTCCCTTCACCTGACCCATATCCCAGTTATTTTTGTTAACTTTACCATAGATTCAGTCCACAGGAAATTACTTTGAATTTAACTCTTCATGTAATAATGTTTAAGAAGATTTAGCACGATATTGACGTAACTCTCATACTCTTGCTTTTTTTTTTTTTTTTGCACCTTAACCGTCTTGCTTTTATTCTGTGTGTATTTTTTTCTCTATCCTTTCCTCTCAGGGAAATCCAGAGATACAGACACACAAACACACTCACACATAACCCACACATCATTTATGAATATTACTCAGACCATTTGCACTTGTGATGAGAAATGTCTTCACAGATAGGTTATGACTGCCTTTGTTTCTCTCCTTAAGGCAGTAGAAACTGCTAACTAGATCTTTTCACAGAGCAGGTAACTCCTACAACTTTTCCACCCTTTCAAAGGACTGTACTTTCTCCTTGCTCTTTTTCCCCTCAAGCAATGTAACTTCTTTGTAGAGAGGAGAAGCTGGATTTACATACAGAAAACAATGATTCTTTTCTCAAAAAAGAAGCACAGTTTAGCAGAAAGAGTGCAAGATTTGGATAGATAGTCTGAAATTCAAAGTTTCTCTTTTCCATTTATACCAGATATGAAATGTTAGAACAAGTGAGAAAAAAGTTAAATATTTTAAGCCTTGGTTTTCTTCCTACTGAAAATGTGAAAACGATAAATTCTGCTGTGCTAAATTATTGATTAAGGGAGAAGTCTTGTGTAAGTCTCCTGACAAAGTTGAAACTGAAACACCTCTGACTCGAATGCAGCCTAAACGCAGATTGGGGCTTGAACCTATGATTTTTTTTTTTTAATTAGAATCACTCACCTGGTGTCTGGACTTATTGAGGATCAGGTTCTACATGTCTCAATGTAGAAGGACTTCACAGAGATTTAAGGTGATAGGCAAGAAATAGATTCATTAAGATAGGACACTTGTGAAGGATACATGTGGGCAGGCGAGGAGGCTCTGCCCCAAGGATATGATGGCCTACATTTTTTTAATCCAAGGAATGTAGGCACGGGGAAAAGACTACCTTCTTCCTCATTCTTCAAGTAGCTGTCAGGCTTACATCACTAGCTCTTCTTTCGTATTGGGTAAGAAAGTATATGACCCAATGAGGACAAACTAGGAATGTCATGGTGCTTATTCAAATCAGCAGAAGGGTAGTAACATGCTAAAATATGTTGAATCATCTCGAGTTTCTGTATAATGAAAGTCTCCTATTTTGGAATGTTGTCTCCCCACCACCACCCTTCCCCTTTATTTTAGGGCTGCACCTGTGGCATATGGTGGTTCACAGGCTAGGGGTCAAATTGGAGATGTGGTCACCAACCTACACCACAGCCACAGCAATGCCAGATCCGACCCATGTCTCCTACCTACACCACAGCTCAAGGCAATGCTGGATCCTTAACCCACTGAGTGAGGCCAGAGATGGAATTTGTGTCCTCATGGGTACTAGTCAGATTTGCTTCTGCTGAGCCACAATGGGAACTCCTGTTGTCTTTTTTTCCCTTAAATTCTTGTCCTTGGTCCTAAGGATCATTATCTTGCTGAACTTGAATGTAGGCCTCTTTTTATCTCTCACTTAATAACCTGAGGTATATCTTATGCTTTTATTTATGGTTTTATAGTTAAGTGAGCCTGCTTTGTTCCATTAATGCTCTGATGGTTTTCTTGAGCAATTAGTAACTTACAGTGGTCTGCCAAAGTCCCCTAGGTTTCTCTCTCTACCTATGGTCCCCAACTGGGACTTCAACAAATACCTGTGTTACTATCCTACTCCATCCCTGTCATAGCATCAGTGACATAATCAAAATCAGCTTCTATTGAGTATAACAATGAAGGCATCTGCTCATACAACAAAAATACCTTATACCTTCTTCCTTTAGTCCTGTGAAGCAGAGATGGTGGGTGATTTCTTAGGGCTGTTTAAAGGCCCTCCATAGATTCTTGGTGCAGTTAAAGAATTAAGCTCAGGTGTACCTGAATATGCCTCCAACAGGAGCTCTTAGGGTGAGATCTCCACTCTGAGCCAGCCGCTATCCTATGAACTTTCACTTTCCTCTCCTCTTTCATGATTTCTCTTCCAGTAATAACTTCCCATTATTTGGTTGGAGATTAGAGCCATAGCCAAATATTGAGGAAAAGCTACAGCTGGAATATTTGCTCCAGTTTGGGTTCCATTGTACTGAAAATTTGTTATAGTGGATATGGGTGTGGGGTCCCCTCCAAGCTCGGGGGCTTCAATAAATTCTTTGGTAGCTTCAGCTTTTTTCACAAATTTAAAATGATCTAAAAGATGATTTTTAATAAATTCTTGTTCCCTTCTCTAAAGCAGCAATACTGCTTGTCTTAAAATTGTGGATTATTAGGGTAAAGGAGAAATCTGGAAAAATTTCTTAAGAGTTATCACTGTGTTTCCTTCAAAACAAATACAACTTAATAGAGCTAAAGTGAAACTTTGCTTTAAAATGTTCACTGATCCATCACTTAATTTACCATTTAATCAGAAACAACAGTGACAGACATCACAGGAGTCTTTATTATAGGCATCATATTGCCAAGTTTTGTACTCAACAAAATTGGGAAATTACACTTCACAAATTGGCAGTATTTCATAATGTTCAAGAATGAAGTTTCTGGAATCAAACCACTTCTGTTTGATACACTAGCTCTGCCATTTATGGACTGTATCGTCTTGGGCAACTTATTTAATGTCTTAAAGTCCTCTCCCTTATCTATAAAATGTACATAATAATGTAACCTACCTCCTTGGATGTTTGTGATTATTAAGTGAATTAATGCAAATGAAGAGCTTGAAAGTGCTTGAGTATGACCTGGATAAGTGTTGTTTATTTCTGCACTGCTTCTTTCTGAAGCTTCATTTCTACACTCCAGTTCTCTTAGATTCCCTGTTTTTAAACATAACATTTGCCCTACTCAAATTTCCTGCTTCCTTCCATGGAATACTCTCTGGGTCTGAACTTCTAGACCTTACCTACTACATTTCCAAAAAACTCTTTCCCTCAGAGACTAGCCTCAGAGTAGAACTTACCACATCTGTTTCTACCCAAATAGCAAGCTATATTAAAGAGTTGCTAATCAAAGAAGTTGCTGGAATCAGGAATTCCTACCTGCAGTGATCGATGACCCAACAGGTGGGATGAAGTTATGACAATCCAGGGGTATTCATCATTCTTGGCTGGAAGCCAATGGCAGGAAAGTCTGAAAACAGTAGGTAAAATGGCCCCAGGTAATGCACCAATGCTCAGTATCAGGACTCCAGGTTCTGCCTGGGGAGAAATCTGCAGGAATAAACCACTCCCTTCATTTGGAAAGATTAGTGGAAACTGGGATACAATGAGTTGTAGAACCAAAGAAGCTTGCTTTTTTCCAGGACTAGCAACAAAGCAGAAATAGAGAGAGGCTGAATTCTCATTTACTGAACAGGTGATTCATTTGCCCTGATTTAGTGAGAAATCCACTGTCTACCTAGGCTTCTAGATTTAGTAAGAATAAGACAGAAGATGGAGGAATTGCATCACTTATAAAACCAAAAGGGGAAAGCTGAGTAAGGTATGTCTGGGGATGGATCAACCTGCCCAGCTAAGAAGGCTTAGGCAGTGATAAATTTAGGGTCTCAATTTGAGGAGCATTAAAAGGAAGGCTAAGGGACTAATATTTCTTTTTTAGGAAATAAGAAACCATTCAAATTTTGAGCAGAGGGGTAACACAAGGCAGGCAGGGATTTAGGAATGCTGCTCTTGTGTATATAACAAACAATAGAGGTGCAAAGGACTGTGACACCAATTAAGAAACAATTATTTCAATGTGAGGAAAAAAACCTCTCTTGGATTCTTGGTATGAAAATGAAAAGTCTTGAAGTTACACTTAGATTTTAGCTTATGTTCGGGATTAATTATAGGAAAACATATCCAAAATGCGCCTGTACTGGTTTTTACTAATAAAGAAAAAGTAGGAGTTCCTATTGTGGCTCATTGGTAATGAACCTGACTAGTATCCATGAGGATGCAAGTTTGATCCCTGGCCTTGCTCAGTGGGTTAAGGATCCAGCGTTGTCATGAGCTGTGGTGTATAGGTCACAGAGGCGGCTCAGATTTGGCATTGCTGTGGCTGTGTATAGGCTGGCAGCTGCAATTCCAGTTCAATCCCTAGCCTGGGAATTTCCACATACCACACCTGCAGCCCTAAAAAGAAAAAAAAAAAGAAAAGTAAAAATATTCTGTGATTAGGCTCTCCAATAACTCTTCAGATAGATAGCAAAACACAAAACTTTGTGTAATGATGAAACGGGCAACAAAGGTAAAGAGAAAAGGGTAAAGTTAAGTTATACTAAATTACTATAATACACTGTGAGGCAGGAGTTATTCTGTATGACAGGTTGAATGGACGATGCTATTGAATCTGTCAGTAACCCGTGAATGAATGGTTACTCAGTGGTGTAACTATCCATTCCTAATGGCAGCCTGGCAACTGAAGGAATCTTGAGTTTTGTAACCGTCCTAGTCCCTGTCCTCTAAACACTGTAAGATGAGGTTTTGTTTTGTTTTTTCCCTTCTATTGGTATTTGTCAAAAGTAAGCCTGATAATCCCAAATTATCTTGAAAATGCATTCACTACTTTTGGCAGAGAAGAACAAAATACATTATAATAGCTATGCTTTAAATAAAGAGTGTGTCTTCACTTGTGCCAGGTTCTCTCTCAACAGTTCCTCTGATGAAATTGTGTTCTTGACCTTCAGAGTAAAGCAAAATACTGAGAAGTAAGACTTACAAAGTCAGTTATCAGTTTGCCTTCAGGCAGCTAGACAAGTTTTCCACTGGCCATTGTCATTTTGTGTTGATGAGCTTCAGCAGAAGACCTGGATGAAAAAACAAGGAGTTAGATTCTGTGAATCATCTGATAATGGAAAGGCCTGGGACAGTGTTTTGCAAAGTGTATATACTGATGACCCCAGAGAGCTTCTTAAAATGAATTAGACACTCTATAGTTGGCCCTGGCATCTGCATATTTATTAAGATCCTCAGGGAGTTCCCGTTGTGGCGCAGCGGTTGATGAATCCGACTAGGAACCATAAGGTTGTGGGTTCAGTCCCTGGCCTTGCTCAGTGGGTTGATGATCTGGCGTTGCCTGTGAGCTGTGGTGTAGGTCGCAGACGCGGTTCGGATCCTGCGTTGCTGTGGCTGTGGCGAAGGCCGGCAGCTACAGCTCCTGTTAGGCCCTAGCCTGGGAACCTCCATATGCTGCGGGTGCGGCCCTAAAATGACAAAAGGCAAAAAAAAAAAAAAAGATCCTCAAATGATTTGAATCCATGCTTAAATCTGGAAATTAGCATCTTTTCATTTCCTTACATACATCCTCCTTTTTCTCTTAGGACTTATTAACGTTGGTTTTTTTCCCCCAACTGTAAATAAGGAGTTACTGGAGTGGAAGTTCCATCTGAGACATTCAGAATTATAAATGCCACATGATATGTTGGTGTGCTTTGTGTGCACATGTGTGCATATTAAGTGTATGGAACATATCTTACCAACTGCCCTGCTAAAAAGGTTGACCTGTGTTGTGCAACTTTTTATGTAAAATTTTAAGCAAATATAATTGTATAAACCACATAATGACCATATTCCCCAGTCTCCCTTGCAAGGAAATTGCAAGGAGTTGAATGAAAGCTTTGCAAGTAGGTTCTGGACCAATGAAATGGAGGGGGAGTTTATGGGCACTGTGTCCAAGGCTGGTTTATAAAATATCTTTGTAACTCTGCCTCTGTGTCTCAGAGACTGTCAGTAGAGGGCTCCAATAAGGAGGAGGTTCATGATCTGTGACTTCCCCTTATTTCAACATCCACTTTCTTTTCAAGTCTTTGAAGTTCTTAGGTATTCCTAGCCAATCCCACAATACAAAGGAACTTAACTTTTCCTTGTAATTTATTATTCTTTGACCCTTTCCGTCAATACCACATTCTTTCTTCAGACTATAATTAGCTTGGTTAAATGTGGCCATGTCCTTGTTTATCACGGTTTAGCTAACTAGTTTGATAAGCTTAATGGGCAATGAGAGTTAATGGCTTAATTATCTCTCATTATTTAATTAATATGTTAATTATCTCCCCTTAATTAAATAATAAATGGATTTAAACTAAGTTCTATAACCGGCTCTTTGGATTCTTTTCCTAACTTTTTTTTCAGCCCCAAATCCCATTACTGCTCTGGGCACACACTTTTGATCCAAACAAATAAATGAATCTTCTCTGACCGTTTTACCCATATTGTCTGTTAACCACACTTGGCTTTCTTTTTGCTGGCTCAACTGCTCACTAAAACTTTCCCAAAATATAATTACTTCTCAGACTTCATGGTCCACCTAAATTCTTAGAATATTCCTTGATAATTCTTGATCAAAATAATTTCTTGCTACATGGTGACACTACTAATGTTTATTTAACAAATAAAAAACTATATCCTGTACATATTAAATGTGCCAAACACTAGGGATACAAAAAGAATTAAATTGAATATCTGTCTTTCAGAAATAATATATCATTCCATGGATATGAATAAACAACTATAACATAATTTTAAAAAGATAGACAAGTAATTATGAGAGTTCAGTGAAGAGGTACAATCTCTACTAATCAATTAACATGTAGGATATATGACTTTGTTATGCTAGGTATCTGTTCTGCATGATTTTTTGTTTAGAGCAGCTATGTGTGAAAACTATAGGTTGCACTGTTAGATAGGTTTATGAAGCTGATGAGAACCAGAAAAGAAAACAAGGAATGTCTCAAGACTAAAGAGTACTAAGAGTAAGCATCAGGAAAGGAGGTAGTCTATGTGGAAGTGATACTGTGCTAGCTATGAACTTAGAATTCAAGAGGCTTTGCCTGTTTCTACCAACCACCTTGGAAACTGTCTCCATTATGTGAACAAGTCCAACAGCCTGCTGGATAAGCAGACAGGAGGCCCACTAACCACTCACCCTAATGAGAGCCTGTCCCAAGACACTCTGTTAACCAAAGATACATGAGCAAACCCAGCTTAAATTAGTGAAGTCTGGAATAAAACCACACAACCACCCAGCCGACCCATGAACTTAAAATAAATCATTTTTATTTAAACCGTTAGGTATAGAAGTGGTGTGTTATTTAGAAAACACTAACATAGTATACAACTGATTAATATTTGAAAGGATTTAAAGTGGGTAGGGTGATGTCATAATTATTAACAATAGCTCACACTTACTGAGCACTTACTATGCTTGAATTACTGGATGTTTATGTACTGAATGTTACCATATCTGTGTGGGTGTCCTTTGAAAAATCGCCCTGAATGTTAAATGGTATTTCTTTTATTACAGATGAGAAAATTGAGATCTGACGTAGTTAAGGAATCTTACTAACATAGAGCTCTAAGGGGCAAAGTCACTGCTTAAAATCCCACTTCTTAATCAGTTCTATATAGCTTTTTTTTTTTTTTTGCTTTTTAGGGCCCCACCCATGGCATATGGAAATGCCATATGCCGTGGGTGGGGCCCTAAAAAGCAAACAGACTAGGGGTCGAATCAGAGCTACAGCTACCAGTCTATGCCACAGCCACCTGGAATCCGAGCCACATCTATGACCTAGACCACAGCTCATGGCAATGCCAGATCCCTGACCCACTCAGCGAGGCCAGGGATCAAACCCACAACCTCACCGATACCAGTTGGATTCATTTCCACTATACCACAATAGGAACTCCCTATATAGTTTCTATCTTATATGGCTTTTCAGTGAAAAGAGCAGATCAGAAGCAGAACATATGTGTGTTAGAATGCTCCTTTAATGCACTTCTTATGACATGTCTCATTAGTTCTTGTGGCTTTTTAATGAGTCATGTTAACCTTGGTATCATCCATCAAAATTCCCATCCCAGTTTCTTATTCTAGAATTTTAATCCAAGAGAGAGATACTGATGAAATTTCCACGCCCAATGGCAAACCACGGGGGAAGACTTTTGAACAGTCTGGGCCTGACATTCTTGAATACGTGGTCATACATTTAGAATTATTTTGCCTCTGGCTGGGTAGACCTGTGTCCGTTAAGGTAGTTTTGGAGTTATGAGACAAGTTAACAAGTGACGTTTCTCACAAATAGAAACTAGTAGATCATATAGGTCATCCCTGCTCTCAGAATTAATGTCCTATTTATTTTTTAATAAGTAACCGCTTTACTAGGGCGATAGTTGATGTGTGCTTCAAGGAGTTTTCTAAAGGCAACCTTTGATTATTTTAGCCTAGGTTTTTTTTTTTTTCCTGTTGTTTGTTCATTTGTTTTTTAATATGAGCTTTTTTTGAGGTACTTTTTTTTGTGTGTGTGTGCTTTTTAGTGTTGCACCCATGGCATATGGAAATTCCTAGGCTAGGGGTCAAATTGGAGCTGCAGCTGCTGGCCTACATCACGGCCACAGCAATGCTGCATCCGAACCACCTCTGAGACCTACACCACAGCTCACAGCAATGCCGGCGCCTTATTAACCCACTGAGTGAAGCCGGGGATCAAACCTGTGTCCTCATGGATACAAGTTGGGTTTGTTACCACTGGGTCACAATGGGAACTCCTTGAGGTACAGTTTTTATATAGATGTACAGTTCCATGTATTTTCAAAAGTGTTTATAGCTGGATAAGTATCAGCACAATTAAGACAGAGGGCACTTTTATCAACTCTAAATTTCCTAAGTGCTCCTTTGTAGCCCATCCCCTTTCCTGATCCCAGCCACTGGCAGCCGTCTGATTTCTTTGCTATAGTTTGCCTACTTTGAAATTTTCCATAGACAGAATCATACAGATCATAAAGTAGTTGCTTTTTGGTCTGCTTTTTTTCCCCCTCTACTTAGCACAGTGCTTTTGAAATGTGCTCTAGTTATTACATAAATTGATAGTTTGCGTTTTCAGAGTTCCCCTTCTTGCTCAGTAGGTTAAGAACCTGACATAGTATCTGTGAGGATCTGGGTTTGATCCCTGGCCTTGCTCAGTGGGTTAAGAATCCTCCATCATCACAAGCTGTGGTGTAGGTCACAGATGTGACTCAGATCTCTTGTTGCCTTAGCTGTAGTGTAGGCTGGAAGCTGCAGCTCCAATTCAACCTCTGGCACAGGAACTTCCATAGGCCACAGGTGTGACCCTAAAAAGGGAAAAAAATTTTTTTTGCTGTTTTCAGTGTTGATTAGTATTTTAATTTATGGTTGGGTCACAAATAGTTCATCTCTTTCCCAGCTGAAAAACTTTTGTGTTGTTCCAGTTTTGGGTAATTATTCATGAAGCTGCTAGAAACATTCACGTACAGATCTTTGAACATAAGTTTTCTTTCTATTTTTCTTTGCTTAAACATCTAGCTATGAGATTGCTGTCACATGGTGTTATGAACTGAATGTTTGTGTCCCCCTAAAATGCAAGGTCCTCATCCCCAATGTGATGGTGTAAGGAGGAGGGTCTTTGGGAGTTGATTATGTCTGAATGAAGATGGAACATACATGATAAATTGCTGCCCTTATAAGAAGGAGAACAGATCCCAGAGCTGCTTCTCTCTTGCATGAGAGGATACAACCAGAGGGTGGCTTCTGCAAGCTAGGAAGACCTCGCCAAGAACTTCCCAGCCTCCAGAACTGTGAGCAATGCATGTTTGTTGTTTAAGCCACCCAGTCTGTGGGTACTTTGTCACAACAGCCTGAGCTGACTCAGACATATGTTAAGTATATATTTCCTCCAGAGCTTTGGCATACTTACCTTGCAGTTCTTCTGTTGGACTCTGACGCTTTTACTTTTATCGGTGGTATTTAATGTGTACCTAAAATTTTAAATCTTTTAAAAACTAAGAAAAATGTACTTTTAATACAGTTTCTTCCCTTGCTTTATTAATGCTCAAAAGCAATGCCTTTAAACTGAGATATTTGCTCTGGCCCATAAGCAGATATGTGACAAATTCCACTTTTCAAGAAACAATTATAAAGTTTTTATTTTCTCTTAAATACTTAATTTATAAATTGAAAGTTATGTTTTATACACTGAAATCAAAGTAAATGTCCTATGAAAGACAGGGGCGGGGAGAATAATGGATGAAGAAACTTAAATAAATGTAAAATTCATTCTGCTCTTCCTCATGAAGGCCTAATTTAATCGATGCACCTGCAGTTGATTGCTACCTTTTAATATATACATTACATGTAGAGTGAAGAGAAAGGTCATAACTGTTGTACTTTGAAATAGAAATAAAGAGATATAAATGGGAAGGAAAGAAATGAAGAAGTTAGAAGTTTGATTAAAGCATTTTGTAGGAACCTAGCCAGGCAGGCTTTAAATATATTTTAGATCTATTGAATTAAACTATGAATGAGTCATTGTATAGGAAATAATTTATATTAAAGTATCAACCTGTACCTTGTTGGCATAGGACTCAAGTGCATAATGCATTCCTTAGCACAAAGAACAGAAAGTTTTTTGGAAGATATTTATATAATGGAATGTAGGGAGCCCTTTGAAGAAGGAAAAACTAACAAATGAATATTATTAGAATACATTTCACAGATATAAAACTACATTAAACAACACTAGTCAATATTTCAGGTAAGAGATAGTAATCACTTTGCCCTGAAATGAGAGAAAAACTAATCGACTGAAATTTTACATATATATATATATATATATATATATATATATGATATATCATGGTTTTTGTTTGTTTGTTTGTTTGTTTTTGCTTTTTTAGGGCCGCACCCATGGCATATGGAGGTTCCCAGGCTGGGGTCCAGTCAGAGCTATAGCTGCAGGCCTACACCACAGCCACAGCCACATCTGATCTGAGCTGCATCTGAGACCTATACCATAGCTCAAAGCAACACCAGATCCTTAACTCACTAAGCGAGACCAGGGATTGAACCCACAACCTCATGGTTCCTAGTCGGATTCATTTCCACTTTGCCACAACGGGAACTCCCATGTATTTTATATAGGTATAATATATTATGCATTTTATATCATGTATTATGTATATGTATTTTATATATAATGATTTTATTTTATTATTTTATTTTATTTTATTTTATTTTGTCTTTTATCCTTTTTAGGGCCTCAGCCGCATCATATGGAGGTTCCCAGGCTAGGGGTCTGATTGGAGTTGTAGCTCCGAGCTGCATCTGTGACCTACACCACAGCTCATGGCAATGCTGGATCCTTAACCCACTGAGCAAGGCCAGGGATCGAACCCTCAACCTCATGGTTCCTAGTCGGATTTGTTAACCTCTGCGCCATGACAGGAACTACTATATAATGCATTTATTTATATCACTTATTTTTATATATGTATTTTTTACATATAATATATATCATATATTTTATAAATGTATTTTATATAGCATATATCATGTGTTTTATATATATGTTGTTTTAGCTCAGTAGAATTCCCTATGGAAATTTTCATGTCATGGTATCCTATTTAGCTTTAGAACCTACAGGAGACATTGACCCTATCCATTCCTTCCTATCCCAGGCAGGATGATGGCTGGCATTGTAACAGCCAAGGCCCTGGAGTCCCTGACTTATTTCTGAAGTGACATTTGTTGGCACTAGATCTACATAGTTATTTTCCAAATGGTTAAATCTCAGTAGATTCTATGAACATCTTTACAAGATAATTAGGCATATTCTAATGACATTTGCTTTTCCTTGAAATAAACTTGCTCTTCTAGCTGTATGCCTGCAACTAGAGCCTCTGTATTATAGTCTATGACACTAGTAACAAAAAAAAAACACTATGATTTTTGAACAGGTATTTTTGTATCTTCATATGTGTCAGGCTCTGTGCTAAATGGTTCCCTGATATTAGTTTCAATCATCACACTCATGCTTGGAGAAACAAATTGCAATCCCTATTTTGTAGATGAAAAATGCATTCTAGGGTCGATAATTTGCCATAGGTCAGTCAAATTATGAGCACATGGCTTGTCCGAATTGTGTACTCGGATCTGTCTTAATGTTTTCTCTGGTGGATGTTATTGATTTTATACAAGAGTGATAATTTTCGCCTTCCTCCTCATTAACAGGCACACTGATATTATTTAAGGATTCCTTCCTTCTCAACTGATGTCGCTCCAGAAAAGAGCCCTGTAATTTTAAGGCATGTGGAGCATGATATCCCTCTGGCTGCTTGTATTGGGTAGGAAATTAATTGACTAAGGTAGGCTCAGTCAGATCAAAGAAATAGATTAATATCTGATGCTGAGATCTTTTTCTAGTAATTATAAACAAGGAAGATTCTGCCTCAATTGCTGTGGAGCAGATACCTGTGACAGTAAGCAAAACAAGCCTGAGGATGATGCCAATGCTCCAAGAATAGTGGGTAAGAAAAGAGCCAGAAAGAAACATAGTTCTTGGTATCACCATTTGGCCACTACATCAATTAGCCCTAGAATACATGCTTTCTCTGGGCTTCCTGTTAGGTGACACAATACGTTTATTTGTATTGAAGGTCCTTTTTGTCTAATTGCTGAATTTACAGCCTGTTAATGTATATCCACACTAGCATCTTCTGCTCAATAACTCATCCTTACCTGTCTCTATCCCCTGCATAGAAACATGTTAGTTCTCTGTCATGTTTCTGTGAATCTCCAAGAAAAAGAGCTAAAAATCTACATGTAGCATGTGGCCTCTCTCCGTCGTAAAGCAGCTTAAATAATGATTGCCTGCACAGGATTCTCATTTTATGACACAAGGTAAAGCGAGATACACATGTTTAGGGCCAAAGCCAAACATTGCAGTTTATTTCTTCACAGAGCTCTGTGTAATTTGAAAGTGGCAGCAGAGAAATGATGAAGATTGCTCTCCTGGAGCACAACTGCAATGAAGATGTCCAACTCCTCAGCCCTCGTCACCAGTGGACCACCTAAGGTGAAAACCTGATAAATTAATTCATCTCAGAGCAGAGGGTATCATTCCTTGCCTCTAAATATATTCGGTTTATCTGTCATCATCTGTAGGAATGGATCACTGGGCAACAAGCTATCCCCAGAAACATTTTCAGATAAGATGATGATTTTTCTCCCCAAATTGTATATTTATGTAAACCGCAGCCCAAATGTAGTTGAATTGCAGTCAGAGAACACATTCATCTCCAAATTATGCATCAGGATGCATCTGATAACCTTGAAAGTATATCTATTTGGAAGGGTTTAGTGCCACTCTTAAATAGGTCTATATTTTTAAATACATTATGTTTCTACATAATATATAACAAAATATGTGTGGCTATTAAAAACATAAAATCAAGACTTCAAGTTTAATACTATAAAAATGAATTTCCATAAAATATACATAACAGAGATATGGATGCTGAAGATAGAAAAGCAGATAGTTCTTTTTGGTAAAATAAAAAATACTTATATCATTCTGAGGTTTGGGTTTTTTTTTTGTGCATAAAGTCTTTTTTCTTCCTAAGCTACTGAGGCAGGAAAGTATATTTTTTGTTACTGTTTTCTAATTTTGAAAGGAATGACCACAGTGTGGACAGTCTCTGCAAATAAACTGAGCTCATCTTTTGATTGTCATAAGCAGATGAAAAATACAGTCATTTTCTTTCCCATGTTAAAAAAGTTCTAGCCCTCATCATAGCCATGTAGATGTCAGTTGAAAATTTCATCCATAAGTAAATTCACATAAACGACAGGTAGTTTTAAAATGGCATTAAATAGCACATTGACTTCTGCCATTTTCTTCTGAAAGCTTTTCTGAAACTGCCTGAAAGGAGAGAGTTAGTATTTCCGCTCCTTATGAAGTAAGCCCTTGCTGTAAGCACTAGGAAAAATTAAACTATAATATATTATTTTCTTACGTTATGTTAGGAGAAAAAAAAGTAACTGGATTATATTCTTAAATCCCTGGATTGTGAATATATCTATAAATCCTTTGAGAGTATGCTGAGTTCTGTCCTTCAGGCATCTTTTTAAGGACCCTTCAGTAAAAGCTTTCTCACTAGGAAACTAAAGGAGACATTATTTACAATTAGTCTCACAGCTACAGACAAGAAACCTTTGCAGGCAGCTCCGGGTGAACCAAGCCCATGTATTACTGTTAAATACCAAATGCCCATTATGGCGTTTGTTTTGTGACTGGAAAACACAACTCCACACATGTGACTGGTATACAAAGAACCTGAAAACAGATGTTGGCCATGAAATTTTAGAAAAGCTTATTTATTTTCTTTTACCGGTCAAATATTCCCAGGACTGTAAAGTTTATAGTTTTTGTTTTTGAAAACTGCATGGAAGTATTACATCAAGCAGATCAAACCTCTTGATTCTGAACAATTTTAATTTGGAATTTATTTTTGTCCTTAGTGAGCTCTCTGCATGTTTTAATAGAACTTTTGCTGCTTCAGAACTGTGAAATTTTGTGAACTGTGCCCCAAACCCTTTATTCACATCAATCCTTTATTCACATCAAATCTTAGCATGGTTTATCTGCTGTTAACAGGGAACTCACTGGAACCAAGTAGGCAAAGGAAAGATGAGATTCTGTTTTAGAATTGTGAAAACTCCCCATGAAGGAATCCAATAGGCCTAGGCAGACATCTAACGCTTAAGAAGGGTTTGCTTTGTGCTGTGCTCTGTTCTAAGCATTTTAAATGTAATAACTCTGTTCAGACTTTGATGAGTTTGAGTTCATTAGTTTACTTCTGGCTGCCTATTATAACCCATCTCTCAGAAGAGTAAATTAAGCACAGAGACCTTAGGAAAATTGTTAACCACAAAACCAGGATTTAAATTCCAACAGATCACTTTTTAAGTCTATGGATTAATCTGATTACCTAGATTTCTCTCCATAAATCTTCCTCTACCAAGTAAAAAACACCTATTTGCTTGCCATAATTTTAGAGATTTTACTTTATTTTATTTTATATTTTTCCTTTTTAGGGCTCTACTCACAGCATATGGAAGTTCTTGAATGGAACCACAGCCACAGCAACTCGTGATCTGAGTCACATCTGTGACCTACACCACAGCTCACGGCAACATCAGATCCCCGGCCCATTAGATGAGACCAGGGATTGAACCAGTAACCTCATGGATACCAGTAGGATTCATTTCTGCTGTGCCACAATGGGAAATACCTATTTTTTAGAGTTTTTGTTGATACATTCCATGAGTTTAAGAAGTGCTACATCCTTGTCCTTGCTGGATGGCACAGAAACATTTCTTTCAGAATTTCTTCCTAGGGGCAAAGAAAATGGATTAAATATGCAAACTCTTCTACTAGGTCAACAAAAGATATGCCTTAGCCTACAAAATGCAAGGTAAATCTTTGCCACAGGTATCTATTCCTTCATGGCTACCATTTTAAAATTTCAGTTCAGTCCAAAAGCTGATCCTATTATCACCCCAACCACTCTATTTCACTGAAAATTTATTATGAACAAATGATGTGGCAGGTAAATTCATGGAAGTGAAGGATGCTGCCAATAAATGTGCTGTGGCTTTTGCACATGTGGATCTTACAGTTCAGTTAATGATGGAAACATACCAAGCCTGTAGAAATGAGAACATTTATTCATCTCTAGATGTTTAAATCTGGTCTAGGAAGACAGAGATGACCGTATATGAATTAGGGTTGGTGGGGGTTGGGAATGTCAGTAGGAACACGTTGCTTTAAAAGGGGACAACTTCAAGGAGAAGAGACTGAAGGTAGGGTATATATAATTTTAGAAGGTAGGAGTTCCCACTGTGGCTCAGTGGGTTAAGGACCCAACTTTGTAAGAATGCAGGTTTGATCTCTGGCCTTACTCAGTAGGTTAAGGATCCAGCATTGCCACAAGGTACGGCATAGTTCACAGATGTGGCTCATATCCAGTGTTGCTGTGGCTGTCACATAGGCCTGCAGCTACATCTCCAATTTAATGCATTCCATATGCCATGGGTGTGGACGTAAGAAGAAAACAAACAAAGAAAGTAGCACGTTTTTGTTGGTGTGAGAATTCATGAAGAAAGTTATGAAAATGAAAAAGAGAGCCATGGACATAGCTCATAGTTCATTTAGGGCAAGTTTAAGGAAATAGAGGATGTGAGACTCAATAGAAATGGCGGAGCTAGGGTAAGGTTAAGTGGATGGATCATTAGTTTTAGCTCAGAACTTTGGCTGTACTCATTGTTCTGCTGCCAACTACTTTGCCAACTGATTTTTCCTTCCTGAGCACACCAGATACACAAACACACCTCTACACCTTTGATCAAACTATTCCTTTACTTTCCAATTATCTTTTCTCCAGCCCCAGCTTATTAAAAGTTTTAACATCTTTGAAGTTCCACTCAAACTTTCTCTATGAGTCATTTGCTAATAGTTCCCCAATTATACTAATTATTCCATCACCTGCACTCTGCAGTATGTGAAAGCTGCTATAGTTAGCTGTTCTGTCATTATGAATGTGGTTGGTTCCTTGCACAACTTTCTCTTCCAGAGAGCACAGTTGGGATTTTTGCATCCCCTCCATGATATAAGCATGTGCTTTTGAATAAATTTTTCTGTGTTAATGTAAGTTGAACTGAGAGGAAGCAGTTTGACAAAAAAGCCCTGGGGTGGGATAAAAAACTCCTGAGGGTAGAATTTATCCAAAAATAAAGTGAAAGGAAGATATTTCATCTAGAGTCAGCTCTTTCTTAGATGTGTAAAAGTACAGATGTCATGGTCCTGGCACCACAGATTTGAGCCTTGTGTGATGTGACCTATGTGATATGCCTTGTGTGATGTGTCCTGTTCCAAAGTTTATGAACAAGATTCCCTTCCAGTTCATTATTTATGTATTTGTTTTCAAAGGAGGAGTGAATATGCATTTCCCACAAATGAAAACTAAAACTAAAACTAAAAAAGAGATTCCATTTCCTGCCCTATTGAGAACATGTGTCCACTGTATTTACAAAGGGTTATCCATCATTCAAATCCATTTTTGTTTTTAACTTTGGATTTCTTCAAATGTTGGCTACAAAAGAACTTGCACTAAATATACATTTATTTATTTAAATATATATTGTCACATTTAGCGTATTTTTCTAAATAGACTAGAAAGTGACTAAGAACAGACACTCTGTCTTAGGTCATTCTTAGCTCAGGCACTGAAAGACTAGCTCTGAGGGGTGCCAAAGAGAATCTTTATTCCTCATAAACTACTTCCTGGGCCCACCACAAGCCAAAATCACCCTTACCTCTGACATATTTAGTAGAAATACAATGAAATTTAGCTTTTTCCCCATTTTAGTATTATTAGATATAGAGAAGAAATTAAGATATTACTTAAAATCATTTCCTGTCCCCCATACAACTATATTTCATTTCTGATTCTCTTGCAATTAGGTGAGGCCTTTTGATTGAGTTTCAACTAATGGAATGTGAGTGGATAATTTCTGCTATTTCAGGCCAGGCTGGTGGAGTTCTAGCGCACATCATCCTCCTGTTTTTCCCCATCTTCTGACTGTGTATCAAGTCAGGGTAGTCCTTAAGTTGGCAGAGTCACCAAAAGCCTGGGTCACTGGATGAGGCAAACCCCATAGCTTACTCCTTCCTAATCCAGACCCACATTAAACCACTTTAAAGCAAAAAATAAACTATTGTATTAAGCCACTGAAATCATGCAGTTTTTTGTTTGTTATTTTTAGGACAGCAGTTAGCCTGCATTAAATAACAGACCCTCAAAAATACTTTTCTGTTATGACATGACTCTCAACCAGGGATGATTTTATTCCCCAAGGATCACTTGGCAATGTCTGGGGGAAGTTTCCTTTTTTTTTTTTTTTTTTAAATAACTCTTTGAATTTTATTACATTTATAGTTGTACAACAATCATCACAACCAAATTATAGCATTTCCATTCCAAACCCCCAGAACATCCCTCTACCCCCCAACCTGTCTCATTAGGAAACCATAAGTTTTTCAAAGTCTGTGAGTCAGTATCTGTTTTGCAAAGAAGTTCATTGTGTCCTTTTTTTTAGATTCCATATGTAAGTGATAGCATATGATGTTGGTATCTCATGTTTGACTGACTTCACTTAGCATGATAATTTCTAGGTCCATCCATGTTGCTGCAAATGCCATTATTTCTTTCCTTTTAATAGTTGAGTAATATTCCATTGGGTATATGTACCACATCTTCTTTATCCACTGCTCTGTCGATGGACATTTATGCTGTTTCCATGTCTTGGCTATTGTATAGAATGCTGCAATGAACATTGGAGTACATGTGTATTTTGGAGTCATGGTTTTCTCTGGATAGATGCCCAGGAATGGGATTGCTAGATCAAATGGTAATTCTATTTTTTGTTTTCTGAGGAATCTCCATACTGTTTTCCACAGTGGTTGCACCAGTTTACATCCCCACCAACAGCATAATATGGTTCCCTTTTTTCCACACCCTCTCCAGCATTTATTGTTTGAAGACTTTTTGATGACGGCCATTCTTGCCAGTGTAAGGTGGTACCTCATAGTAGTTTTGATTTGCATTTCTCTAATAATGAGCGATGATGAACATTTTTTTGTGTGTTTTTTGGCCATCTGCATGTCTTCTTTGGAGAACTGTCTGTTTAGGTCTTCTGCCCATTTTTTGATGGTTTTTTTTTTTTTGGTTATGAGCTGCAGAAGACATTTATAAATTTTGGAGACTAATCCCTTCCTGGTCACTTCATTTGAAAATATTTTCTCCCATTCTGTGGGTTGTCTTTTTGTTTTGTTTAGGGTTTCCTTTGCTGTGCAGAAATATTTAAGTTTAATTAAGTCCCATTTCTTTATTTTTGTTTTTATTAGCATTACCGTAGGAGGCGGATCTGAGAAGATATTGCTGTGATTTATGCCAGATAGTGTTTGGTCTGTGTTTTCCTCTGAGTTTTATAGCATCTGGTCTTATGTTTATTTCTTTAATCTATGTTGAGTTTATTTTTGTGTATGGTGTTAGGAAGTGTTCTAATTTCATTCTTTTCCATGTGGCTGTCCAGTTTTCCCAGCACCACTTACCAAAGGGGCTGTCTTTACTCCATTGTATATTCTTGCCTCCTTTTTCACAGACCAATTGACTGTAGGTGTGTGGGTTCCACACTGGGCTTTCTATCTTGTTCCACTGATCTATATTTCTGTGTTTGTGCCTGTACCACATGGTTTTGATGACTGTAGCTTTGTAGTATACTCTGAAGTCAGGGAGCCTGATTCTTCCAACTCTCTTTTTCTTTCGCAGGATGTCTTTGGAGCTTCTGGGCCTTTTTTGCTTCCAAACATACTTTAAATTATTTTGTTCTAGTTCCGTGAAAAATGTCCTTAGTAATTTGACAGGGATTGCACGGAATCTGTAGATTGCCTTGGGTAGTATAATTATTTTAGCAATATTGATTCTTCCAATCCAAGAGCATTCTATGTCTTTCCATCTGTTTGTGTCATATTTGATTTCTTTCATCAGCATCTTGTAGTTGGGTACATTTTTGATTGTCATAACTTAGGGAGAGAGGCTATTGGCATGTAGTGAGTATAGACCAGCAATGCTCTCAGACATTCTACAACACACAGGATACCCCCTGCTTCTCAGCCTCAGGAGAGAATAATCTGGCCCCAAATCTAAAAGCATTGGTAGCTAACTTGAGAAGTTTCACATTGTGAGGGTTAACACTAGAGAAAGTGTCAGCCCCATTATCAGCTATTAGCTGCTGTAAAACATGTTATCTTCTTTTTTTTTTTTTTTTTTGGCTTTTTAGGGCCACACCCGTGACATATGGATGCTAAGGGTCGAATAGAAGCTACAGCTGTCAAACTATGCCACAGTGACAGCCACAGCCACAACACTGCCAGATATGGGCCACATCTGTGACCTGCACTGCAGCTCACAGCAATGCCAGATTCTTGACCACTGAGCCAGGCCAGGGACTGAACCAGCATCCTCATGGATACTGGTTGGGTTCGTTTCCATTGTGCCACAACAGGAACTCCTGAAAAACACATTATGTTAACATGAATTCTATTGCAGATATACTGTATCAGTAATTAATGATTCTGACCTGATAGAAGTTGAAAATTTCAAGCATTCTTTATGCTCTGGGTCATTATTATACCATAACAATTGCTAAATCAAAGCAAATAATTTGAGTTTGTCAGCAGAGCAGTTCCCTTCCTTCCCCCCCATTGCCTTTCTGAACTTCCTTTGCAGTCCTTTTCATAGAATCACGCATGCATGTGTGCACGCATACACAGAA
Organism: Catagonus wagneri; assembly: GCA_004024745.2. Classification (NCBI taxonomy): domain Eukaryota; kingdom Metazoa; phylum Chordata; class Mammalia; order Artiodactyla; family Tayassuidae; genus Catagonus; species Catagonus wagneri. Next base: position 12,729,303 of record PVHT020000521.1, on the reverse strand, counting down.
ATGCGTGGTGTCTTAATGTCTTTATGTTGACTCCTGACAAGCTATGGCATTCCATGAAGGATAATAATTGATAAAATTTTCAGGCATCAGTCTACATTTTCTGTCATCCACTATGTCACTCCTTATACATCTGATTATCCAGGTCTTAATCTCTCAAGGCCTTGCACTCTAATAAGTTGATAATAAAATAAACAAAATATAATACATATTAATGACTCCATGTTGTTTTTCTGCTCTGAGAGTACACAGACTTTTTAACAAAGTCATCTTATTCCAGGAGGGCAACACCACCTTATGAAAACAGGCATGATTTGAGGAGCTCCAACCTCTTGTCTTAGCTAGACAATGAATTAACTAGAAAACTAAGAATTAGGCACTGACTTGTGCATTCATCATTTTTGTTGCTTTTCATATGTGGACATTTAACTGCATGATTTCTAAGCTTCCTTTTAATCAATTTATTTGAGCCTAATTCATTGTATAAATACTTACCAAGTACTGTTTCTTACAGGAGTTGTGCTGGTGTTGGAGTCTGGATGATGAGAAAGGTAGATATGGTCCTTTCCTGATGGAACTGACAATCCTCTCCTCCAGTGTGCAGAGCCCAGTTTAAGGGTGTATTAGACAAAATGCTTGCTTTTCAGAGCTGGAAGTACACAAGGAAAAATGACAAACTTGATTTTAGTGTGTGTCCTTGTGGGAATTATTTTACTAAAGTTAAAAATAAAGTGCTGCTGGAGGATCTTCAAGTTCCAGAATTATATTCCAGATATCTTCCAGAAAACGGTGGCAATGGATTGAGATACATATTGAGGATAACAAATCTAGGGATAGGGAAAGGCACTATATACCAAAAAGAATGTAAATAATGTTGAACAAGAAATGTTGGAGTGATGGTTCTGTAATTGGAGAATGGTTTAAGTTTTGTTTTGTCTGTTTCATTTTGATTTGGTGGGGTTTTTTTTGTTTTTTGTGGGTTTTTTTGCTAATTTTAAAATGTGTGTCTTGGTTTGCTAGGGCTGCCATAACAAAATATTGCAGACTGGATGACTTAAACAACAGAAATTTATTTTCTCTCTGTTCTAGAGATCAGAAGACCAAGGTGTCAGCAGGTTTGGTTTTCCCCCAAAGTCTCCTTGGCTTCTAGATGACCGCCTTCTCCCTGTGTCCTCATCTGGCTTTTTCTGTGTAGGAGCATATGTTTGTGACCAAATCACCTCTTCTAATAAGGATACCAGTTAGATTGGATGAAGACCCACCCTATTTACCTCATTTTAACATAATCCCCTTTTTTTTTGCAGACTTTATCTTCCTATACAATCACATTCTGAAATATTGGAAATTAGGGCTATAGCATATGAATAGGAGGGCCCTTGATCTAGCACATAATAGGTTGTGAGGGCTGTAGTGGTAGATAAGACTGGAAATTGGTGAGATAATATTTAATAGCATTTAAATGGACTGGACTTTCTCTGTAGTTCTCATTCAAGGATTTAGAACAAGATATCCTTATCACTGAGTTCTATCTTAGAAACTGATGAAGGGGAGTAGAATTAATCACCCCAAAATGTGCCTTTTTGGCATTAGGATTATTTCAGCATGATGGCGATGATGACGATTTGGCCATGCCCAAGGTATGTGGAGTTCCCAGGCTAGGGAACAAACCTGCACCATAGCAGTAACCTGAGCTGCTGCCATGACAATGCTGGGATCCTTAACCTATTGCACCACAAGGGAGATCCTCAAGTTGATTGTTTTTAAGAAACTGCAGACACAGGGGAAGCTGTGAAAACTGAAGTTACCCTTTTGTAAAATACATTTACGTATGTAAGAGAAATTTCCATTTGCAAGGATATCTCTCTGGCTGAATCAGGAAGAAGGGGGTGACCACATCTCTAGAAATTCTTATCAATGAGAAAGGTACTAACAAATCTTCAAACCACACCCTTGTTTTCTGTGCTTTCCTAGTAACTTCTCATAAGTGGCTCCCCACCCGACCCCACCTCACCCCCTAACATCTTTACTTTGTCCTTAGCTGAAGATGGTATGCAAGGTGGTGGCTTAGGCCATTTCAGGGGGTTATTCAGTTTTCCTTGGGTATCTCCCATGTATATAGGAGATATGCATATTATTAAACTTCTGTCCTTCTGTTAATCTGTCTTTTTATTTTAAGGGTGTCTTAGCCAAGAACCTAGGAGGGTAGAGGGGAAATTATTTTTCCTCTCCCGCATAGGCAACAGGAGAATAGTGGAGATAAGAGTGAAATAGTTCTTTTTAAAGGGTAAAATTGGACGATATTGACAAATTATTAGATATGATTTATGGAAGAGAAAGATGAGTCAAGAAATAATGTACATTTTCCTGAGTCTTTCTATAGCAAATGGCAAGTGGGAAGATGAATGGTTTTGTGTAGCATGGGATACCTTGGGTTTCAGGTTACACTGAGATGGAGGTTCTGCTGGAGTCAAGAAAGGTGGCCAGGAGACAGGTGGTACAAGCATTTGGAGCCATAGGTTGGAAGGGTGAATCACCAGTTTAGAGGTTATAAGAGCAACTTCTAAATGAGTCAGTTTGCCAGTAGTTCCAGGACATATGGAGCAAAGGAGAAATGGACCGGCATGAAATGATGATGTGAGAGGTTCTCACACTGTCACTAAGAGGATGTTTTTCAAAAGAAGAGGGTCTTTTGAGTCCTTAAAATCCCCTGCATAGGCAGTTGCTATCTCTACTCAGAAGGGAGAGAGTGCTGGCCGTTGAGAGGGGACTTGCCAAGACAACGTCTCCATTGCAGTAGAGCCCTGTGGTATTTGGCAGAAAAAAATGGCCCACCGTTTGTTAATTTTGAAGTTTTCTTTTAATCAGCATTTCAGTGTCAAGTGCACACAACCCAGAGATTCCTATCTGGTAGCCTTGAGGACAGGCAGTCGCCCTGCTGAACTCTGTTCTTAGGCTTCCATCAGGGTAGGTCACATTTTCAATGAAAAGTCTTCTATCTGACCCGGTTAACATTATCCTAGTAGACCTGGCACCAATGAATTATTATCTTAGTCTGCTGGAGAACACATACTCTGGTCCATTTAAATTCCAAAAGGTTTAGACATTGGCCTTTGTAAGTCCCTGAAACTCTATGACATTAACTGTCTCAGTCTGCCCTACTTGTTATGATATTCACAATGGAAAGCCAATGCCTTAATGCAAAGGAATCAAGCATTTTCTGTCTATTTTCTTCCTCAGCATCCTGTGTCTCTTCTCCTCCTTCCTTTCTTGTTTTTAAATGCAATTTATTTTAAGTACCCTGAAGAGATTCTTCAACATTTGTTGATACTAACTGGTTCTGATCTTTCCCGTCCCCCTCCACAAGCTCTGTGGAAAAATTCCAATTGCAAAATAGCAAATAAAAACGTTACCAAATCTCTCAGGGAAGCTAAATAAATGATCAGACACTCAGGCAGCAAACTAAATTACCAGAATCCTCGCAGGCATGTGTCTGACTTTGACAATCTTCCGATTTCTCTGACTTTCCTATTGAACTGACCTCTGAACACCAAGTCAAATTTATAAGACAGGCACTTTACACAGAACCAATATATGTCATTATAACTGGAAGTTCCAGACTTGGATTACCGGATAACCTGAAAAACAGCGTTCATCACTCAATTACAAGTTTAAGTGCTATGCAGACACCCTCGGGATTTAAGATCAGCAACTGTCCCCAAATTAGAATTGGCAAAGTCTTCATTGCTGTATTTGCATTCACCACTTTAGAGTATTGAGTTATACGATAAAATTATTGAGCGGTAAATAGATGAAAACAATTGAGATGGAACACAGGACAAGGATTATGTATGGAAAGGTGTGACTCTTTGCAAACAAGTGTAAATCTGTGTTTACTGACAGCTGTGAGATGTGTACATATCAAAGGTTAAGATTTGGAGGGCATGAGAAAACAGTTCTTTCATGATAATTCAGGTTAAAATTGTAAAATCCAGCAAATATAAAGGAACAATCCTAATGGGATCAAGGTTATGTAAGTAGCCACCATATTTTCCCTTAATATAAATAAATTGACAAACCAGTATAAAGCATTTCTTCTTTTTTACATTGAACCACATGTTCTTCAATACTTTACAAAAATAATATTCCCCACCCCCCCCCAACAATGGAGTAGAGAAAAGCATGTTGATTTGCTTTCTAAATGAACAGACCTCAGGAAATGGAAAAGCTGTTCAAATCTAACATGGCAGCCTCTGAAACAAATTTCTTCATGGGGAAACTTTGGAAGCATGATGAATGGAAACTTTTCCATTATCTCTTGCATAACTGGGGTTGAGGCCTCTCCATCTTTTATTCTTAATTGGCTATAAGACTCTAGACTCCTAGCCACAGCAAATTGCTTGGTTAAAAACAAACAAACAGAACATGAAACAAAATCGATGACTCAGAGCAAATGAAAGTTCTCTGTAGGGAGAAAAAAAAATCACAAAATGGTTGTAGAACATGAAATTCTAAATAAAAATCCCTTTAATTTGTCTTGGGTGTTGAAGTAGGGAGAGTTCAACAAGTGGAATTTGTGTGCTTTGCAAGCAGTTTCTGAAAATGACAATGCCAAGCCTGTTTAACTCTTATAATTACCTGTCACTGAGTGTTGCCAGGGACTGGCTGGAGACAAGGGAGCTGCACGCCTCCCAGTGCACTGCTGACTGAGAGATAAAAATTGGGGCTGTGCCTGGGTCTTGCTCATACTGATTGTACTGTGTGGGGAGGTACGCCCGCTGACATAGTTTCCCCATAAAGTAGTTAAGTGGCCCCAAGCAATAGCACCTGTGCTTTAGGGTCAAAAAAAAAAAAAGTGTCAGGTGAACTTAACTGCACTGCCAAAACCAGAAATCAGAGACTTCTATTTTTAGATACATTCAATTTTTTGAAAATGTATGCGTCTCAAACACTGAATCATTTTGATTTATTGATTTGTGTTAACTATCTTTTTTGTGGTAATGGTCCATTTTTTTTTTTTTTTTTTTAGACCTTGGTACTCTTAAACCATCCTATTTTGTCTCCCCAATTGCTAGCCCACTGGTTTCATGGCAAACGGACATGAATGATTTTTCTTAGAGTACTATAACTTATTCCTTAAATATATTTGGCCATTTTCCTGGCTCAATTCTAGGTTCAATTTTTGGTTTTGAGTACATTTACTTTTTTAAAAAGGTATTATTGCCAGTAGAAGGTGAACTGGGGATATCTAGGGCTGTCCAAGCTCACTGAACTTGCCCTTCAACATTTGCCAATGACATGAATTAGGTGAAAGGCATTAACCCAAGAATCAGAAGACTTGGTTTTAGTACATGCTTTCCATCTTAATAGGATGAGCTCAGGAAAAAAAAAAAAAAAAAAAAAAAACTAATTCTCTCAGTTTCTTCATTTGCAAAACATGAAGGGTAATTGTATGCTTCCCTATTGCTGAAGTTGGCTGTCAAGTACAAATGAGATACCATAAGTGAAATCCTTTTATTTTATTTTATTTTTAAAGCACTATGCAAGCTATAATGTGACAAAAATGGCAGGGACACATAAACTGATTCCTGGCAAACAGAAAGAGCCAGGATAACAGGGAGAGCTGCATATGTTTTATTGTTCTTCAGGTTTGTCATTTGGCTGTGTTTATCTTTTATTCAAAGTGAAATGTTAAGGTGGATTATTTCTGTGGGTGTTAGTGAAATAATCTAATATATGACTGGTTAATAGTATCTGTGTGTGTTCATTTGTGTGTTTATTCATTATTTATTTGTTTTCTAATGGATTTTTAGACCTTCAGGGACTTCAAATCCCTCACTCAAGTCCCTCTCACACCACACCAGGTATTTTTTCAAGATTTAGCTTCTGACTAAAGACACCAGCTATACTGGACTGGAAGATAGATAAAATGGTCTGTTTATTGTATTGAATGATAGTCCCTTTGTAAAAGGAATTTATAGTAAGGAACAAGGAAGTGGGAAGTATAAGAACAGTTTTGTGGGAGTTCCCGTCGTGGCGTAGTGGAAACGAATCTGACTAGGGACCATGATGTTGGGGGTTCCACCCCTGGCCTCGCTTAGTGGGTTAAGGATCTGGCGTTGCTATGAGCTGTGGTGTAGGTCACAGAAGCAGCTCAGATCTGGCATTGCTGTAGCTGTGGCATAGCTACAGCTCCGATTCGACCCTGAGCCTGGGAACATCCATATGCCACAGGATGACAAAAAAAAAAGGGAATAGTTTTGTTTCTGTTCTTTTTTTTTCTTTTATGGCCACTCCACACAGGGAGTTCCTGGGCCAGGGATCAGATCCGAGCCCCAGTTGTGACCTACACTACAGCAATTCCAGATACTTTAACCCACTGTCCTGGGTCAGGGATCGAACCTGCGTCCTGTTGCTGCAGATATGCTGCTGATCCTGTTGTACCACAGAGGGTACTCCTGTGAGGATATGTTTGAATCTGTGTCTTTAGAAAGGACAAATGAAAGCAGGCATGCTAGCACATAAGTAGAGAAGGTACAAAGAAGAGAAGGACATATATGGTCTTGTTATCCTTCATGTGTCTGTCAGGGTTTATATTTAGGTCTTCTTCTAATTTGGACATGACAGTTGCTTTGTGTTGAGCTGATAGGGAACATAGCATTATTATAAATGTCTGGAAGGTTAAAGAACTAGGTTGTGAAACTCTAGATTCCTAGGGAGCTGTTGGGGGGTAGCCCTACTATAGAAGGGATTTCTGTAGGTGAATGACCCAGTTACACATTTCTTCCACAAGCATTGACTAGTAAACTATAAACTCGTGGGTTCGCAAGATCAGCATATTTTCAGAAGGATGGAGTATAGTCAAAGCTGCCAAAGTAAAATGAAACTCTGAGCCAAATTAATTACTGTCTGTGAGGTACTGATGCAGTTGAAACTTGACAAGTATATACAGTTGGATCAGAATTTATATTGGCTTCTTGAAGAGTTGTATGCATTTTTATTGTGCACTAGGGATACAATAAAACCATAACCCAGAAATTACTAGAATATAACCAGTTAAGCAGTCTGAAAATAAAATAATGACTCCAGCAGGAATCTACTGAGTAAGATAGAAGGGAAGGAAAAACATTCCTTTGATTCCATGCTAGATTTTTATATCAGTAAGATCAAATGACTAAAAGCTGGAATTAGAAGAACTAGGTTAGAGATTGGATTAAGATGGCGGAATAGACGGACTGGAACTCAACTTCTCTCCCAAATAACAGCAAAAATACAACCAAATGCCGAGCAACCTTCAACCAAATGGACTGTAAACTTCCAAAAAAGATACTCTGCTCCAGAAGACAGAGCGGAGACCACATCAAGAGGTAGGAGGGGCGATTACGCGATAGAAGCAACCCCATACCTCCCGGGTGGGAAGCCCCACAGACTGGAAAGTAACTGCATCACAGAGACTCAGCTACAGGACTGAGAGTTCTGAGCCTCATGTCAAATCCCCACACCTGGGGATCAGGCACAAGGAGAAAGAGCCCCCGGATCATCTGGCATTGAAGGCCAGCGGGGCTTGTGTGCAAGAGCTCCACAGGACTGGGGGAAACAGAGACCCCACTCTTGAAAGACACACACAGACTTTCATGTGCACTGGGTCCCAGGGCAAAGCAGTCTCCAGAGGAATCCGGGTGGAACCTGACTGCAATTCCTGTAGGATCTCCTGGGAAAACAGGGGTGAATGTGCCTTGTTGTGGGGTAAGGACATTGGAGGTGAAGCTCTCCGGGACATTCAGCAGCCTACATTTCTCTGGAGGTGGCCATTTCTGGGAAAATCTGGTCCCTCCCAACAGCGCTGAGAAGCCCCAGGCCAAACAACAATTCAGGTGGGATCTCAGCCCCACCCATCAGTAAACAGGCTGCCTAAAGATCCCTCAGGCACACAGCCAGCCTCTAATCTCATCAAGAGACAAAGCTCCATCCATCAGAGGGATAGGAATCAACCCCTCCTACCAGTGAGCAGGTATCTCTCCCTCCCATCAGGAAGCCTACAGCAAACCCCCTCCATACCAACTTTAGCCACAGGGGAGGCAAACACCTGAACCAAGAGAGGCTACAACTCTATTATCGACACAAAGGTCACCACACCAAAAGCCTACAAAAATGAAAAGACAGAAAACTCTAACTCTGATAAGGGAGAAAGAGAAAAGCCCAGAAAAACAGCTCAGTGATGAGGAGATTATCAGCCTCCCAGAAAGAGACTTTAGACTGTTGATGCTGAAGATGATGCAAGGCATTGGAAATAGACTGGAGGCAAAGATTGATCATTTACAGGAAACAATGAGCAGAGAAATACAAGCTGTAAAAATTAAACAA
>PVHT020000521.1:12596718-12719945 GCA_004024745.2 Catagonus wagneri | reverse complement strand
AGACAATTAGACAGCAACACCCAATGCTACCGCTTACATGTGGAAACTAAAAAGACACAATGAACCTTCTTACAGAACAGAGAATGACTCACAGACTTTGGAAAACCTTGGTTTTTCAAATAAGACAATCTGGGGGGTGGGGGGATGCACTGGGGATTTGGGATACAAAATCTGTAAAATTGACTTGTGATGATTTATGAACACTTATAACTGAAATAAAATCCATTAATAGAAAAAAATAATAAAGTTCAGTTTAACTGAGAAAAAAAATAGAAGAACTAGGTTAAATCTAAGTGGTGCTCATTTTGAGATGGGATGGGTGCATCAAAAGGATGTATGGTAGCGTGCTTCAGAAATCACAACCATGCTTGAATCCTTCAGGTTTTGATAACAATGATGGAACCAAAGCTCAGTTTCATTTAAGGGGATGTGTTGATGCTGTGATGCTCACATAGAGATGGAGAGGAATTGAGAGCAGCCATCCAGGATGCAAGATACTACAAGGGTTTTTGCCAGTGAGAATAATTTTTAACTTGCTATATTAATAATAATCATGGTATTAATACCAGAAATAAAGGGAGTCTTTTTATAGAGTAAATAATTAGCTTAAGCAGAATTCTCTCTGTGTCTCTATTTCTCTCTCTCCCTCTCTGTTAAGAAATGTGGATCTAAACATATCATAGCTGATGTTGAGGACCAAATCTGCCACTCTAGGGTAGTAGTAAAACACTACCTCTGTTCTCATTCAGGTACCACTGTGTACTCTTTAATCTGCATCATCCACTGTTATTGACCAGATTTTGTGGTCAAATGGTCTGGGTTAAGAAATCTACCCAACTCTTTAAGTACTGATTTGAATCCTTCCAAACATACATTGACTTTCTAGCACTTAATATGGTAGTAGGCCCTCAATATGTACTTCCTGAATCACTATTTTCCCTTGGTCTACCTCTGTACATCAAATGTACCTCTGTAAATTTTACATTTTATTCTTTTGCATTAAAATACCAATCACATGCTTTTTTTTTTTTTTTTTTTGCCACTGCTGCATGGATGCATTCAAAATTCAGGCTTTCAAATACAGGAGTCTTATGATCCGAATCATATTGTCGAACTGTTTCTAATGCCCTCGCTCCTTCGTGCTATATCAGATTCTGGGCAACAAAGAACATGTCAGCTGTTTCACTTCCCTTTAATGTGATAATGATGTGCAAAAGGCCTTCTGCTCAAAACACCTGTAAATGATTGATGCAGTTGCAGAGGGAAAAATTGATTGTTGTCATTTCCTAGGTTGAGTGTGAACTGGATGATGTCTCTGTTGCCCACGATTAAATTATTCCTCAGCCGCTGCTGCTGGGGTTAAAATCTACTTCTTTGCAAACAAATACTCCTTTTTTTTCCCCCGGGGTATTGCTGTTTATCTATTTGTTGTATGCTTTACATGTTGATTATAATAGAGAAATCTCAGTGTCAGATGATCTTGGGAATGAGCAACAGAACTCGTGCCATATTTCTTTTCTTCATACAGTTACTCTCCCTTTCTCTGTCGCCTCTTATTTTTCAAAAGACTCTTATTCCCCTGCTAAAGAATATTTTTCTGTGGCTATTCTCTTTATTGGCATTGCTTGTTTCCAGTTTGCCATGAATGGGAAGTCATCATGCTCACAGGTAGGTATTACTTTTTTTCATGAATAGGGTTACCATGTGAAGAGCCTAGAGTCTTAAAGAGAATGCTGCTACAAGAGGGAAAAAATGCTTTCGATGTATGTTTTCGTTTTCCTTGCTGATTACTTTCAAAGCTTCTGAGATCACATTATAACCTTTGGTTTAGGCATGTTTTTGTCGTTCCGTATTGATTGAGCCACTGCCGCATTTGGTTGACTTTTTTTCCAGCTGAGAAGGTAAAGTACAGCAGTACAATAGAACAGAATTGGAATCAGGCAGCACGCAAATTGTGTAAGTCAGGTCCATGGCCAGACAATAGCCCTTCACTCTGGCTGTAGTTGATAACCTCCTGAAGGAAAGCTGTCTCTTGATTGGATTAAACCTGCTATTGCACATGCACAAAAGGCCAAAATTAAACAGAATTGTTTCTGAAACAAAAGGAGAGTTTCTGAAAATAGCTAGAGGAAAAAAAAAATGGCTTTTCTCCAAAACCTTCTGCAAGGGAGAGAGTGGATCTTGAGCTTGCAGAGTCATTGGAATGCATATTTGACAAAATATTTGTTCTCTGACCAAGGATAAATTAATGAGGTGAACTTTGGTTAAACAATAGAAATATATCCCATAAGGAAAACAAAACACTCTTCTATAAAGGAAAGGGGCTTGATTAGTTAGCAACCTAAATAACTGAAATATCATAAGTTCTACAGAGACATTTTTCCCCAAGGATATTTGAAAATTCACTATGGTAAAACTTTTCAGTTCAGGCTTGATTCATATGCTCTTTGAGCTTAGGTAATTTTCAAGATCTTTTAAAACAGGTCTAGTCTTATGGGAGAAGCAAAAGATTACCGTAGGAGGATAAATTGAAGAATGACTAAGTAGAAAAGAAATTTAATAGTCAGCAATAGATGATACTTAGATGATCTATAACCCAAATCAATTCAATTCAGTTTTGTTTTAATTAGAAATGCTTTAGGGAGTTCCCTTCGTGGCTCAATGGTTAACGAATCCGACTAAGAACCATGAGGTCACGGGTTCGATCCCTGGCCTTGCTCAGTGGGTTAAGGATCCGGCGTTGCCGTAAGCTGTGGTGTAGGTTGCAGACGTGGCTCGGATCCTGCGTTGCTGTGGCTATGGCCAAGGCCGGCAGCTACAGCTCCTGTTAGACCCCTAGCCTGGGAACCTCCATATGCCACGGGTGCGGCTCTACATAAAAGGCAAAAAGACAAAAAAAAAAAAAAGAAATGCTTTAAGTGTTTGGCATTATGATAAACAATTCACATATGCTATTGTATTTGTTCCTTACAGTTTAATCATGTAGCTGTTACTCTTCTCATTTTACATTTATTAGGAATCTGATTAGAGCTGTGTTAGAGCTTAGGTCAGTGATATATGGTATGTATATGATTCTACAGTTAGCAAATGGCAGGATAAAGGCCTAACTCAGCCTATTCTCTTGATAACTGCACTATCGTTTCCTAGAATCAGGTCTACAGAACTAAGGAGAAGTGCTCTGCTGAAATATCTCTAATAATTTAGAGAAAGACTGTAAGCTCTAACCCATAGACTCCCCTACATTCCACCTTCATGACTGACATGGGATATTCACTTAAAGCACTGAAAGTTCTGAAGTGTAAACATCTATTTTATTTTAAAAAATATAGCATTTCACTAATATAATTGGTGGTAAAACTCTTGTTTTCTCTCTAATACCAAACTGAAGCACCCTCATTTTGTTGTGCTGCTGGTCAGTGATTCCCCATTTAAAGAGATAAATATCAAGCACCCACAAAGTCAACGTCACTGTGCTAGGCCTTGCTCATAAATATAGCCTCTGCCTTTCAAGAGTGCACAACCCAGTGAGGGGTTTAGGATGCAGAACAAGTGTGCATGGAAATATATAATGATAATATAACTGGGTAGAGAGGCTAATAGCCTTTGGGGGAAAAGGATGAAAGGGCCTTCAGTGACTTTTGAGGAGTTGTTATCCACTGATGAGAGAGGTTGACAGATACTTTATGCGTTTAAGTGTCAATGCTGTATCGATAGCATAAGTCTATTTTAATTGTCAGTGCATTTGGTATCTTCTAATAATGATAAATTTTTAAAATTTTGTTCAAATGGTTTATGACTAGTAATAGAGCATGATAATTATACTGTATCCAAGCAGAGATTAATGTTGGGAACATGATTGCTGCTATTAATGTGTTAGATACAGATCATGAGGTGTATGTTGACTATGTCAGTGCTTTCTTCTGGGTTTAATAAAGAAAATCATATCTGGGCCAGATATTACTCTCTACACATGAAAGATAACAAGTATGAGGAATTTTATTCTACTAATCCCAGAGAACCTTTTCATTTCACTTAAAAATGTGTGAATGTGTGTGTGTTGATCTATGTGGGTACTTGAACATCTATATGCTTGAATTACTAGATAATGTGATGATTATAAAGGTCTCATAAAAAAATATGACTCAAATGGATGGCTTTCTCAAGAATTTGTAACTTATTTCAGATAGATTGAGAATTGAAAACCAAAGCCCCAAATAAGTGGACTAAGTCCGATGCCATTTAAGTGTGACTCCAAATATAAAAGTTAAGTTATAAAGTGGAAGAAAGGATTGGGTGAGTCATACGGTATGTGGCAGAGTAGAATTCTTCATCAAAATTTAAACAGTCATATCCTGAGTCAGTTTATGACAAAATCTGTGAATAATTTGCAGTGTCAGGCAAGATGAACTCCAGAATTTTGCAGTGTACTCAACACACACATACACATGGATCATGGCAATAGAAGTATATTATATTAAGTCTTTTATTAATTTTTTGAAGGCTGGATATACTGTCACTAAGGACAGACTTTTTCTGGTCTTTGGAACTGGATGTCTATCTGCTAAAGGATAATTATTTAAAATTCAGGTTTTACCTGAGGAAATTCTGAGATGGTCAATGAATGGCATACATCTTGTTGACGTTTGGACCACCAGTTAATGGAACAACTACTTGGTCATTTTAGGTTTCAATTAAGCGCAGTCAGATCAGGTAAACTTTAGTGCATACTTCCTGGAGCTCAGGCTTGTTAAAGGAATTTCAGTATTTGGGTCCTCAATAGCAAAGACATATTTATGCTTGTCTTTTAGTGAAGGTTCCTTATGAAAGGAAGTCATTTCCAGGTAGGATTGGTATCCTTTTAACTTCTTCCCATTCCTTATCCAAATGTGGCTTTCTCTTGAATGACTGTCTCAGACTGAAATGACCACAACAGAACAAGTTAAGGACTCTCTGAAAAGGCTTTACAAAGGTCAGTGTGGAACTATCAGGGAAACTGTCTCTCCAACCAGCCTCATCTAGTCTAGATATTAAGATGAGGATCAGAAGAGATCTTACAGGGATCACCACTAAGAAGTTGTCTGAGCTCTTGACTGCCCAAGAGAAACTGAGGGAAAAATATACAGGTTCTTACTCAGTGACATTCCATGAGATTCAGAAATGAGGACTTGGAAACCAGCATACTTATTGTGGATGGAACTGACTTTTATAGGAGACTGAAGAGGGAATGAGTCATGTAGTCTGTCCTTCTCAAGCCATCCATTTAGATGCATGAAATTAAGTCCTTTTAATGCCCAGGCTTAAGAGCAGGGAATTACTAATTGGGGATACAATTAAGAAATAGAAAGTAGTGGGACCGTGGAGTTCCTATTGTGGCGCAGAGGAAACGACTCTGACTAGTATCCAGGAGGATGCAGGTTTGACCCCTGACCTCACTCAGTGGGTTGAGGATCCAGCGTTTCCATTAGCTGTGGTGTAGGTCACAGACTCAGTTCGGATCTGGCATTGCTCTGGCTATGGTTAGGCCAGCAGCTACAGCTCGGATTCGACCCCTGTCCTGGGAACTTCCACATGCCCCAGGTGCGGCGCTAAAAAACAAAAGAGAAAAAAAAAAGAAGGAAAGAAAGTAGTAGCCCTGTAAAACTGAGGAATTCTTTAGTTCTTTGTTGAAGAATCTGAGACCTAACTCAGTCTGACCTCAGATTAAAAACAATGGGAAATGTTTATTTGCCAATGTAGCTAGGAAATCCAAGGGCTAATCCCATCTTGTCTTAGAATTAAAGTCTGAAATAATTATGTTTGGGTCTTGTCTCTCTGATTTTTTCTTTTTCTCTTATTTTTAGTTTTCCTTATTTCTGTTTCTCGTTGTTTGTTTTTTTGTCTTTTTGCCTTTTTATGTAGAGCCGCACCCACGGCATATGGAGGTTCCCAGACTAGGGATCCAATAGGAGCTGTAGCCACCGGCCTTTGCCACAGCCACAGCAACGCGGGATCCGAGCCGCGTCTGCAACCTGCACCACAGCTCACGGCAACGCCGGATCCTTAACCCACTGAGCAAGGCCAGGGATCAAACGCGCAATCCTCATAGTTCCTAGTTGGATTCGCTAACCACTAAGCCACGAAGGGAACTCCCTCTCGTTGTTTGTTGATCTTATTTTAGCTCTACCAGTCAGGCTTCTGTCACATCATAAGAATGATGGCTGTGAATATTTCTAAATCAACAACCTTGACAACGGATAACCCTCGGAGACTATTTTTTCCCCCAGAAACAATGATCAGATCACATAGAAAGACTCTAATTAGCTCCCCTTGGGGTTCATATTTAAATCTTGGACCAATCACTTTGCCAAAAGGAGTATTATGATTAGAGGGATTAGGTCCTGAACCTAACATTCTGGCCAGGGGATTTGTGGAAACCGAAAAAATTTCAGTTTTGCAAGAAATAATAGGAAAGGAACAGGTAGTTCCCCAGTGGTTAAAAATGAATGGGGCAGAAAAACACAACAGATGTCTACTTCTGGTACTAATTTATGATATTCCCATGTTTGTGACCATTGGATGTAAGACAGTATACTCTCACAATCATAAAGTTAGCTGGTAAATCATATACTGAGAACTATAACTTCTGGATCTTTCACTGACTCTTGCTAAGACCACTCCCAACTTGGTTGCTTATTTAAGGGAAAGCTGAGAAGTCAAACTGGGTCTCCAGGCATCAGTGGAAGCCACAGAGACATATATAGCATCCGGACCAGCCTGTGTTGAAGTTCCACTTCTGCCATGAAGTTTCCCTTCAGATCCATTTATCAGAGACAAGGGCTGGCTCCTTGTTCCTTTATCTCCCCTAAAACTGCTGCATTGAACCAAGGTTTATTTCACATTGATCTGATTCTTCTCTCTTTCTTGGTGTAGTTAAATTTAACAGCTAGAACAACTAACACATTTTCTGGTAGGCAGTCCTGATTACAAGATAGTAACGACTGCTTTCTCATTATGGGACTTGCAAGCCACTGGATGCTCACGCCCCTTTATGTCTCAAGGTGAGATATCCAGACTTAGAATACATAGGGATTTTGAACAAACATGCTTCTTGCCGATAGATTTTTTTTTATCTCCTTCTCTCTACGACACAGGAATTGTGTGATGTATTTTGATTTTCTGTAAAGCTCACCCAAATAGTTAAAAATAAACTTGGTGATGAGCTGCAATATCAAGAGTCCTGTGGCTATGGAGGTGTATTTACAGGTCTGTTAATTAACTGTGGCCATTTCAAACTTTTGTCTTCATGTACAAAATGTTCCTTAGTTCTCTCTATGCCCTTGGACTGTTTGCTCTTTGATATTTTCCTTTTCAATTCTATGTGAATTTATTTCCCTGGGAAGTAACCTAGAGTTAGAGACCAGGAAGCAAGTTTCTTATTCCAGTTGTCCAATTTCATTCTGCCTGTTTTAGCATATTTAAAAGTACCCTTGGCTCCAGCTAGAGACATAATGGATTGTTTTCCTTTTAGTTCTACGATTAAATTTGTTAAGTGTTGGGAGAATGTATATAATGGGGTTAGAGGAGAAGCCAATCTTATTTGACTGACTGCTGTTTGCAAACAGTTTTAAAGTCAGTGACTTTCCCACAACCTAATTCTTCTTCACTGAGCTATAACTTAGGACTTCTTTCCGTCAGCATAAGAAATAAGAACATTCTGGCATAACACATCTGGGAGGAAACTCAAAAGATTCCTTTTTTTCTTTTCTTTTTTTAAGGACAAATGAGGGAGTTCCCCTTGTGATTCAGTGGAAATGAATCTGACTAGTATCCATGAGGATGCAGGTTCGATCCCTGGCCTCTCTCAGTGGCTCGGGGAATCTGGCGCTGCTGTGAGCTATGGTGTAGGTCACAGATGCGGCCCAGATCTAGCGTTGCTGCGGCTGTGGTATAGGCTGACACTACAGCTCTGATTCGACCGCTTGCCTGGGAACTCCCATATGCAGAGGGTGTGGCCCTAAAAAAAAAAAATGGTGGTCTGTTTTTTTTTTTTAGTGAGCTAATAACACTCTGGCGGTTTATGAGAAAAAAATTTAAAAAAGACTCTGAAGTTGAACACATAGTCCCTGTACTTGGCATTTTGAAAACTGCACTTTGTATAGCCAACTGGAATGTATGATAGTAATGTGTACTAGACACCCTGAGTGCACTAAATTTATGAGTTTTGTGATTTCTGATATGGACATTATCAGGATGGCCTGTTTCTCTTTTATTTTTATACGTGAGTGTTTCATAAATGGTTAGCAGACATCTTATTTCATGTTATATGTTTCTTATTACATTTAACATACATTAGGATCTCAGTAAATGTTATTGACAAAATATTTGTGTTGACTGCATAAACCAAAATTTTCAAAATACCAACTCCGCGTAGTCTTGTACAGGAGCATTTCTTTTGGGGGGTGGGTCTGAATTCAGGGTCTAGTATTTACTGTCCTGACACGAATATTTCAAAGTTTGCTTGTCAGCCAGCTTTATAATGATGTTCCTCCTATGTGATACCACTTCACAATTGATATTTCTTATACTTCTGATAATGTTACCTAGATTTATCCATCATGAAATTGGAGAATGAACATTTTCTTTGGAAAGCTAGGAAACAACTTATTTGTGAATCCAACATAGCTCCTCTCAGTGGAAGTTCCTAGTGTTAAGATCACAATTTTAAATTGGTTTCTCTCAAAGGGGCAGTATTGTGAAAGTCACAAGCCACTGTTCACACATTGTGCTTATTGTAATGTTATGATAAGTAGTTTTCTTTTTTAATATTGCTATTCACTGCATCTTTGTTGTTATTGCTCGTGCACCTGGGGGCTACTTGGCAATGGGTGCACACATACAAAACAAGAAACCATCACATTCCAGTGCATAATCATAATCTAGGAAAGGCAAGCACTGTGACAGAAATGACTCTCACTCTATTACTCTGCTTTCTCCTGAAATTCACTTGCTAACATTCACAGACACAGCCCTGTCTCCTAGAGAAACACAGTCAAAAACCTAAGATAGTGAATGCAGTAAATAGCCCAGTTCACTAAGCTGCAGTTCATGGGAAACATAAACCAACTATCTGGTTTATCAATGCACTTCCTCCAATGCTGGCATTTGGTGTGTTTGTGTGTGTAAATATATAGGCATGTGCCTGTATGTGTATCTCTAACTATTGGAAAGTAAATGAAATCACTCTTTAAAGCCAGTCCTGAAATTTCCCTGGCTAACCTTAGAAGATTTACTGGAAAAACTAATGACTAACCATCCCCGTTTCTTTTCTTCCCGGTTCGATTCACAAATAAACACCTTGTTTTCTTTATTCTCTCATTTTGGTCATTGATTAATATTATCTGGCTCCATATGCAAACTCTGTTATACAGTGCACAGACAATGGCTTTTGGCATATTACTGACCTGGAGAGGAAAATGTATGCTATGCCCGCAGCATGTTGAAGTTTCTGGGCCAGGGATCAAACCCGCACCACAGCAGTGACCCCAGCTGGGCAGTGATAATCCTGGATCCCTAATCTGCTGCACCACAAGGGAACTCTAACCAGACTTTTCTTAAGAGGTGGTAAAAGTAAGCCAAGCATTCAGTTTTGTACTCTCCATGTTGAAAACAAAGATGGAAACACGAAGTATTAATAGGATGCAAAGAGTCTATAAAGTAAAACCAAATACACCAGTTTCTTGGCAAGAGAGTTTATCTTTTTGTCTACTTTTTCTGATTATATGAATTAAACTTAATTTCTACCATGGAATCTCATAAGATAAACACTGTATAATGTGTGAGACAATGCTTCTTACAATACGTAAGATGATAAATCTTTAGGGTTTAGGATTGGGAATATAATGTTGGTTAAGTTAAGGTCCCAATTTCTTTTTCCCCTTTTTTTTTGTTTTTTTTTTTTTGTTTTTGCTTTTTTAGGGGTGCCCCTTCAGCATATGGAGGCTTCTAGGCTAGGAGTCCAATAAGAGCTACAGCTGCCGGCCTACACCACAACCACAACAGCATCAGATCTGAGCCGAGTCTGTGATCTACACCACAGCTCACAGTAACGCCAGATCCTTAATCTACTGAATGAGGTCAGGAATCGAAACCACAACCTCATGGTTCCTAGCTGGATTTGTTTCAGCTGCACCACGGTGGGAACTCCAGTTTCAAAGAAGACAAAGTTCAGTCTGAGTGATGAACAAAGTAACAGATTATGTCAGTAATGTGGGTTAGGTGCAATGATATAAGAAAATATAGGGTATAATGGATCTTGATGGATGATGAAACTGGGTGGATGCTGTCTTGAGATTTAGGGGTGTTTTAGGAAAGGATTTCTGAAGAGCATTGTCTGGGTCCTAAGGAATTAATAGGAAATATTTAATAATGGCAATAATAAAATCTAGTAGAACACATGGCATTTTGTATATTTTTTGACAGTATTCTTTGAATGTAATTCCACATAACTCATTTTTACACAGTGTTGGCTTTAGGAGCTTGATATTTTATTTTCCAGTAAATAAAAATCGAGTCAAAATTTTTGTGTAAACTAGATGCTTTTTGCTTGCAACAAATTGAGTAGGCCAAGAATTCTGTCATGTCTACCTAAAATTTCGAGAAAAGACTATAGAAAAATCTACTCATTCCACCATTCAGGTATTCAGTCCACAGATATTTATTGAGCACCATGAGATGCTGTAATTATTTTCTGCTGGTATACCTAAAACCAAATGCATAAGTTAAAAGTATAGATAAGACAAAGTATGTCCTCTATATACTAAAATAAACTTTATAATAAAAAACAAATTCTAGAGTGTAACCAGCAAAATTTTAACTATATTTTATATTGATCTAATCACTGGATTACAACTCATCAGGGAGAAAAATGAAATAAAAAAGAACATATTCAAAATTAAGCAAACAGGAGTTCCCTTCGTGGCTCAGTGGTTAACAAGTCCGACTAAGAACCATGAGGTTTCGAGTTCGATCCCTGGCCTTGCTCAGTGGGTTAAGGATCCTGCGTTGCTGTGGCTGTGGCGAAGGCCGGCAGCTACAGCTCCTGTTAGATCCCTAGCCTGGTAACCTTCATATGCCGTGGGTGTGGCTCTAGGTAAAAGGCAAAAAGACCAAAAAGAAAAAATTAAGCAACCAGCATCATTATAAGAGAGCAAAGGACATCTCTTAACTGGTGGCACTGGACATAGGTGCTCAAAAATAATTCCTTTGAATGGTCAACTGTTTAATAAGTTTCTCGGTGGCCTGACTTACTTGCTTAGATTTGGCACAAATTCAATTAAATTGAAATAATTTTACTTCTCAATGTATATTTTCCTCTCACAGGAAAAACTGAAAAAAAAAAAAGGCTCTATTATCTTCTTTACATGATTATAAAATTAAAATGACCTTTTCTGTAAAAGAGAAAAAATGTCAATTTATTATTATTTCCTCTCCTAATGGTCAATTTTTACTTGTGTATACTTTTTATGTTGGTATTACCTAACTTTCAAATATTACATTTTCTAAAAATACTTTGGGCTCTTAATAGGAAATAAGATATATGTGGCTGATTGCTTACTGATAATGATAAATGATGAAGAGCATGCTCTGAATTTTGCCAGTATCAATGACATCCACATTGTCAAATCCAAAAGCAGTTTATAAGCCCTCATCTCACTCCACTTGTTGACAATACATTTGTGGTCACAGCAACATGCTCACAAAAACTCCTGGTTTTCCCCTTCCTCTAAAGCCAGCTTCTTTGTTTTGTTTGTGTGTTTTTGTTCATTTTTGCCTCTTTATCCTGGACTCTGAATGTTGGATGACCCCTGCTTTGGTCTTGCTAATGTTTCTCAGTCTTGCTAATGTTTCTCTCCCTAACTACTGACATCATCTAGTCATTTAAATATCTTCTCTATCTGATAATTTCCAAAGGTTGTTTTTTTTTTTTTTCCACCAGTCTGGATCTCTTTAGTGAAAGCTAGACTTATGTATCTATAATAAACCTGATATTTCAATTCAGATTTCTAAAGAATCTTGCTTTTAACATGCTCAGAAATGAACTTTTAATTCAAAATGTACCTAACCTTTTCTTTTCCTAATTGGCTCTCTCAGTAGGGAGTCTCTGTTCTACCATTTGATGACACTGTCCCACACTTGAGGGCTCTGAATTGTACGTAAATTTGACTACTCTTCACCACTTCCATTCACCTTTTTGTGTCACATGGTTATTAGCCCTTCAAATAGTTTCCCAAATTCATCCATAATTTCCCCCTATCATCTCTTCTGCCCACCTCAGCTAGAGTGTTGCTAATACAATATAAATGAGATCTTATCATTTCCCTCTCAAACTTTCAACACACTAGGTCTTGGCTCTCTACATTGCAGCCTCCAGCCTACTTTCTGACCCCTTTCCTTAGCATGCCTTTCCTTGATCACTAGCCTCCAACCATACCATCCTCCTTGTTTGCCTTTAAACACTCTCACCTCAAGCCTTCTGAGTATAAGGTACTCTGGTGAGCAAACTCTTCTCCATGCTCACTTGCAGTGTCTTCCTCACTTTCTGTAAATCTCTGCACAATTATCCCCTTAACAAAGAAACCTTTCCTGATTGTACCACATAAAATAGCAGACTCCAGTCTTACCGTCTATCCAGTTATTATTATCAGTGATTTTATAAATTTATCTGTATCCGCCTACTAGAATATAAGCTCCATGAAGGTTAGCAGTTGGATTTTATTTTCTACTATAGCCCCAGCACCTAGAAGAGTGCACTAAAAAAAAAAAGTAATAATATTTAATAATAATAATTAAAGAAAAAGAGTAAGTACTAAAAAACAAACAAAATTTATTGTAAATGAATAAAGTACATTTAAACTTAGGACAGACACTCTCTATCCCATTTCACTGACTTCTAACCAGATTAGTCTCAGATAGAAACATTTTTGATTTCTACAATATAACTAGGGTGGGAGGAGTAAAGATGTATTCATTTTTTCTTTTTTTTTGTTTTTACTTAAAGAATTTTATTACATTTATAGGTGCACAAAAGTCATCACAACCAAATTTTATAGCATTTCTGCCCCAAACCCTCAGTGCATTCTCTGACCCGCAACTTGTCTCATTTGGAAACCATAAATTTTTCAAAGTCTATAAGTCAGTATCTGTTCTGCAAAGAAGTTCATTGTGTCCTTCTTTTAGATTCCACATGTAAGTGGTAGCATTTGATGTTGGTATCTCATTTTCTGACTCACTTCACTTAGCATAATTTTTAGGTCCATCCACGTTGCTATAAATGCTGTTATTTCATTCCTTTTAGTGGCTGAGTAATATTACATTGTGTATATGTACCACATCTTCCCTATCCACTCCTCTGTCAATGGACATTTAGGTTGTTTCCATGACTTGGCTATTGCATAGAGTGCTGAAATGAATATTGGAGTACATGTGTCTTTTCGAGTCATGGTTTTCTCTGGATAGATGCCCAGGAGAGGGGTTACTGGATAAAATGGTAATTCTATTTTTAGTTTTCTAAGGAATCTCCATCCTATTTCCCACAGTGGTTGCACCAATTTGCATTCCCACCAACAGTGTAATAGGGATCCTTTTTCTCCACACCCTCTCCAACACTTATCGTTTGTAGACTTTTTGATGATGGCCATTCTGGCTGGTGTAAGGTGGTACCTCATAGTGGTTTTGATTTGCATTTCTCTAATACCGAGTGATGTTGAACATCTTTTCATGTGTTTTTTGGCCATCTGTGTGTCTTCTTTGTAGAATTGTCTGCCTAGATCCTCTGCCCATTTTTTGATGGGGTTGTTTGTTTTTTTTGGTATTGAGGTGTAAAGGTGTTCATAAATTTTGGAGATTAATCCCTTGTCAGTCGCTTCATTTGCAAATATTTTCTCCCATTCTGTGGGTTGTCTTTTCATTTTGTTTAGGGTTTCCTTTGCTGTGCAGAAATTTTGAAGTTTAATTAAGTCCCATTTGTTTATTTTTCTTTTTATTATCATTATTCTAACAGGTGGATCTGAGAAAATGTTGCTGTCATTTATGTCAGAGAGTGTTTGGCCTATGTTTTCTTCTAAGAGTTTTATAGAATCTGGTCTTATATCTAGGTCTTTAATCCATTTTGAGTTTATTTTTGTGCATGGTGTTCGGAAGTGTTCTAGTTTCATTTTTTTACATGTAGCTATCCAGTTTTCCCAGCACCACTTATTGAACAGGCTGTCTTTTCTCCATTGTATATTCTTGCCTCCTTTGTCATAGATTAGTTGTTATAGGTGTGTGGGTTTAATTCTGGGCTTTCTATCCCATTCCACTGATCTTTATGTCTGTCTTTGTCCAGGACCATACAGTTTTGATGACCCTAACTTTGTAGTATAGTCTGAAGTCAGGGAGCCTGATTCCTCCAGCTCCATTTTTCTTTTTCAAGATGTCTTTGGATATTCTGGGTCTTTTGTACTCCCAAACAAACTTTAAAATACTTTGTTCTAGTTCTGTGAAAAATGTCCTTGGTAACTTGATAGGGATTTCATTGAATTATAGATTGCCTTGTGTAGTATAGTCATTTTGATAATATTGACTCTTCCAGTCCAAGAACATGGCATGTCTTTCATTTGTTTGTGTTATCCTTGATTTCCTTCATCAGTGTCTTATAGTTTTCAGAGTTCAGGTCTTTTTGTCTCTTTAGGCAGGTTTATTCCTAAGCATTTTATTTTTTTGATGCAATGGTAAATAGGATTGCTTCCCTAATTTCTCTTTCTGATCTTTCATTGTTAATATATAGAAATGCAGTTGATTTCTGTGTATTAATTTTGTATCCTGCAACTTTGCCGAATTCATTGATGAGCTCTGTTTTCTGGTAGAGTCTTTAGAGTCTTTAGGACTCTCCAGATATAGTATCATGCCATCTGCAAATAGTGATAGTTTTACTTTTTCCTTTCCAATGTGGATTCCTTTTATTTCTTTTACTTCTCTTATTGCTGTGGCTAGGACTTCCAAAACTATGTTGAATAGTAGTGGTGAGTGTGGACATCCTTGTCTTGTTCTTGATCTCAGTGGGAATTCTTTCAGTTTTCACCATAGAGAATGATGTTAACTCTGGGTTTGTCATAGATGGTCTTTATTGTGTTGAGGTAGGTTCCCCCTATACTCACTTTCTGAAGGGTTTTTATCAGAATTAGGTGTTGGATTTTGAAAAGGCTTTTTCTGCATCTGTTGAGAGGATCATATGGTTTTTATTCTTCAGTTTGTTAATGTGGTGTATCACACTGTTTGATTTGTGAACGTTGAAGAATCCTTGCATCCCTGGGATAAATCCCACTTGATCATGATGTACAGTCCTTTTAATGTTGTTGCATTCAGTTTGCTAGTATTTTGTTGAGGATTTTTGTGTCTGTGTTCATCAGTGAAATTGGCCTGTAGTGTTCTTTTTTTGTGGTATCTTTGTCTGGTTTTGGTAACAGGGTGATGGTTGCCTCATAGAATGAGTTTGGGAGTGTCCCTTCCTCTGCAATTTTTTGAAATAGTTTCAGAAGGATAGGTGTTAGCTCTTCTGTAAATGTTTGATAGAATTCACCTGTGAAGCCATGTGGTCCTGGACTTTTGTTTGTTGGAAGTTTTTTAATCACAGTTTCAATTTCAGAATATGTGATTGATCTATTCATCTTTTCTATTTCAAGATGTCTTCATTTCTAATCAGAAAAATGAGTGATGCGATGCAGTCTTAGCAAATTTTGGCTTCCTGTTTGGGGTAGGAGCTTCATGGGGTGAAAACCCATACTGATGAAACCCCTGAAATGATTAATGTGGTCACCTGTAACTCACAACCAGCATTTTCGCATAGCTCTGGTAAGGAACTCTGCTGACTCTCAGGAATTATCCTAGTGTGTAATAAATCACAAAAGTAATTAAAATGCCCCTTTAGAGTTCAGCAGACTTCTTATATTCAACCCCACAGCCAATTGCCTAGGTGACATTATTGATTCCGGTTTAGGATCAGAAAATAATACAAAGCCATTTGCATAAAGTATTATGAGATTTGTTCTTCTCAGTTTTTCCTTGTCGTTTTTTAGTTCCTATATTTAAGAATGACCTTGACATAGGGTGACTTAGGAGAGTGTTGAGCATAGAATGGTCCCCAAAAAATCTACTCCTTGAAGATATAAGTCTATCTTCTTAAAATTGGAATGTGAAACTTGATCTGTCAGACTTATAATTGAGCACAATGTCACCTTAGCCACAAATAAGACATTGGATGGAAAGTATATTAACAGTGTTGACATATTTCATGATGTTGGCTCTGGCAAAGTCTGTGAGACCAGGGAATTTGCCAGAATTCTGAAACAGGGCTAATACCTTGTTAGTCGCTCCTCGTTTTTGCTGTGCCTCTCTTTTGTTCCCTTCCAGTTTTCCCCACATAAACACTGCACAATTCCAGGAATTATATACACACACCCTCTTCCATCATCAGGCCAGACCAACTGCTTTTTTGAAAGTACAAACTTGCCTTGAACAGTCTTCTTCTCTTTCTCTATAGGGGGAGTTTGTGAGGTTTTCTTTTTTATTGTTTTGTGTCTAATTCATATGTACTCTCTAAAATGCAACCTTTCTTTTGTGCCTGGAAGAGGAGTTGCTTGAAAGTAGGAAGGGAAAGAAAAAAAAAACAGAGTAAATGTCCGTTACAAGGACACTGGACATTTTTTTGGTGTATGGAAGGGAAGGCTTTCTCCTGAAACCTGGAAGTTGGGAAGTTTGCCCGAACTTCAGTTGATGCAGCTTTTGTTTATTGTACCCCTCACTGGTCTCAGTTATTCTAGATGTCAAAGTGCCTGTAATTATAATGTAGTCTCCTCTGTCCTGGAGGAAGTTACTAGACACAGATCTCTTGATCAGTTTCCTTTTCTGTCTCCCACCCATGTTCATCCTTTCCACCCTCCTGCATAGGAATGAGGGTGAAATCAGGGACAAATCTTTTATCCTATTAGAGTCTCGTTATAAAAATTGTGAAAGGATCAACTGAATAATAAATGAAAAACTACCCTTTGAGATACTGACAAAAAGTGCTGTATGTATAGAAAGTACCATGCCATGATTTTTTTTTCTTACGAAACATTTTATACTGTCATAAAACACCCCAAGACTTTAGTAAATGTGTTTACTTTTATTCTACACTGCCCCAGGAATATTTTTAGCTGCTTCAAACTGCCTCTTTTCTCACTCTCCTTTTTCTTTCTAGTTTGCCTATTTTAATTTCTTCCTTTAGAATTCTCATTATAAGAAATTTCTTCCCAGTTTGCAGTTTAATAACTGGGTCAGTCAGACACTCTCAGGGTTAGAAAAGACTTTAGAGGCCACCAAAAGCAGAACAAAGAGGAAAGACAGTAGGGGAATCTTTGAAGTAAAAATTTATTGTGCAGTTACTTAGTATTCAAACTGCAAAAAAATATTAAAGATGACAGAACCAAATACTAGAGACCTCAATGTGTGTGTATATACATATACACTCAGTGAATAATATTTGTACTTATACTATGTGTATGTATTTTAAGTATACTTTAAGTATATATATATTTATATATGCACTGTATATAGATACTTTAAGTATACTTTAAGTACATCTATCCTTAAAAATTAAAAATGCCACAAACAGCTAAAAACAGCCACACTGAAATAGTTAGAAAAGTTCTAAGTATACGATTTTTCTCCCCTAAAGAAAATGGTTCAAGGAGTTCCCTTTGTGGCTTAATGGTTAACGAATCTGACTAAGAACCATGAGGTTGCAGGTTCTATCCCTGGCCTTGCTCAGTGGGTTAAGGATCTGGCATTTCCGTGAGCTGTGGTGCAGGTTGCAGACGCGGCTCGGATCCCACGTTGCTGTGGCTGTGGTGAAGGCCGGCAGCTACAGCTCCTGTTAGACCCCTAGCCTGGGAACCTCCATATGCTGCGGGTGCGGCCCTAGATAAAGGCAAAAAGACAAAAAAAAAAAGAAAAAGAAAATGGTTCAAAAACTCTCCTTCCTATTTTGGGTCTGGCTCTAAAAGGAAGTTCATAGCCTTAGTGGGCAGGAAGGAAAGGACCTCTGGCTCCAATGAGTTGCTCGTCTCATTGATGTGAATGTGGAGCTTTAGTGGGTACCACAGTGCCACTGTAGGCACTGGAAGTTGTCATTTATTAAATGGCTTCCAGTGCCTGTTAATTTTTCTCACAGTGAGAACTTTTGCTTTCAGAGCTTAGCATATAATATTTTTCTGGCTCATGACTGCTGGGCCTGGGGGAGGCAGTGAAGCGTGGTGAATCAGGCTACATAAGGCATGATATGGAAGAGGAGGAGCCCAAAGAAAGTCATGAAGAAGTTTCTATTTAGTGTTAATTATTCTTACTTGACATTGCCAGTGAGCCAATATATACCCATACATTAACCTGTATTTCAAACTTCTATCAGTGCTTTCTTTATGTTTATAAACCTAATAGGCCCTTTTTGACTCAGACCTTGAAAAATAAAAATATCTTAATTTACATTATATATAATATGTAGAGTTTTTTTTTTAAGAATTTTTTTTTTCTTTTTTAAAGCTGTACCTGCGGATTATGGAAGTTTTCAGGCTAGGGGTTGAATTGGAGCTACAGCTGCTGGCCTATACAGTAGCCATGGCAATGCAGAATCCCAGCCACGTCTGTAACTTACATGTAGCTCTTGCAGCAACACTGGATCCTTAACCCACTGAGTTAGGCCAGGGATCGAAGCTGCATCCTTATAGACCCTATGTTCGGTTCTTAACCTGCTGAGCCACGATGGGAACTCTCGACATTACATGTAATGTGTTTCTAATACATTATATATTATATAAAATATATAACATTCTATAAACTGTAATGATCATTGTCTTATTAGTAGGGGCACTGTTTATATAATGGTACCTCAACGTATCAATATTATTAAGTAAATATTAATCTCTTATTAGAGTATTTTTGATCACTTCAGTACTCAAATAGTTGGACATCTAAGTTTATATGTGAAAAAAGGTTTTAGACTCTTCCTAATTATTGCCAGAATTATTGTCTTTATTTGTAGATGGAGAAACAGGCTCACATCGGTATTAAGGGGCATATCTGTAAACTGGTATTTTAACCCCAAATCCAGTGCTGTTTCCTCTGTACACGTCTATATTTTGAAGTGAAAAACTACTGCTCTCTGAACAATGATACTTAGCAATAACTACTGAGTTGTTAGAGGGTGATTGTAGCAGTTGCTTACGTTTAAAACAATGTTGTGTGGAAGAATTGATGTGCAGTAGAATTAATACTGACCCATTTCTCTCTGCCACCTTGCTCTTTCATTAACAGATTGGTTATCAATAGAAAAATCACTCTGCTTCTCTGGATCTCAAGTTACTT
Source organism: Catagonus wagneri (assembly GCA_004024745.2). Taxonomy (NCBI): domain Eukaryota; kingdom Metazoa; phylum Chordata; class Mammalia; order Artiodactyla; family Tayassuidae; genus Catagonus; species Catagonus wagneri. The sequence goes on along the minus strand of PVHT020000521.1, from coordinate 12,700,532 downwards.
TTTTACAAAAGCAGTAAAGGTATTGATTTATATCATCAAACACCAGCGCTTTCCAGTTACCTGCTATGAACTGGGCACTATACTAGGTACTAAGATTAAGATGAAAATCTTTCTAAAGGGATAGTTTAGTTATAAAGTCCCTTCATGCTTTATGTTTCTAGACTCTAACAGTGTCCAAGATACCACAATTCATGCTGTTTATCAGTGGGGATCCAGATAGACAATGGGGAATTTAGAGAAATTTTGACAGAGGCATTTTTGCCATTGCCATATGCACAAATACCTGCCTGGCTTTGGTATCATTTCTCATGGGCAAATCAATATATCTACTTACGTATTTTAGCAAAGCAGTTGATTATAAGAGTGAAAGCTCTAAATATGTTGAAAATGAGCTGTGCAATGGGATTGTAATAAATGGCAAGGGAGTGACATTGGAAAAAGCAGCAATATCCCTTCAAGTTTGTTTGCATTATGAATTGTTCTGCTCCTGTTCTTTTTCAGTGTAAGAGTGTTTAGAGTTGGGAAGGAGACTTTCCCCCAAATCTCAAGACTGGGCACCTAATAGTTGGTAATTCCCCTCCAGACAATTTCTTTCTTTCTTTCTTTCTTTGTCTTTTTGCGTTTTTATCTAGAGCTGCACTTGCGGAATATGGAGGTTCCCAGGCTAGGGGTCCATTAGGAGCTGTAGCCACCGGTCTTCACCACAGACACAGCAACATGGGATCTGAGCTGCATCTGCAACCTACACCACAGCTCACGGAAACACCAGATCCTTAACCCACTGAGCAAGGCCAGGGATCGAACCTGCAACCTCATGGATCCTTTGTTAACCACTGAGCAATGATGGGAACTCCCCCTCCAGACAGTTTCTAACTGAAGGTTTCACTGTGCTTCCATGGGGTCTGCACAGAATGTGATATCTTCATTTCAGGGAAGACAAAGTAGGCTCTGAAGTCCAGGGAGGATTTTTTCCCCCAAATAAGTTCAGGAGAAAAAAAAAATTATATATTTACTTACAGTGTGTGTTACTGCCTTTTTTTTTTTTTTTTGCTTTTGCTTTTTAGGGCCAAACCTGTGACACATGGAAGTTCCCAGGCTGGGAGTGGAATCAGAGCTATAGCTGCTAGCCTTCACCACAGCCACAGCAACACTGGATCCAAGCCACGGCTGCTACCTATGCCACAGCTTATGGCGATACTAGATCTTTAACCCACTGAGCTAGGTCAGGGATTGAACCCACATCCTCAATGATACTCGTCGGATTTGTTACTGCTGAGCCACAATGGGAACTCCTGCAATTAAAAAAAAAAAAATTAAAAAGAAAACTTTTTTGAAACAGGTGATTCCCAGAGACAAAGAACTATGAGGATGCGTAACTCTTCTCTGCCAAGGAAAGCCCTCCATGGGCAGATTTGAGCTGGCTAGCTTATTTTCCCAGGTACAAGTGGACTTCATGGATCACAGAATATCAAACTCTGAAATGCATGCTTAGGCTTTGTCAGTGCTGAGATCACAAAACTTCAAATGCACATGGTAATTCCAAAAGGCAAGAGGTCTAGGCAGTGAGAATTTAGGCATTTTTTTTTTTTTAAGTAAAGGACTACTGACTTAATGTTTTTAAGCATTGGGTGTATTGTTTAGGACCTATATTTAATTATGTTTTCCCACAGTGAATTTATAAGAGGGTAATTAATAATAATTTCTAAATTATGGGCACAGACACACTATTCAACCTAAAGGTAGTAAAGTACATAGGTCTGAGTAAACTTTCCTTGGACATACACTTAGAAGAAGAGTATTTGCACTAACCTGTTGGTAGAGTGTGTAAATACAGCTTCCAAAGTGGGAGGCTTTGTGTTTTGTATAAGGGTAGTTGACTTATGTGCCAAAGTATGAAACCAGAATATTCAAACTTGAATCAGTCTAAATATTCTATTTAATATGTTTGTTAGAGAAAGCCAGTGTTTGAGAAAATGAAGTGAAGGCAGAGTGCATGATAATTCCCAAATAATAGGACCTTTCATTTTTGCATTTCCTTTCTTAATCTTTAGTTTTCCACGGTCTTAACTTCACTGTGACAAGACTTTAAACCACACTAAAAAAAAAAAAAAAGAAAAGACTTAAAGAAAGAAGAAGATTCAGAAACTTGTGTCTTTTAATTGAAGGGGATGGAATCAGTTAATTTAATTTCTAAATGTCTGTAGTCTTGATTTGATTAAATTAGAAGACTAGTATATATAATGATTGACCTTGGAGAAGATTACTGAATATGCTAATGACTAGCATGGCTAAACATTTGCTTAGCCTGAGGATTACTCTTGAAGTAAGACAAGTATGAAGATGAGGTCCTAGAAAACTCTGGCAAATACTTTATATAAACAAGGCCTATATGGGAAAAGTAGCACTGAGTTGAGACTATCACAGGATGTCTTTCTTTTGCTCATATGGGAATTTATAGAATCTATCGTGTAAAGATAAGTGCTAGAATAGTAAAATTATGTTTCAAGATTAACTTTTGTTGAATTTGATAGTTTTATTGTGATTGTGTACGACTGTCACAAACTGAAGTATTTGCGGTTAAAGAGGTATGGTTTATGCAGCTTATCTTCAAAGGAAAATACATACAGAAAAGGAGGGGTTAAGGGAAGGGAGAAAGAGAGAGCGAAGTAGAGAGAAAGAGAAAGAAAAAGAAAATGAGATAAATGAAAGGTACAGAAAAGTTTTTTGTACCGCTTGTGCAATTTTTCTGTATGTTTGAAATTAATTCAAGATTTAAATCTTTACAGGGCATATTAAGTAGTATAGGGTGTTTGCGTGGAAATTTATAACAAGATAATTTTCTCTGAAAAAAGAGTACTCCAAACTGACACTTATTAGCAGTGTCAATCATGCACATTTTTTGTTTTCATTTTCCTCTGCTGTTTATGGCTGGTGCTGGTCCACAGCGCTTCATCCCACAATAGTGTTCTAGAAAAATAATGTGACACTTTCACTGGCTTTTTTGGTTCTCTGATTCACTGTCATGAACAGTCTAACATTCCTCTCGAATCTGCCATCTGTGGTTTGCATGTTGGATGAGAACGTCCCACTGCACACAAATCAGAGGAGGACAGTCTGATGCTTTTAGGGGTGTGTGTGTGAATGTATGTATATGTAGTGTGTGTGGTATGTGTGACTATGTGTGAGTGTGTGTGTGTAATAGCTGCTTCTGAAAATAGTTTGAATCTGTGTACATCAGAAATAACAGAGACAGGTTGTTGGGGGGAGGGATAGGGATAGGCTGGGGGTTTGGGATGGAAATGTTGTAAAATTAGTTTGTGATGGTGATTGTACAACTAGAAATATAATGAAATTCTTTGAACTAAAAAAAGGAAATAACTCTGATTCAGGCTTCAAAGATGGGGAATTTATGCCTGGTTTTCAGTCAATCTAGCTGAACTACTTGGGTAAATCAAGTAGTTGGTTTCCCTGATCATAAAATGGTTGTGCTTGTCCAAGTCAGAACTGAGCAAGGGAAGTTTCTGTGATGAAGCAAATATTTCATAATATGCCTTATTCAAAATTATAGCAACTAGGCATGTGGTTATTGAATATTTAACAATTAATGTGACTAAGGAAAATAATTTTTAATTTAATTTTTACTCAATTTAGTCAAACATAGCCAGGGGTATAACATATTAAGTGAAGGGCAATATCATTTTTGCAATTATGTGATGCTTTTTTTAACATGGTATTGGAAACTGTATGAAAAACTCAATTGCATTTCCAAATTTTGTTAAAATCTTTTGGATTCCAAGAGCACTCAAGTCAAGTATGTTGGGTGAGGGTAATTTATAGAGAGTGAGATCTTAAAGGAATCTCATGGAATCCAGATCTATGGAACTCCAAAGTGACAAAAATAAATAAATAAAACGTAGTGGCCACCTGTGCATATGTGTTCTTAGCTAAACAGAGAGGAAAATTGTTCATTTATTGCAATATAAGTTATACTTGTTTCTTTGATAAACACACAGTGTTTATATTTAAATTTGAATTTTGAATTTGGATTCCCTATTGTTTCTTTCCATTTTTTTCTTTTTATGGGTTTACCTGCAGCATATGAAAGTTCCTGGGCCAGGGTCAAATCAGAGCTGCAGCTGAGGTCTACACCATAGCCACGACAACACCAAATCTGAGCTACATCTGTGCCATAGTTTGCTGCAATTCCAGATCCTTAACCCAATACGTGAGGCCAAGGATTGAACTCATATCCTCATGGACACTAAGTCAGGTTCTTAGCCCACTGAGCCACAGAGGGAATTTCTCCTTATTGTTTTTTAAGATGTCTTGAAAAGCGATATTCCTTAATAAAATATTAAGTCAAAGAGTTATTGTGCTTGCACACAGTATTCAATTTAAGTAAAATAATAACAATGTAGGAGAAATTTTTAAGTCTTTAGACTAAATCAAGATAAGACAACCAAACTGTGTGTCATGAAGTCCTGACACTTGGTCACTGGATATGCATCTGTTGGATATTCTAATTGGTTTTCAAGAGAAGCTCTTTTAGTTTTAGGGAAAAAAATGAACTTATATTAAATGGTAAATTCCTTAAATCTGTACTGTCATCTTAAGAATGATAAAGAGCTAAAAACCATGAGCTTGCAGGATGGTTTTGGATGCATGTGGATGCATGTGACCAAGAATGACTCAGAAGAAATTGTGATCTCAGATGATGAATGCATAGACTTTGACCACAATATTCAAAAACATAAGTTCTGTGCAGTTGTGAACCAAAATAGAGGCTCTCCCCTGCATTTAATGTTCACATTAATTTGGGTTAAAATTCAGAATTTGCTTCTTACTGACTTTCCTCCACATTTTCCTGTTCAAATGCCCAAGAAAAAGATATGCTAGCTTATGATGAGCTTGGTACTGGGTCACACTAGGTCCCTCACTGAATGTCCATGGCTGAACCTTCTCTAATCCTCAAATGTCACATAACTTTTTGTTGTGAGCCACATGGGAAGTTCGAGTCATGTAACTTTTTGAATAAAAAAGTTGATGTTATAGACAGGCCCTGACTGGCCTAGTTCAGTTTGTTAATAGAAGAAAATTGTTATGTTTTATTGCTGTATGAGCTTTTTTTTTTTAAAAAAAGAAAGCTCGCATTTGGGAATTCCCGTTGTTCCTCAGTAGTAATGGGCCTGAGTCATATCCATGAGGATGCGGGTTCAATCCCTGGCCTTACTCAGTGGGTTAAGCATCTGGCATTGTTGTGATCTGCTGGGTTGGTTGCAGAGGTAGCTCAGGTCTCACATTGCTGTGGCTGTGGCATAGGCCAGCAGCTGCAGCTCTGATTCAACCCCTAGCCTGGAACTTCCATAGACCACACATGCAGCCTAAAAAGCAAATAAATAAATAAATAAATAAAAAGGTGGCATTTGGATTTAATTTTGGAAGACCTTTGGAGACAGTGTTGTGTAGTTTTCTAAACTATTTCTGATAAATCTAGGATGGCTAGGATTAATTTTGGAGCATCTGAAAAGAAGGGAGGAGTTCCCTGGTGGCTGAGTAGGTTAAGGATCCAGCGTTGTCATTGCTATGGCAAGGGTTCACTCTCTGGTCTGGGAATTTCTACATGCTATGGGTGTGGCCAAAGAAAATAATTAAAAAATAAACAGAAGGGAGACTCTAAGAAATATAACATATTGTTCTATCTTTTAGTGAAATGATTGTCCAGGTGGAGACTAGAGTATATTACTTGTGCTTTGGTATCTAATATAATTCTTTGTGCAGTCGTCAGATCAATTGGCATTTATTTGTTGTATCCTGAATCCATGTTTTCTTCTACCACCACAGCCTCTCTCACCACCATCCTTCAAAGACCATAAGAGTTTCAGATGATTGTTTTGGAAAACACACCATTTTCTTAACTCATCCTTGGGAACAGACATCTCAGAGTCATAACTTATGTAATCAACTTCCTCTTGACTATAACATTGGCCTCCTGAGGCATGACCATGCTCCCTTGACCAACCTGTGATAAGCTTGTCAAGGAGACTGACTCCACCCTGTATGTGGCAGTTTATAAAGCAGGAAAATCTTGAACAGGAGGGGACATCTAGGAACATACATACACACATGTGTACACACCTTGTAAATAATTGTACTCTGTGAAACAAACACTACCTGATGAGAAAGTAGTTAATAACACCAAAGCTGAGAATCCACTAAGAGTTTAGTGCAGTTATCTCTACTAGAGGAAGCTGCAGCTAGTAAGAAATGTGTCGTTAACGTGCCAGCACCATGATGTAGGTGATACGTGTCATATAAAAAGTGAGAGATTGAGAAAATATTTGGAAAATGGAATAACTTATCTAGGAAAAAACTATTGACTTTTGAACCCTGGAAAACAACTGGGTTTTTGAATGCAAACAGACAGTACTATTGGGAAAGTTAGCCAATTAAATTCATATATTTTAAAGCTCATTTTGCAAAATGCACTTTTAGCCTTAAAGGTAAAAGTTGATTGATTATTGCAAATAATTGGGTAACAGTAGCTTAAAATAAATCTCCATTAGGCTATGAATGTCTTGAAAACAGAGCATGCATATTTTAACAACATTATTTCTACAAAAAACGTTATCTATGAGGCAAGAAATCAGCGTTCACAAGAATTTACCTTATGAATAATCATCAGTTGAAAATCTTCATCTAGAAATTTCTTATTTCAAAGGAGTATTGTGAAGCTAATTGTGTAAATGTATTCTACATTCTTAAGGAGAGAAAAAAATACTTTCAGCTTAGTGTTTTGTATATAGTAAATGTACTATTCAATAAATAATGAATAAATTATTCAAATTTTCAACCAATTAGTTAAATACTTATTAAATTCCTACTGTTTGACCAAAGATGTGTTAGATTCTGCAGGGGAATAAAAATGAATTATGTGAAACTCTCTGCCCTCAGAAAATTTTAAATGTTTGGTAAGGCTATTTTCACAGAGAAAAGCAATTTTACCAGAGAGAGAGAGAGAGAGAGAGAGAGAGAGAGAGAGAGAGATCATAGGAGTGAACACTAAAATACTAAATTAAACATTATTGATATCAAAATATATATAAGATACAATTACTATAAGCCATCACAAAATGGAGAGACCAACATGGCACCTAAATATCAACTTTACTATTTGTTTCTTAAAGAGAGTCACATTCTATTTTAACATCATCCACTTTTCCTGATGTTGTGAATGTTATACTTCTGACAGTCTTCTAAATTACAAAAGTGGAAATGTAAGGCCTTGGGATTCCTAATGGGAATATGAAAAGGTTACTAAATATTTTTAAAAGGTCCTAGTCTACCAAGTTTTGATAGCATTTTCTAGGAAAACTAAGCAGTTTAAAATATTCAAACTGTGTACTTGAAGAGCTGAGTTGATATTTCCCTCCTGTCTTGGACAACCTGATTATTTAAAGTAGAAGAAAGCATTGTGATAATGAAATTGTAATGTATGTTTTGGAAATCAACTCATATAGAGATTATGAAGTTTATATATTTTTTTCTGATGCCACATGTATTGAGACCACTTTACTTTGTACTCAGACATGAATCTTAATGGTCTGGCAGTGGCTTATGTTTGTGTTCTCCAAATTAGCATCACCCAGTTCACCCACACAACTTTGAATCTCACCAACATTATTGCAAATAGCATCTTTCTACCATGGGTGCTTTTATGCTACAAATGTTGATACAGTATGTGCATATTTTTGCATAATATAAATATGCTGTAGAAAGAAAAGTACCATGAAAAATAGATTAGTCAGTTTACAATCTTAAATTCGTTACTCTGCTTTCCCAATTCTCTTTAATCACAATATTTAGTGAATCAAGAAGAAGAAAACATTAATTTGATTTTTGTTTCACTGTTACCATTTAGTGCAAGTGAAAACATTCATTGACAGAACATGAATAAACATTGGTATCTGTTGATTTATCCAAGAAACATTTACTGAGCACCTTGACAACTACATCAAGAGCACATCCATGACTCCCTGGATGAGTATTCTCAGACAGATGGCTTTGTCTACCCCAGGTGGGTTGGCTTAGAGAAATTGTTTAGAAAAATTGGCACTGCAATGTCAAGGTTATCATTTCACTGTCTTTATGGATCAGCTAACATTGGTCTCTCCAGTTCTTTAACTAACATCCTCACAAATATATTCTAGGTGAAAGAAATCAGAGAAACACATCCTGAATCTCTTGAAAAAAATCCTATGATAGTTCCAGAAAACTATGTCAGACTGCACATCATTATGAGATTTACAGTTATTACAAATACTTTTAAAAGGTTAATGTTGGTAATTGAGGAGAAAAATGAAAAGATAGAGAAGATGGTATAGCTGGAGAAGCAATTTTTGCAGTACAGCCTTTGGTCAAAGAATTGAGGTTAAGTGTAAAACACTGAGCCTTAAAAAAATAAATCTGTGTTATTAGGGGTGGTTGGCAAGGTGGGGTGGGGTGTATGCAGAGAGTGAATGGAACTGAGATTGTTAGAAGAAATGCTTTAGCCATCAGAGCATTTTTATTTCAGGTCATGTTCTATCATCACCTTAGATGCAACTCATCTATATGACCCAGTATGTGGAAAAGGATGGCACTGCTGAAAGATTGAAATCAAGAGTGATTAAGGCAGGGTGGAAAGATAAAGATTCCTCCTGTTCATACCCTGAGTGTCTAAATTACTTCATGTCTTACAGTTAAACATCAAAACTGTCTTATATACACTCCATTCTGTCTTTCTGTTTCATAGCTAGAATCTATAAGGTCATGAGAAAAAATTACTGGTAAGATAAGTTCTCTTGTGTTCAGGATGATAAGCATGTGATGTAGAAAACATGGCTAAGAGGAAAATGAGAGTTTTTCTCTCTTGCAGTTTGAAAGAATCAAAATTTTCTAAACAACCAAAGTAGGCCAAAACATAGAAGTGCTCAGAGGAAGCATATTCATGGCAACAAAATTAACAAAGTTATTCATTTGTGAGTCAGTGATTGGATTATTTCATGAATTAGACTTGTTTTCCACTAAAGAACTGAATCAATTGGCCAAGGAGTTCATATAATGTACTTGATTCATCTTTCACTTAGAAAAACCTACCATAATGAATTAGGTAAAGTACAAAATAATTGTATGCTTATTGAAGAATAATAAATTCCTTGAATAAATCCACTAACTGGTGGCTTTGAGCTTGTGAAAACAGAGCCCAAATATAAGATTTTTTTGTTTTGTTTTGTTTTTGCCTGCACCCACAGCATACAGAAATCCCTAGGCCAGGGATCAAATCTCTACCACCGCAGTGGCAACACTAGATCCTTAACCCCTAGGCCACCAGGGAACTCCCCAAATATAAGGATTTTTAAAAAAAGTTATTCTGTCTACTTTTTAAAATGTAAGTAATTTTTCATTTCCTTAAGTGAATGACTATCTCTCAATAACTTAAACCCTTAAAGGAAATTCCAAAAGCAGATTGCTTCAGGTCATAATGTCGGATGACTTCCATATGTAGTTTTCATGACTATTTCCCTTGACTGTCCTGCCTGTTTGCAGTGTGTATATGTGGTGTATATAGGGGAGGAGCAGTTAGTTAGGGTGAGGTGTGGTTATGAGGAGGTCTTTGGATTTAAAAAGAAGATGATGACAAAATCTTATTTTAAACCATATGTCAAAGATTGCAAAATGACAAGAGAATCTGGCTAATAGAACAATTAGGTTTTCCCAATGTCTAAAACAAAACAAAAGCAATGAACAATCCCAAGAATTGAACTTGCTGTTGACATCTGAAATCAGGAGATTTTTATCCCCACAATTGGCCAGAGCTTAGTAGCTGCTGCTGCCTTTGAAAAAGCATGCAGGAGTTCCCATCGTGGCTCAGCAGAAACGAATCCGACTAGGTACCATGAGGTTTTGGGTTCGATCCCTGGCCTCACTCAGTGGGTTAAGGATTTGGTTTTGCCGTGAGCTGTGCTGTAGGTTTCAGGCGGGGCTCGGATCCTGCATTGCTGTGGCTGTGGTATAGGCCAGCAGCTGTAGCTCCTATTATACCCCTAGCCTGGGAAGAACCTCCATATGCCATGGGTGCAGCCCTAAAAGGACAAAAGACAAAAAAAAAAAAAAAGAAAAGAGAAGAAAAAGCATGCAATCCCTTGTCCTTTTGTTTCTGTCATTGTCTCGGTCTCTGGACATTTGAGTTTGCAACTCTTGATATTAGTTTTGGAACAGATCTTAACAAATATTATTAAGGGAATGATTTATGTGCACTTGGAAATGAAATCAGTGATCACTATTAAGTGTAAGTCATGCCAGACTAAACTAATTTCATCTTATGATGGAGAAGCTAGTCTAAAGGATCAGAAATAATCATTCGGCAAACAGCATTTACTTATTTTATTCTACTTTCCATCAATACATTTTGGTGGCATGCATAGATAATCACATTTTTAATAAAAAAATGTTCTCTTTCTTTTAGTTCAAGGAATGGATTTGTGGGGTTTTATTATATTTTTATTATATTTGTTATTATTTTTCTTTGCCAGTCACATAAAAAGTGGTTGTATTTCTCAGTTATGAATGATACTGATTGTGACAAATAGCTTATAGAATGGCTTTTCTCCATTTTATAAATTTCTGGAAATTGAATTTTAGCAGTTTCTCATCGTTTGCCATGTTATTTTGTGAAAGGAAAGTGGACTTATGCAATCCATGTTTATTTTTATATTCAGAGATTTTGCATATTTGTCTTAATATCTGCATTTTCCTACCACTGATTTGCTATTAATGACATGTTACCAAAGATATTAAACTAAGATCTGAACATTAAGCATTTTTTGCTTCATTAATGTAACTAATAAGTATAATGTAGATGCATCTGTGCTTAGTCTAATTAAATTTAAAATACGTTCATTTATAAGTAAAGCTTATAAAAATCCACAGGCTTAGCTATTACGGGCAATTTCTATATTAGGTTTCTCTACATATATGATCTATCCATTTTTCAAATGTCATACTTCAAGTGATATCAGTAAAATAATTATTAAACTGTGATGTTCTTGGGGTTATACTAGAGGTTATGAAAGCATTTACGTTTTTATTATAATTTAATGTCATAATTTTGGTGGTTTATAGAAGAGACACAAATTTTCAATAATTCATATTTAGAGTTTTAGCAGCTTTTACTGGCAAATTGAATTTCAAGGACCTGCAGAGATATTTTGCTGCTGCACCTTTACATTTCAATTGTCATTTTTATAATACATGTCATGATTTTATAATTTACATTAAAGTGTATTTCCATATCTTAGGGGGAAAGAGAAGACATAGATGTTATCTAAAGGTAGTTAGGAGAGAGAAAAAAAAAAGCTGTGCATAGGAGTTCCCATTGTGGCTCAGTGGTTAACGAATCCGACTAGAAACCATGAGGTAGCGGGTTCGATCCCTGGCCTTGCTCAGTAGGTTAAGGTTCCGGTGTTGCCATGAGCTGTGGTGTAGGTTGCAGATGCAGCTCGGATCCCGCGTTGCTGTGGCTGTGGCGAAGGCAGGTAGCTACAGCTCCTGTTAGACCCCTAGCCTGGGAGCCTCCATATGCTGCGGATGTGGCCCAAATAAGGCAAAAAGACAAAAACATAAAATAAAATAAACCTGTGAGTAAAAGTACGTCAAAGAATGGAAAGAAGTAGACCTGAGTGAAATTTTAAAATGGAAATAATAAAATATAAAACCTTTGTAAATATGGAGAGAAATGAGGAATGGATTAATGATGAATCCAACAATATGAATTTGGGCAATCAGCAGTGGTCTATATTTTGGACATGATTGGATATACACGATCAGTAGCAAATGTAGGAAGTAAATGGAGGATTTGTGTGCCCAAGTTCAAAGTTACAGCATCCACACACACTCAGGAAGTGATTTCACTTGCATTCATAGACACTCAGAAAGCCACAGGTAGGTTGGTAAATTCCTGGAGGGCCGTGTTCCTGCAGGTTATTCAGCATTTAAGTACAATGAGCCCCATTTATGTGTGCTCAGTAAATATTTGCTTTCATGAATGAAGGTCTCACATACATACACACATATCATACTACAGGCAGAAGTAGGTTGGTATCCTCACTAACAATTTACGTCATTCAGGTTATTAATCAGTAGGAGACGAGTTGATAAAACTGTTCAGCGGCTGGTTTGCTCTAAGACTGACAATATCCAGTATGGTTATCACCATCCACAGGTGGCTATTGATCATTTGAAATCAAGATAGTCAGAACTTAAATGTGCTGTTAATAACTAAAATATACCTGAAAATCTGAAGACTAGCAAAATGTACAGTCTCATTTATGTAATTAATACTGTGGTATATTAAATAAAATGCATTTTAATATTAATTTCGCCTATTTTTGCTTTTTAAATGTGGATACCAGTAAATTTCAAATTTCAAATGTGGCTTACATTTATGGTTGTCATAGTTATTTTCAATGGAAATCACAGGCTAAGTAAAGAAGTATTCTAAAGCTTCTTTTCTGATATCAAAAATTTACATAAATATGAGAGTAGTTAGAAATTATTTTGGATTAATACATTTATAATCCCTACTGAGTATATTTTTCTACCAAATGTGTTTGATTTCTTAGTTATAGATATAAAATTAAAGTAATTTTTGTTAATAATTTGATTTTTTATGTTAAAATATTCCTTTTATGCCATGAAAATTTAAGTACAGTACAACAAAGTATTTAAGATAGCTTTTAATTAAAAGGATTTAACTTAAGGAAAGATAAAAGTAATCTTATAGTAATTGTCCAGTGAAGAAAAAAAGTTTTTAAGGGAAGCAATTAATTTAAAGAAACTCATAGCTAATTAAAATCAGTTGAATATTGAAAATATTAAAGATTCTTTGACTGTTGTCACCTTGAAGGGTCCAATGAATGGACTTAAATTAGTTTGCCAAGAACATCTGAGAACCTTCAAGTGATAAAATAATAAAGATAAAATATTGTTTCATTACAATGAACATTAATAGTAAACTGGGGATTGTGTGATCTAATTACTATGCATAGCTTAATTTACTGTGACTCATAATTTCCTTCTACCAAACCACATTTACATGTCTTTATCCAGAAAACCAGCCCTGATTTTAAAATTGTATCCATGGCATCTTCCAGGAGTCTAATTGGATATATTGAAATAATACAGTTCCTGGTATTCTTTGCTCTCATCACCCCGCTGTCCCTTTGCATATTCTCTGCATAGAATACTCCTCCTCCTTGTCCTCCAGTTACCTGTACTGAAAGCTTAGAGAACTCAACAGCAGTGACGCTCATTCTACTCTCCTGTCACATCTCCCTATTCAAAATTTCATTTTGTAGGACTTACTGAAATCGCAATGTTTTCTGTTTCCGTGTGGCCTTTTATTAAGGTCTGTGTTTCCACTGGAATGATCCCAATGTCAGGGAGGAGGTCTTTGTGGTGCTCAGTGTTGTGTCTATAGCATCCTGCATGGTGCCCAACACATAGACTCAATAAACGTTGGTGAATGAGTGGAACATCTATGTTTACAAGCTCTAAAATAAAGTACCTGAATAGCTTTTGAGGTTTCTTGCCCAATGAGCACTTTTTTAGTAATACCTTGTTTATGTACTTAAGAATTTAATTGAGGAATTCCCTGGTGGCTCAGCTGGCATTGTCACTGCTGTGGCTTGGGTCCCTGTTATAGTGCAGGTTTGATCCCTGGCCCAGGAACTTCCCCATGCTGAGGCATAGCCAAAGGGAAAAAAAAAAGGGAATTGAACTGAATTGAAACAAATTATCTGACCTGTATTATATTTCTTGTTTACCCCAATATTATTTTGTTTCCTCATGCAGACATGTTTATTTGGTGGGATATTGGAAATAATTTCCTCCTTCTGGTGGGTAACTGCTATAAAAAAATAAATGAATTCTCCAAAAATATTACAGACATGCTAGATGCTATGAAGGTAGTCTAGATAGACTTCTTTTTCTCAGGTTGTATATAGAAATACACAAATGAAGATGTAATATAAGTGCTGTTTATACAGTCATATTTAGTCTAAAAGAGGTACAGAATTTTTCAAGTCCAGACCATGGAAAGACTGCCTCTGACGAGGATAATAATTGAGAAGGATTTCATGAAGGAGGAAGCGCTGAAAGTAAACTTTGACATTTTGTAGGTTTGGGGCCTACAGAAATGTGTGACAAGGAAAGGAATTTTCTTTGAAAAAAAAATATAAGCAAAAGCATGGAAGTTGACCAATGAGGGACAATATATGAACAGTGACTAGTTCACCATTTCTCTGAAGGAAGGGGTGAATGAATGCAGTATGGTAAAGTTGCCCAAATGTAGACTTAGAAGGCAGGCAGGCATGATTTCACTTCCTAGCTTTGCGATCTCCTGGCCATGGGACTTTACACAAACAAAATCTCCTCTCTAAGGCTTAGTTTTTCCAACTGAGAAAAATGAGGCCAATAATCTAAGAACTTTGGGGGAGTCCTTGGGTGGAGTAAATAAAGTAGTATTTATTAAAAATCTAGGACAATCAGTCCTAAAAAAAACTATTGAAAAGGGTGTTGATCTGAAAAGTGTTTTGAGACAAAGTTACATAGAATCTTTAATATTTGTAGTTTCATTCTACAGTCTTTGGGTCTGTGTTGCCTCTGAGTCATTTTAGTTCAGGGGTGAAGAGCACAGACTTTTAAACTAGGCTATATATTACTACCCTGGCTTGTATGCTCCTACGTAAATAATTTTAGGCAAATTACTCATTCTTTCTTCACCTCATTTTTTCATAAATAAAATGGGAGTAATAACTATCATGAAGATTAAATTACTAAATGCAAAGACTATAGAAAAGTACCTGGAAATATTACAGATGTATGAAGGAAGAATTACATAGATGTTAGCCATTATTGTTTGTTAGTCATCAAAAGCATTTTAAGAGAATGTGCATTAATCAGAGATGTGCTTGTGAAGAAAACAAGGTTCTAGCCCTGTCTAAGATAAATTGGAAAGAGAGACATGTTAGCGACCCTTTGCAGTTCTCTAACTAGAGCGAATGAGTATATGAACAAGAAATGAAATGGGGGAAATGAGATTTGAGGGAAGATTTTAAAAATTAGAATAGTGAATCATTGGAAACTTATTGGGAAAGGGAAAGGGGTTAAGTGAATGGTAGATGTCAGTCTTGGTATTTTTAGTCTAAGGATTGAGATGGTTCATCTGACAGATACAAATTGGGAAAATAAGCAGCTCTGAGACTGACGTATTTTGGACATGGGGTGCTGGTATTGTTTTAGGTGCCTCTCATTGGAGATTCTAGGAGGGGAAAATGAAGGCCTGGAAGCTCGAGCATTGAAATACAGATTACTAGGTGGTAGCTGAAATTTGAGAATAACAAGGAAGAGAGTTTAGAGACAACAGAAAAGTTGAAGGAAGTTATATATGAGAAGTCTATTTAGCAGGATGCAGGAAATAGTAAAGGTAAAGAGGAATGAGTAAGAGGGAACCTAAAACCACGTTTTTTAAAAATGTTTTTCCCAGCTGTATTCAGGTATAGTTGACAAATAAAAGTTGAATATATTTAAGGCATACAATGTGATAATTTGATACATCGATATATTGTGAAATAATTACCACATCAAGTTAATTAACACATCTGTCACCTCACATAGTTACCATTTTGTATATGTGTGTGTAGTTAGAACACTTAGAATTTACTCTTTGTAAATTCCAAGTCTACTTTTTTTTTTTTTTTTTTACTTAGGGCCACACGTGCGGCATATGGCATATGGAAGTTCCCAGGGTAGGGGTCAAATCAGAGCTACAGCTGCTGGCCTGCACCACAGCCACAACAACGCAGAATCCAAGCTGCATCTGCGATTTACACCACAGCTCACGGCAACACCGGATCCTTAACCCACTGAGCGAGGCCAGGGATCGATCCCGCATCCGCATGGATCCTAGTTAGGTTCGTTAACTGCTGAGCCATGAAGGAAACTCCCACAATGCAGTATTATTAACTAGAATTATAATGGTTTAGGTTAGATCCCTGAACATTGTTCATCTTATAACTGAAAGTCTCTACCTTTGATCAACATCTCCCCATTTTCTCCATCCCTGAGTCCCTGACAAACATAATTATATTCTCTGGTTTTATGAATTTGATGCTTTTAGATTTCACATATAAGTGAGGTCATACAGAATTTTTCTTTCTGTGTTTGACTTATTTCATTCAGCAAAATGTCCTCCAGTTTCATTCAGGTGGCTGCAAGTGGAAGAATTCCTTCTTTTTTATGACTAATACCCTACTGTGTGTGTGTGTGTGTGTGTGTGTGTGTGTATAATATTTTCTTTATTCATTCATCTGAAGAAGATGAATTCATCTGAAGAATTAGCTTAGGCCATATCTTTAGCCCTTGACATCTATGGATATAAAAATAATTATAAGAATTGTATAGTTGCCTGGCTTTTGCTAACCTCCCTAGTGCCTTGAAGAAAAACAATGACAAATTTAGTTCAGCTAAATATTTATTCAGGGCATGCTATGAATGTCTCATGGTAGTATTTATCTTTTTCTTTTTATTTTTTAGGGCCACACCTGTGGCATGTGGAGGTTCCCAGGCTGGGGGTTGAACAGGAGCTGTAGCTGCCAACCTCCCCATAGCCACAGCAATACCAGTTCCAAGCCATGTCTGCAACCTACACCACAGCTCACAGTGGCGCCGGATCCTTAACCCACTGAGCAAGGCCAGGGGTCAAACCTGAATCCTTATGGATACTAGTCAGATTTGTTTCCACTGAGCCACTATGGGAACTCCTCATGGCAGTGTTTAGAACTGTCTCTGTCCTCTACAGTCAGATTACAGACTGCTGAAAAGAAAGCTGGAGATCTCATCATAAGGATGACAGAATTTGCAATGGAGACTGAATTCTCACCCTTGACAGGTCATCTGTGGTGAAGTCACTGTCCCTAGAAAAGAAGAAGTGGGAGCCTATGACTTAAGATGGAGGTATATGAATTTCTGCCAGTGAGAATCTTGAACTTTTAGATACTGATGAACTTTACAGCCTTGAAGATGCAGATAATCCCTTCTCAGTCACTAGATGAGATCAACCTTCCATGCCCTGGAGGTAATAAAATACCTCCTCTGAAATTGATTCCTCTCAGATAGCACTGATCCTTATCAAGATCACTGTCACCCAACTTCACTGCTTCAGTTCTCAGTGTACCCCAAGTGGGGAAATAATCTCTCTCATATAGAAGAAAATACCATACCCTTCTAGGAAGAAGGGGTATTTTCTGGCTAAAGCATACCTGCCAGACCAGGGGGCCACTTCTATAAGTGGCAAGGTCAGGGAAATACAAGGCTGGATAGCGTATATTTTATTAATGGTGTTCTTCCATAATGCAGGATTTAGCATCCTGGTAAATAAACCTGAAACTGGCTAGGGCTAGGATGTATTCTTATGCTTGGACACAATAATAGGCTACAGCATGTTGCAGATACCAGAACTACCTTGGCCAGGTATTGAGGGAGGTGTCAGAAGACTAACAGGTGGTCAGTTTAAAATGAATTTACTGAGACCAAAGAACCTCTTCATTTCCCAGAAGGGCCCACATTCCCTTTACCACGCTCATATAGGATGAACCAGTAAAGCGGTATCAATATTATTGAAAATAGTAATAGTGATTTATCTCTACTGGCCAGAGTTTACTGTGGAGATTCTGCTATAGCCCTGCACTCCCTGGTGTCATTGAGGCATATAGTATTCCAAAATAACGGAACAGGTAGTAGCACCCGACCATCAGAGGCAAGACAGTTGTGGTTGCCATGAGCCCTAGGATTGAGTGGCCAACAGACAACTTTGATTTATGGGTATCTATACTGATACCAGCAGACAATGATGCTCCTAGATGTGGGCTGGGTAGACAGTAAATTGGGATATTGCTTGATTTATATCTATATCTATATTTGTCTATCAATTTATCCCTCCAGAAAAAAATCTAGGTCTATTGTACTAGAAGCTTACATCAGTCTTTGAATATAGAATCATGGTCCTTTGCCTATTATCCTGGGCTATGCCTGTTCTCAGACTCTGAGCTCATCACTGGAAAGGGAGAGTAGGTCTTTTGGAGGAGGGATCTGCTCTACATTAGTTTATACAAAAACATATACTTAATCTTTTCTCAAACAGATCCATGACCATTAACCAGAGTCCTTGTACACTGAAGAAGGGGAGATATCTATAATTTTCATACTCCTGAATTCAGGGTATCTGCTGACACTGATGCCAAAAGCTTCATAACAGTAGTTCTTAAGAGATGTAGAATATATACAGTGTTTTGGATTAATACATTTCATGGTGAGTTCATGGATCACCCAGCCCCATTCCATGGTAACTATCCCCGGAGTTTCAAATGCATTATTGAGATGGATACATTCAGCAGTTGGCAAAAACCCTCACATCAATTTCTTGATCTGTAGAGTTAGAGCTGTTACATTAGAAAGAGCAAAGTGGAACCTTCTGAAACCACTCACACTTCCACTCAAGAGAGTAAGTCAGAATCAATGGCACAGTCCTGGGTAGAGAAGAAGAGACTAGTGCTGTCCTCAAATGCTAAAGAGTTCAAGATAATGAGGCCCATCATATATCCATTTAATACCTCTCTATATTCTTGGCAAGTCAGAGGGATCATGGTTAATATCAACTGACTACCAGAAACTTAATCAGATATCATCTTCTGTACCAGATATGGTATCTTTATCATGGGAATTGAAACTATTCTTTCACCATTTTTTAATTAGTGAATTTTATTACATTCATAGGTGTACGATAATCATCACAACCAAATTTTATAGCATTTCCATCCCAAACCCTCAGTGCATCCCCACCCCCCAACTTGTCTTTTTTGGAAACCATAAGTTTTCCAAAGTCTGTGAGTCAGTATCTGTTCTGCAAAGAAGTTCATTATGTTTTTCTTTTAGATTCCACATTTGATGCTGGTATCTCATTGTTTGACTGACTTCACTTAGTATGAGAAATTCTGTATGAATCCATGTTGCTGCAAATGCCATTATTTCTTTCCTTTTAACGTCTGGGTAATATTCTTCTGTGTATATGCATCACATCTTCTTTATCCACTTCTCTGTTGATGGACATTTAGGTTGTTTCCATGTCTTGGCTATTGTATAGGGTGCTGCAATAAACAAGTGAGTACATGTGTCTTTTTGAGTCATAGTTTTCTCTGGATAGATGCCCAGGAGTGAGATTGCTGGATCAAATGTTAATTCTATTTTGAGTTTTGTGAGGAATCTCCATACTGTTTTCCACGGTAGTTGCAGCAATTTACATTCCCACCAACAGTGTAATAGGGTTCATTTTTCTCCACACCCTCTCTAACACTTATTGTTTGTAGACTTTTTGATGATGGCCATTCTGGCTGGTGTAAGGTGGTACCTCATAGTGATTTTGATTTGCATTTCTCTAATAACGAGTGATGCTGAACATCTTTTCATGCGTTTTTTTGGCCATCTGTATGTCTTCTTTAGAGAACTGTCAGTTTAGATTTTCTGCCCATTTTTTGATGGGGTTGCTTGTTTTTTGGTATTGAACTGTAAAGGTGTTCATAAATTTTGGAGATTAATCCCTTTTCACTCGATTAATTTGCAAATATTTTCTCCCATTCTGTGGGTCTTCCTTTCATTCTGTTTAGGATTTCCTTTGCTGTGCAGAAGCTTTTAAGTCCCATTTGTTTATTTTTCTTTTTATTGTCATTATTCTGACAGATGAATCTGAGAAGGTGTTGCTGTCATTTATGTCAGAGAGTGTTGGGCCTATGTTTACCTCTAAGAGTTTTATAGTGACTGGTCTTATATCTAGGTCTTTAATCCATTTTGAGTTTATTTTTGTGTATGGTGTTAGGAAGTATTCTAATTTCATTTTTTTACATGTGGCTGTTCATTTTTCCCAGCACCACTTATTGAAGAGTCTGTCTCTTCTCCATTGCATATTCTTGCCTCATAAATTAGTTATTATAGGTGCGTGGGTTTCATTCTGGGCTTTCTCTCTTGTTCCACTGGTCTGTATCTCTGTCTTTGTGCCAGTACCACATAGTTTTGATGACTTTAGCTTTGTAGTATAGTCTGAAGTCAGGGAGCCTGATTCCTTCAGCTCCATTTTTCCTTTTCAGGATGTCTTTGAATATTCTGGGTCTTTTGTGCTTCCAAATAAACTTTAAAATATTTTGTTCTAGTTATGTGCAAAATGTCCTTGGTAATTTGATAGGGGTTGCATTGAATCTATAGATTGCCTTGGGTAGTATAATCATTTTGATAATATTGCCTATTCCAATCTGAGAGCATGGTATGTCTTACATTTATTTGTGCCATCCTTGATTTCTTTCATCAGCATCTTATAGTTTTCAGAGTACAGGTCTTTTTGTGTCTTTATTAATTCCTAAGTATTATTCTTTTTGATATGATTGTAAATGGGATTGCTTCCCTAATTTCTCTTTCTGATCTTTCATTGTTAGTATATAGAAATGCAGTTGATTTCTGTGTATTAATTTTGTATCCTGCAACTTTGCCAAATCCATTGATGAGCTCTAACAGTTTTCTGGTACAGTCTTTAGGATTCTCTAGGTATAGTATAATGTCATCTGCAAACAGTGAAAGTTTTACTTCTTCCTTTCCAGTTTGGATTCTTTTTATTTCTCTCACTTCTCTTATTGCTGTGGCTAGGACTTCCAAAACTATGTTGAATAGTAGTGGCGAGAGTGGATATCCTTGTTTTGTTCCTGATCTCAGTGGGAATTCTTTCAGCTTTTCACCATTGAGAATGATGTGAGCTCTGGGTTTGTCATAGATGGCCTTTGTTGTGTTAAGATAGGTTACCCCTATGCCCACTTTCTGAAAGGTGTTTATCAGAAAAGGGTGTTGGATTTTGTTAAAGGCTTTTTCTGTATCTATGGAGAGGATCATATGGTTTTTATTGTTCAGTTTGTTAATGTGGTGTATAACACTGATTGATTTGTGGATATTGATGAATCCTTGCATCCCTGGGATAAATCCCACTTGATCATGAATTAATGTTGTTGGATTCAGTTTGCTAGTATTTTGTTAAGGATTTTTGCATCTATGTTCATCAGTGAAATTGGCCTGTAGTGTTCTTTTCTTGTGATATCTTTGTCTGGTTTTGGTAACAGGGTGATGGTTGCCTCATAGAATGAGTTTGGGAGTGTCCCTTCCTCTGCAACTTTTTGGAATAGTTTCAAAAGGATACGTGTTAGCTCTTCTCTAAATGTTTGATAGAATTCACCTGTGAAGCCATGTGGTCCTGGACTTTTGTTTGTTGGAAGTTTTTTAATCACAGTTTCAATTTCAGGACTTGTGATTAGTTTCTTCATATTTTCTATTTCATTTTGGTTTAGTCTTGGGAGATTGTATTTTTCTAAGAATTTGTCAATTTCTTCTAGGTTTTCCATTTTATTGCCATATAGTTGCATATAGTAGTCTCTTATGATCCTTTGTATTTCAGTGATGTCTGTTGTGACTTCTCCTTTTTCATTTCTAATTTTATTGATTTGTGTCCTCTCTCTTTTTTTCTTGATAAATCTGGCTAACGGTTTATCAATTTTGGTGATCTTTTCAAAGCACCAGCTTTTAGTTTCATTGATCTTTTCTATGGTTTTCTTCATTTCTATTTCATTAATTTCTGCTCTGATCTTTATGATTTCTTTTCTTCTGCTAACTTTAGGTCTTGTCAGTTCTTCCCTCCGTAGCTGCTTTAGATGTAAAGTTAGGTTGTTTATTTGAACTTTTTCTTGTTTCCTGCGGTAGGCTTGTATTGTTATAAACTTTCCTCTTAGAACTGCTTTGGCTGCATCCCAGAGGTTTTGGAGTGTTGTATCTTTGTTGTCATTTGCTTCTAGGTGTTTTTATAATTTCCTCTTTGATTTCTTTAGTGATTTCTTGGTTGTTTAGTAGCATGCTGTTTAGTCTCCACGTGTTTGTGTTTTTTGCAGTTTCTTTCTTGCTGTTGATTTCCAGTCATATTGCATTGCGGTTGGAAAAGATTCTTGATATGATTTCAATTTTCTTAAAGTTACTGAGGCTTGGTTTATAGCTCAGGATGTGATCAATCCTAAAGAATATTCCAAGTGCACTTGAGAAGAATATGTATTCTGTTGCTTTTGAATGGAATGTCCCAAAAAATATCTATTAAGTCCATCTTGTCTAATGCTTCATTCAGAGCCTGTGTTTTCCTATTGATTTTCTGTCTGGATGATCTATCCATTGCTGTAAGTGGGGTGTTAAAGTCCCCCACTATGATTGTGTTATTGCTGACTTCTCCTTTTAAGGTTGTTAGCAGTTGCCTTATATATTGTGGTGAGCCTATGTTGAGTGTATAGATATTTAAAATTGTTATATCTTCTTCTTGGATTGATCCTTTGATCATTATGTAGTGTCCTTCCTTGTCTCTTAAAATTGTTCTTCATTTTAAAGTCTATTTTGTCTGATAGGAGTATTGCTACTCTGGCTTTCTTTTGATTCCCGTTTGCATGGAATATTTTCTTCTATCCTCTCACTTTCTTTTTATTTTGTTTGTTTATTTATTTATTTATTTATTTATTTGTCTTTTTGTCTTTTCTAGGGCCACACTCATGGCATATGGATGTTCCCAGGCTAGGGGTCAAATTGGAGCTGTAGTCGCTGGCCTACACCACAGCCACAGCAATGCAGGAACCGAGCTGTGTCTGTAACCTGCACCACAACTCATGGCAACCCACTGAGCAAGGCCAGGGATCGAACCCACAACCTCATGGTTCCTAGTCAGATTCATTAACCACTGAGCCATGACGGGAACTCTGATCCTCTCACTTTTAATTTGTATGTGTCCCTAGATGTGAAGTGGGTCTCTTGAAGACAGTATATATATGGGTCTTCTTTTTGTATCTAATCAGCCAGCCTGTGTCTTTTGGTTGGGGCATTTAGTCCACTAACATTTAAGGTAATTATCAATATTTATATTCTTACTGTCATTTTATTAACTGTTTTGGATTTGGTTTTGTTGCTCTCTTTTCTTCCTTTCTTTTCTTGTTCTTTCCTCTGAGGTTTGATGACTATGTTTAGTGTTGTATTTGAGTTGATTTTTCTTTTGTTTGTGTGTCAGTTGTAGCTGTTTGGTTTGCAGTTACCCTGAATTTTTGATATAGGAGTCTATATTTAAATGAGATTGTTTTAAGTTGTTGGTTTCTTAATTACAAGTGCACCTCCAGTGTCCTGCATTTGTACCCTCCTCTTCATATGATTTCTGATTTTGCTAGCATTATTGCACATAGACGATTTTGTATCTTTACTGTATATATGCCTTTAGTGGTGAGCCTTGTCATTTATGGTAGTTTTGTTTCTGGTTGTGGCCTTTCCTTTTCTGCCTAGAGAAGTTCCTTCAGTATTTTTTGTATATCTGGTTTAGTGTTGCTGATTTCTCTTAGCTTTTGCTTATATATAAATCCTTTGATTTGCCCTTAAAATCTGAATGAAAGCCTTGCTGCATAAGGTAATATTGGTTGGAGGTTTTGTTTCCTTTCATCACGTTAAGTATATCATGCCAGTCCCTTCTGGGCTCAGAGTTTCTGCTGAAAAATCTGCTGATAACCTTATCAGGGTTCCCTTGTATGTTATTTGTTTCTGTTCCCTAGATGTTTTCAGTATTTTCTCTTTGTCTTTAATTTTGGTCATTTTGATTAATATGTGTCTCAGGGTGTTCCTCCTTGGGTTTATTTTATATGGTACTCATTGCACTTCCTGGATTTGAGTGAGTAGTTCCTATTCTATGTTAGGGAAATTTTCAGCTATTATCTCCTTGAATATTTTTTCTGTCCCTTTCTCTCCCTCTTTCCCCTCTAGCATCCCTATAATATGAATGTTGGTGAGTTTAACGTTATCCCAGAGTTCTCTGAGACTCTCTTCATTTCTTTCAATCTTTATTCTATTTTCTGTTCTGCATCGGTGATTTCCACTAGTCTGTCCTCCACCTTGTTTATTCATTCTTCTGCCTCCTGGATTCTGCTGTTGGCTGCTTCTAATGAATTTTTTATTTCAGTTATTGTATTTTGCATCTCTTCTTGCTTAAGTTTTATATCTTACATTTCTTTGCTCAGCATTACCTGTAAATTATCAGTCTTTGCCTCCAGCTTATTTCCAATGTCTTGCACCATCTTCAGCATCAACAGTCTAAAGTCTCTTTCTGGGAGACTGATAATCTCATCACTGAGCTGTTTTTCTGTTTTTTTTTTTTCTTTCTCCCTTATCTGAGTTATAGTTCTCTGTCTTTTCATTTTTATAGGTTTTTGATGTGGTGACCTTTCTGCAGACAGTAGAGTTGTAGCCTCCCTTACTTCTGGTGTTTGCCTCCCTTGTGGCTGAAGCTGGTACAGGGGCTTGCTGTAGGCTTCCTGATGGGAGGGACTAGTGCCTGTGCACTGGTGGATGGGGCTGATTCCCGTCCCTTTGGTGGGTGGGGCTTTGCCTCTGGATGAGATCAGAGGTGCCTGTGTGCCTGAGGGATCTTTAGGCAGCCTGTTACTGATGGGTGGGGCTGTGGTCCCACTTGGATTATTGTTTGGCCTGGGGCTTCTCAGCACTGATGGGTGGGGCCAGATTTTCCCAAAACGGCCATGTCCAGAGAAATGCAGGCTGGTGAATATTCCCAAGAGCTTTGCCTCCATTGCCCTTCCCCCACAGCAAGCCACAGTCACCCCTGTTTTCCCAGGAGATCCTCCAAGAACTGTGGTCAGATTTGACCCAGATTTCTACAGAGGCTTTGCTTTGTCCTGGGACCCATTGCACCTGAATATCTGTGTGTGCCTTTCAAGAATGGGGGCTCCATTTCCCCCAGTCCCATGGAGCTCCTGTGCACAAGCCCCACCAGCCTTCAATGCCAGATGCTCCCTGGGCTCTTTCTCCAGATCTCCAGGCATGGGGACTTGACATTGGGCTCAGATCTCACCCCTGTAGGTGAGTCTCTGTGATACAGTAACTTTCCAGTCTGTGGGGCTTTCCACTCGGGAGGTATGGGGTTGCTTGTATCACATAATCGCACCTCCTACCTCTTGATGTGGTCTCCTCTTTGTCTTCTGGAGTAGGATATCTTTTTGAAAGTTTCCAGTCTACTTGGTTGAAGGTTGCTTAGTATTTTGTTGTAATTTTGTTGTTTTTATGAGAGAAGTTGAGTGCCAGTCCTTCTATTTTGCCATCTTAATCCTGTCTCTCCTCTTTCAACATTTTTCAATGCAAAGTCAAAAAGGGGAGGAGTTGTCAGATAAGATGACTCTTTGAGGAAAGGGTTTGTTGTCAAAGAGAAAAGCTGTTTCATTTATATGATTATAAAACAGTGAGAAAGTATAATTAATATAATGATATGCTAAGATTAGTACTGGGGTAGCATTGAACATAAAAGAATTGAAGGGGAGCAGAATTGTTCATTCTCACCCTCCTAGGACAAAGGATGATATACAGGCCTTTTGAGGAAGAAAGGGTAGAAATGAAGGCACTGAAATAATTTTCATCCTCATGCTAAAGTAAGAGTCTTTTCACACTTAAGCAGATAACTAATTATTATTTATCATTAGGGTTTCACTTTTGTTTTCGTAATGTTAAGTAAACATGTTATTATTATATGTATAATTTATGCTATCTTCTCAGTCATGTAGGAACTTGAATCTGCAGTCCCTGTTCTTTATCATAATTTTTAATGAAAGAACTTAACTAATCTTGTCCCTTTCTCCTGGCATACTTATCTGACCAAGTGGTGGTGAGGTCTCAGAGTTTTTGATTCGCAGAATAGTCGTATAGAAGAGCCATGATAGGAGAGAAGAAACTCAGAGAAGTGTCACAGAACATAACTGAAATTGTTAAACATGGGAAAATGACCAAGTTAAGATACAAATAAGGAGAGAATGAGGATATGATACTCTGAAGACATTGAAGTACTGAGGTGATAAATGATGTGTTGAGATTCAAGCGAGAGTTCAGTATAAATAATAGAAGTTTGGTCACTGATTATCGTTTCAAAATTGAGGATTTTGGTAGGGGATTATTGCTAAGAGATGCAACATTCAGAGCCAAGATTGCGAGCAGCTGACTTGAAGGAAAAACAGTGGATGAAGACTTAAGAAAATAAAGAATTTGCAAGACTGTAGGGTTAGAAGAGCTCTTGATTAAGATGTGTAACTGTAAGGAGAGAATGAAATGTATTATTTCAGAATGAATGGAAAGAGAAGCTCTTTGAAACACGTGGCAGATTTCTCATAAGTGATGGTTGATTCATTGAGAAGCAACAGAAAAGAAAAAAGGGAGGACTCAAAGAGATTTTGTTTCCTCCTCCTCCTAACTAAACCCAAACCCTGTGTTATGAGGATCAAGAAAGTAAACAACCTGTTACCTTCACACTATCTCTATAGTATAGTTCTTCTTAGCTTGTATAGTTTTTTGTTGTATTAACTGAGAATGGTGTGTCTCATTCATATGACAGGTTCTATCATCAACACTTTGTATATGTTGTTTATAAATACTATCATTATTAGCATTGGTGTTATTATTCTAGTATAAAACATAAAACAAAATGTGAATCCCATTTTTGTACGTTGCTAATGCACTTCTGTTAGACCCAAGAGTTCAGCAGAATCTAGTTTGAAAATCATTGTCATGAACTTTTTTAATCTGACCTAAACAAATTGTATATCTGAGGTATACTTTTTTAATAAAGAGGAAATTAAATCTCAGTGAGTTAAACAACTTGCTGCAAATCAAGCAGCCTAAGAGTAGAAAAGTTGCTACTTAAATCCAAGGCTATGACATCAAACCTTTTCAGTTTACTTCAGGCTACTGTTTGAGTAATCCTTATTTAAGCTCTTATTTGAGTCACCTGGATAGCCCCTAAATCATTTAGACTCTTCCATATTTTTGCCCTTAAATAGAGAAGACACATCTGTTTTGTTTTCTGATTATTTGTGTCTTCTGTGCCCAGCCCACACTTGTTGTGTTGACATGAGGTTGTGCTAAGTGTTTACTAATAAAACTTTTGTCAGGCATACCATGACTTCAGATTCTCTTCTATAGAAAGCTCTCCCTCACAGGACTCCTATGCTTACTGTGCTCCTTTTAGGGACACTTGTGCTTGTCTTTCATGACAGAATCTCTGTAAATGTTTGCTCAGTTGAATTAAGGTGAAGGATGACATTAGATGCTATTAAGAAACATGTCTACATGTGATGCCTCCTGGTGAGTCCTAGAAAGAGACAGTGGTCCTAAGTTCTAACTAAGATCCCCTGGCAGAAAGAGACAGAAGGAAATGAGAGATGCGGTGAAAACTTTGTCTGCTTTACATATTTGTGTCAATCTCCTAATGAATTAAATTCTGGCCTTAAAATGACTTGTTGCTTGCTACTGTATGTTTCTAAGTCTTTTTGTATGTGCTTTATCTGTCTGCATCTGTTTCTCCACACACACAATATGTGAGGAGAGAGAGATGCAAAGCTGGATAAATGGGTGGACAAGAGTCTCTGAAAGTAAAAAAAAAAAAAATTTAAAAAGCAATAGGGGATGGAAGCCCCTCCTTGCAAAACATAAGATCATAACCAGAAAAGTAGACAAGTGGTAACCGCTAGGAGAATGTCTACCCTAGAATCCTTATAGAGTTGACACGTGGGCATAGGCTTGATAGTAAGGGGTAGAAACTAAGTGACTGAGAGGCCGTATGGTGGCCTGACCCAAAGTTCCTTGGAAAAACAGTATCTGCTGTAACTGATGACAACTGCATCCTAAAGACAAGTGGCTATAGTTTGCCCAGGTTTTCAGCTTCACTCCAGGGCTCTGTGACTTTGTTGTGTGAAGCAAAGAGTAAATAACTTTTTCTAATGAGGATGCATCCAGTTGGGCCTTGGAGAGAAATAGAGTTGGCTACTTTGGTGGAGCTCTACCCAAATAGGGCAAATTAAAAAAAAAAAAAGGAAAATCAAACAGCAAATGGTAGAAGAAAAAACATCCAGGTGGTGAGAGGAATGGGTTTTGTGGAGTAAACTTTTCACAGGATTTCTCAACACCTAAACACTTAATTAAATTTTATTTAATCCCCTCCATGATGGGAAGGCATTGAAAGGCCTGTGCTTTAAAAAGATGAATGTAATTGCTGTGTCAGGGCCTGGAGACCGGAGTCTCCAGAGGTGGAGGGAACATTAGGAGGGTTTTATAGCCTTCCAGAAGAGAGGTAATAAAGACCTGGACACTTAATACTGGATATATATGTTATGTAGTATTTTCTGTTAATTAAACTTCTTAGTATCATGGTGGAGAAAAAGAACTTGTTCTTTATTTTATGACTTTCCAGGAGTGCTAGGAAAAGGGGGGGATACTCCACCCAGAAACAGTCCATTACAAATTATTTTCTGCAGAAAATCATAAAGAACTTGAAGGGATGAAATGGTTATATATGTACCTTACATAGCCACCCCCTGATAAATTCCTTTGGATATATGCACCTAGGAATCATATGGTAAAATGGGATAAAATATAGGTAATATTTACATGATAGTAAGTGTGGTCAGATGGTAAAATAAAGGCCTTTAATGTTTAGAAGATTTGAACAGCTTTCCTCTGTAAATGAGCTCTGCTATAAAGTACACATACATATTCTCCTAATGCACAGTTGAATATTAGCTTCCATGCATGAGTGGACAGATTATTAAACAATTAAATTAAGTGTAATTCAGAGACTAGGAATGTGGGGACATCTGAAATTAATCTGTTAATTATTAGCTGCATCAGAAGAGTCTTTAGAACAAAATAAACAGTGGTAAATTAAATTCCACCTTGTTGGAAAGTTGAATTTGGCTGACTCGATTTGCAAGCGAAAATGTAGAAGTTGCAACTGGATAGTAAAATCACACGTTATTCTTTAGCTTTTTATATACACCTTGCCAGAGAAAGGAAAAAAAGGCATGCAGGAAAGAATTGTAACATAATCATTCAGATGTTCCTGTGAAAGCGTGAGCATGATAGCAGCAAAACCCAACATGTGGCAGTGCTTAAAAATAAAGAAATGAAATGACTGGACAAAATTACTCTTTCACTTTTTTTGCTTGAAAACTAGTAGAGTTTATATTTCAAACTTGTGTTTGGAAAGATGAATAAAATATTTAAAGAAGATGTTCCTTTATTGCTTCCATTTTAAACAGAATTTATTTATAAGAGCATAAGTATGAAGTTTTTATAAAAATAATGTCAGGTATAAAGAGGACTAGCTGAACCTGTGGCCCATACTTTAAAGGACATGCATTTTTGCTTCTGTGAGGTCCTGTTTCATAAGGAAAACAAGAATCAAGTGACTTTGTTTTTAGGCTTCTAGAAGTTAACTTCAGAGATAAGATGGAGGTGTTTGTGTCCTGCCATCCAGATCTCAAAAGTTTGATGCTGGAGTGGACACTAATATAGCATTCACTTGTTCCTGTAGCAATTAAATAACCTCTTTAAAAATATTTTCTGGATCCTTACTTCCTTCTGTAAAATGAGCAATTTCTGGACATAATGGAGGCATTTAGTTCAGTGAGAATTTTTTAAAATTTGTCTTTTTATGTTGAGGGTAGTTTTTGTCTCAAGTTTTGCTTTTTCTAAAATGAGATAAAAATATGATGAAAGTTCTACAAAAATAAAATAAGTGTAAAGTATGGAATAGTGTGTCAATTTAGGAATAGTGGATCTTACATATCTAAGTTCAGATACACAGCCTAGAAGAGAGAGACAGAAACACAGAGGATGACTGAGAGATGGAGAGAGAGAGAGCACTTTATGAATATAGTGTTTCAGCTTGTCCTTTCTCTAGTCACCATGAGAACAAGCATGAGAAGAACCACAAATCGATGTCCTTCCCAAGCTGATCTAGGTTCCCTGATTCCTCTTAGCTCACCTGCTAAGAGAGATTTGAGTGCTTCAAAATATCTACTTATTTTTCATTCACCTTAGCTCCTAAACATAAGCGAACTCCCAGATCCAGTGCTTAATGAAGAAACAGTGATCTGTCCCAAAGCTGGAGGGAGAACAAAGGGCTGTGTCACACTTGTAATTGAGGGACAGCACTTAGTCCTCTAATGCAGTGCTTCTGTAAGGGGACAGTATCAGTTTGCTTGAGCTGTTGTTAACAAAGTATCCCCAACTAGATGGCTTTAAACAACAGAAACTTCTCTCACAGGCAGAGGCTAGAAATCTGAAATCAAGGTATCGGCAGGGCCATGCTCACTGCCATGGCTCTAGAGGGGACAGTCAGTTCCGTGCCCTTCTCTTAGCTTCTGGTGTTGCTGGTGGTCTTCCACTGGGTCTCTGTAAGTGGTCATTCCAACCTCCAATAACTGCTTCCATTATTACATGGTTTTCTCTCTGTGTCTCTACTTGGGAAGACACAAGTCATGTTGGACCATAGCCCACTATAATGATCTCATCTTAACTTGATTACATCTGCAAAGACCCTGTTTCCAAATAAATCTACAGTCACAGGTAGCAGGGATTAGGACTTCAACATCTGTAGGGCAGAAGGGGTTATAATTCAATGTACAACATAATCTTACAGTTAATTTTGAATAGGAGGTTTTTCTCTCCCCCTTCTATATGGACTTTAGACCAGTAAGATCTGTAGGATGTGGCTGTATATAATATAAATGTCAAGGTATTAGAAATATTTCACAAAAAAAGATATTTTATTTTATGTTAAGTTTTTTCCCAGTAAGAAACATTGGTTCTTGTGGTCTGAAAATTCTAGAATATACATTTTCCTAAATATTCAACTGTAATAAAAATCCAAGAGAAAAATCCTAGAATAATAAGAACTTTACTCTTTACATGCTTTTATTTCTTCTAAGGTAAAGAGGTACCTCTTCTATTAACATTTTCTCTTCTTACATCCAAGCTGACAATAGAAAGAGCAAGGATTTAAGTTTTTATATATAATCTGCATATGCAATTATAAAGAATAAAAAATTAAGCCAAATTTAAGGTCAAGTATCTTTAAAAGAAATATCTTTCTTGAATTTAGCCACTTTCCCTCCTTTGCTTTTAGGCAACTTTAAATTCAGTAAATGTTGAAAAGACAAGGAAAATTCTCACTAATTTGATGAAAAATAAGCTGTAAGCAGATTCACTTTTACTCTTTAAAAACTGAAATTACTCTCTACAAAGTAAGCACTTGTTAAGAATTTACTCTGGAGTCAAACTGACTGTATGTAAATCTTTTTTTTTTTTTTTTGTCTTTTTGCCTTTTCTAGGGCTGCCCCCGTGGCATATGGAGGTTCCCAGGCTAGGGGTCTAACAGGAGCTGTAGCCGCCGTCCTTCGCCACAGCCACAGCAACGCAGGACCTGAGCCGCGTCTGCAACCTACACCACAGCTCACGGCAACACCGGATCCTTAACCCACTGAGCAAGGCCAGGGATCGAACCCGCAACCTCATGGTTCTTAGTCGGATTCATTAACCACTGAGCCACGATGGGAACTCCCCTAAATCTTAGTTCTGATATTTACTAAGACTTAGATTTCCCATCTGTAACATGGGCATAATAATGATATAGCCAGTACAAGATATTAAATAAAATAATTTAAGAAGAAAATTTAGTCTAGTTCCTGGCAAAATAAATGTAAAAATATTGGCAAAATATTCATATGGAAATAACTATTCTTTCAATGAATATTTGTTTAATACATAATTTTTTCTAAATTGCTTCAGGCTAGATTCTGGGGTAATTAAGAAAGTTCATCAGACATTTTTCCTTGCTTCATGGATTTTTTTAAATTCATATAGAAAACTCATAATTAATTTTAAAAGTCAACAGAGTAAAAATGGGGCAAATATGTTTAAAAAAATAAAGTTTGGGAGTTCCCATCATGGCACAGCAGAAACAAACAAACAAAGAAAACAGTTTCTATGGGAAGATGTAAAGGTCTGAGCTTACTGTAATTACTCCTTTGATATGCACTTCTGCTGTGGGCCAGTCTTCTTTGTTTTTTTCCTAAATTCCCTCAGGGCTCACTGGCCCACCCTTGGGAATGGCTATTCTCACAGATGACCAAGACATCTTTTGTCCACTTAACTACAAGCCCAGGAGCTGTAGTTCTGAAATGGCTCCAAAATACTGCCCCAAAGAGAAAAGCAGAAATATCAAGATATAAGTCATAAAGGTGGAGGGGAGATGCATATGGCCATGCACACATTTTACAGAAGTTTTCTGCTGGTCTCCTGAAGATTACTGCTTGTCACAAACATCAGTAATTGAAGGATTTTAGTGTTCTTCTACATACAAGAAGATGCAAGAATTTGGCTCATAAAATCTTCTTCTAAAAATACGTGTTCTTCTCATTTTTCCAGAACACACAGTGCCTCACTGCTGGTCTCAACCCTGAGCTTTGCTCAGGATGCTGAGGGTTGGCAGCAGCAGTGGCTCATGTTTTACTCCATGTAGAGGCAAGTGCCAAACTTCAATTCTCACTCATTTACATGGCAAATTATGTGGCCAGCCTAGATTGAAGAGGTGGAAAAATAGATTCTGCCTTTATGTGATAAGAGGGATCATTTTACGAGTGCTAATCCTATCCTGATTCCTTCCCCTACCGCACTTTCTTTTTATTTCTCTTTTGTTCTACACAGTTATGTGGAGGGTTTCTTGTCCTTTTTGGAGGTTTAAGGACTTCTGCCTGTGTTCAATAGATGTTCTGTGTGAATCATTCTACATGTAGCTGGGTTTTTAATGAGCATTTTAATAACCCACTACAGTCTGTCTTTTGCTCACAATTTATTTTCCCCTCACTTTCAAAATGCCTACATCTCCTCTCAAGATTCCCCAAAAGTCTCATTGTGTTCCAGCTTTAGTTGGAAGTACAGAATCTCATGATTTAAACAAGACCTGAATATGGCTCTTGGATGTGTTCATCTTGCTCCTATGAAGTGAAGAAAATTGAGAACTAAAATTACAAGTTATTTGTCCCCCACTTAGAGTTGTGAGACAGAGATAGATAGGGTAATTATAATTGACTTTTCCCATCAAGGGGAGAGCAGGAGGTACATAGCAGGCACTGATTTCATGCACTTCTTAAATCCTACAAGGAAAATGCTCTCAAGTCTTTTCTTTGGGGCCAGAGAATGTTTTCTGATTAGGGCTTAGTTCTGTTCCATAGAAATCTCTTCCCAATGCAAAATTCCTAATTTTATTTGGGTGTGGTTTCTTGGTTCATTGTTTTCCATGAATCCTGACTCCATCATTTGGGCTCTTAGCTCTATTATCTAAAATGTTCTTGGTTTTTCCACAAAGCTTACCTTTGTTTGCAACTGGGTGGCTTTCTCAGCTTGCTGCTCTTCTCAAAACTTGGATTCTGTGCAACAACACTGAATTGAAATCAGAGACAGAGTGAAGGAGAAAGGAATAGCTTTATTGCTTTGCCAGGGAAAGAGGGACATAGTGGGCTCATGCCTTCAAAAACTTTGTGTCCCCGCCAACAGTGTCTTGTTTGTAGAAAAGCTTTTTCCTCCTAGGCCTTCCCTGAGTTCCTAAGAGCAAATTTAATAAGAGAAGTGAGAGATCAAGGTGGCAAAGGAGTAAGATGTGGCTCTCACCTTCTCCCACAAACACATTGAAAAACCCAGCTACATGTAGAATGATTCACACAGAACATCTATTGAACACAGGCAGAAGTCCTTAAACCTCCAAAAAGGACAAGAAACCCTCCACATAACTGTGTAGAACAAAAGAGAAATAAAAAGAAAGTGCAGTAGGGGAAGGAATCAGGATAGGATTAGCACTCGTAAGAGAGAGAGAGATGTGAAAGAGGAAAGAAACCATACCCTGGGAAACCACTTAATGATGGGGAGATCAGCTGATACATGGGGACCTCACAGCCTCAGAGAAAAACACAGCAGATGGACTGAGGTGGGCAAAGCAGAGAGAGAGTTGCACAGACCATTGGTACCAGCTCCCAGGATATTACAGCCTAGAATACTCAGAGGGGGCCTGGGAGCTGAGACTCGGACACCAGAGGTCATTTCTGGGAAGAGAACTAGGGTTGGCTGTGTGGAGACAGCCTGAGGGGCTATGGAGTGGTGAAACATAGCTGAGGGAACCAAGGAAATCTGGGCTCACAAGAGAAGCAAGGAAACATTGTTGCAGAGGGCAAGAGGAGGAGGGGAGGACTACCATAGGAATATCTTTCTTTGGACATGCACAGACTCTCAGAGGGCAGGGCTAAAGGCAGAGAGGCACCTCTTGCATGGGCTATGGGCAACAGGACCCTCTTGTTCAGGCTGTGGGTGGTGGTGTGTCCTGCACCTGCATGAGCTAAGTGAGATGGGGTGCTCTTGTGTGGTCTACAGGTTGTGGGGGCAAACCATCACAGTCACCTCAGATTCCAGATGTGGGTGTAGCTTGCCACCACTAGGGGTCTGGTGAATAGGCACCAACTGTAGCCCCAGTCACCTCAGACATCAGCACAGAGAAGGGCACTGCAACCGAGCACCACCCATTGTTGCTCTCACTGCCCTGGGAATGCACATGCCTTGAAACTGCCACTGCCATTGCCGAACACTCTGGACACCACCTACATCTGTCTGAGGGTCACTGCCGCTTCCTAGAGGCCCGCTTCAATGGATACCTTGAATCACTTTCCCATGGGTCCTTGCCACTGTCAAGAGCCCAGCAACCAGACACTGACTACTAGCCCTGCCCATTGCCCCCATATTCCTGAAGACATGCACACACCCTATCAAGGGGATAACAGCCAGAACACCCTGGAAAGAGACAGCAAGCAACCAAATCAAAATCAGCCCTCATGGCAAAAATAAATAGCAAACCATCACAAAATACCCAGGGGCACTTTCACATATAAATAGCCTTCCAAGACTTCCAAGTAGTTGTTTTACCTAAAGTCAGAGAATAATAAAAATATAAGCAAAATGAAGAAGCTCAGGAACCATTCCCAGTTAAAAGAGCAGAAGAATTCCTCTGAAGGAGCACATAAATAAACAGACCTCTGCAGTGTAACAGACACTGAGTTCAAAAAGGAGATAGTGAAAATAATGAAGTGTATATGAACAGTAATGCAGATTACTTTAGAAAGGAACTAGAAAATATAAGGAGCAGCCATGAAAAAAATTAGGAAATTCATTTGGAGAGACACAAGCTGAGTTAAAGGCACTGAAGAGCAGAATGAATAATGCAGAGGAACGAATTAGTGACTTGGAAGACAGAATAATGGAAATCACCCAATCAGACAGAAAACCAAATAAAAAAACATGAATGCAATATAAGAGATCTATGGGATAATATAAAGCAAGCCAATCTGTGCATAATAGGTTTTCCAGAAGGAGAAGGAAAGAACTGAAAATATATTTGAAGAAATTATGGCTAAGTGTTTTCCAAATCTAAAGGAAACATATCAAGGTACAGAGGGCCCCAAACAAGTTGAGCAGAAACAGGCCCACACAGAGGCATACTATATATAATAAAAATGAAAAATTAAAGGTAAGGAGAGGATTTTAAAGGTAGCAAGAGAAAAAGAGTTAATTATAAGGGAACCCCTATAAGGCTATTAACTGATTTCTCTACAGAAACATTACAGGTCAGAAGAGAGTGGCAAGATACATTAAAATTTTAAAAGGGAAACATTTTCAGCCTAAAATGCTCTACCCAGAAAGAATATCATTTAAAATAGAAGCAGAAATTAAGACTGTCTCCAACAAACAAAAACTGAAGGAGTATAGCAATAATAAACTCATTCTAAATGAAATAATGAAAGGGTTCCTCTAAATAAAAAAAGAAGGAGAAATAGGATTGAGGAAATCACAACTGGAAAATAATCACTTAAATAATCCAATGATCTAAAAAATAAAAAAGTATCATAAAAGCTCTGATAAACAAAAGGGACTGCAAAAAGGATAAACATGAAGATGTTAAAAAAAGAGTATCAAAATCATAAAATGTGGGAGTTCCTGTCATGGCTCAGTGGTTAATGAATCAGACTTAAGAACCGTGAGGTTGCGGGTTCGATCCCTGACCTGGCTCAGTGGGTTAAGGATCCCGTGTTGCTGTGGCTGTGGTGTAGGCCGGCAGCTACAGCTCCTGTTAGAACCCCTAGTCTGGGAACCTCCATATGCCGCGGGTGCGGCCCTAGATAAGGCAAAAAGACAAAAAAATAAAATAAAATAAAATCATAAAATGTGAGGAAGGAAAGTAAGAAAATCTAGACTTTTTTTTTAATGTGTTTGTGCCTATATGACTATCAGGATAAAACTAGAAGTTATAGGAAGGAGTTAACATACTTGAAAAAAAGGGCAACCACAAATCGAAACCAAACAATGCATTCACAAAAACTAAAGAGGACACAAGCATAAAATAAAAAGAAACCATCCAACAACAACAACAACAACAAAAGGAAAAACATAGATTCAAATGGAAAACAAGGTTTACAATGGCAATAAATACATATTTGCCAGTAATTACCTTAAATGTCAATGGCCTGAAAGCTCCAATCAAAAGACACAGAGTGGCAAGTGGATAAAAACAAGAGCCTACAATATGCTGTCAACAGGAGACTCACTTCAGGGCAAAGGACACATATAAATTGAAAATGAGGGCATGTAAAAAGATATTTCATGTAAATAGACAAGGCAGGAAACCAGGAGTAGCAATACTCGTATCAGACAAAATAATCTTTAAAATGAAACCCATAAAGACATCATTTAATGATAAAAGGATCTATTCAAGAAGAGGTTATTACACTAGTCAATATATATGCCCCTAATATAAGAGCACTCAGATACATACAGCAAATACTAACAGACATGAAAGGAGAAATTAATGGGAATACAATAATAATAGGAGACTTCAACACCCCATTCACATCAATGGACAGATTCTCTAGAAAGAAAATCAATAAGGCAACAGAGATTCTAAATGACACAATAGAAAAGTTAAAATTAATTGACATTTTCAGGACATTACATCCAAAAATATCAGAATATAGATTATTTTCAAGTGCACATGGAACATTCTCAAGGATTGATGTCATACTGGGGAACAAAACCTCAACAAATTTGAAAGTATAGAAATTATTTCAGGTATCTTCTCTGACCACAATGGCATGAAACTAGAGATTAAACACAGGAAAAGAAATGAGAAAAACTGGTTATATGGAGACTAAACAACATGCTACTAAAAAACCAACGGGTCAATGAGATGATCGAAAGGGAAATTCTCCTTCATTTTTGGTGGGAAATTAAACTGGAACAACCACTAGGGAAAACATTATGGAGGTACCTCAGAAAACTAAACGTAGAACTACCATATGACCATCAATTCCACTCCTGGACATCTATCCAGACAAAAGTTTCATTCAAAAAGATACATGCACTCCTGTGTTCACTGCAGCACTATTCATAAAGCCAGGACATGGAAACAACCAATGGCCATCAACAGATGAATGGATTAAGAAGTTGTGGTACATATACACAATGGAATGCTACTAAGCCATAAAAAGAATAAAATAATGCCATTTTTAGCAACATGGATGGAACCAGAGACTCATACTCAGTGAAGTAAGTCAGAAAAAGACAAATATCATATGATATCACCTATATCTGGAATCTAATATATGACACAAATGAACCTGCAGGAAGGAAACAAACTCGTGGATATTGAGAATAGACTTGTGGCTGCCAAGAGAGAGGGGGAAGGAGTGAGTTGGATGGGGAGTTTGGGGTTAGGAGATGCAAACTATTGCATTTGGAGTGGATAAGCAATGAGATCCTGCTGTATAGCTCAGGGAACTATACCTAATTCACTTGTGATGGGACATGATGGAAGGTAATGTGAGAAAAATACTATTTTATGTGTCTATTTGCTGTACAGTAGAAATTGACAGAACATTTCAAATCAATTATAATAGAAAAAGAAGAGAGAAAGGCAGAAATGAATTAAAAGAGTCAAGCAAGATAAAATAATAATAGTTTAGCCATGCAACAAAGATAAGGACCTTAAAGATCCTCCTTGTCTGTAGATAGTATCCCTAGTCTTATCCTTGAGTTGTTTTACAGATACTAAACTTTCCACCAAGTGGAAGAAGTTAACTGCATGCTGACCACCAGCATATAGATCCCAGACCACCTGGAACCAAAAGATTGTTGGTTCAGGAAAATTGAGATTCCTGAAACAATACGCTGTTACCTCACCATCAACCAATCAGAATTGTGCATGGGCCAGTCAGGCTCCCTGAAACCCAAACCCCCTATTTTGTGTTTAAAGGCCCCTTTCCCAAAGGCCAGCAAGGAATTCAGTTCTTTTGAGCATGAGCTGTTTATTCTCCTTGCTTGGTGTCCTGCAGTTAATGCTGTACTTCCCTTCATCACAACCAAGTGTCAGTAGATTGACTTTGCTGTGTGTTGGAACAGCAGACACAAGTTTGGTTTGGTAGCAAGTTGGAAAAAGCAAGAAATCAGAAATCAGAATCTGAATATTGTTCTTGACTGCCTCCAAATCAACAATGAAGAGAAATCTTGAGTATTTTCTCCAGTAAAACTACTGTTTTATGTGCTATTTAACTTTTTTTACACAAAACCATGCATACAATATTTTAAATGAGATAGTCAAGTTCCCACAGTGATTTGACTGTATATGATTTTTGCCTAATGCCCTTAAATTAAAATCAAACTTATTGCATGATGTAAAGAAGGCTCTGTACAAGAGTCCGATCTTACTGAGGAATACCTTTATAACTCATACTCCCCCCAAAATCCTTGACATGTAACTCCATTTCTATGAATTTGTTCTCAGAAAATAATTAAGAATATGCACAAATGTTTAGCTATTAGCATGTTTATTCCAGGCTATATATATAAAAAATTGGAAAACACCATAAAATGTTTAATTATAGATTTGCTGAATATGTTTTCTATTTTAAAAAATCAGTAGACATACATTTAATAGTATTATAAAGTACATGTAATAAAATTGAAGTATATGATTTTTAACTAATAAGAACAGATTTCAAAATAGCAGTCTTTGATCCCACTTATTAAAAATTGATATAAATCATATGCGCATAGGAAAAAATCTGTCAGAAGATATACTGTTTTTAATTTTCTTTATTTTGTTTATAAGTGTTTCCTATGTTTCTATACATATTTAACCAGCATAATTTTAAAATCTTATTACACATGGATTGAGTAAGATGCTTATAGCCACAGTCTGAAGCCATGGAGTCACTCAGAACAATTAAAAGTTTTATTGACTTTTCAAAACTTTTTAATAGAAAATAGAGCACAGATTTCATTGTAAAAATTTTAACCTTTTAACTCTTTTGTGGTAAAATAAAACACAGATAGAGAAAATCATAGAAAAGATATGTACATCTTAATGAGTTATTATGAGGCAAACTCTTCTACACCGAAAATCTGGGTCAAAAATAGAATGTTGTCAATGGCTCCAGAGCCCCTTCATGTGCCTGTCCTTATCCAATCCCCTTTCCTCTCACAAAGAAATAACCATGACCCTGACTCACAGCAATCACTTCTTTGTATTTGTCATAAAAATGTGTATTTCTGGAAACCGTTGCTTAGTCTTGCCAATTCACATTTTCAGTCCTAACATTGCCTGTTCCATAATACTGTTCACCATCTGTCTCAGTGCCCTGTGTATACTGAGGTTTGGCAGCTGGGTCAAGAGGTCTCAGCAGAATCACATTTGATACCATTGGCAAGATGATAGGTGGTGGCATATTTTTCATCAGGGTTTTCCCTCTTTTTATATAGTTAGAAGCTGCTGATGGTTAATGATCTATTTATTCATTGGGAATTACAAAATGGTGATATTTCATTTCCATCATTTGTTTTCTTTCCTTTGCTTTTTTTTTTTTTTTTTTGTATTTTTAGGGCCACACTAGTGGCATATGGAAGTTCCCAGGCTAGGGTTCAAATCTGAGCTGCAGCTGCTGGCCTAAACCACAGCTGCCAGGCTACACCACAGACACAGCAATGTGGGATCCAATGCACTACTGTGACCTACAGCACAGCTCACAGCAATGCCAGATCCTTTACCCACTGAGTGAGGCCAAGGATCAACCCACATCCTCAGGTATACTAGTTGAGTTCATTACTGCTGAGCTATTACGGGAACTCCTCAGTTCCATCATTTCTTTTTCTATTTGGACTAGTTTTATAAGGAGATGCTTAACTGTGGTCTACTGTTTGGTAACCCAGTGGTAAAGTTCATATAGGAAAGGTAAGATAAATGCTTGATTATTCAACTTCATTTACTAGTTTGCTATCATCTCTCAGGGGTACCAATTAGTTATCTCTGTTTTTAATCAATATCAGTACATTGATTTAAACATATTTGATGAGTTTCAG
Source organism: Catagonus wagneri (assembly GCA_004024745.2). Taxonomy (NCBI): domain Eukaryota; kingdom Metazoa; phylum Chordata; class Mammalia; order Artiodactyla; family Tayassuidae; genus Catagonus; species Catagonus wagneri. Next base: position 12,660,059 of record PVHT020000521.1, on the reverse strand, counting down.
TGAATTGTACTTACCTATTTACCTATTTTGAAGGTCAAATTAATCCCATAAGAGCCTCTTCAGCTTTGTTCTTGAGTGCTTTTGACATGGCACTAGTAGTTTTAGAAAGTTTCCTCTTCAGTAGTCGTGAGAATTTTCAAGCTCATCTTTTTACTTCCTTGCTTTGGATATAGAATTAGCCATTTCCTAAGGCAGAAAATGGTATTGCAAAAAATCTTGGAAATTGTATTTTAAAACAAGATATCTGAGTGATAAGGGTCTTTATTCATATTGTGCTTGGTCATTGTTTGTATGCCTTTTTGATAGCTAGAGTTAGAAAGTGTAACAATCCATCCATACATATATATATGCATACATATATTTGTACATGTATATGCACATATTATAAACTCTCTTATTAGTTCATGTTCCTTCCTCTTAAGTCAAGTTTGGAACTATATGTTGTTTTTAATTAATGTCTTCCATATTACTTCTGTATCTTCTTTCTTCCACAGTAAGAAAACTGCTTTTCAAGGACACAGGAAAGGACAGAAACATACTACTCTATAATTATTTTTTCTTTACTTTTTTCTGTGTTCTGTACACATTGGCCTCAGAGTAACTGTAATAATATCATCATCATCAGTATTACATTCTTACATTTATATTTTTCATTCTTTCCTGATTTTTTTTATAGTTTTACCAGAGTCACTCTGAGCATATAGCTATTTCATATTATTCACTCTTCCCTTTAACCCTCATCTTGTTTTATTATTTAAGGAACGATATCACCATCTATCCTCTAGGCATTTTGTTTGTGTGGAATTTGATCTCTGTAAAAATTCTCAAGGAAAACTCATCGAAACAACGTTCTCCAAGGTCTTGCCTGTTGGTACAAGTTTGTGTCTGTTACATTGAAAGTCAGTTTTGCTGGATGTAATTTTCTTTCTTTCATTTTTTTTAGTGTTTTAGTTTTGTAACTTTTGTTTTAAACAAGGATTGCTGCTGAAAAACCTAACAATAAGCCAATTTTTCCATTATAAGTAATTCACTGCTTTCGCTAGAGAAAAGTATTCTTTCTTAAAAAAAAATTTAGATAATTTAATAGAATATGTGTTTGTATGTCTCAGATATGTAATGTGTTTTTTTAACATGGAGTTTCAATTTTTTCTTTTTAATTTTTGGAACTAAAATCAGATTTTTAGTTTTTGTTCTGTTCCTTTGCTTCAGTTTTCTTTAGGAAGAAAAGAAAGACTTCTGTTTCCATATGTTAGACCTGGCCTATTGTTAACACCACCTTCTTTCAGATCTCTTTTTTTTTTTTTTTTGTCTTTTCTAGGGCCGCACCTGCAGCATATGGAGGTTCCCAGGCTAGGGGTAGAATCAGAGCTGTAGCCACCGGCCTATGCCACAGCCACAGCAACACAGGATTCAAGCCACGTCTGCAACCTACACCACAGCTCACAGCAATGCCAGATCCTTAACCACTGAGTGAGGCCAGGGATCAAACCCACAACCTCATTGTTCCTAGTTGGATACGTTAACCACTGCACCACGACAGAAACTCCTCTTTCAGATCTCTTATATCTTTTTTATCATTTCTTTTTTATTTAAACAAATTTTCATCTTATATTTCTCTTAAGCCATCAGTTTCTGTGTTTGTTCATCTTATGTTCCTCTAATTTAGTTTGTATATAAAATTTATGCTTTAGTTCAAACTCTTATCTTTATTATATTGTTTTGAATTTTTCTGTTAGATTTATATCTTTCTTCAATGTTTATATCATTTATTAATTCCTTTTAGCTCATTTAAAAATAGAAGTGTGTAAAGGCTTAGTTTTGTTCTCTTCTTTGGATGTGTCCTTTTGGCACAATTTATGGTCTGTAAGGACTTTATTCTGCTCCTTATTTTTTTCTCTCTTTTCTACAGCAACATTGTTCACATTGATGTCTATATTTTTCTGTTGCTCATTTTTATGTAAGATCAATCTTCCCAAAATTTTACAGGAAAGCATGATTCAAGAGAGCTTTGAACACTTTACAGAGCTCTTTCTTCTTGTTTTTGTGTGGTGTTCAAAGTGAGGATGGATTGCTTTCTCAGATTTCTGGTTCTCTCCCTTCTTCCCTCCAGGCATTTCATCTTCACTTTCTTTCTTCTCTAAATTTGTCCCTTTCCTGCATGAGTTTAATGTCATACCACCGGTTTCTTCTCAGTGCAGATTCCCGTTCTGTAAGACAGCCTTGGCTAGTCAGTTCCAGTGGGTCATGGAATCTAGACTTCTCCTTCTCTTTAAGGTTTTATTTTGGGACCTTTGTACTCACTGGAGACAGAATTGGGCAAAACCTTTTCTGATTTCAACTGTTGTTTTCAAATTGATCCGACATAATTCCCAACAACTACCTGTTAGCTAGGTTAGTTAAGCCTTCTTCTCTTGGCCACATCACTCTCCATATTGTTTCTCTCTGCTCTGAGCCTTACAAGATACTGTTATCATTCATACAAGTCTTTTGGCTTCTGGTGGATTCATCTTAGCTGAGTAAATATTGTGGTTTGTGTGAATACCTTTTGTGGTAATTACTGTATATAGATTTTATTTATTTGTTTATTTAAATTTTTTTCTCTCTAGTTGCTCTATCTTTATGTGAATATTGAGAGAGATTCACAAATGTGCCATTGCTGATGCCACTTTCCTCATTGTTTAAACTCCAAAGATGTCATGCAGATACAGCCTCAATTAATTGGTTTATTTGGTCACTAGTATCTGGTTACTCCTATATATTTCCTGTAATCTGGCAATGGAAATAAAGTTAGGGTCTGTCTTCCCTTTCATATTATAATGGAAGTCAAATGTCACAGCTTGTCAGAAAATGTCAGGGGCAATTTAGAACTTAGCCTTTAATTTTATCTGAGCTACCTTACTCTTGCACCTGCTTGAGGATATACCTACTCTATGAAGTTGTATCTTAAGTGCAGACTATTTGAAATTACTGGTTAATTTTAGCAGGTAATGTGAGGGCTTAGTTCTTTCATTGCACTTAACACTTTGGTCTGCTCTACTTTGGCTTATTCTGCATGTAAACTCCATTTCAAACTTGCAACGAGGATGACAGTAATCATTCACACCACATAATATGGTGAATCAATTGTTATGCAAACTCAGTAATAATTAATCAAGCAGTTAGTTTATCTTTAAGAAGCTTTTATGCATTTTGAAATATATCAGGTCTAGGACTACTTATCAACTTTTCCACCCAACCTTATCTCCAGAATATGTGGGGCTGACCAGGTCAGTCTTCTTAATATCACAATGCAAAGATTTTAGTCTTAGAAGCCTACTTAGTTTTTCTAAAGCAACTGAGGTTGCATTCAGAGTTTTGGAATCTGGAGGTTCTCCTGGCCTCCACAGGATCCCTTGTCTGGGGAGATAAATTATTGGGCCCTGGTTGTATGTAGTCTACCGTATGACCTTAGAAAGAGGCAATATAAAGGTTTTTATTGCCTGACTTGGCCTGAGTTTGGGTTTTAGTTTTTTGGCCTACATATCTTAGATAAATCGTGGTGCTTAATTTTGTGCATCCACTTGGCTAGGACATGGTATCAGGCAATTTGCTTAAATATTATTCTAGATATTTCTTTGAAGTTCTATTTTTTTGATGGTATTAAGATTTAAATAAGTAAACTTCAAGTAAAACAGATCTTTTTCCATACAGTGGGTGGGCCTAATCTACTCAGTTAAAGGCCTTAAGGAAAGGACTGACTGAATCCCTAAAGAGGAGATTTGCAAGACCAGAAACATATACAAGCTTACTTTACCTGAAAGGATATGTTGTTATCCATAATATATCTCTGGCAAGGCAACACAGTTTAATAAAGGAAGGTAATAAAGAAAAATAAAAGAAAACCTGACCTGCAAATCTTCCCTGCACTCTAGCTTGTGGCTTACCTGAAGATTTTGGACTTGTCAGTCTCTACAATCCTGTGAACCAATTCCTTAAAATAAGTTCTCCCTATATATATGTAGAGAGAGAAAGACATGTACACACACATACAAATATATACACACATCCTTTCAGTTCTGTTTCTCTGAAGAACCCTGACTAACACACAGATTATCTACACATGGTCAGAGATATTACAGAATTCTTGAATTGATATGCATATATTCTTTTTCTATTATTCTTTCTTATAAGTGATTTTTTTTACTCTTCTGAGAGTTTGTTCTTATAGGTGATTTTTCAGATCAGACCTAAAGTTATTCTGTGATAGAAATCTGTACCCACATGAGAAGGCCAAATTAGGATGATTCTGCTCTAGGCCTTAAGAAAAGGAATTCTAGTTTTCTTTCCCTTGTGAATGGAGGGTCAGATGTGAGAGACCTACAACAAGGTTGATGTGGAAGGGAAAAGTGGGCCTGTCTCCAGGCTAGACTATAAATTAATGGCAGTCATCTCAGGTCACTTATGGTCTGGCTATGCTTATCAGGGTAGGATATCAGAAAAGTTTTGGGGCCAAGATTTTGTAGAGAAAAATAGAGAATGTATTTATGAATCTATATCAATTTGTCTTTATGTCCATTTATAAACGAATATATATATATACACACAAACATATTGTATACATATACATATTTATATCAGTAACCAAGCATAAGCAGGTAATTAGTTAAGAATGAACTATTTCAGAATTGTGCTTATTTTCTCCTAGAAGACAAACTGACAGTAATGAGGACTGGCAAAATTGTTTCTTGAGTCGCAGCCATATAGATCTTAATTGTTATTAATGATAAAAATGAAAATATCTGTCCAGAGGCAGTCCCTGTGCTGTTCTAGCTATACGAATGAATTCATTTAATCATTGAAGAAGTTGTTCTAAAGGAAGCATTATTGCCAACATTTTATAAGTGAAACAACTGAGTTTCAAAGAAGTTAATAACCTGCCCAAGGTTATGTGTGATTATATTTGAAGAACCATCTTGACATTTCTCAAAAAATCCATCATGAGTTTCAACATCTTTCTATTTTTATTCTTTTTTAAGGGCAAGGGAAAGTAAGTTCCAGGACAGATTTTTAAAAAAACCCTGAGTTTCTAATGATTCTTCCTTGATTCCCCTTGATCTGTTTAGCTCGATCTCTGGTACGTATTTATCTAATATGCTTTTTATGCGTATTGTAATGTTTCCTGACACTCAGCCTGATTGAGTGACTAGCCCAAGATTACACAGGGATTAATGGTAGAGCCATAAAGTAAATTTTTCTTTTTCTTTATTCCCTTCCTTTATTAAACTGTGTTGCCTTGCCAGAGATATATTATGGATAACAACATATCCTTTCAGGTAAAGTACTTGTATATGTTTCTAGTCTTGCAAATCAAGATAAGAAATGCATAGGTACCACACACATAACAGAGTTGTTAGCTTAATATTTTCCTGATTATAGTTCTCTGAATAAATTATGTCCATTCTTCAGTTAATCAGAAGGATATTAATGTTAAAGAATGAAGTATATGTTTATGTACTAGTTCCATGTTGCCTAGGAACTGTCACTTATTACTTTACAAGTTCATTTGAATTATTGTTGAATTGAAATTGAAGTAAAGGGAAAAAATACTCATGTAAAATTAAGCAAAGGATATTTTACATACACTGGGGAAAAAAAGGGTTAATTAAACCATCACAGTAAGAGACACTTTTCTAGGACATTTCCTTTTGCAAGAGCTATTTGGGCAAATGTATGCAAATTGTACACAGATTTTTGGGGCAGTAAAAGGATATTGTGAAACTTCATTAGTTATAAATTCTAGAGAAGAGAGAAAATGGACTTTAAATGAACTGTTCCCATTTGTTCCATTATGTACATTTATCTGCATGTATGTGAAATTTTCAGAATTGAAACTCTGCTTATTGGACACCTGCTATATGTCACACAGGGCTAAGTGATTTAGATTTTCTATTTTATTTAAACTTTATTTATTAAACTATGAAATTGTTACAGGTATTCTCCATTTTACATATTAGAAAAGTTAGAGAAAAAAGTTACATAAACAGTAGCAAGTCCTTAACCAGTCCTAACATAATCTCCAGGCTTTTCAGGTGATATTCTGCCTTGTGCACATTCCTTTCATATATCCATATTCCTTCCATAGATTAGATATAGATATAGATATAGATATAGATATAGATATAGATATATAGATATAGATATAGACCTACCATCCAAGATATTTGTATTTCTCCATTTAATATTAATAGAAATACCCACTTGTTTTATTTTGAGTTAGCTGTTAATAGAAATACCTATTCTAATATTCATAGAAATACCTATTTGTTTTATTTTGAATTAACCACTATTGGTCCAGTTAATGGAGCAAAATTAACCAAAATTAATCTAGTTCCCATATTCTCACTCAAACAATGTTTTCCCATGAGAAACATATTTTAGTGTACCTTATAAATTCCTTATTTTTTTAAACTACCAAGATTTTTAATGGTAATAGTTAATAAATTTGATTAAATGCTAATGTGATGCCTCTACTGAGATGAAATTGTTTTTCTTCATCCTTAAACTTTGATGCAGTGAATAAAAAGACTTCATAATGTTGAACTATAGACAGTTGTGGTATTTTATTCTTTTAATAGCATTTAATACCTATAATATATATTTAGTATGAAAATATTTTATTTATGAGTTTGTAGATTTGTAAGCTGTCACAAGAAAGGAGGTGATTGACAAAACAATGCAAATGTAGGTAAAAGATGAAAGACAAGTGGACACATGAAGATGGGTCCTGAGCTTATGAGACACAGACATCCTTGCTCTTTGGATAGACCAACTTCAGTGGTCTTCAAATCCACTGAAAGTAGACTGCTGCCTTACTAGAGAGATAATACATTGAAGAATCACACCTTTTGGGAGAAGTGTGTGTGTGTGTGTGTGTGTGTGTGTGTTATGGTTACATATATCCCTTTTAGCACATTCCTAAATGGGACCATTCTTGCTATGAGTTCATCTGCTGATCTGGAAAGTCAAGTATAAAAATATATCAACTGAATCAGGGGATATTCATTCCTCTTAGAACCTTTGAATCTATTATGAGCCAACTCTGGCATATTAATCAATAAATTCTAGATGGCTTCACTTAGGAGTCAATACCACAGGTTCCCCTGGTCTGACAAAATAGTCTTTAAGACTACCAGTTTCATAGCATTTGTGTTCAGTAGTACATTGATGTTGGTGTGCAGTTTTAAGTTTTTGAAATCAGTTTTATTGTGTCTTCAAGAATGGGGATATTACAATTCTTTTAAATATAAAAACCAGCATAGAGAATAATATAAGGAACACTTGTAGTTAGAAACAAATTATTACTTAATAATTTGAAATTTTCTTTGTACTCCATTCCCTTCCTTCACGTTTAGAGTTTTAGTTTCATGTTCATGGTGGTTTGTGTCCTTTCTGTTTGTATTTGTATACTATGTTAATCATTTAAAATTTGGGTTTACAACACTCTGTTGAAGACAGGATGTCATATGTATCATTTTGCAATTTGATTTTCTTACTTAGTATGGTGTTTTCAAAATTGATCCCTGTTGATCAGTTTTGTAGACCTGGTTTATGCTCTTTAACTGCTGTATAAATTGTATAGAACATACCAGACAATGTTTTATACATTTCACTACTGATGTACTTTTGATTGTTTCTAGTTTTATGTTTTTACAGCAAATGTTGCAAAGACATATTTGCTCATGGCTTCCTACCTCTCATGTGAAAGTTTTGCAACCCAAAATAGAATTTTTGGTGTAAGAATACGCTCATATTCGGGTTTACTTGTCTTGCCATATTGTTGTCCAATAATGATGGTGGCCCCACTTTGTCCGTTGATGTTGGGAGCCTTGCTTTATATAGAGTGAAAAATAAGATCTTGATCACTCAGAAGTAGCCTCAGGGGACTATAAAAAATGTTTGAGTGTAATAAATGGATAGGTAAATGTCACTGAAGAAAAATCTTTTTAATTTTGCAACTCTACAAGGGATAAACACCTGGCCCATGACAACCATGATAAAAGGGAGCAGTGCACTTTCCCTCGTCTTGATGGGCATTTCTACAGCAGGCTGAGTCATGCAGAAGCTTCAATTCAAAATTTTACCATCGTTTCAAGAGCAAAAGAGTAAGTTAGAACATGAAATTTTGGTATTTGTTTACTGACCTCCCTCACTTCACTCAGAGCTTCAACTGCTAGAAAGATCCACCAAAGAACAACCAGCAGTCTCAATGGACCAGGTCGCACCTGTATCCAAACGTTTTGGTAGGGTGGGTAGAACATCTTTTTCTAAAGAACCTTAGAATTGTGAATCCAATCACCCATCTGGACAGTATGCCTCTAGGGATACAAATTCTAATACATTCTAAAAATATTTTTTTAAAAAGACATTGGCAATCAACTGACATTCAAACCTAAGAAAATTTATTTAGAAAGCATTTACTGTTTAGCACAGCATTGATTGTAGTTTTGGGCTCAATGTTTTTGTGTGTGTGTGTGTGTGTGTGTGTGTGTGTGTGTGTGTGTGTAGTTAAAAAGCCTAGGAAGAGAAAGGAGAAATACAAACATGGGCATTCTTGAGTATTTAAAATTTAATACATTGTAATTTCATTCATCAATCAGTGGGATTTGAGGAGAGAAATGGAATTTACGCAGAGATCAGAACAAATCACACATATGAAGATGATATGTTTATTCCATTTCCTCTTTAGCTATTTTATTTATTCTGTGGAGTTAGGAATCTGACTTTTGCTTCTGTTTTTTCAAATGTGTGTTTGATATAAACATCAAAATATTAGACATTCATTGACCAATTTTCAGGGCTCTCTGCTTCACTGAGTACTTGGGGATTTTATATCAATAGCTACAACCAACTGAGCATGTATTCTGTGTCAGAATATTTACATACTTTTTTCAATAATCCTAAAATAACACTGTAATATAGGAATTATTCATCTTTTTCAAAAATAGCTGAGGCAGTTGAAAAATTTGTTCAAGTCTATACTAGAGTAAGTAGCAGATCTTATATTCAAAATCAATTTTGAAGTTTGTGGTTTTGCACACACATATTTTTTCATAGATGTAAATATGCTCTCTTTACCTTTCACTCAGGAATATCAGAGGCCAGTGAGGAGAAAGACATGCAACAAAACTATAACATCATTGAATTCCTTAGCTGATTTCCCGTTTCTTCCTTTGCATTGCTTGCGAGTCCATTTTTGGCAGAACCACTAGGTGATACTGTTTTAAACATGAGATAGATCCTCTGACACCTCTGCTCAGACCCCTCAGTGGGACCTCATTTGTACTCAGGTAAAAGCCTTAGTCCTTGTAAGGCCTTCCTGGTCCTGCAGATCTTCTGATTTTTCTGATCTCATTTCCTACTTTCATTCCTCTTTACTATTGCAGTTATAGTGCCCACCTTTGTGTTCCTTGAACACTCAAAGCAGGCATTTGTTACTGGACTGGCACTGACCGATCTTTTGTTAGAAAAATTTCCTCACCTTTTCTTCCCTTCTCTATCCTTTCCCCCTCCACACTGACTGTACCATGGTCTTTATCTGCTTTGTGCACCGTTTTACGTCAAATCTGAGAGAACTGTCTGGCACATAGAAAACCTGTAGTTAATATGTGTTGAATGAAGATGATTGATTAAGTGAACAATGAATGTATAAATGAATAACAAGTGCAAACAATAATATAATTTTAAAAAGACATATGCAGGTAGTCAAGGGCTCCAACTCTAACTGTGAAATCTAGAGAAGGCTTGATAGAAAAAGGCATTTCAAACAGGAACCTAAAGGATGAATTGTTATCCCAGTGAACAAGAAAGGAAAGTGATGTCCAGGCAGAATGTAAACCATAAGCAAATGGATAGAGTGGCTTCTGGGGGCAACTACAGACACAGTTCAGTTTTAAATAGACATAGCACTTGAAAGAAGCCAGGATTCTACAAGGACGTCAGGTTAGGATGCCATGTGTATCATCCAATTTCTTAGCAGGCAACAGATGAATACTTGCAGGGCATACTTGAGAATACATGAGTGACAGACCTCTTTGCAAAAATATGAACATGGTTAAGGGAGACCGACAAGATAGGGTGAAGCATTCCATTGTTGGCAACATCAAGGAGCTGTTGTCTCTCACAGATCTGGAGAGAAAGGAGAGACAAGGATTACAGTAACACAAGAGAGCGTAATTGCAGCTCTAGGAGAGGACGCCTTTTCAGTAGATAAATACAACCAGCTTGCCACCCGGGGAAGTTAAGACCCTAAACTCATTTGTCTTCCACCTCCAATCTCTTGCCATTACTTCTGATTATTAAACCCAATCAGAAGCCAGATGGCAGGGTAGCAAACTGATGATGCCAGGATGGATCAAGCTCCTGAGGGCACACAGGCAGGGTGAGGAAGGGTGAAGAGTAGATTTAGAGGAAAAAAGAATATCCAGTATAGCAATAAGTTTTATTTCACAGATGTAGGGGAACTATTCAAGAATTTCACATGGGATAGGTATAGAATCAGATTTGATAAAAGAACATGTCTCTGGAAAGGTAATAAGAATAAGTACAAAAAATTAGTGAGACAGTGGAAAGGGAATGCCATTAAATGGTATTGCAAAGACCCTGGTGAGAAATTATGAAGGTCTGCAGAGAGTGATGACTGTGGGCCAGGGGAGGAAAGACGCCAAAATAAAGACATTACAGTTATTTACATCATAGCTAAAGATCTGTCAGGAATGTCTACAGGAAGAACAATGATCAGTTTCCTGAACTGGCTATTACCTTACATGTCTAAATTGGAGAATAATTGTCTTTTAGCTTCAGTAAGATTTTGCACCTTGTGTAGAGAGGATACTTGCTCTGAAATTCAAATAATCTTCTTTACTCATGGCCAGTAATGATTGCAATCAAGATAGAAGTTACTCTTTTGACTAAATATTTGATTTGATTATTGAACTCTGAAAAGGATCCAAGTTCATTTAATTTGTAGCACTTTTCCTAAGGATAAGGAATATTTAGACTCTCAACTATTATTGAACCACTAGCTAACCTGCTAGCTAGATGTAGAGATAGACGAACATGTGTCAGGTAGTGTTTATACACCCATGTTCCTTATATAACCTAAAAACTCAGTAAGTCTTCTAAAAACTCACGAGTCAGAGCCCCATAAATGTAGTAAATAGGATGTTAATGCAAAATATTCAAACTATGGGTTACCAAATTTTTTTGAGTTAGGCCAGACTGCAAAGCCTTGTCAAGGTTTGAGAATTGTTGAGTAGTGAGTTGACTTTGGCTGAGATTGCTTTCAATTCCTGTAAATTTAGGACACAAAGTGAAGGGCATGCATGAAATCATAGACACATGGTGCAGAGAGGAGAAAGGGATCCCCAGTGTATCGCTTGTTCCTTACTGGTGTATATGAAAAGTTAAAATCCTCAGCAGCCCGTTTGGTAGGCCTGCCTGCTAAGCTGGGTCTGGAACCAAAAGATCCATGTTCTAAATACTCCTTATACCAGGGCCATCAAGTGGGGTGAAACATTTTGTCACTTGTGAGTCTTATTTGTATAAGATAAAATCCTTGCTTACTCAGAGTTGCACATTTCTACAATTTTGAATCCTGCTTCTGCCACTAACTTATATATAAACTTGGGTAAGTTATACAGACTCGCTGTACTTCATTTGCCTAATCGACAGAATAACTAATAATATTACCACTTTTATAGGTTTACTGGGAAGATTCAATAAGTTGTTTCATAGAAAACACTAGATGGGCACTTGGCATATGGTGAATATTTGAAAATGTTATCTATGGTTTTAGTTTTTGTTGTACCACTAAGCCTACTAGGGATTATAGGGGAGCAGTCTTTTTAATGAGCCAGATAAAAAGGGTGTTTACAGTAACTAGAGAATATCTTTATCATAACATATATCATATCATATCTATCGATCATCTGTTACCTATATTTCATAAGAAATTACTACAAGTAGGAAGGAACAGAATTGAGGACAAATAAAAATGAGCAAGAAAAGCTCAGAAGAGGAGATAGCAGATTAGGCTAAAGAGAACTGAAGAGAAGTGGTATAGAAATAACAAGAATCATGGAGTTCCTGTTGTGGCTCAATGGTTAATGAACCTGACTAGGATCCATGAGGACACGGGTTCACTCCCTGGCTTCACTCAGTGGGTTAAGGATCTGGCATTACTGTGGGCTGTGGTGTAGGTCACATACAGGTCTCAGATCCCGCATTGCTGTGGCTGTGGTGTAGGCCGGTGGCTACAGCTCCTGTTAGATCCCTAGCCTGGGAACCTCCCTATGCCCTGGGTGCAGCCCTAAAAAGACAAAAGAAAAAAGAAAGAACAAGAATCAGACAGTGATAATGCAAGAAGGAGTTAAAAGAGGAACATCCCTGATAGGAGAAAGCATTAGTCCACACAGCACACTGATGGAGTGGGTATTGCTATATTAGAGTATATTGTAGTAATTGTTTTCTATTTATTATCCTAAAAATGTATGGAGAATCCACTATTTATAAAGCCTGAGGATTAACAGATAAAAGAGAACTTCTGCCAAGAAGTCTCATCACAAAAGTGTTTATACCCAGTGTATTCTTCCATAAGAATAGGAAAGTTAATTTCTTACTTTATAAAATGTGTAGTTAATTATAAAAATGATTATGAAGAGATGGAACCCACAAAATAGAGCTGCTTGTCATCTGTAAACCCAGTTCTTCTGGACTTAATATAATGTGGCAGATGAGTGCTCTACCACATGCAGGGGCGTTCTCGATAACCACTCAGTCTCCAGTGTGATGAACTTGGGGGCTAAGAGCCTCCATCCATGAGCACTGCCCTCTGTTTTTGGAAGCAGAGAAGACAAATATCACCTTCTATGCACATCAAGTGTAAACTGTCAGGAACCAAGGCTTCGTGGAAGCTTTGATGATGTTCTCACCATTTCCCTTCACTGTAGAATTTGATAATAACCTATTAAATGATCAAAATATGATCCTGAATGAATATTATTTGTAGCGACATATTCATACTTAGATCTTTTTGTAAAAGGTTTTGCTCAGTAGCATCATTTGGAATATGTGCTTAATAAATTATATGCCATACACAGCAAAATCAATTCTGAGAACCAAATTTTCTTGCCATTAGAATAAGGCTACCAGGGTGTGATTACAGTTGCTGAGTAGCAAACAGCCCCCTTCCCCCAAATCCTGGAGGGGGAAGATCATATAAAGTTCACCAGAGTCATTAATCCATCTTCCTCAGCTCAGCAATACAGTTTCAAAGTTGATAATTTCCAACAGGTTACTTGACAAGACCCCTATGTCTAGCTGTTGTGTTAGGAAAAGTGAAGGATTTCCCATTTTCAATTAAAGGATGTTAATTCCTGGATGACTTCATGTAGTCTTTGTTCATCCGTGGTAAAATGTGCTATTCCTAATTCTTCTGTTTTGCTATTTGGAACTTCTGTATTATGGATAGTTTTGGAGAGTTGGGAGTCTGCTAATTAAATTCCTAGAAAGTTTGAATTGGCTAGTGAGAGATTAATGAGATAAATGTGGATTTAAAACTAGCCAGACTCCTTTACAATTACAAATATCCAAAAAAGAATGAAAAATTGCAGGGTGGGAGAAAGCTGAGGGGAGTGATTTTTTAAAATATTTCAGGGGTCCCTCAATGTCCTGGTTGTAAAAAGTAAAATTTTTAAGCATGAGTGCTTTTGCTTTATATCCTCTAACTCTGCCAGGAAGATTGTTAACTTCCTGGGGAGAAAGACATTATTTTACATTTTTCCATCTTGTTATATTATCTTACCTTTTTCCTACCATGTTATAGCTATTTTAATTCCTTTAAAGTGAACTCATCAGCCAGCCTATACATACTTTAAGGTTTCTAACTGACCTTAGTTGGATGGAACTGAGTATTGTAATAGAGAAAACAGGCTCAAAGTTTCTTATAATCAGAGTGGCTTTACAACACGTATTCCCACTTCTAGTCATTTTACAGAAAATTGTCCTGTAGGAAGACTCTAGAGATATTCTTAAAATATTCAAAGAGAGTTTTAGTAACTGTGTGCAGCATATTACAGAATTGTATTATAAACTCAAAATTCTTAAAAGTAGAATGTGAGTTATTAATCATTATTTGAAAATGAGGTGGTCAACTCTTTATCTTTCATGAGGTCCTTTGAATTATCTTTTGTTTTTAAGACTCTGGAAGGGGTATGTGCATACTGTGGAGCATCTCCCACGCAGGTGTTCTTCTCTAATTGTTCAGTCTCCTTGATGTGAGCATCAGGTCTTCTTCAATGGCTGTTGCCTTTTTGGGTCCTTGTTGCCCACTGGGCAGCAGGATGTCACCAGGAAGAAGGGTAGAAATGACTATTTCTGAAAAAGGAAAAGTTACACAAGAGAAACAACAAAACCTTATTCTACTCACATCATTTATAAAGTCCTATTTGACCTTAGCTAAGTGGAAGTGAGCACTGGGTAAGGAAATTAGACTCAAAGATACTTTATTATCAGAGCTGTTTTTGGGGATTTTTATTCCAGTTCATAATCATTCTACAGAATGTCATCATCCTGAAAGACTCTGGAGAGGCTATTAAAATATTCTGGGGAAGATTTTAGTGACTGTGCACAGCATATTTCGAGATTCTCTCTACTATATAATGATGTAGAGGGTACCTAGCAAATGTCTTAGACATTTTTTCCCATTCAAAGCTAATGAATAATTTTCATTATAATTTAAAGAGAAATTAGAAAAGGGAAATAATTTAAAGTCTGCTTAATTCACTCTCTGATAATAAGCCCTTCTCTATGGAGTCCTGCCTCTGTCCTTGCTTTTTAAAAGGATATTTAGCACATGCTCCTTCTTGGGTAAGCTCATTGGTGATATTAGTTAGGTCATAAGAAGAAAAAAGAAAAAAAAATAAACATGGGGTCAGGATTTTTAAAAACTATTTACTTACTGATCCAGGAGGTTAAAGAGTCATTAAGAGTCATGAGGACATGTTAGTGATACCAAGATAGTTTTGGCCTGATGTCTACTTTCTCCCCCATATTGCACGGACATCTCTCAAGAGAAGGACAAAAAAAAATTCTAAAGAAAAAGGACTTTTGAACACAGACAGGGACAGGATGGTCCCCGGCACTCTGTTCAGAGTGCTAGGACATTGGCTGGTACGTTCCAAAATGCTTTGCCTCAGTCTGAGCACACTGATAGTGCACCAACACTAGGTGAAGAGTGGGGAGGGTCTCCTGAAGATATAGATAAGCTCTTGAAGAGGAGAAGGCCTTGATGCTCAAGTGCTGTTGTCCAGTCATGGGGTTAAGGAAGTTTTCAAGACTAGATCACTAGTCTTCCTGTGATTCCACATAGAGGTAGTGCGGTCCAAGTCAGTCTGAGATAAATACTCTCCAAACAGTATTCAAAGCAAACAAGAAGGAATTATAAAAATGTGTGAACTGGCAGTTCTCATTGTGGCTCAGAAAGTTATGAACCTGACTAGTATCTGTGAAGATGCGGGTTTGATCCCTGGCCTTGCTCAGTGGGTTAACGACCCTATGTTGCCTTGAGCTATATTGTAGATCACAGATATGGCTTGAATCCCATGTTGCTGAGGCCAGCAGCTGCAGCTTCAATTTGAACCCTAGCCTGGGAAATTCCATATGCTGCAGGTGTAGACCAAAGAGGAAAGAAAGAAAAAGAAAGAAAGAGAGAGAGAGAGAGAGAGAGAGAAAGGGAGGGAGGGAGGAAGGAAGGAAGGAAG
Organism: Catagonus wagneri; assembly: GCA_004024745.2. Taxonomy (NCBI): domain Eukaryota; kingdom Metazoa; phylum Chordata; class Mammalia; order Artiodactyla; family Tayassuidae; genus Catagonus; species Catagonus wagneri. Next base: position 12,644,262 of record PVHT020000521.1, on the reverse strand, counting down.
GAAGGAAGGAAAGAAAGAAAAGAAAGAAAGAAAGAAAAGAAAGAAAGAAAGGGGAAAGAAAGAAAGAGAGAGAGAAGAGTGCACACTGAATGGAGACTCGCTTGTCAGCCTTGTGGCATTAATGGTTCTTGGTGTCAGGATAGTTGCCAAAGGACTGGAAGATTTTCCACATGCCTAGTATGTTCCATGGGGAGAAATGTAATACAGGTTCTGCTACAACATGTTTCTTAAACATTAGCCAGGCCTGTTTAAGTTAAGCTGTGCATAAGGTGAAATATGTTACCTTTGGCAATAGAAAAGTTTGGAAAGACTTGGATTTATATGTTTATTCTAGTACTTTGTAAGTGAGAACACCTCAAACATGTTAATTAACTACTCCTACTGTGAAATTCTTCATCTGTGAAATAAGATATGTTAAAATTATTTCCCTGCTTGACACCAGGATTGCTCTTTAAAAATGAAAGTCTTTATTTAGGAACAGACTGCAACTGGGGTGGATATGGTAAAACTTTTAGTACAAGAGTTTGTAAGAAATGGGATGGGGGTGGTAACAGTCCTTTTATTTGGATAAGTTGGTAAAAAAAAATGTCAAGGGACTTTTTGTAACATGGAAGAATAATGTTCTGTTTTAAATCATCTGCTATATAGTCTTGCAATGAAATGCTTGTCCCTTATTACCCCCTGAATCTCTTCTGTGTAAAAGTCCATAGCAAATTTGATATCTCCCATGAATGGCAGTTTTGGAGCGGGGGGATATAGAATCAATAATTGAAAAATGGGGAGTTCCTGCTATGGTACAGTGGGGTTAAGAATTCAAGTGTAGGGCCTCAGGTCACTGCAGAGGTGCTGGTTCAATCCCTGGCCAGGTGTAATGGGTTAAAGTATCTTTTGTTGCTGCAGCTGTGGCTAGGGTTCAATCCCTGGCCTGGGAACTTCCATATGCCAAGGGTGCAGCTATAAAAAGGAAAAAAAAAATAGAATTGAAAAATGGGTCCTGAGAGTAAATCAATAAATAAACAGTAATAAGGTACATAATAGAAAATTAAGAATCCATAAGAAGCACGCAAGCAAGTTTGGAACTGCTGGGGTTGGCAGAAATGTTGGAGAAGGCATTGGATCTTCTGTGTGAACAGGATGGGTTTTGAAATGATTCTGCAGAGAACTCAAAGGACAGGATGCTCTGCAATATCTTGATAAAGCAGCTGAGAATACAAAATAAGATTAAGTTACATAATGTAAGCACATTATTTCAATAGGTCAGTCATCTTCACCTTTCTTATAAATCTCTTACTCCTTCTCTCTTCACTTCCCCTGGATTTGTATGTTCTCATGTTTGGCACAGCTACCCAAGTCTTCTAGAATCCTACTTGGATCTGCTCTTACTGGTAATGTTCTATTATGAAACTGAACCATTAAAATGAGAATAATAATGTTTTCCTCAAAAAGTTGTAAGAAGCCACTAAAATAAAATATAGTAAGGGGGTGATTTATAGAAGGTGCTATATATTTAAACAGCAGCCCATTACTATGTGATCCAGCAATCCCACTCCTGGGCACATATCCAGACAACACATTCATTCAAAAAGATACATACACCCCTATGTTCATCGCAGCACTATTCACAATAGCCATGACATGGAAACAACCCAAATGTCCATTGACAGAGGAATGGATTAAAAAGATGTGGTACATGTATACAATGAAATACTACTTAGCCATGAAAAAGAGTGGAATAATGCCATTTGCGACAACATTGGTGGAAATAGAGATTCTCATAGTAAGTGAAGTAAATTAGAAAGAGAAAGGCAAATACCACATGATATCACTTATTTGTGGAATCTAAAATATGGCTCAAATAATCCTATCTATAAAACATTAGCAGACACAGATCACAGCTAAGGAGAGTAGACTGTGGCTTCTGGGATGGGGGGGAGGGCATGGTTGGGATGGACAGGGAGTTTGGGGTTGGTGGATGCAAACTGTTACATTTGGAATGGATGGGCAGTGGGGCCCCTTACATCACAGGGAACTGTGTATGATTAGATCAATTTACTGTACAACAGAAATTGAAGAAACATTGTAAATCAACTATACTTTAATTAAAAAGAGAGAGTGAGAGAATAAAACAAATAATAGAAGCTCTTCACCAAACAACCACCTCTTTTTCCTGACAGCAGAGCTGGGAGGAAATTTAGTGACTCTCCAGAACTCTTTGAAGGGATCCTCTGTTTAGCTACATATCAGAACCAGAGCTTTATCCTCTCAATGACCAGGCCAGGGGACCCAATCTTTTCCAGGGGGCTATCTGTTCAGAAGGATGTGCTGTCAGTAAACCCAGACTAGTTAACAGGCTGATAACAGGCTGAGAAAGTCCTAGTCCCTCAGTCCCTTCACATCCAGAGGATCCTTTCAAACTAACTTTTGACTGGGTAAATGGCCATACGTAGAGATGGATGCTAGGCACTTGGAACACGTTTATGGATTGGCTGATCTGTTTTCATTTGGTTGTCATGGCTGGATTGAACTTTTTCAGAACTTACTGTATATGAATAATGGCTTGATTCTTCTCATTTCTTTACATGAAAATTTGGCGGCACTGATTTAGGATGGGTTGAAGGTGGGGTGGTTGTAAAGCCTGCCTTTCTGTAGAATTGTCCTGCTGTCATTTAACTCAATTCCTCCAATGGCAACAACACATTGCACTGATATCCTTTTATATCCCCACTGACAGCTTTGATGTCCCACTATGTCTTCCTATATCCTCCAGATGGAGAGCACACATACCTTCCCACATAGATCTTATTTACTAAATTCTCTACCATCTTGTGAATTCCTTGAAAACTCCCCATCTGTTTTTCTTTGAAGAAAGCCCATGAAAAAAAAAATTAAAGGGCAAGTAGAAATAAAAGTGCAAATATATCTTATTCTTCCTTTTTTAAAAATCTACTACATTTTTCTTATTTGCTCATTAGGAGGAATAATTTGTAAAAGACAATAAACCTGATATTTAAATGAATAATTGCCTCTTTCTAAAAAAAAAGTTAGATTTGGAGTTAGTGCTGAATACAGTTGCAATCAATGCCTAGGTACAAAAAAAATAGTTTTTTAATTCCATTGGTAAAGAGCTCATTAGATTGGATATTAGATGTAATCTGAACAGTGCAGACATGAATAGGAATACGGATAGAGTTTCTTTTTTTAAGCCTTTGTCTCAGAAGAATATAAGATACCTTAAACCATCTTTGTAAAAGTTTCTTGAGAGACAATACATTTTGAAGCTACTCGATATTTACCTCACGTTTAGTCTTGTCTGTAATCTTACTTGAGATTGAACAAGAACGAAAAATTTAATTTTTAACACACACGTCTGTTCATGCCATTTTCATGATGTTGGTTTCTGAGGTTGAGGTGTTAGGTGTTTTTGCCATCTCTCTTCTTTCTTAGAAAAAAATAAAACTAGAAATGCTAAGTATGTCTTTTATGTCCAGATATTATGGTGGTGGGATTTGTCCAGTATGAGATTTATTAACAAAAGTAAGGCAAAACATAAAATAACATGTTTTTGTATTTCCCACTGCAGTACAGTGGGTTAAGTATCCAGCATTGCTACAGCTGTGGCTTAGGTTGCACCTACAGTTTGGATTTGATCCCTGGCCTGGGAACTTTCATATGCTGAGGGTGCAGCCTATATATGTATGTGTGTGTGTGTATATATATATATACACACACACACACACACATATTTATATACACACAGACAGACATATATATATATTTAAGGATATTCATTTATGTGTAAGTATATATATATATTATATATATATATACACACAGATACACACACATATATGTGTTTTTGGTAAAGCTGGTGTTTTTAATGTTTTGATTTATCTAAAATAACAGTGGTAAGTCCTTTGACTTTCTCCATCAGAGATTTTTTAAGAGCTCTTAGAAGAGTTTTTAATTTTTCTTTTTTCCAAGAATATATAGAAATAGCAAACAAAATCTTTAATTTTTATTATCATAATTGCTACAGTACTGTCAAGGGATGGATTCATAAAATAAGTTCTAATTTAGCTTTAATCAGTACAGTATATAAGCACCATACTTATAGAATAGTCATTTTATTGATTTACAAGAAAATGGAAAATCAATTTGAAAATTTGTAGGAAAAGAACTCATTCCTCTCATGCTCCATCTTCCTCAAAAATGGAGATAAGTGAAAACTTAATAATATATAGTGTGCTCCGTAACTACATATAAATATAGAAGTACTCCTTTCTTCCAAATTTGGTAATAATAAAGCTCTTAAATGACCTTTGTTAATGGGATGGTCAATTTTGTGTGTCAACTCAATGGGGCCATGGGGTGCACAAATATTTGATCAAACATTTTTTCTTGTGTGTCTGTCTGTCAGTGTATTTCTGGAGGAGTTTAACATTCACATTGGTGAATGAATAAAGCAGAAATTCCTCCCTAGTGTGGGTGGAGCTCATCTAATTCACCAAACACCTGGATGGAATGAAAAGGCTGAGTAAGGAAGAATTCTTTCTCCCCAACTGCCCTTGAGCTAGGATATTAGTCTTTTCCTCCCTTTAGACTTGGACTCAGACCAGAGCTTACACCATCAGCTCACCTGGTTCTTAGGTCAGACTCTGTCTGGAACTATGCTATCTGCTATCTTTGGTCTGGACCTCTCAGCCTTCACGCTTTCATGCTCCAATTTCTAATAATAAATATAAACTCCCTCTCTCTCTGTCTATATATATAATATGTATAGTATATACTATACTATGTAATATGTCTATATTTTATAAATATAAATAATATACACACATTACATGAATAAGTTCAATGTATTAGTGGTTCTTTTTCTGTGGAGAACCCTGACTAATATATTTACCTATTCAAGTGCTGTGAAAAAGCAAAAAATATAAAAAGGAAAACCAAACTTGTGCTAATTTTCAATGTAACACACCACTTTTCTTACCTTTATATTATATTTTAACATCCAGAATGTAGAAAGTAAGTTTAGGCTACATTTTAGTTGTTTAGTAAATGTGACATTTTATATGATCCCACCATGGCAGTTTCTGTATATCAGTGCCTGAAATTCCATTAATACAATGGGAATTACCTTTTTTCTATCACAGGTAAGATTTGAAAGGTAAACATGTTGGAAGGAGGTATACATTGACTTCAATTTATATGAACACGAATGGGGAATGTTAGATTTCTTTGAGGATTTATTTTCAGACAAGAGGTGGATTAGAGAAGAAAAAAAAAAAGATCTGAAAGAGAGGAGTGTCACAGAAACATAAAGAACATAGAGTGATTGAGCACCCTACAAATTCTTTTTGCCTATTTCTCATTTATATAAAGGTCACCCCAATCAAGACCACCCTCCAGAGAGCCAAATGGGCACATCTTTGCTCTGCTTGACCCTCAGGAGTGATTATAGAGATGGTTGGTACCCTTCTTTAGAGATATAATCAATGAACTGTGTGAAAATAATACTACTAAACAGATAACAGTTTGTCATGCAGGGCAGCCTGACCCACTATATAAATTCTAGAGGGTGGAGAGAGCAAGAACTGTTTTTCTATTTGTGCTTTCTGTAAGCATGGGTACTAGAATATACTTACAATAATGGGAAGAGTCATGTCTCAAATGTTTACTCATCAGGATCAACTTGACTGCTTTCTGAAGATCACTGTGACACAGTAAATGTTAAAAAAAAAAAGATAAGGCAAAATCTCAAAAACAAATGGAGTAAAGCTTGAGTTTTTGTCAGTCACTGAAAAGCAAAAATAAAATCTGTAAATCTATTTTTAATGTGTACAAAATGCAAAATAGATTTTGTGTCAAATTGAGCACATATACATATATATGTACATATATATGTATATATACATATATATGTATATATATACACATACATACATATATATATATATGGAATGTGTTGGCTAATGTTTTGCTAATGATTTTTCTGTCAATAATCAGAAGTGAAATTGGCCTCTAGTTTCCTTTTGCCTTTGTAATTTTATTAAACTAGAATTGCTTCAGCACAATTCTAGTTTAATAAAATGGATTGAGAATTATTCTTCCCTCTTCTTTGTTCTGGAAGAAATTATGTAAATTAATTTTTTTTACAACAAATGACTCTTTTAATTAAGCATTGCTCACAGGAACTAGAGCATTCTGTTAATTAATATAATCGTGACTTTTTAAAAAATGTCAAATGTTTTAACTTCCTTATGGAACCAAGTTCTAAAATAAAATAAGAATTAGGTGCCAGAAGTTAAGAAAAAATGATCATGTTATGTGCTAGATGAACTGATGGCAAATATGTAGGAATTAAAATAATTAATAAAGCAGATACCCCCCTAATATATTAAAACTTTTTGTTTTCAATTTTACTTGCTTGCTCAGTATATACCTTCTTGTACTCAAAATTAAAATATACTCTACCTGATATAATAAAAATATTATACATTACAGATTGAACATTTTATTACTGCTGTTCAAAATTTTACATAGAAACTTTTTTCTTCTTTATATTTTCTTTTATTTCAAATTTTGTACAGTATTATCTTTATAATCAGAAAGTACTTTCTTATTTTAGCTGATTTACAGTGATCTGCCAATTTCTGCTGTACAGCAAAGTGACCTAGTTATACATTATTTTTCCTACAGTATCTTCCATCCTTATCCATCACAAGTGATTAGATATAGTTCCCTGTGCTGTACAGCAGGATCCCATTGCCCATCCACTCCAGAAGCAACAGTTTCCATCAACTAACCCCAGATTCCCCAAACCATCCCATTCCCTTCCTGTCCCCCCTGGCCAATACAAGTCTGTCCTCCATGTCCATAATCTTTTTCTGTTTTGTAGACAAGATCATTTGTGCCATATATTAGATTCTGCATGTAAGTGATATAATATAGTGTCTGTCTTTCTCTTTCTGACTTCACTCAGTATGAGAATCTCTAGTTCAATCCATGCTGCTGCAAATAGCATTATTTTGTCCTTTTTATGCCTGAGTACTATTACATTATATATATATGTACCACGTCTCCTTGATCCACTTATCTGTCAGTGGACATTTAGGTTGTTTCCATGTCTTGGCTATTGTGAATAGTGCTGTGATGAACATACAGGTGCACATATTTTTTTGAATGAATGTTTTGTCAAGATATATGTCCAGGAGTGAGATTGCTTGGTCATATGGTAGTTCTATGTTTAGTTTTCTGAGGTATTTCCATGTTGTTTTCCATAGCGGTTGTACCAATTTACATTCCCACCAACAGTGAAGGAGGGTTCCCTTTTCTCCACATCCTCTCCAGCATTTGTTGTTTGTTTACTTGTTAATGATAGCCACTCTAACTGGTGTGAGTTGGTACCTTTTTGTTTTGATTTGAATTTCTCTAATGATTAGTGATGAGCATTTTTTTCTTTTTCCATTATAGCTGGTTTACAGATTGCTGTCAATTTTCCAACTGCACAGTGTGGTGACATGGTTACACGTACATATATGGATTCCTCACAAGTGATTAGACATAGTTCCTGGTGCTATACAGCAGGATCTCCTTGCTTTTCCATCCCAAAGGCAATAGTTTACAACTGTTAACCCCAGACTCCCATACCATCCCACTCCCTCCCCTACCCTCTTGTCAACCACAAGTCTGTTCTCCAAGTCTGTGATTTTCTTTTTTGTAGAAAGATTCATTTGTGCAGTCTATTAGATTCCAGATATAAGTGATATCATACAGTATTTGTCTTTCTCCTTCTAACTTACTTCACTTAGAATGGGGGTCTCTAATTCCATCCATGTTCCTGCAAATGGCGTTATTTTATTCTCTTTTATGGATGAGTAGTATTCCATGGTGTATATATACCACATCTTCCTAATCCAATCATCTGTCAATGGACATTTGGGTTGTTTCCATGTCTTGGCTATTATGAATAGTGCTGCAGTGAACATGCATGTGCAAGTGTCTTTTTCAAGGAAAGTTTTGTCCAGATATATACCCAAGAGTGGGATTTCTAGGTCATATTTTAATTCTATGTATAGTTTTCTAAGATACCTCCATACTTTTTTCCATAGTGGTTGTACCAGCTTACATTCCCACTAGCAGTGCAGGAGGGTTCCCTTTTTGCCACACCCCCTCCAGCATTTGTTGTTTGTAGACTTATTAATGATGGCCACTCTAACTGGTGTGAGTTGCTATCTTGTTGTTTTGATTTACATTCTCTAATGATTAGTGATGTTGAGCATTTTTTCATGTGTCTGCTGGCCATCTGTATGTCTTCTTTGGAGAAAGGTCAATTTAGGTCTTCTGCCCATTTTTCAATTGGGCTGTTGACTTTTTTGTTGTTGAGTTGTATCTGTTGTTTGTATATTTTGGAGACTACGCCTTTGTCAGTTGAGTCATTTGCAAAATTTTTCTCCCATTCTGTGGGATGTCTTTTTGTTTTTTCAGTGGTTTCCTTTGCCATGCAGAATTTTTTGAGTTTGATTAGATCCCATTCATTTATTTGTGTCTTTATTGTCTTTATCCTCAGAGGTGGGTCAGACATGATGTTGCTGTTTTTTATGTCAAAGAGCATTCTCTCTATGTTTTCCTTTGAGAATTTTATAGCATCTGGCTTTACATTTAGGTCTTTAACCCATTTTGAGTTTATTTTTGTGTATGGTATTAGAAAATGTTATAATTTCATTCTCTTACAAGGGGTTGTCCAGTTTTCACAGCACCATTTATTGAAGAGACTATCTTTCCTCCATTGTGTGTTCTTGCCTCCTTTGTCACAGATTAGTTGAAAAAAAATATGTAACGCTTCATGAATTTGTGCAGGGGCCATGCTAATCCTCTCTGTATCATTCCAGTTTTAGTATATGTGCTGCTGAAGTGAGCACAGAATTATGTTAATTCTTCTCAAATATTTGAAAGAATTCTGCAGTGAAACAATTGGGGATGGAAAGGGTTTTTTGGTAGTTTTTAAATTAGGAATTTAATTTCTTTAACAGTCTTAGGGCTACTCAAATTATCAATTTCATATTGGGTGAGTTGTGGTAGTTTGTATTTTTTTGGGAACTGTATCATTTCATGAAAATTGTCAAATTTACATGTATAGAGTTCACTTATTTCCCTTATGATCCTTTTCGTATTTGTGGCATTCTAGTGATACCACCTCTTTATTGATAACATTGGCCATTTGTATCTTCCCTCTTTTTTCTTCATCAGTCTTGCTGGAGGTTTGTCAGTTTTATCAGTCTTTTCCAAAACCAACTAGTTTCATTGTTTTTCTCAATTCTTATTTTGTTTTGTTTCAACTTTTATTGATTTTTCCTCTTTAATATCACCATTCTTGCCATTGGTTTAAGTTCATTTTGCTCTCTTTTTTTGTAGGTTTTTGAGATGGGGGATTTAGGCTATTGATTTATGACTTCTCTCCTTTACCAGTGTTTGCATTTAATGCTCTGGTCATCCTAAAACTATTTGTGTCCAATTAATTTAGTTTTTTGGCCATGCTGTGGCATGTGGAAGTTTCCAGGTCAGGGACTGAACCCATTCCACAGGAATGACCAGAGCCACAGCAGGAAAATGCCAGATCCTTAACCTGCTAGGCCTCCAGGGAGTTCCACAAATGAATCTTTGTAAAACTGTATGATTAATAGGCATTTAATACTTTCACAATGTTTAGAAACCATCACCTCTATCTAGTTCCAAATATTTTTTCACAAATTTTATGTAAATATAATTGGCATTCAATAGTCTCTAGGTTTAATACATAAATGTATTAAATATACACAATATACATACATATTGTGAAACAATTAAAGTTCCTTAACACACTTATCACTTCACATGACTTTTTTTTTTTTTTGGTAATGAGAACATTTAGCATCTACATTTAGCATCTACTTGCTTAGCAACTTTTAAGGATATAATACATTGTTGTTATCTTATAACTACAAGTTGGTACCTTTGACCAACATCTCCCCATTACCCTAACTTCTCAGCCCCTGGCAACTACCATTCTACTTTCTGTTTCTATAAGTTTGGCTCTTTTCAGATTCCACATAAGAATGAGATCATTCAATATTTGTTTTTCTCTGGCTTATTTCACTTAGCACAATGACCTCAAAAACTTGGTTAGTGACTCATAAAAAAGATAGAAGCATAACTAGAATATTAGCACAGTTTTACACTTGTTAAGTGGTCAAAAGATACAAAAAAAACTTTAATGAATATGAAAGTTTATCTTGAAAAAGAAAACTCCTCAAAGCCTAAAGAATTGGGTGTTTAAGTCACCATTGGGAAAGGTTTTATTATAGTGATTTCTATAGTTTTTATATTTTTAAAAATATTATAAATTCTGTTGAACTTTTATGAGAAGAAAAATAAAATCCAGTTTTTTCTTCTGACAGTCTTACCCACTGTGATCTTTTTGATAAGTATAGGAACAATCAATAGCATAACAGAAAACTATCCTAGGAAGAAATTTCAGAATGTAGATAATCTTGTCATTTATTCAAGGGACGTGGTCAGTCATAATATAAAGAGAAATAAACACTTTTGTAGTACTAGGCTATCATGCATTAAAAATGAAAATCATTTGGGTTAGAAAGCATTTTTTTTTCCTATAAGCTAACTCTGTAGAGGCTTGGGAAAATAGGGAAATATAAGTATCTTAGCTTCATTTTAAGCTGATCTTTGTAAAATGGAATTCTTCCAAAATAAGCATTTATAGTACCATTTTGAGGAAAATGTAATGTTGAAATCTGTATGAATGTGCATTCATTTAATCCATGTGTGCCTATGTTCAGCAACCAGAGAATTAATATCTACCCCTTCTATAGTGATAAAGACTCAAATTCTTCACAACATTGTAAATGCTTCTTAACTAAATTATGGTTATGGTAATAAATTCACATATTAAAGGGCTTAAACATAAGGGGATAAAGAACTTAATAATGGAAGTTAATGGATTACAATCCATTTAAACTGTATATTCAGAAAGACTGTGTTTCATTGGAGAGCCTTCGCTAGCTTAATAAATGAGAATTGTCTGTCCCGATTGTAAGAAATCATCCTGGTTAACCACACAAGCAAGGTCAGCTCCCTGATCAAAACACTTGTGAGGGTAGACAGAAGGTGTTTGAAGGACATTTTATCTGCAGAACTGGACCATAACCTTGACACAAGGGTATTTTTCCCTTTATTAGAAAATAGCATTTACCTTGAGTTTCTATTTGAATTACTCATTTGAGAAAAGAAGGAACTTTTCACATTGTAAGATGAAAACTATCTATGACACTTCAAATTATTCCCTTACTCACTTCTTCCTTAATGAAGGAATTAAAATGTTTTGTGCAACATAGGACTTGGGGTTTTGCCAGGAGAGTCAGTCGGGCTGGTTTTTGGAGTTAGGCTATATACACCCCAAGAGATCCTCATTGTTCCATGGGCAGGTTCATTACCTCAGTGCTTTAGGATGCTCTGAGTGTTCATTAACTACCCTGCACTATTTGAGCAGCTCTGAGACAGGTGTCCAACTCTGTCCCTGGTGTGTGTCTAAAGATGCACTTGGGAGAGACTTAGAAATTAACATTGTGAATCAGACATATATAACATTGTGAATCACAGATGGACAAGGTTTTGTTCAAGGGGTGGAACTGGAGGGAGAACATGGCTCCCTAAAAAAAAAATAGCCATGAGTGAAGTGGATGTCTGGGAGGTGGGGTCACCTAGCACATCAAGCCCTGCAGGCAGAGAAAGCAAGTTTGAGACTATGTCTAACCATCTGGTCATTCAAGGACACACACACATGAATGTAAAACACAAACACACAGATCTTTCTTTCCCAGTCCTCTTCTTAAGTGTGTATACTTGGGAAAGAGGAAACTGATATACAGAAAGGAACTACGTCACTGTGATCTGGTTATGCAATGGGACATTCTTGAGAACAAACCGGTTGTAACAGTGAAGGAGAAAAACCAGCACAGGAAATCTGCCATGTCGGGGATAGTAATCTTAGCAAGGAGGACATCAGAGATAACTCAGATTATATCTGTAGGTGGTACAAGTCATAACACTCAGATATATTAAGAACTATAACTTTAGGAGTTCCCATCGTGGCTCAGCGGTTAACGAACCCGACTAGTATCCATGAGGATGCAGGTTTGATCCTTGACCTCGCTAAGTGGGTTAAGGATCCAGCATTGATGTGTCTGTGGTGTAGGCCAGCAGCTACAGCTCCGATTTGAAACCTAGCCTGGAAATCTCCATATGCCTTGGGTGCATCTCTAAAAAGACCAAAAATAAATAAATAAATAAATAAATAAATAAATAAATAAAAGAAATATAACTTATTTCTCTGTTACTCAATTTTTTTACTTCCTTGTTCAGCCATAATGGATGAAACGGAAATAAACATTTCTCAAATATCTTGTCAACCTGTAAATCTGTGTCTGGGTTTCAGGAGCCTTCTAGGGGATCAAAGAGTGAAAGCACCTTCTTGTCATTTCTTCATTCATATGAAATGCCCACCATCCTGTCTGGTCATTGGCCACCAGACCCTATATATAAATTCCCAGTCATACCTCATTGTTCTTCACCCAGTCCTTTTGTGCCCCACTACTCTCAGGCACACGTGTGACATACTTGGAGTGATGGCAATTACCTTGCCATGCTCTGTTTGCCTGGGGGGGTAGAATTCTCAGTGGGACATCCTTATCCTCATTAGTCTAGACCTGCTCCTCAGGCAGTAATTGGATCCTGAAGTGCTCTCGGGACTTCCTCTTTCCCTGGAGTCTTGTAGGAATTCCCAGGGCAAGCACCCTATCTGTAGGACCCACTAGGATCTTAAGATTCTTGCCCTTTTTTCTTCCTCTCCTTTCTCCTTCATCATGGGACTGACTTTTCTTGGACCATGACAGCAAATAGAAATACATTGAACTTGGAGTTCCCATTGTGGCTTAGAATAACAAACCCGACTTGTATACATGAGGATGCAGGTTCAGTCCCTGGCCTCATTCAGTACATTAAGGATCCAGGGTTGCTGTGAGCTGTGGTGTAGTTCACAGATATGGCTTGGATCTGGCATTTCTGTGGCTGTGGTGTAGGCCAGCAACTGCAGCTTTGATTCAACCCCTAGCCTGTGAACTTCCATTTGCCGTGGGTACGGCCCTAAAAAGACCAAAAATAAAATAAAAAAGAAATGGATTTAACTTGGTCTTTTGAGGCCATTATAGTTTTGAGGCTATTATAGTGCCAGGGATAATAGAAGCCTAGCCAATAATAGATGAAAATACCCTAATTTATAAAACTGGTGTCTTCACAGTTTACATTGAGAACCACGGCTTATAGAGATAAAATCTCAGAGTACAGCTTTTTCCCTGCTTTATGTCTCTTTGAAGGCAAAGAGCCTAGAAAGGGCTCAATCCTTTAATTTAAGAATAATGGACAAGTAGAGAAGCTAAAGAACTGAGAAGATGGATACAGATAGAGTGGTAGAGAAACATATAGGCATGTACTTTGCCACCCAAGTGAGATTTCCAGCTGATGGTGCTGAATTATGAATTAGTGATTCTCTCATGGTATACTACTGGATAAAGCTGAGAGACAGAGATTACACCCTTTTAAACCCATTATTTAGGCTCTTCCAGTGACTCCCTTGGCATCTTTACAACTGAGTAAATGCTATTTTTTGAGAATTTTCTATGGAAAGTGCATTGAAATGTTATTTAGCACTGGACCAAGTGGTTAGAAATACTAAAATGTGAGAGATACACTATTTTCTTATTAATAACAATGTTAAAATTAGTCTGTACTTGACAGAGGACTATGGAACACTAAACGAATGTGGATCAAAAGTGCATAGAAATTTCATTCACATCTAATTTTCCATTTTAGATAATATTTCAAACACACAAAAGATAACTAGAATTTAAGATAGTAATTTATTGAACTTAAAAGCACATAGCTATGTATTATATCAATGAGGACTTTTAATTTAGATTAATAAAAACTTATGCATATGACACCCATTAAAGCTAGATACACAGCTGTGGGTGTGTACAGGTTTACTGACTTTTTAGGTGTATCAGGTAGTGTTGGGGAAACAAGTCAAGCTCTATAGAAAAGTCAGTGTTTCTCAGTGTGCATCCATCTAAGTGAGTGCAAAATTTGTAGGAAATAAAGTAAAAATATTGTGATATCACCATTGCAATAATATCAAACAAAATGTATCAAGTTTTATTCATTACATGAAGCATTTAATCCTCATGATAGCCTTATGAGGTATACCCTATTACTACCTTCATTTACAGTTACAAAAACTGGGGCACTGTGAGGTTGTGTAGTGTGCCCGAGTAAGTGGTGAGTCAGGATTCACAACCGGGACACCTGGCTAGAGAGTGCACAAACTTACCACCTTCTTTCTACAACTTAGGAGTCCCATTTCCCTTAGACCTCATAGAATATGACAATGGTGGGTCTCAACATTTAAGGGCAGTCAAAGGCAAGAGTTATTGTTTCACCCAGATTTTTTAAGATTTTTAGTAAATGCTATGTTGATTTGGACTGATGAAATGTTCATTTGTTCCACTGATGAAAGTTTTGCATGTGAGAATATATTATTTAAGTCTGTATAGTTAGTTTGACATTTCTCTATGGCCCTGTCTAAAGAGGTTTCTTCCCTTCTTAGTGAATAGATATGGTCAATCTGTATCCGAGTTCCTGAGATCATAGGTAAGAGTGAAGTGTAAGACAGCAAGTAGTCTTACACTTCCGGGGAAAACAAAAAGGTGCATTACTTTCCTAAAGAAATCCACAGATCATATCATCTAATCTCACAAAATTTTCAGAAAATATGGCAGGTGGTAGAGAGGAAAATTTGGAGTCAGGCAGACTGGAATGTATACTTGTTTACCCTGTGACCTTGGGAAAATTACTTGACCTCTCTGTTTCTTAATTTCATACTTGTAAAGTACATACAGAAATGCCTATGCAGGTTTGCTCTGAAGATTAAATGAGATAACATATAAATCTACTTTGAACAAAGGTGGTGGTTACTTAATATTGGCAGCTATCTGTGTTTAAGCAAGATCTGTATCGTGGCTCCTAGAAAAATTGAATTTTTGTCACCAATCCTCTGAAGTCAGCCAATAAGGCATCTACTGAGTATGTAAAGTTCGTTTCTTAACTCTCATAAGTTGCAGAATAGCATGAACTTCCAGAGTTGAAACCTGTATCTGCCACTTACTAACTGGTGATTCTGGACAAATTGATTAATGTCTTTTAATGTCTTAGTTTACTCATCTGTAAAATTTGCAAAATAATCATATTCTCACTCGATGTTATGAAATAAGGGTAGGTTATTTATATATTTCTTAGAGCAGTGACTTATATATAATTATACAAATACATAAGATTTATTAAATACCTTCACAATGTGTCACTGATTTAAACCAATAGCGGATTAGACTGAATAATATTTTTAGTCACATACATTTCTGGTTTTTTTTTATTTCTGATTCAAACAGACAGATAATCATTCTATATCCTATAGGTGTAATCAAAGGTGGAAGCTTTGGGATATTTAGCAAATACTGTTTTAGAAGGTTGATTAATTTAGCTTCACAATGTTGTCCTAAACTGCCATTTTATGGGCCACAATCTATGTGAATCTTTGGTTTTTATTTTTTAATTGAAATGGTGGTGTCCTTTGTGTATTTAAACTGCAATGAGCCAAGTAAAATTTTTAAATTCAGTATATATTCCTCAAGATATCTGGCTTTATATATGCTCCTTGTAAAAATATAAGTTCATCCTGGAAGAAAGGAAGGAGCTTGAATGAAAAGTGCTGTTACCTTGATGTCAAGGATTGTGATTATTAATAGCAAAATAGGGGAGTTCCTGTCATGGCTCAGTGGTTAATGAATCTGACTAGGAACCATGAGGTCGCGGGTTCAATCCCTGGCCTTGCTTACTGGGTTAAGGATCCGGTGTTGCTGTGAGCTGTGGTGTAGGTTGTAGACGCGGCTCGGATCCCGTGTTACTGTGGCTGTGGCGAAGGCTGGCGGCTACAGCTCCAACTTGACGCTAGCCTGGGAACCTCCATATGCCGTGAGTGCAGCCCTAGAAAAAGGCAAAAAGAAAAAAAAATTGCAAAATAGCAGACGACTATGGAAAGAGGTGATTAGGAGCCCAGTCAGTAATTATCTCCAGTCCTTAAGGGTTCTGTTGCCTTAATCTGCCATCTGTTGCCAACCAATCAAATTGCTCCCCAAATATGAATGTCCTTCTCCACCCTGGATTCAAAGGGTCCCAGACTTACTTCTTATTCCAGTGTTTGATTAGAGGCTGACTGAACGTATCTCTCAGGTAAGTGATGAGAACCTTGTCAGGGTTATAGTCAGTCAGACACCCCATCTCATACAATTTTGAGTTGGAAGGTGGTAGCTACATTTATTTCTGTTAAGTAAGCATTAGAGACAAATGGCAGGGTTCATTTTCCAACATAGCTCTCCTATGTGGGTGAATAATGGGTAGCTAAAAGCAATGGTGCTTTCCTAACAAAAGCCATAATGGGAGCAGGGATTTAGCTCACTCCATCTATCTAAAGTAATATCTCCTAGTTTTACCTATTATTGCCATCTTAATGTTACCCTATTCAGGAAGCTTACTTTTGGGTAAAACCTAAATACATGAGACTCAACCAAAGGATTATGAAGTATGATTTCTGTGGAGTATAGACATCCATATAAACCTCTGCTATATTTTGTCAGAAGACAATGTCTAGCTTGAAAGGAAAACCTAAAAATAAATCTTTTTTTGAGTATAGTTAGGGATGGAAACTTAAAAGGAGTGCTTTCTTGATGAAACTGGAAGTCAGAGACCAAAAGAATAGAATTTGATGGAAATATACTTAAGCTTCAAAAAATATAGACTGTGCTTGGTCTCTGGGTAGGAAACCAGAAGGAAATATCACGATAATCTGTTCTGATACCTACACTGTCAAGATTGGGTAAGGCTCTTCTAGTTTTCAAGAAAAAAAATCAGGGATTGACTTTCAAACCTTTGATGGAATAAAATGTAAAATATTTTATCCCTGCCTGTTCTTTATGGCATTTCTGTTGATTTCTGCTGAAGATGAGAGGGGACTGGGGTAGTTAAATGTGACTCACCTGTTGATTTTAGTGCTCAACAAAATATGAGTTTTTAAACTACTTGCTCCCCTTGGCTATTCCTGCCTCTTGGTTTAGCTATTAATCTCATTATCAAGTTGAGCTAAATTCCCTTGCTGCTAAGGTTTGTTAGAAACCACAGCAAGAGAAAGGTTAGTGGTACCTATCCCTTGATTGCTGAATGCCTGGGGTCCTTCTGTATGGCAAGATGATGCATTGTTCCCTATGCTTTCCTTGCCGTAATCCTACTGTTCTCCAACCCAGTATATAATTTCACAGTCTTTCTCATTATTAGCACATTTCAATAAAGTTCAAATTTGTATAGCCTCGAAGCTATTAACATTTTGTAGCACATTCTAGGTGGCACATTCCTCATTCAAAAAACTGTCTTCAGAGAAACGTTCTTCTGATATATTACACTTCTTGGTTCATCATTTAAAACTTGAGACATCCACCAGCATATACATCTTATTTAAAGTGTCAAAAGAGGACAAAAATTTTTCACTGACTTAAAGAGCCTTGTTACTTAAACTTCAGGGATCACTGCATCCATTTTCCTTTTTTGGTATTAACCATTTTCCCCTATTTTTTTCTCTATTCATTCTCTTTTAAATAAGGGCCTAAGGATGAAGTGAATGGGAAAGCACCTTTAAAGAAAAGCATTTAAAACCATATTTTGTGGAAAAATAATCAAAATGATTATTTGTCCCTGCATAAATCAGGCAACATAGAAATATTTACATCCATAGGGGCATTTTCTTTGTGGATTAATATCTGTGCAAAGTAACAATAATAACATGGCTTTCAGTTAGGTCAGTCTTACAAAAAATAGGAATTTCTCACTTACATGGATAGACTCAATAAAGTCTTAAGGGAGGTTCTTCGAGTTAGAAAATAAGGACTTTCAGCTTTTCTGGCAATAGGCAGGGATCTTCAATTAATGTACTATCCTTCTGCTCACAGTGGCAGACCCTTGGCATGCTCATGAGCTTTTTTTCTATCACCTAAGACCACTTATGGAACAGGAAGGATTATTACTTTATCTGCTTCCCAGCCTCCCAAGTAGAGGATGTATCCTTCTTATTTCATGCAGGAAAATGAATGGTCGATGATTCAGGGACTTCTTAAGAGCCCTCTGGGGACACACAAACACATTGGAAGGACGACTTGTTTGCTTTTTCTCAAATAATACCTGATATAACTATATAAAAAGCTAACACCATATGTTAACAATAGTATTTCAGGAAATAATTTGCCTTGCTGTTATAATGACAAGAACCTTATTTAATAAATTATAAGGAAAAGGAAATAGAGCTGGTTTGTACCCACAGAAACAAGCGCTGAATGAATAACTTTATAAATGTATATTCAATTTCTTGTTTGATTTTGTTCAAATAATTCCTCACCCTGACACTCTCTTGCAATATAATCAAATATGAGGATTTAGAAAAAAGTAGCATTCTCCTGTATTGGTTTTTGTATGTGAACTGAATCCCCAAACCAAATTGCTTCACAAAAGATGATAAAGAGAATTGATATCACAGAATAAAAAGGAACATGGTACTCATAACTGCCAACCTTGAAGGTCTCAGATCAAAAGTTGATTTAAAAAAAATGCCTTGGAGTTCACATTGTGGCACAGCAGAAACAAATCTGACTTGTAACCATGAAGTTGTGGGTTCAATCCCTGGCCTTGCTCAGTGAGTTAAAGATCCGATGTTGCCATGAGCTGTGGTGTAGTTCACAGACATGGCTCCGATCTGGTGTTCTTGTGGCTGTGGTGTAGACTGGCAGCTGTAGCTCCAATTTGACCCCTAGTCTGGGAACCTCCATATGCCACAGGTGTGGCCCTAAAAAGCAAAACAAAACAAAACAAAAAACCTTGAGATATTAAGGCAGATTATTTTACTTCATCTTTGCCCAAAACATAGTTTCTCCTCTCTCTTCTTTAATTTGGACCCTACCTAATTTAAATTGTATAATTTAAGAATATTAAATTTATTAAATAATATTTAATATAGTTAAATATATTAAAGGGTTGTTAATACAATGCAATCTTTAGTATATAATAATTTGAGAAAAATTGGAAAGAATAATGTAAAACTGCTTTTATTTGTTGATCATTGATAATTAATAATAAAATAATAATATAAAAAGGTAAAATTATCATCCAGGGAAAGAATATAATTATACGTACCATAAAGATCAAGATAATTTGATCCTGAGCTTCCTAGCAGCCAGAGAAAGTAGTAAACATTATTGATCTTAAGATTGTCTTCAGAAATGACAAAGCAAAGGAAATATTTCAGGAAATAGAGTATTTTCCTCTGGATTTTATGTTAATTTATATAGACATACTGAGTTTGCATTCAAGATCCTCAGTGATTGATAGTAAATGTAATATGCACTTATTGTGGTGATTCTACAAGAGGGGGATCAAACATAGTTCACAAAGTGAGCATTTCTGTATTTGATCAATGGATTTTAGTACTCTGTAGAAGTCATATTCCAAGACATGGAAACACCCTAAATGTCTACCAACATAAGAATGGATTAAAAAAGATGTGGTACATATATATATATATATATATATATATATATATATATATATATATGAATACTACTCAGCCATAAAAAAGAATGAAGTAGTGACTTTCAAAGAAACATGTGTACACCTAGAAATTATCATGCCAATTGAAGTCAGAAAGAGAAAGACAAATACCACATGATATCATTTATATGTGGAATCTAAAATAAGGCATAAATGAACATACCTACAAACGGAAATGGACTCACAGACGTAAAGAACAGACTTGTGGTTGCCCAAGGGATAGGGAGGGAGTGGGATGGACTGGGAGTTTGGGATTAGTAGATGCAAACTATTACATTTAGAATGGATAGACAACAAGGTCATACTGAATAATACAGGGAACTATATCAAATCTCCTGGGACAAACCATGATGGAAAATAATATAAAAAAGAACATGTATATATGTGTATGACTGAGTCACATTGCTATATAGCAGATATTGGCACAAAATTGTAGATCAACTATACTTTAATAAAAATTCTAAAAAGTCAAATTTCATAGTAAGAATCAAAATTATGTCAGAAAATAATCTCCTAATTTTTCTCCGTTTGTGCATTCTCTCATTAATAAATAATCTATTTGGGGAGTTCCCTTCATGGCTCAGTGGTTAACGAATCCGACTAAGAACCATGAGGTTGCGGGTTCGATCCCTGGCCTTGCTCAGTGGGTTAAGGATCCAGCGTTGCGTTGAGCTGTGGTGTAGGTTGCATATGCGACTCGGATCCCGCGTTGCTGTGGCTGTGGCGAAGGCCGGCAGCTACAGCTCCTGTTAGACCCCTAGCCTGGGAACCTCCGTATGCCATGGGTGTGGCTCTATGTAAAAGGCAAAAAGACAAAAAATAAATAAATAAATAAATAAATAATCTATTTGTTGGTGGCCTTGGTATATGAGAACCCATGTGTGTAAGTATAGCATCTCACAACAGTGTTGTATGATAGGCATGATTAAAATAGCTTTTTTTATCTCCCCAGATTGAACTATATGAAAATTACTATTTTTCCAGAAAAGTTGTAAAAATGTCTCCAAAGCCTTTAGAATTGACATTTAAACATTCCAGTGATTTTTTATGCATGTTAAAGGAAATTATACTTGAATCACATTGTTTTACCATAAAAACATTAGATTAAATGTAGGTAAAAGACACTTCTGATTACAAATGTTATTTATTTTTTCTCATAAATACATTAAAGAGGTATTCTTTGAGTTCAGAACATTATAATTGTGACATAATTTCTTCAAGAATAGAGTTTTTAAAAAGAACAAAGAATGAGATAGATTAAGTTGACTTGCAAATAGCATTTGCAAATATTTAAGATAGACGTTTTCTCTGAAAAAAATAACATAAGGAGAAAACAACTATAGATAATGGTTGTAGTGTTCCTATAATGTCTAAAAGCATTTTAAATCTATTGCTCATTTGTTGTTACTTAATTATTTGAAAGATAAAGACAGTATTCCCAACTACAGAACAATAAAGAAAAATCCAATTTTTACAAACTTTGGAACTTTGTTAGAGGCAAATCTATGAACTTCTGGGAGAGTAAGAGATGAACTTCCATCAGTTTGGAAGCCTTTTTCTAAAAATTTCTTTGGATCTGTGCTGAACAGAGAAAACAATAATTATAGCCCACATTTGGAGTGATAAGTAACAGTTTTTTTTTTTAATAGGATTGAATAGTTTATTAGTCATTAATAAGTGAAGGCCACTGCCAAATAATAACTTTGTGAGAATACAATTAGCAATGGAACAATAAATGAGTTCTTTGAGGAGGAAATAATTCTGTGCACAGACACTAAATCAGCAGTGCTTGTTACTTTGCAAGAGTATATCAACTCCCCTTTTCAACTTACCATAACTTCCTGAGCAATAGCATTATATGTTGAAAAATAAAAGAGGCAGGCTAAAAATATAATTTGAAACAAGCAACAAAAATCCTCAAACTCTGAATTCCAACTCTATTAATAAATAAATGCAAGTGCATAAAACTGAGTTAAAATCCAGTATTATTCTACTAGCGTGCATTTGAGATCAAAGGTGTTTAGTTCTATATGGATGTAAAGCTGACCCACTGACTGCCAGTCAGGAGATTTGGGATTAGATTTTGCTTTCCAAATGGCCAGTGATTACTAACAATGTTCTATTGCAGCACAAGGAACTTTATTTATATTTATATTTATTTTTAGGGCCACACTTGTGGCATATGGAGGTTACTAGACTGGGGTGAATCGGAGCTCTAACTGCCGGCCTACTCCACAGCCACAGCAATGCTGGATCTGAGCCCTGTCTGCGACCAACACCAGAGCTCACGGCAATGCTGGATCCTTAACCCAATGAGTGAGGCCAGGGATCGAACCTGCATCCTTATGGATCCTAATCAGGTTCGTTAACTGCTGAGCCTTGATGGGAACTGGCAAGGAACTATATTTAGTATCCTATGATAATCCGTAATGGAAAAGGATAGACAAAGTATATGTATATGTATAAACCACTTTGCCGTACAGCAGAATTTAACACAACATTGTAATTCAACTGTTCTTCAATATAGTTTTTAAAAAACTACCAGTGAAACTGTTATGGACTCATATATAACAAAATACCATCTAGGAGACTTTTGACTTTCTTTTGATGAACTTCAGGTTCTTTTTCTGAAGGATCCAGTTTGGGGATTCTGAAGCCTCTAAGAGAGGGGCATGAGAAGATGAAGATGACCAGGTGCTGACAATTGCGTTCCTTCCTTTAGAGGTGCCATCGGCAACTTGTCTTTGCCTCTGCACAGGTAATTCTGGCAAAGAGAAAATAGAGTGTTCTTGCTTAATCTCATCCCACAAACCGAAAACTATGTTTGGCTGAGTTCTGTGGACATCAAAACAGTAATAGCAATAAAGTCTTTGACATTAAACTGTTGTCTTGTTTTAGTCTGAATATTTGACTTCCAAAAGTATTTTAAACATTTCAGCTATTAACCAATTTGGGGAGATAACATAATTTAAAACACTGAGTTTTGTTAAAAGTTGGGCACAGTAAAGTGCTTCTGAAGTTTATGTCTCATCTTTTTATTGTTGTTAAATGCTAGATGGAAATAGCCATTTGTCTTTAAAATTAATATTATGTCTTTAAATTTGGATCATTGATTCTTTATAGGTTTCATTTTTCATCTTTACATATTCTAGCATGTTCTGTCAACATAAGTATCCATTTTCAACTTTGATTGAAGTAGGAGACATGAAATAGAAGATGTAAAACAAGGTTTTCCTATGATTTTTTCCTGAAATTTTACTTTAACTGTTTAAATGCCACTGAATCCCTTTGTCATTTTTTTTGTTTGGCTACAGATTCTAGTACTTTTCTGAATCTCTTACTTCCAAAGCTAATTCCCTCTTCCCACATGCGTGGAAAACACAGGTAACTGAGAGGAATGAGAAATATGAAGGGTATTTGGTAATATCACAGTCATGTATCTACCCTAAAACTGAGTTGCTTAAAACAGTCATTTATTTTGGTACAAATCTTCAGTTTGGACATATCCCTGGAGATGTTCATTTCAGTTTTATTTCAGCTGGAGCTTCTCAACTATGAGATTTTCGAGATGGGCTGCTTACAAGGTTGGCAAACTGCTTCTGATTCTTAACTGGGAGGTCAGTCAGGGATATTGGTGAGGGACTTCCCCATGGTCCTGCCTTTCCTCCCTCAACACGTAGGTTTAAAAACTGAGTGTTCTAAGAGATGGGAAGTGGGAGCTGCCAATCTCTTATAGACCTGGAAATCAGAACAGCCCATCTTTCACCATATTATTATTGGCCAAGCAGCCATAGTTCACTTCTAGACAAGGAAAAGGAACATTGACCCTACCTCTCAGTGAGAAAAATATAAACAAATGTGGCCTCCTTAAATTTCCCATAGATGTGCTGCACCCTTTTGTGTCTCAGAATATTGTTATGCTTCTGCCTATGTGCAAAGTTACTGTCGGTGTCTGTTAACACAGTGTGATTTTTTCTCATGTTCAAATTAGTTTTCCACCAAGCATTTAGTCACTATATTTTAGAGCTAAATTTTCATTCTTCAATTCCCTCATTTGAACAATGAGAAAAAGGAAACCTGAGTGTTAAATGCAGAGTCAATAGCAAAATTCAGGTGGGACATAGATTTTCTATGAGTTCCTTCTCCCATCTTTGAATTATGCATTGTCTTCAGATGTTTCCCATTACCATGTTCAGGAAACTAGGTCATCTCAATATAATCACAAAGTAAAATTACTAGATTAGCTAGATATTATCTAATGAATCAAGGGCTCTGAAGGAAAAAAGTACGTACTTTTGGAAGGTGGACACTCTTAGAAAGCTTGAAGATGTGTAAATACTTTTTGGTTAGCGAATGCATGTAGGTGGGAAATAGAATCAGTGGAGTAGAAGAAAACATACAGACACCGGGTGATTTAAATGTATAAAAAAGAGAAGTAGAAAATGAATTGTGAGGGAAATTCTTAGGTTTTACCCTAAGGAGGAAAAGAATTTATCTGGTCTTAATTTAGTTTAATTCAAGCACAAACTAGAATAAAAGTATAATTATAATATTTTGATCTGTAATTATATAAAAATAACTTTTGCGTATGAAAGTATAAAAACGATCTGCACTACGTTTTTTTGACGACTAATAGGGGATGTCTTAAAAATATCACACAAGCTCATTTGAATGGCTTTTACACAGCATCTTACTCTATTCAATTCTAGAAGATTTTAAAAACCATTTGAAATTGATTAGGCCATCTTTGGTTCCCTAACATAATAAAGCTTAGACAATAGCTTTCACTGTGCTGCGGTATACTGTAATTTAAATTTAGCGATTTCTAGCCAAGTTAGGTAAATGGTAAACAATGAGCCAAACCACAGAATGGCCTTAGGTGAACCTATTCTAAGAAAAAGTCACTTATGTGTTAACTTGTTTTATCATATAAAGCACAGGAGAAGCAGTTTATTAACCTCGTTCTCTCCAGGCAGAGGTTTTGCATGCTGTGGTACATCTGTGTGGTTGCCGAAATGACCAATTTGACCAAATTTACCAGTCACCTCAGAGCTAAGAGTGTACAACCAGCCTTAATATTAATTTAGATGTATATTCAGCCTTTTCTTTTTTTTTTTTCTGGAAAAGTAGAAGTAGTTTGGCACTATGTTATGCTCAGACAGGGACAGAGTCAACCAAAAAACATTCAACTATTTTTCTCTGGATATCACAAAAAATAACCTATATTAAACACAGTAGCTATAATAGTTCTGTAATCATGAAAACTAATAATGGTATTTAAAAATAGCTACTGATAGGAGTTCCTGTCATGGCTCAGTGGTTAACGAACCTGACTAGGATCCATGAGGATGCGGATTCAATCCCTGGCCTCGTTCAGTGGGTTAAAGATCTGGTGTTGTCATGAGCTGTGGTGTAGGTTGCACATTCTGAATTTCTCTTGTCTACAACAAATGCAGTTTTTATCTTGAATGGACATAGTGTCAGAGCCAGACTTTGTGTCATGCTGGCCTTGCCTTTTGTCATCTCCCCAATCCTTAGGGTCTTTGGTATGAGGATATCATTTAGTACTTTTATCCCTATTTAAACTTGACTTTGTCCAGGGACAAAAGTGAACAGGGACATTTCACCTCTATCTAGACCTCAGTCCATCCAGTTTTTCTCCTGCCCCAAACTTACTCTCTCTCTCTCTCTCTCTCCCTCTCTCTCTCTCTCTCTCTCTCTCTCTCTATATATATATATATATATATATATTTTTTTTTTTTTTTTTTGGCTGCACCTGTGGTATATGGAAGTTCCTGGGCCAGGGATTAAATCCAAGTTGCAGCTGCAATCTACACCACAGATGTAGCAATGCTGGATCCTCAATCCCCTGTGCCAGAGTGGGAACTCCAACTCACTCTTCCATGGTATCTGGAGATTAGATGGAGAAGGACATACTCCTTTATGGTCCAAATGTTTCTAGAAGTCTTTTCTGGCCTGAAACTGAATCAGTTATGGCCTAAAATTATAACATTCCTGGAGAGAATTTCTTCACTATCTTACAATAAGAAATCATGGCATTTTTCCAGATATATGAGTTTGTTTTTCCTTGGGGTGCTAATAATATTGTGCAAACAAATTATAACAATGATTTAACAAATTCTGTAATATTTAAAAATCATGTGTAGAAACTATATTTGGTATATTTTTGTGTTTGTTTAAAGAGGCTACAGTAACATCTCCATTAGGAAGAGAATATGTTAATTTTAACAATCACAGAACATCCATATATAATTAGTTACACCTACATGTACTGATATGAATATGTTGCTAAGGTATATAGTTAACTAGAAAAATAAAGCTCTAGAAAAACACATACAGCATTCATGGGAAAATAATATATGTGTATAAATACCTAGAAAATCTGTTGAATGTCTAGCTATCAAATTGTTAACTTTAGAAATTTATGAGGAGGGAGTAGGAGAGCGATAAGAAAGAGGGTAATAAGTATGTTCACATTTTTTTCTGCATAATTATTTGAGTAGTTTTCAGAAAGGATATATTAGTGTTCTATTTGTGAAATTAAAAATATCAAATGCAGGCTGGATAGACGTTTACTTCACATTATAAGAGTTGAAATTTTAGTGTTTAGTTTTTAAACTAGTAAGTGGAATAACTATATGAATTCAGCAAGATTCATTCCAAGACTTTGTTGTTGTTGTTGTTTGGCTTTTGTTGTGTTGAAAGCTTTATACAGATGTAAGGACTGAGTAATTTGGTTTTTCTTACACTTTCTTTTTCATTAACAAGACACCTGTGTTTCCTCAGAATCCAAAAGCAACAGTGTATCAGACTGAAGTTTTATCAAACCGTACATGTCAGCGCTTTTGCAGAGATTTTTCTATGTTGAATTCAGTATGGTAGCAAGTTGTCATTCTGCCTTATGGCCCACCTCATTTGCATATGGGAGAAAGAATTATTCCTAGTGATTACCAGCTAAAAAGAAAACACTGAATTGTTTTCATTTCTTTTAAGATGTTACCTGTTATCAAGTTGTCAATCATATGCATTCATTTTTTATCTTATAAATGTTACATTGTCTGAACACTTATTCTTCGAATAATTTAATGTAATCAGGATTAGTTGAAATAAATCAGATAGATAAGGCACTTGATAAATATATGAACATCATAAAAGACAATAATCCACTCATGTAACTGTAAAAGTTAAATGATGTTTTGCCTGCAGAATTATTTAGAAATAGATTTACTATTACTTTATAAAAGTCAAGATGTAATCATAATTGGTAGAGAGGAAAAACACTGTGTTGGTTAGGAATGTATATATAGACCTGATGTTCTGATTTAATATACATTTTAGGAGTTCCCATCGTGATTCAGTGGTTAACAAACCTGACTAATATACATGAGGACGCGAGTTCAATTCCTGGCCTCGCTCAGTGGGTTAAGGATCCTGCATTGCTGTGAGCTCTGGTGTAGGTTGCAGATGTGGCTCGGATCCCACGTTACTGTGGCTGGGGCATAGGCCAGCAGCTACAGCTCCGATTCCACCCCTAGCCTGGGAACATCCATATGCCACAGTGTGGGCCTAAAAAGACAGAAAAAAAAATTTATTCATGGCTTAGAGCCTAGTCTGTTCCCTGGTGATTTTATAGCTCGGGCTTCCCTGGTCTTCTATTGTTGAACCTACATCATTTGCAAAATATAGCCTTAGAATTGGGAGTAATTAGCAATTTAGCAAATCCTAAAATGATTACTTAGGTCTATTCCTAGACTGGATTTTCACAAATAGGAATTAGTCATCTTTTTAATTGCCTAAACAAATTTTTCCCACCTTGGAAACTTTAGATGTTATATTGGGGTCATGAAGCTCGTTGTAGTTATTCCTTGATATCCATGGGGGATTGATTCCAGGATGCCTTGTGGTTATGAAAGTCCATGGATGCTCAAGGCCCTTGTATAAAATGGCATAGTATTTTCGTGTAAACTACACACATCCTCCCAGATACGCTAAATCATCTCTTGATTACATATAATACCTAATATGATGTAGTGTTATATAAATGGTTGTAAATATAAAAATACTTGCAAATTCAAGTTTGTTTTTTTGAAATTTTGTAAATTTATTTTTCCCAAATATATTTGATCTGAAGTTGTTTGAATCCACAGATGGAGAACCTGCTTGTGGATACAAAGTGTGGGCTGTATGTCTTTTTATTTATTTTTTCATTAAAGTATAGTTGACTTATAATGTTCTGTGAATTTCTGCTGTACAGCAAACTGACCCAGTCATACATATGTATACATTCTGTTTTTCGTTATCATCTTCCATCATGGTCTGTTACAAGTGATTTGATATAATTCCCTTTGCTAATGACCAGGACCCCATTGCTTATCCAGTCTAAATGTAATAATTTGCATCAACCCACCCCAAACTCCTGGTCCACCCCACCTGCTCCCCCCTTACCCCTCCCCCTTGGCCACCGCAAGTCCTATTCTCTTTGTCTATGGGACTGTTTCTGTTTTGGAAATATGTTCATTTGTGCCATATTTTAAATTCCACCTATAAGTGATATACTTTGGTATTTGTCTTTCTTCCTGACTTACTTCACTAAGTATGAGAATCTCTAGTTGCATCCAGTTGCTAAAAATGGCATTATTTTATTCTTTTTAATGGCTAAGTAGTATTCCACTGTGTATATATACCGTATCTTCTTAACCCATTCATCTGTCAATGAATTTAGGTTGTTTCCATGTCTTGTGAATAGTGCTGTAATGAACATAGGGGTGCATGTATAATTCTGAATGAAAATTTTGTCTGGATGTATGCCTACATGTGGGATTGCTGGATCATATGGTTGTTCTGTATTTAGTTGTCTGAGGTGTCTCCACACTGTTTTGCAAAGTGGTTGCAGCAATTTACATTCCCACCAAAAGTATAGGAGCATTCCTTTTTCTTCACATGCTCTTAAGCATTTGTTATTTGTAAGTTTATTAATGATAGCCATTCTGACTGTCATGCAGTGGTACCTCATTATAGTTTTGATTTGCATATCTCTAATAATCTGTGATGTTGGGCATTTTTTTTTATGTGCCTATTGGACATCCATATGTCTTCTTTGGAGAAATATTTGTTTAGGACTTCTGCCCATTTTTAGATTGGATCGCTCATTTTTTTTTTTTTTTTTTTTTTTTTTTTTTTTTTTTTTTTTTTTTTTTTTTTTTTTTTTTTTTTTTTTTTTTTTTTTTTTTTTTTTTGCTGTTGAGTTGTATGAGTTTGTATATTTTGGAGATTAAGCCCTTGTCAGTTGTATCACTTGCAACTATTTTCTTGCATTCTATATGTTGTCTTTTAGTTTGTTTTACGGTTTCCTTACAAAAGCTTGTAAGTTTGGTTAGGTCCCATTTGTTTATTTTTGTTTTTATTCCTGTTGCCTTGGGAGACTGACCTAAGAAAACATTTGTAAGGTTGATGGCAGAGAATGATTTGCCTATGTTCTCTTCTAGGAGTTTTATGTTGTCTCTGTTTAAGTCTGTAAGCCATTTTGAGTTTATTTTTGGGCATGGTATAAGGACATGTTTTAGTTTCATTGATTTACATGGTGCTGTCTGGTTTTCCCAGTACCACATGCTGAAGAGACTGTCTTTTTCCCATTTTATATTCTTGCTTCTGTTGTTAAAGATTAATTGACCTAAGGTGTCTGGGTTTATTTCTGGGCTCTTTATTCTGTTCCATTGGTCTGTATGTCTGTTTTGTACCAGTACCACACTGTCTTGATTACTGTAGTTTTGTATTGTTGCCTGAAGTCTGGGAGAGTCAATGCCTCCTACTTGGCCTTTTTTTCCCCCCTCAGGATTGCTTTGGCAATTATGGGTCTTTTATGTTTTCATTTAAATTTTTGGATTATTGTTCCAGTAATGTGAAAATGTCATAAGTAATTTGATAGATATTGCATTGAATCTATAGATTGCTTTGGGTAGTATGGTCATTTTAATGATATTCTTCCATTTCATGAGCATGGAATATATTTTCATTTCTTTGAATCCTCTTTGATTTCCTTGACTAATGTTTTATAGCTCTCAGCATATAAACTTTTCACCTCCTTGGTCAGGTTTATTCCTAGGTATTTAATTTTTTGGGATTATATTTTAAAATGTATTATATTTTTATATTCCTTTTCTAATATTTCATTGTTAGTATACAAAAAATGCAACTGATTTCTAAATATTAATCTTGTATCCTGGCTACTTTGCTGAATTCATTGATCAGTTAAAGTAGTTTTTGTGTGGAGTCCTTAAGGTTTTGTATATGTAGGATCATGTCATCTGCATAGAGTGACAATTTTACCTCTTCCCTTTGAATTTGGATTCTTTTATTTCTTTTGTTTGTCTGAAAGCTATGTTGAATAAAAGTGGCGAGAGTGGGCATCCTTATCTTGTTCCAGATTTTAGCAGGAAGGCTTTCAGCTTTTCTCCACTGAATATCATATTGGTTGTGGGTTTGTCATAAATGGCTTTGATTATGTTGAGGTATATTCCCTCTATACACACTTTCTTAAGAGTTTTTATCATGAATTGATGTTGAATTTTATCAAATGCTTTTTCTGTGTGTATTGAGATGATCATGTGTTTTTTGACTTTTGTTAGTATGGTGTATAATGTTGATTGATTTACTTATGTTGAACTATATTTGTGAAGTTGGGATGAATCCCACTTGGTCATGGTGAATGATCTTTTTTATGTGTTGTTGGATTTGGTTGGCTAAAATTTTGTTGAGAATTTTTGCATCTATATTCATCAAAGATATTGGCCTATAATTTTCCTTTTTGGTAGTATCTTTGTCTAGTTTTGGATGATGGCATCTTCAGGGAATGTCTTTGGGAGTTTTTCCTCTTCTTCAGTCTTTTGGGAAAGTTTAGGAAGAATGGGTACAAGTTCTTCTTTGCATGTTTGGTAGAATTCACCTATGAAGTCATCTGGTCCTGGCCTTTTGTTTGTAGGGAGTTTTTATTACATATTGAATTTGGTTTCTAGTGATTGGTCTGTTCAGTTGGTCTGTTTCTTCTTCATTCAGTTTTGGTGAGCTGTATGTGTCTAGAAATTTCTCCATTTCTTCTGGGTTGTCAGTTTTGTTTGCATATAATCGTTCACTGTGTTCACTTATGGATTTTTGTGTTTCTGCAGTGTCTATTGAGATGTCTCCTTTTCTTATTTCTTATTTTGTTAGTTTAGTTCTCTCTCTCTCTCTCTCCCTCTCTCTCTCTCTCACTCTTCTTCTTGATGAGTCTGGCTAGGGGTTTGTCAATTTGGTTCATGCTTTCAAAGAACCAGCTCTTGGATTTATTATGTCTATTGTTTTTGAGTTTTTATTTTATTGACTTCCTCTCTGATTTTATGATTTTCTTCCTCCTACAAAGTTTAGGTTTTGTTTGTTCTTATTTTTTTTAATTATTTTAGATGATAAGTTAGGTTGTTAATTTGAGATTTTTCTTTTTCTTTTTGAGTAAGGCCTATATTGCTATGAACGTCCCTCTAAGAACTGCTTTTGTGGCAACCCATAGATTTTGAATGGTTGTGTTTTCATTGTTGTTAGTCTTGAGGTGTTTTTCAATTTCCTTTTTGATTTCCTTGTTGACCCATTGGTTTTTTTAGTAGCATCCTGTTTAGTCTCAATGTAGTCAGTTTTTTCACATCTTTTCCTGTGGTTGATTTCTAGTTTTATGCCATTATGGTCAGAGAAGATACTTGAAATAATTTCTATATCCTTAAATTTGTTGAGGTTATTTTGTGCCCCAGTATGTGGTCAATCTTTAAGAATGTTCCGTGTACACTTGAAAGGAATGTATATTCTAATTTTTTTTGGATTTAATGTCCTGAAAATACCAGTTAGGCCTAACTGTTCTATTTTGTCATTTAGGATCTCAGTCGCTTTGTTGATTTTCTGTCTAGAGGATATATCCATTCATGTGAGTGGGGTGTTAAAGTCTCCTATTTTTACTGTATCCACCATCAATTTCTCCTTTCATGTCTTTTAGTACTTGGATATATTGGGTATGCCTATATTAGGGGCGTATATATTGCTGAGTATAATATCCTCTTTTGAAATTGATCCTTTTATCATTATTATCCTTCTTTGTGGTCTTAGTTTTTTGGGGTTTTTTTGTTTGTTTGTTTGTCTTTTTGCCTTTTATCTAGAGCTGCACCCACAGCATATGGAGGTTCCCAGGTTAGGGGTCTAACAGGAACTGTAGCTGCAGCTGCCGGCCTTTGCCACAGCCACAGCAACGTGGATCCGAGCTGTGTCTGCAACCTACACCACAGCTCACGGCAATGCCAGATCCTTAACCCAGTGGGCAAGGCCAGGGATCGAACCTGCAACCTCATGGTTCTTAGTCGGATTGTTAACCACTGAGCCACGAAGGGAACTCCTGTGGTCTTAGTTTTAATGTCTATTTTGTCTGATAAGAGTATTGCAACTCCTGCTTTCCTGTCTTCTCTATTCTCATGAAACATCATTTTCACCCCCTCACTTTCAATTTATATGTGTCCTATGCCCTAAGGTGAGTATCTTATAGGCAGTACATCATAGGCTCTTTATTTTTAATCCAGTCGGCCATTCTATGTCTTTTGATTGGAGCCTACATTCCATTTAATTTAAGGTAATTATTGATAAAGATGTATTTATTGCTGTTTTAAACCTTGTTTTCCAGTTTAGTCTGTTTCCCCCCTGTTCTTTTCTTTTCTTTTCTTTTTTTCTATGCTTGTGTCCTCTTTTTAGTTTTTATGAATGTGTTGTTTGGTTTTGATTTGTGGTTGCCCTATTTTTTTAAATATGTTAACCCCTTCCTATATCTGCTTGCTTTAGCCTGATAATCATATAAGTTCAAACACATTCTCAAAAAAGTCTAGATTTCTTACTTTCCTTCCCCACAGTTTTATGATTTTGATGTCCTTTTTTACATCTTCTTATTTATCCCTTTGCTATGCCTTGTGTGTATCACCGCTTTTACAAACATGCTTTCTTTTTCTTTTTGATTTGTATACTGGCTTATTGAAGTGATTAATTTCCAATGTGATTTCCTCTATCGTATATCTTCTTGCTACTTTCCTACCTAGAGGAGAACTTTCAGCAACTTTTTTTTAAAGAAATTGTTTTAATATTGCTGTATTCTTTTAGTTCTTTCTTTTCCTGGAAAATCTTTAATTCTCCTTATATTTTAAATGATATTCTTGCTTGGTAGAGTATTCTAGCCTGCAAACTTTTCTCTTTTAGAACTTTGAATATATCTTGCCACTCTCTTCTGGACTGTGGCATTTCTATAGAGAAATCAGCTGACAGCCTTATGGGGTTTCACTTATAATTAACTTTTTTTTTCTCTTGGATTGCCTTTAGAATCCTCTCTTTTATCTTTAACTTTTGCCATTTTTATTATAATATGTTTTGGTACAGGTCTCTTTGGTTTCAACTTGTTAGGGGCTCTCTGTGCTTCCTGTATCTTGATGTCAGATTCCTTCAGATTTGGAAAGTTTTCGGACATAATTTCTTCAAATACATTTTCAATCCCCTTTTTTCTTCTCCTAGAATTCCTATTATGCATAAATCAGGCCACTTTATATTATCCCATAGGTCTCTTATATTGCTTTCATGTTTTTTATTTGGTTTTCTGTCTGCTGTCCTGATTATGTGATTTCCATTATTCTATCTTCCAAGTCACTTATTCGTTCCTCTGTGTTGTTCATTCTGCTGTTTGATGCATTTAACTCAGCTTGCATCTCTGCAAATGAATTTTCTAATTCTTTCTTGCCTCCTCCTTATAGTTTCTATTTCCATTTTAAAGTAATCTGCATTACTGTTGTTACCCATTCTTAATTCCTTCAGTATTTTTGTTATCTCCTTCTTGAACTCAGTGTCTCCTCTTATTAGACTACCAAGGTCTGTTTCATTGTTTACTTCTTCAGAGGAATTCTCTTCTTATAACTGCGAATGGTTCCTGTGCCTTTTCATTTTGCTTGTATACTTTTTTTTTAGTCTGTGAGTTAGAGAAAACATTTATCTACTGCAGACCTGATGGGCTGTTTATATGTGGGAGTGTCCTTGGATAGCTTGTGTAGGCTTACTAATTTTTTGTTTGTTTGGCACGAGGGCTGTTTTTGGTTTGGATGCATGCTGTCTCTTTCCTCAGTGTTTGCAGTTGATAGGGTGCATGAAGGTATTATGATCTACCTGCGCTTCCTAGGAGGTCGGGGCAATAGGCAGCACTTGCAGGCAGCATCTGGTGCTGAGCCTTTTCCAGTGGTGGGGACCCACAGAGAGTTGGGGACTCACAGAGAGTTGGTGGCTGCAGGCTGTTCCTGGTTGAAAGGCCCTCAGCAGTGGCAGTGCTCCTCAGGAAAATGAGAGTGGTGCCCAGATCCCTTGGCAGAGGCAATGGCACAGTGTTTCTGTTTCCAGGGAAGTGAGGGATATGTACAGAGCTCGGTTGCAAGGCCCTCCTTGGCAGTGACCCTTGAGGTGACTGGGGACACCAGTGGTGCCTGGTCATTGGAAACTTAGTGGTGCTGGGCTGTGCATACCTCTGGAATCCATGATCACTATCGTGGTTTGTACCCACTCCATAGATCATGCACAAGGCTTTCTGCCACCTGAGAGCCCATGCGTGGACAGAGAAAGATGTTCCTATGTCAGTATCATCTCTCCTTCTCTTGCCCTCCCCAACAATGGTGCCTTGCTTCTCTGGCAGGCCCAGGCCTCCTGCTGTGCTCCCTAGGCTGTGGCTCACTGCTCCCTAGTACCCTCAGGCTGTTGCACACAGCCAACCCTCATCCTCTCCCAGGAACTGACCTCTGTAGGTGGAGTCTCAGCACCCAGCCCTCACCCGGGTGTCTCAAGCTGTGGTGTCCCTGTCAGTCATACTAATGTTCGGTGTAGCTCTCTCTCTGCTTTTCTGCTGCACTTTTCTTCAAGGCTTTGAGGTTCCCTCTCCATCCCAGCTGATCTCAGCTTCAGTTAGGTGGGCTCCTAGGGTACGGATTTCTTTCCTCTTTCACAGCTCCCTCCCAGGAGTACTAGTCCCATAGTGAATCGTTCTTTTTTTTTTCTCTTCTCTCTCTTTTTCCTTTTGTCCTACCAGTTATGTGGAGGATTTCTGGCCCTTTTAGAAGGTCTAAGGCCTTCTGACAGTGTTCAATAGATGTTTTGTGCAAATCATACATGTAGATGGGTTTTTTTGAATATTTGTGCAGGATAAGGTGAGTGTCATGTCTTACTCCTCTGCCGTCTTTTATTTTATTTTATTTTATTTTATTTTTTTGCTTTCTTTAGGGTAGCTCCTGTGGCATATGTAGGTTCCCAGGCTAGGGGTCTAATCGGAGCTGTTGCTGCAGGCCTACGCCACAGCCACAGCAATGCCAGATCTGAGCCACGTCTGTGACCTACACCACAGCTCATGGCAATACCAGATCCTTAACCCACTGAACGAGGCCAGGGATCAAACCCACAACCTCATGTTTCCTAGTCAGATTCATTTCAACTGTGCCATGACAAGAACTCCCTCCTCTGCCATCCTGATCCCCAGGGTGGGCTGTATAATGTTTTACTTTGGGATTTTATTACTAGAAGGATAAACGTGTGTGTGTGTGTGTGTGTGTACTTGAACACACACATGTGCACTCATATATCTCTGTGCTCATAGGTGAAGAATATGAACAGAGAGAAGGAAACTGCAAAAGAAAGACCATTTTTCAGAGTTGTTTCTTACTTTTTTTTAAGATAGACAATCTTTGGGAAGATAGTAAGAATTACAATTGGGAGTCAGTTTTATTCTTTACACTTTTGTTTTTAGTTTTTATTGGTGCAATATATTACCTCAGTTTCTTGTTGTTCAATGCGTAACTCAGAAAAGATGGAATAGCTTGGTAGAATCCTCTTGGTTTTTTGTTTTTTTTTTTTGTCAGCCTAAGAAGTAAGTGTAGGCATTTTTCCTTCTCCCCCTCCCCACCAAGCAATTTAATGATTAAAGTCTGCAACTTTTCAGGGATAACTACTGGTAAGTTTCAAGAGATAGTAATGATAATAGAAAGGTAATAACTGCCATTCTTGGCTCACCTCCAGAACAGGGCTGTATAAGGTTTCTGATGGTTTTATTAAGAATTATACCTAATAAGCCCTGCCTCAGGCTGTTATGGTATCATCAGTGATAACATGGCCAAGTACCCCTCCTCCCCCATCAGAAACAGTGCTCCATGCTCTGAAACTGTGGACATGTGCCTATTCATATCAAAGCTAGGCAAGAATAGGAAGTCTTCTATGTGGCCAATGACTATTTTAAATAGGTAATTATAAATGCATCTATATGAGGAATAGAGTGATATCACTAAGACATTATTGAAGTAAATTTATTGGCATTCATGGTATGTGGTAGAAAGAAAATCATTTGCTACAGACCGATCTATAAAATAAACCAAAACTTGGTTTTTGTAGAAAATAATATGTAGAGTGATTTCTGCAAGAAAGTGGATCTGAAAGTAATAGTGCCTATGGTGGTAGGTAGGTTGCAACATCTGCATGTGTCAGAAAAATTTTCTTGTGTTTTTTCCCAAATGTCTGTCACACTGACAGACACATGAAATACATTCAATATGTATTTTAATCATTAGTATTGTAAAGCAAATAGTTACGTGCCTACCAAGTGAAATTTGGTTAATAAATGGGGACATTTATACATTTTATATTACTCTTAATATATATCAAAAATAGAACTAGAATTATCAGAATAGTTGTTAGGCTTTAAAGTTCACATACATGGCCCCTTATGTCAGTTATATGAGATCAGATAATTGAAAGGACACATGAAAAACCATGTAAGGCTTCAATAAAGATAAGTGATACAATACAATGGGAGGAGGAATGCACAGGCAAGTATCAGGGAGGTCCAGGGTCTGCAGGTACAATTCCTGGCAACTTTCTCAAGAACACAGGACATGGTTTGTTTTCAGATCATGAACCTATAAGAAACAGGCAAATCACCTTAGTCTCAAGGGATCTAAAATACTGAAAAATAGGAATAGGGATTAAGATGGCAGAATAGGACTGGAGCTCAACTTCTCTCCCAAAAAACAACAAAACTAAAATCAAATCCTGAGCAACCTTCAACCAAATGGACTGTAAACTTCCAAAAAAGATACTCTACTCCGGAAGACAAAGAGGAGACCACATCAAGAGGTAGGAGGGGTGATTACACGATAGAAGCAACCCCATACCTCGCTAGTGGGAAGCCCCACAGACTGAAAAGTAACTATCACAGAGACTCAGTTACAGGACTGAGAGTTCTGAGACCCATGTCAAATCCGCATCCCTGGGGATTGGGCACAGGGAGAAAGAGCCCACGGAGCATCTGGCAATGAAGGCCAGTGGGGCTTGTGTGAAGGAGCACCACAGGACTGGGGGAAAAGAGGAGACCCCATTCTTGAAAGGCGCACACAGACTTTCATGTGCACTGGGTCCCAGGGAAAAACAGTCTCCAAAAGGAATCCAGGTGGAGCCTGACTGCAATTCTTGGAGGATATCCTGGGAAAACAGGGGTGACTGTGGCTTGTTTTGGGGGAAGGGCTTTGGAGGTGAAACTCTCAGGAATATTCATTAGCTTGCATTTCTCTGGATGTGGCCATTTTTGGGAAAATCTGGTCCCTCCCGTCAGTGCTGAGAAGCCCCAGGTAAAACAAAAATCCAGATGGGACTACAGCCCCACCCATCAGTAAACAGGCTGCCTAAAGACCCCTCAGGCACACAGCCAGCCTCTAATCTCATCCAGAGACAAAGTCCCATCCATCAGAGGGATAGGAATCAACCCCACCTACCAGTGGACAGGCACCCATCCCTCCCATCAGGAAGCCTACAGCAAGCCCCCCACCACATACCAACTTTAGCCATGGGGGAGGCAAACACCAGAACTAAGACTACAACTCTATTGTCAGCAAAAAGATCACCACACCAAAAACCTATAAAAATGAAAAGACAGAAAACTATAACTCAGATAAGGGAGAAAGAAAAGAGCTCAGAAAAACAGCTCAGTGATGAGGAGATTATCAGCCTCCCAGAAAGAGACTTTAGACTGTTGATGCTGAAGATGATGCAAGGCATTGGAAATAAACTGGAGGCAAAGATTGATAATTTACAGGAAACACTGAGCAAGGAAATACAAAAGGTAAAAATTAAACAAGAAGAGATGCAAAATACAATAACTGAAATAAAAAATTCATTAGAAGCAGCCAACAGTAGAATACAGGAGGCAGAAGAACAAATCAGCAAGGTGGAGGACAGATTAGTGGAAATCACTAATGCAGAAGAGAAAAGAGATAAAAAATTGAAAGGAAATGAGCAGAGTCTCAGAGAACTCTGGGATAATGTTAAACACACCAACATCTGTATTATAGGGTTGCCAGAGGAGAAGAGAGAGAAAAGGGCACAGAAAAAATATTCGAAGGGATAATAGCCGAAAATTTTCCTAATACAGGAAAGGAACCACTTACTCAAATCCAGGAAGTGTGAGTACCATGTAAAATAAACCCAAGGAGGACCACACCCTGAGACACATATTAATCAAAATGACCAAAATTAAAGACAAAGAGAAAGTATCGAAAGCAGCTAGGGAAAAGAAACAAATGACATACAAGGGAACCTCAATAAGGTTATCAGTAGATTTTTCAGCTGAAACTCTGCAGGCCAGAAGGGAGTGGCATGATATACTTAATGTGATGAAACGGGAAATCTTCCAATCAAGATTATTTTACCCAGCAAGGTACTCATTCAGATTTGAAGGAGAGATCAAAACCTTTACCGATAAGCAGAAGCTAAGAGATTTCTGCAACACTAAACCAGCTTTACAGCAAATCTTAAAGGAACTTCTCTAGGCAGAAAAGAAAAGGCCACAATCAGAAACAAAAACACCACAAATGACAAGCCTCACCAGTAAAGTCATATATACAGTAAAGATATTAAATCATCCATGCACAATTATGCTACCAAAATCAGAAATCGTGAGAAGAGACCACAAATGCAGGACACTAGAGAAGCACATACAATTAAGAAACCAACAACTTAATACAATCTCAGTTATATATAGACTCCTATATCAAAACTTCAGGGTAACTGCAAACCAAAAATCTACAATTGATACAAATAAACAAATAAGAAAAATCAACTCAAATACAACATTAAAGACAGTCATCTTCTGAGAGGAAACAAGAGAATAAGGGAAGAAAAAAAGAGCAACAAATACCCCAAACAGTTAATACAAGGGCAATAAGAACATATATATCAATAATTACCTTAAATGTTAATAGACTGAAAGCTCCAACCAAAATACATAGACTAGCTGAATGGATACAAATACAAGACCCATACATATATGCTGTCTTCAAGAGACCCACTTCACTTCTAGGGACACATACAAATTGAAAGTGAGAGGATGGAAGAAAATATTCCATGCAAACGGGAATCAAAAGAAAGCCAGAGTAGCAATACTCCTATCAGACAAAATAGACCTTAAAATGAAGAACATTTTAAGAGACAAGGAAGGGCACTACATAATGATCAAAGGATCAATCCAAGAAGAAGATATAACAATTTTAAATATCTATGCACCCAACGTAGATCACCACAATATATAAGGCAACTGCTAACGATGTTAAAAGGAGAAATCGACAATAACACAGTCATAGTGGGGGACTTTTAACACCCCACTTACAGCAATGGATAGATCATCCAGACAGAAAATCAATAAGTAAACACAGGCCCTGAATGAAGCATTAGATCAGACGGACTTTACAGATATTTATAGGACATTCCATCCAAAAGCAACAGAATACACATTCTTCTCAAGTGCGCACAGAACATTCTCTAAGATTGATCATATCGTGGGCTACAAATCAAGCCTTGGTAACTTTAAGAAAATTGAAATCATATCAAGCATCTTCTCTGACCACATTGCTATACAACTGGAAATCAACAACAAGAAAAAAAATTGGCAAATAATACAAACACGTGGAGACTAAACAACATGCTACTAAACACCAATGGATCACTGAAGAAATCAAAGAGGAAATTAAAAAAATACCTAGAAGCAAATGACAACAAAAATATGACACTCTAAAATAGTGAAAAATATAGCTCAATTCAGCCTGTGTAACCATAGAGATCACTTGCAAATCATAAACCCACAGCTTTTCAATAAGCAATGTAAACACACTGATACACAGTAGTTTGGTCTTTAAGAATCATATTAAAATCACTAGCCAATAACTTTCATCTCTGTCTTGGCCAAGGTTTAGTGCCATGGTCCTGAATATTGGTGGCGATATGCAAAGAGCTATACAAGCTACTGCACATTAGTCTATCCTTACTCAGCACCTTCATGAATATTGGAGAATGGTACCCTCCTGGTGTAATCTGAAGGCGTAGATAAGGATTCCTCCTCTGGGAACACAACCCAGAAACACAGTTTGGGCAATAAAAGTGCACTGACCACTGGCCCCTATTTATTTCTAATGGGTGTTTCTTCTCTGAGTTCCCAAACTGTATTTTAGTTTATGGTGGACATGAGGCAAGAAAAACATGTGGAAGAACCATAATCTGGACATTTGACATTTCCACAAGTGTGACCCATGCATCAGGGCACAGGTCCAACTGAAGGCCATGGTCAGAGTCTTAGACTAGCAGGAACATATGTTAAATTGAGATTTTTTTGATGACATCTATTTCTGAACATTCTGGATAGTGTATATCCCAAAACTCTAAACTATCACACTGATAATGTCGGTAGAGTCTGATGAGAAGAGATGTGGGGATATTAGTATAGGGAGAGCAAGGCAAGCAGATCTCTAGATAGTAATGTCTAGATGGTAAATCATTACAAAATATTTAATGTGTAAAGAAACAAATGATTATTGCAAGTCCCACCAGTCACTTTGTGTTCAGAGACAGGATGTGATTTTGGAATGCTTTTGAGAATAAGGCTAAGTCTTGATTTTGTGACAACTTGATGCCAGGAAGGTTCAAGGCAGTAGGTCAAATGCAGAAGAATCAGGGCTCCATCCAAGTACTGGAACAGTGGTTTAAAGTGAGCATTTGGTCCCAGCCATGAGGCACAGGCCAAGATATCACACCAGATGGGACAGAAGGTAAGCATGGGAATAGTAGATATAACACTTTGATGCTTGCTTATTCATCCTATAGAACTTGCTGTTTATAATCTGGCCTAATTAAAATGGCACTGAGAAGCAAAATAGCATAGCAATTAAGAGCCAAATTCTGATGCCAGAGGTCTGATTCAAATCCTGGCTCTGTGACTTTTCACCCATGTGTCCTGTGTTATTAGCTTTGAACACTTTTTTTGCTCCAGTTTCTCTATAAAATAAAGAAAATAATAGAACATACTTCAAAGGAGTGTTTTTAGAATTAAATGACATAATAATAAAAGTAAGCTTTTTAGAAAAATATATAGCCCTATACGCATAAGCATCTCAACAACAACAACCACAAAAAAGCAACATCCAGCTAAAATATGGGCAGAGGATCCAAAGAGACATTTCTTCAAAGAAGATACAGAAAGGGCCAATAAATACATGAAATGGTACTCAACACTATTAATCGTCATGGAAATGCAAATCAAAACCACAATGATTTACCACTTAACATGTGCTAGGATGGCTAAATTATAAAAGACAGATAACTAAGTGTGAACAAGGATATGGAGAAAGTGGAACCCTCATGCTTTGATCATAGGATTATAAAATTATGCAGCCTCTTTGGGAAACAATTTGGCAGTTCCTCAAAATGTTAAACACGAGTTACCACATGACTCAGAAATCTACTCCAAGGTATATACCCAGGATAATTGAAAATTATGTCCACACAAAACCATGGGCATGAATGTCCATAGCAGCATTATTGATAATAACCCCCAAACGAAAAAAACACAGTCACTAGTCATTTTTCTTATTATTCCCAGAGGCTAGAATGGAGTTAAGCTATAGCAGTGAGATAGAGCAAGGCTCCATGTTTTAAAGAGCCCATTGCCTCTGCTCTAATGTGGCTGGTTAAAGCAATTCCTCTTCCTTTCATCAATTTCCATGCCCTGCTGAAGAGTTTGTATCAACAACTCCCATTCAGGAGTTCCTGTTGTAGCTCAATGGTAAGAAACCTAACTAGCCTCCATGAGGACCGCAGGTTAGATTCCTGGCCCTGCTCAGTGGGTTAAGGATCCAGCTTTGCCATGAGCTGTGGTGTAGGCCACAGATGCCACTGGGATCTGACATTACTGTGGCATATGCCGGCAGCTGCAGCTCTTGAGTCAGCCCCAGCCTGGGAACTTATATATGCTGCAGGTGTGATCCTAAAAAGACCAAAAAAAAAAAAAAAAAGATTCCCATTCAAAGCTATGCTTCCTGATGCCCTGCTGACCTCTCTGGCTCCTAAGACTGAACTGTTTTCTTTTGGTGAATTTTATGCCGGGTATTGATCTGGGTCAGCTTACTGTCCTGACCATAACTGCTAGATTTGTTAGCTCCATGCAGGTAGGAGTTCCATCTATTTTATTTATTACTGGATACTTAATATCTAACAGAGCACCTGAAACTTAGTAGCAACATAATCAATGCTTTGTTTAAGGAAGGATTTAGCCTCCCCACATGAATCCAGTGTTTGAGTCTTCTCTTTTGGAAATAACCTCTGGTTCCATTCTTTGATGCCAACCAGGGATCAATCCTTTTGTTAACTCTACTTTCATTTATTTAAGTTGATACCTTACCCACTTAAATTCAGTCCCTAGAATTCAACCTAGTAGAGCTTGGGACCTGTGGATGGAGCTCAGACATGAGGAATATTGAGAGGTCAGCATGGGAATCAAGGAAGTTATTGTGCCACTGACTTAGGAATCCATTGCATAACCAATGAAAACATAGAGTTGTTACCTCATTTCAGTTCTCTGATTTTGTGCTTATGTCAAGTGGCCTACATAATGAATTTAAAAATGACATAGGCAGTTATTGTGGAAAAAAGCTATGTCACATAGTAATGTGATATGATATTGATTATACCCTTAAACTATATTGAAATAATTTAAAGGCTTTTTTTCATTTTTTGTTCTTACTAAGTATATCTTACTATTGAAAATCCATCACAGTAATAACTTTAAGGATATACTATCATTGTCTAATAATAATATGGAGCCGAGTGTGTTCATTGAGGTTATTTGCTATATGTGGAAACTGCCCCTAGGAAGATGGTCACTTGCTCCAAATCATATTTAGAACACAGATGTAGCGTGTGTTCCCTCTGTTATATTAGAATGCTCTCAATGGACCTGTCATAATAAAGGGGAATGACTAGTCATTTCCCTTTGGAATATATAATGTATATCTCTTTCAGGAGCCAGGACCACTTATATAATGGTAATTAGCCATAGACCTTGGTGATGAGGTTTTTGTATTTTCCCATGGGGTATGTCTTCATACTTTGTGCTTCAGCCTCTACTGATTCATACATGGCTTCTTTCCTCCCTTCCTTCCTTTAGTCCTTCCTTACTTCTTTCCTTCCTTCCTTCCTTCCTTCCTTCCTTCCTTCCTCCTTCCTTCTTGTAAGGAAACACAACTATTGGCTCTGACCTTGTATGGTATTAAATTAATTGTGGTTTCGAGTAAAAAAATTGCTTTCCAAGCAGGATGGATTTTTTACTTATTTCATCAGGCACTGGTAGCAGGGAAGACTGAGAAGGTTTTAGTGACTTGGAATTTTCTTTTTATTATGCTATTGAACAAATTACAGAGCTAATGAGATTTATACTAAATGGAAAATCTCTGCATCATCTGCTGTTTTATGGGTCTTTCTTAGGGGAAAATTGTTGATATTTTTTCCCTCTCTTTACAATTAGACGGAGTTTTATTTTTAAATAATATTTTCTCTGAATGTAAAATGTAAAATATAAGCTCACATTTCTTTTTTTTTTTTTGCCTTTTTGTCATTTTATGGCCGCGAGTTTAT
Source organism: Catagonus wagneri (assembly GCA_004024745.2). NCBI lineage: Eukaryota > Metazoa > Chordata > Mammalia > Artiodactyla > Tayassuidae > Catagonus > Catagonus wagneri. The sequence goes on along the minus strand of PVHT020000521.1, from coordinate 12,600,417 downwards.
GGCTGCACCCGCGGCATGTGGAGGTTCCCAGGCTAGGGGTCTAATCGGAGCTGTGGCCACTGGCCTGCGCCGCAGCCACAGCAACGCAGGATCCGAGCAACGTCTGCAACCTACACCACAGCTCGCGGCAACGCCGGATCGTTAACCCACTGAGCAAGGGCAGGGATCGAACCCGCAACCTCATGGTTCCTAGTTGGATTCGTTAACCACTGCACCACGACGGGAACTCCATAAGCTCACATTTCTTCATGGGGAATACATTTGATATGGTAAACAAAATATATAGTTTACATCGTGTCTCCTGTACACTGTAATATTTAATCAACATAATACAATGGTATGAATGAGGTTTGATACTGGGAAACCCAAGTCAAATCATATTCTGCTAGGTTTAAATTTGGCAATTCACTTAGTGTCTCAGCCTGCTTTCTTAGATGAAAAAATGTCAATACTTCTGTGAATTATATGTTCGGTTAAATAAACATGTGGGAGCTACTAGATTAATTCCTAGAACATTATACAAACTCAGTAGATAGTAGTGGTGTTGAAGTTGTCATTGAAGTTGAAAACCACATCCTTAACTCTATACTTTGCATAGAAAAATTAAAAAGTTGTTCTACGGGGAGATGAATTCTGTAGGATTATTAGAATATGTATTAAACTACCTCTAAACCTTCATTAGAGACTATTATAAGACTTGGAGATTTAATAAGAAAAGAAAATTAGGATTAGAAGGAATGTAGATTTGGTGAGAATAGCAAATCAGAAACCATTATAATGATAGGTCAGTGCTTTCATATGGACTTGATAAATGGGAAGAAGATCTTTCTAAATTTGACTGGGTGATAGTTTGTGGCAACGGAAGGAAGTTAAAATAATAGATGTGCACTGGCCATAATTCACATGGATAAATTATTTTATTTGGAAGTTTATCCATTTCCTTTTTTGCTCTCTCATCCTTCCCGAAGCCTTTTTGTTCCATTGTTAAAGTACTGCTGTCGCTCAGAAAGAAACTTATACCAGATAGACAGACCCAAATCAGATCTCAAAAGAGATGACTCTCCTTCTACACACAGTTGTTTTTTTTTTTTTTTTTTGAGTTTCTAAACAATAAAGGAAACTACTTTCTTATTACTTTGATATATATTTTTGTGGTGCTATGTGAGGCACCCAGGTTGCCGCTGAAATCTAGATAAATGATTCAATAAAGATACACAAGAATATAATAGAGGTTCATGTGGTTGAAAAAGATAAGACACACTACATTAACCCTCTCCATGAGAAATAAGACAAACATACACATCTATCTAAATACCTCTGCAATTGTGAGCTCAACGCATTTATATCATTGGCTGAAAAATCTGTTGCTCTTGGAGTATCCCCCTTGCTGAGATTTTTCTATTCAAAGCAAACTGCTAGTTTTAAGCAGTTCCTCGGCCAGGCAGCCATAAAGCAGCAGAGGAAAATAAGTCTGTGAGTATAAAACCTGCTGTTTGGTACAGAAAATAAAATATAGCATATTCTAAAGTAGTTGTGGTTTTTATCCCATGAAGCGCCTCTCTGCTCCAGAGACTTGGGGTAGCAATTCATCAGAATGAGTATCACCAGATCCCAGGCATGCCTGAGATTTTCCCTCAGAATGGGTCCTATTGAATCCATCCCTCTCCTGGTGTATTCCTCCTCCGTTTCTCAATATTTTAAATTCCCTTAGAGAAATACAATCTTTTGATTTTTGAGACTTAAAAATGTTTAACACACAAAAATAGCCCTAGAGAAGATGCTTCAAAGATATTGCAAGCATTTATTCAATATATTGTGTATCAGTACGTATACTTCTGTATGTACTGAAGGCCAGGTACCTTACTAGGTCCTGATGATAAAGCTTTAAACAAGACTCAGAGCTCAAAAGCACCTAGAAACCTCTGGTGCATATAAAGTCAATGAGCAGACACAGGGCTACTTTCCCAATAGAGGTAGGAAGAAAGTGTTAGAAGAGTATAAAGGGCAGAACTAATCCAATTTGAGATATCAAGGAAAGCTCCTTAAAAGAAAGGGCTTCCACTTGGGAACCCGGAAAAATGAGAGCTAGTTGAAAATGAGAGGGTAGTTTGTACAGGGCAGGGGGCCTGGGAAGGAGTAGGATCAGCCTTTCCTAAAAGAAATAAAATCTTGCCAGTCCCCGCTTTGGGTGAACTTCAAGTAAGTCAGTGTGACTGGAGCTTGAAGCCTACCTGGGAAGGGGGTAGGGTAATTCAGAGGAGGTGGGAGAAGGACTCAAGATTTTCCCACAAGGCTTTACATACTGGACCTTCTGGAAGTAGAGTCTGCAAGACTGGTGCATTCGACATAATTTGGGAGCTGGGTAGAAATGAAAACTCTGATGCAGGGGGTCTGGAGTGAAGCCTCCCAGTCTACAGTTCTAACAGACTCATATACCCACTTTTAGTGATAAATTTCTAACTACATTAAGAGTTTGCTCTTCATCCTCTAGACAATCTGTGGATGGATATGATTTGTACTTTATAATAAGTACCCTGGTTGCATCAAAGAGATTATATTTCTGGGCACGATGCTTTGTTCATAACAGTTACATGGACTGATGAATAATCAATAGGTGACACTTTATTAATCCTCAGTGTTCCAATTCTAAACCCATTTTTTTAACCAAAATCACTTTTAGTTAGGCTCTGTCTATGAAGACAGAAGGATTGAAATACACAAATTGCAGAAAGTATATGGCACTCGATTTATAGACAGTGGACTGAATTTTATGAAACATTTTCTATTCTGATCTATCCAGGATTGCTTTTATTGAACATCATTAATAGCCATTAATTTTTCATGGGTTTCTGATGAAATAAGATTGGAGTTTGGGCTGTGCTTAGACAATCCTGGGGGTCTTTGAATAATTGCCTACTGACTGTTGTGAAAATCCGCTCATTAGAGAGAGAAGAAGGTATCAGTGTTTGGCTACATATGGACGTTTACTTGGTAGACTCATTTTAGGGGAATTGGCCTCTCTTATTTCATCTGCTCTGAGTTTGGGGGTTGTCATAAAAAGTAGAAAGCGGGTATTTTAAATTATTTTTTTTTGAGGGGAAGAGAAAATGAGAATCAGGGCACACAGCTGCCTATTTCTCAAGAATATTGTTCAGCTCAGAGCATTTAAGGCAAAGAATTCCTCCTAGGCTGTTGTTGATTATGACTTAGGAAAGGGCACCTGTCCGACCTGACAAGTGTACACAGAGCTGGAGGCTTCAATTTTCCATTAGTCACAAGAGCCCCCAAAGGTTAATTTGTTGTGGCACTTCCTGATTACTTTCTGTGTTCCTCTCATTCTGAGACTTCACATTCACCACCTGATTTAGGGGCTCTACTTAGCAACATATTGTCATTTTTCTCAACTTATTGGTTAACTTTGGTCCTGTGATCTCTGAGTGCAGCTCAATAGTGGAAATCAATTTTCTGTGTAGAGGAGTGGATGACACCTGGAAGATCTCTCTGCTTGGATGTGTTTGAGAGTTGTGTTGAATTGTTATCCCAAAAGGACAGAGTTTGGAGGTCTCATCACGTCGGTGACCTGGATGCAGGTCCGCTTAGTTGAGGCTCATTTTGGTTCCGTGTCTTAGGATGCTTTGTCTTCTCAAGTGCCCCATCACCTGCAAACTTTTTGAGGGACACTCACTACTACTTTAGTCC
>PVHT020000521.1:12536941-12595718 GCA_004024745.2 Catagonus wagneri | reverse complement strand
CTACTTTAGTCCATTTCTTTAAAAAGTTTTTTTTTTTTTTTTAATACTTGTGTATAAAAAAATCCCACACTGGGAGTTCCCTTCCTGGCTCAGTGGTTAACGAATCCTACTGAGAACCATGAGGTTGCGGGTTCGATCCCTGGCCTTGATCAGTGGGTTAAGGATCTGGCGTTGCCGTGAACTGTGGTGTAGGTTGCAGTCGTGGCTCGGATCCCGTGTTGCTGTGGCTGTGGTGTAGGCCGGCGGCTACAGCTCCTATTAGACCCCTAGCCTGGGAACCTCCATATGCCGCGGGTGCGGCTCTACATAAAAAGGCAAAAAGGCAAAAAAAAAAGAAAAAGAAAAATCCCACCCTGGGAATTCCTTTGGGGTGTGGTGGGTTTAAGGATCCAACCTTGTCACTGCAGTGGCTTGGGTGGCTGCTGTAGTGCGGTTTCGACCCCTGGCCTGGAAACTTCCACATGCCGTGGGGATGGCCAAAAAATTAAAATAAAATAAAATTCCACTCTGCCTACTCACATCCAGTGCCTCTAAAATAACCCAAATGTCTTGTCAAACCTCTGGGAAAAGCCCTCAGGTGGCTTGATCTGGCAGAAGAGAACTGATTATGGCCATGATCCCCCACTTGGCTTTTAAGCCTTTCTTTCTCTTACTACCTTGATTTCCATAAACTATGTGTAGTTTTTTTTTTAAATCATATTTTCTTTCTTTTCATTCATTTATTTAGAAACTTTATACCAAGAGGTTACTGGCCTTGGTAGGATTTTGAAACACATACTTGGAATCTAAGGACTAGGTTCTGGAAAATGTCCTCATCAAACTCGGCACTTGTTCATCCGCCCTCATCAGCCTCCAGCAATTCCATGTGAGACGTGCACGAGAGCACCTATGTCGCTACCCTCCCCTCACACATGCCTATAATATTCACAGTGCTTCTTATCGTTCCATTTTGTTATTAAAGCATTTAGGGACAGGAATTCATATTATGAATACCTTGTTATTGTAAATAATAGCAATTAGTAGTGACTTTTTGCCCCTGTAGCCTCAAGTTTCTCACCTATAAATGTAAATATTACAAACCTTGCAAATCTGAATTTCTGTGGAAGAAATGATCCTTCTTTGTGCTTAAGTACTAAGAAAGTACTGACATTTTTTGTTCTTTTCTCACTGTTAGTGTCAAAGAATGTATCATCTCCTATTGTCTTTGCTTCAGAACTGATTCTGATGCTATAATAACCCACCCACATGATCCAGGACATGTTGGTAGTGACTATTACTTGAGTCACCTTACTTGTTGTTCAGTTTAATTTAAGGGACATGGCTGGTTAGCTGTGTGGTGTTGAACACAGTTTACCATATTTCAAGGTTCACCCAGCTCTGGCAGGACGCACAGGACTCCCTGAATCATTCTGTCAGATCATTCTGTCATAGGATCAGAATTCTTGGACTTAAATCATGAATTGTCTGACTCCATCCCACCCTCCTGTGGCTCCTTAGGTTCACTGAATCCCAGGACCTTGATATTTATCCTCATTTTATGGCTTCAATTTCATGAAGGCTTCATTTCTCCTTTCTCTTGAACTTGGCTTTCCTCCTGACTGAAGCCTTGGTTCCTTTTCCCCTGACAGCATCTCTTAACAGCTCTTAGAGAAACACCCTTCCATACTTAAAATTACTCTCCCAAATTTCTTTGTCGTGTATTCTTCTGAAGATCAGTGCTGGATTTTCCCTGTATTAAACCAATAACCATTTAGAAAACAAAATATTAAGATATATTCTAGTCACATTAGAAATCAACATACACACCTTAGGCATAAATATTAAAAGAAATGTGGACAATCTACCTATCTCCAGACTCATCACATTGTAAGATTAAATATGTATAGCTTTTTTGCATGTCGATTATACCTCAAGAGGTATAATTATACCTCAAGAGGCTAAAAAAAAGAGAATGTGGGTCTAATTCAAACAGACATAATTAAACAAGAATAAAAAACCCAAGCATTTAAAAAGAATCATATAGAAAGATGCAACATATTAAAAAATTCTTCTACACTGATGGAGTTCAAAGTAATCCCAATAAAAATATGACTGAATATGTTTAAAATTTTAAAAAGTGTAGTGATAAGAATTCACATATTCACACAAAAAAATGACATATATGAAACAGGGAGAACACATAGGTTTTAAAATAGATGTCATAGAGATATTTGGCTAGCGTTTCATATCACATAATGTAAACTTAAAAAATAAAACTACAGATAGAATAAAAATGGTTGAATATTTTAAAAGTCACATCATATATCATCACATTTCTAAATGTGAAATCATAAAAGAAATGTGTGGTAAAGATGTATGCAAAGTATTCAAATAAATGCACACGACATATACCACATGTGGACAACTGAGGAAAACATAATTTTTCTTTTTTGCAAAACTGATGAAAGAAAATTTAATCCTTAATATATAAATTTACAGGGATTTATTTTGCTCTGTAAGGAGAAGATGAATATAAAATCTGGCATAGCACAGACAAAACATTAAGATTGGCAGAGTACAAAAGTGGAAATAGAAATAACCAATAGTTCTGAGAAGATATTTAACCTCACTGATATCTAATGACATAAAATTAATATAAAAGATTTTTTCTCACAGTCACATTGATAAATATTTAAATAACTTATCATGTATATATTTCTGCATAGCAAAGCATCTCAAAATATGGTGGCTTGAAACAAAGACTACTTATTTTTTCTCATGTCTCTTTACTTCAAGAGTTTGAACAGCAATTAATTCGCTCCAAGTGGCACTGGCTCAACTCCCCCGTCCTACTGGCTGCACTGAAAAGTCTTAGAAGACTTCACTCACATGTCTGGCTCATTATGCTCCTTCATGTTGCCTTATCTTTTTCCTGTGGTATTGTAGCATTTATTCACCAATCTCAATCTTATTTTTATTTATCACACGATGGCTGGCTTTCTAGAACAAAGTGGAAGATGCTGGTCTCTTAGGAGTTTGACCTAGAACCAGCCTAGCACCCCCTTGCAGCATTCTGTGGGTCAAAACAAGTGAAGATCTGTGGAGATTCAAAGGGAGGGATGGCATATGTGTAGAGGGATGAGAAGAATTGAGTACTTTTGTTTTTTTTGGCCGTGACAGCCCCAACCTCTTGAGCCACCAGGCAACTCCTTTTGAGAACTTTTTTGAAGACAACTGTAATTGGTATTCAGAGTTGTGGAGGGTAGAAGGAAACAGTCTCAAAAACTCTGTAGAAATGAACATGAGAATAGAATATTAAAAACACTTGAAATTACGTTTCAAACTATTTATAATTAACAATATCCATATAATGTGCCTTGGAGAGATATATTCTAGGAATCTATCTTACAGAAAACTGATATTTATAGAAACATATGAAAAAATTATTACTAATAGTAAAAATTAATGATTCAAATGCTTACCTTTGGAAAATAGGTTAACTAAAGTATGGGATAACCATATAATTAAGTACTGAGAAGGAAGCTTCTTAAATATTTGGGGTTTTCACTAAAATGGAAAAGTGTCCCAATTGAAATCCTATATTAATTCTTACTTATTCATCAAAAAAGCGGTTAGTGAATGTCAACTCTAAGTGCTAAAAGAAAGTTTTCTCTCTGACTTCAGATCAGAGTCTTTAGGACTTAGGATTATAACATTATGAGTCTTAATGCTGAATCCAGGAGATTTTTAACTTAGGCTCATTTTCAAATAAAACTTTAAAAATACATAGTTCTTTCCCACAGTCTGAAGCTTAATTTCTCTTGACACAAAATTAGTAGGAACTAATGTCTACAGCACTTAACTATGATAAGCCTATAACCAAAGAAAAATTATTTTCACTGTAGGATTTATAATTACCTTGGTTGATACATATTTGCAATGTACAATTCTTTTAGCGCTGCAGGTGCAGCATATGTAAATTCCCAGGCTAGGGGTCAAATTGGAGCTGCAGTTGCAGACCTACGCCACAGTCATAGCAACACAGAATCCAAGCCATGCCTGCAATCTACACCACAGCTCACCCCAATGCCCTCTCCTTAACCCACTGAACGAGGCCAGGGATCGAACCCACATCCTCAGGGATACTAGTTGGGTTTGTTACCACTGAGCCACAATGGAAATACCCCATCATGTGTAATTTTTAGCAAAAAAGAAAAACTAAAAATTTGTTTTCCTGTTTTATAAAATATAATTATCCAATCTTCCTAGTGCAAATTTCAAAATCAGCATTTATTTACTACACGATACATACTACTATGTAATCGGGATCTTTCAGAGACCCTCATGACATATTAACTATGGTACCTAAAGAATAAATGTGTCTCTGAGGAGTAAGCAAGTTCTCCACTGCCTTGCTCTTCATCTTTAACCCATTTGATCCTTGTAGTTTTTTGGCCCTGCAGCTGACTCTCAGCTCTTGCTCCACCTGGGGATTCAAGGAACCCCCCAAAAAAGAAAATACTCTTATTTCAAATGCAGCTTTATCTCCTGGCACATTGGCCAACATTGATAGCATAAAATTTTGGACATTGTACAAACATTCACTCTACCACTTAATTCCTTGGATTCTTATCTTCCTACTTATTATGAATAACATACAATGCTTATCTAAAGCATATGATTTACATATGTCTTCCTATTTTTAACTAATCCAGTGGAGGAGGTACTTGTGTTAGGTTGGGTGTTTTAGCAGCAGGACCTGAGGCAGGGGCTCTTGAGATAGTGACTTACTGAGAAATATTCTCCAGGAAGGGAAGTAAGAGAAGTGTGACAGGGCAGGAACAAAAAACTAAGCAAAACATGGTCTCCGCAGGTGGCTAGTATCAGCCTGATTCCACAGGAAACCCTGGAGCACACAAAGTACCACAGAGTTGTTCACAATTTGACCACAAGGAGGTGGGTGTTTGTATCCCTAACTCAGTCACTGGCTACTCATGGGGCAGGGGATGGTTAGTGAACTGTTAATAACCCCCACTCACAGCAGCTGGGCTGGGTGTGTGGTCCAGCACAGTGGATCAGAACAGGGCACCAAAGCATCCTCTGCAGTCCTATTATCCAGCCAGAATACCATATTTAGTAAGTAATAAAGAACAGCAGTAATGTCCCCCTTAACCCTAAATTTAACTGTTTTCTAGACTTGGAGGTTTGTTCTGATCCCTGGTAATTTGGCAAGCCTCAAAACTGCCTGTTCTCTCAATGCTAGAATCCAAGTGAAAAGTCTGCTTTGTAGAAAGAAGCCTGAGTACAGGGCATGTTCGAGGGATAAACAGCTATCTTCTGCTCCTCCATTTCTATCTCTTCACTGAATAAGAGGTCTTTCTTTCTTTCTTTCTTTCTGGCCATGCCCACAGCATGTGAAAGTTCTTGGTCCAGGGATCAAACCCATGCCACAGCAGAGACCAAGCTGCTGCAGTGCCAACACCAGATCCTCAACCTGCTGTGCCACAGGAGAACTCCTTTCTTTTTATTTTCTGCAACTGGATTAGGAGTAAGACTTTCAAGATCTGAGCTGAATCCCCAGGAATGCCAGGGATTCCTAAATTTGAGGAGTTAGGTTGTTATTGGGCAGGGAGGCACAGAATGTGGTAGGTAATATCCAGATCACTAGAGATACCGTGTTGCCACTGGCACCACATGATGAATGTTCAAGAACGTCAAGCTGTTACTATTTTAACATCACCATCTGAATCTGCTGTGCTGGAGCTTGCTGCATCCCAGTGACCAGGTAGCAACATCAGTCTATTTTAGCTCATTCCATTTGACACACCATTGAATAATAATGTGAGCTAATTTTAAGCAGTCTAGCAACCTGCCTTTGCATGCAATGTGCCCTTGCTGAGAATATTTTCACTGTGCACTGAAAAATTTACTGTTCCTGAGTGTACAACTTATTTTGATTAAAAATGATATATGATTTAATTTCACCTGTATATGTGACTAGAAGGGACCCAGTGTCTCCTCTGGAAATATTGTGACTTTCCTCCTAGAAGAGGGATACAGTACGGTGACTGGAGAAATATCGGGGAGACTATCAGACTTTTATTTTGTTTTGAGGTGGTTCCAAGTGACCATTTCATATGGCAGGACTCTATCTAAAGATGAGTGACTCAGGTGAAGGAGCGGTAATTTATTTTTTAACCTCAATCACTTTGTGTTATTTGGCAGTTTTCTGTTGGTAAATATCTCTCTTCATCCCTGAGTCATTTTGCCATGGCAAAGCTGAGTGAGTCTGTCAGGACCAAGCTGTCAGGGCTAATCACCACGGTTAGATGTGGTAATACTCCCATCTGTGGTGACTGAGATGTAAGAGCTCAACTGACTCACAAAATCCTCAAGCCTAATGCTCCTGTATTTACAATGATGCTGTGACTGGACAGACTGGCTAAAGAACTACTTTTCCCTTTTCCTTCTGGCCTCACTCATTCCTCCCACACCCATTTGTCTATATGTTATTTAGGAGCAATCTCTGTTTTCTTAGTCACTATCTCACTGGGGACATTTAGGGGGGAAAAGAAGCATACTTTTGCCTCTAAATCCAGGACTTGTCCCCCCATGTCTTTCTTTTTACAGATAGTACCTTCTTTCAGCCACATTTTTCTCTGCCTTAATTTCTTTAAAGAGGAGATGAATACCAAATACCTGTCACAGCCTTCCCACCTCCTCTTAGCTCCTTATCTCACAGTAAGTGTAGCTCTAACTTGTACAACTTCATTGAAGTCACTCTTGTCCATATAAACCATGTTTTTATAAATGCTAAAACTAATGGACACTAGTAAGTCAGTCCTTTGTTTCATCTCTTGAATTATTTAATGATGCTGTTTATTCCCCCTTTTAAACAAACCAAGCTGTCTAAACATTAATGGCCTTTTCTAATCAAGGCTTGGGATATTCCTCTCTTAATTGAATTTTTAGCCACCTTCTCCTGGCTGTGGCTTCTTGGTGTCATTGGAGGCACTCCTGATACTACATCTTAAACTTTGATGTTTCCCAGAGTTCCATGCTTGTTTCTTCACTTTTCTCATTCTTTAAAATGCCCTGGGAAATCTACCAACAACTATGGCTTCAAGTGTCACTGGCGTAAATTTTTTGCCAAGCCATCTATTTATTTACAATTATTTTCCTATTCATAACATTTAGAGGGTTCAGAGTATAACTGACCAGTGAGTGCCACTCATCATAGAATTCATTCCTTATCAAAAGATGTATGAATTTTCAGTCCTAGATACACCTTCTTACTTATATGATTCAAGAAATGTTGATTCCTCTTTGACATTTGCCTTTCTATGATCCTCCTTGTCATTCGGCTTAAGTTTCCAGTGCCTGACATAAAGTCTCTTGCACCGAGCACAGCACTGGGCACAAAGTAAGTTCTCAATATATTGGATTGCATGAAACTGAAAAGGATGCATAATGGGATTTAAGAAGATGTTGAACCAAGTGAAAGTAAGTATATGATAGCAGTGATGGCGGCTTGAGGTGTTGGGTGAACTGGTCAGAGAAACAAGAGTGCTGGTCCTAAGTTGTTGTATAACCTTGGAGACTATTCTTAACCAGATTCTCATTTTCTTCATCGATAATATGAGGGGTTTGGGCAATGTGATCCCTAAAGTCTCTTCCAACACTTAATAATCATGACCTGTCCTGTAGCAGAGAGAGGTCTCACTGCAGACTATCTCTGGGATTGTAGAAGCATGATGTAAAGAATCCCATGTAAGATATACACCCATATATTTTCTTCTCTAATACCTCAGTTGAAGGGATGCCACAGGGATGAGCTTGTCAGAAACTGATATTTCCCTCTTCATAAAATGTTTTCATTATTCCTCTTTGTAACTGAGTGTTCCCCAAAGAGTCTGCAAACTGCACAGATGCAGAAGCACACGTTGGAAGCTCTATCTGTCTGCCTTCCCATGGAGCAGTTGAGTAAAAAGTAAATGATGTGTCTAAACAGCAAACCTATTCTTTCCAAATATAGGCACTTAATTACTTCTCTCGTCATAATACCTGGGGGAGGAAGAGTATTTCTAGGTACTGAAATCCAAGCTGAGGTTTCAAATTAGATAGGTTATTTTGGAATTTAGCCAATTTAAGACATCCCCACACCTTTGATTTTTCTAATGAAATGCTTGAAATCAAAATTAAGAGATTGTATTTGCATATATTATTATGTGACAATGGGGTAGTTTTAAGTACTACTTTAAATAAGCAACAAAATGAAATTGATGAATATATACGGCAATAAGCTTATGACGATAAATATCCTGCAGGTGCTCTTTTTTTTTAATAATTAAACAACTCAGTATGTTCAGTCTTGGATATCTGCCCTGCTAATCTTAGTTTGCCTATAGCTTTGACTGTTAGTAATCTAAGCTCTTAACTCATCAGTATAGGCCTTAGCTCTGAAGAGAAACAGGAAGAAAGAAAGTTTGAACTTGGCTTCAGATTCACATCACAAAGCTAAACCCAAAGCAAGGAAGCCCTCCATTCCCTACCTCTACCTCCTTGAAATGTTTTCACTTGGAATCAACAGTTAATCAGCCAAACCAAAAAAAAAAAATGTTACTGTCACAGATTTCTCATTTTTTTCCTCAAGGTGAGGGGTAAATCTAACATGATAATATGGAACTTGAAATTGCATTGTTTTTCGTTGTAAATATACATGTTCATTGTAGAAACAAATACAGATAAAAAAACCAAAAGAAAAAAAATTCCCCTGCTTTGTCTGTCAGAGTCCTGGCAGTAAACAGACAGCACACTCCAAAGGTTTATTTCATAGAAAGGGGTTTGACAATGGGACTATTTACAGGAGTGTGGACAGGGTTAAGAGAACCCCAAAGGGACAGCAAAATACCCAGAGTCTAACATGCTTGGGAAATTGTTACAATTCCGCTGCTTACAAGGGCACAGGGAGGGGAGAGTGTTCCTGAAACTGGACTAGAATTATAACCTTGGAAGAGTGGTCATCCAATTCATTCTATGTAATGAGTTCATACATGGAAATGAAAACCCCAGCCAGACAGGAGGAGGCAGGAAAATAAATCACCCAACCTTGTTATCCTGCAGGGTCATCTCTGAGATTGCCTCTCACTGGCTGAACCAGGAGGCGGCAAGAGAGTCTGAGACATGGAATCTGTAGAAAACAACACCCAACGCCTTGGTGGAGAACAGATGTAAAAGAGCAGAGAGGAGTTCCCATTGTGGCCGAGTGGGTTAAGAACCCATCACAGTGTCCCTGAGGATATGGGTTCAATCCCTGGCCTTGCTCAGTGGGTTAAGGGTCTGGTGTTGCTGTGAGCTGTGGTGTAGGTTGCAGATGTGGCTTGGATCTGGCATTGTTGTGGAAGTGATGTAGGCTGGCAGCTGCAGTTCTGATTCAACCCTTAGCCTTGGAACTTCCATATGCCATATGTGTGGCCCTAAAAAGACAAAAAAGAAAAAAAAAGAAAAAGAACAGAGAGTTACCAACATACCAATGATCCTGTCACCTAGGAATATCCACTGTTAAGGTGATGGTATAAATCTCTCCGGACTCACCTCCTGTAATGGTTATAGCAGCTCTTTTTACCATTGCACTCTGTCCAATTAAGAGTTTGTGTGTACATGTCAGTCTTTCAAAAGGAGGATTATTCTTCTGCTAGAAGAATCAGAAGAACCATCTTATCTTCTTGTCAGTAGAAATTAAGTTATTTTTCACAAATGTTCTCATCGGACGATCACCCTCTGTGTTGAGTAGACTTTACTGAATTAAATCTTATGGATTAAGTAAAAAGACATGGTCCTGGAATCCAGGTCAACTTTAGTCAATTTATTTAACCTTCTTAAGAATGATTTAGCAAAAATGTTGATCATTGTTTTATCTCATGCAGTTCTGAATCTTCATGGCTATTGACTGGGATGATGAAAACCAAAGTTCAAAGTTAATATTTTTTCAAAGGAAATACAAGTTTTCTTTTTTATCTCTGACCATGATGCTCATGGGGAGAACTGCATCCTAATGGTGTCTAGTGGCCAAGTGCTACCACATAGCCTCTGTGACTGGGACATGACAATGTTCTCAGGAAACCAGTCCTTCAGTAGTACTTCTGGTCTACAGAGGACAGATTCTCTGGGTGTATTAACTGTGCTGGCACCTATCTGGGCAATACATCTATTACTACCTTGGTAAACAGTGTCCCTTGGGCCTCTCACTAGATAGAGTCAGCTAGTTAGGGTTCTGGTTTCAAAGAGTACATCTACTCTAGAATGCTCATCCACCTGAGACATTTGATCCTTTCCTCCTCTCTTCCCCATGATAGATCAGGTATCTTACATCGCTTAGTGTGAGCCACCACTTTATTCAAGCTTCTCAAAACCAATGAGCATGCATGAGCACTGTGTCCCAGGGTATTTTTTTTATAGGCTGCAATTCCAGAATTAAAAATTTTGTATAATACGTGAATGTTCTCATATTGGTTTCTCATATTCATTTTATTTTTCATTCTGCATTTCTTGATCTAGCATTCTCAGCATCCAGTCTCACAAACACTTTCCATGTTCTTACTCCTACGCTTAGACTAGGTCCTGCAACTCATTCCACAAACTGTCCCATTTTCTTTCTTATCAAGCCCCAGACTCTTTGTCAGGACGGGGTTAGGTTGTGAGCTGACCTATTTAGTGGTCTGATATATAAGAAGGTAGGTGGAGCTCATACGCTGAAGGGAGCACACATTGTCTAACAAAATGCTTTACCTTCCCAAAGGAGAACCCTAAATAAGAGAGGGGTGGACTAGAGAGTTCCCTGGTGACCTAGCAGTTAAGGATCAGTATTGTCATTGCTGTCGGTAAGGTTCGATCCGTGGCCTGGGAATTTTGTATGCTGTGGGTGCAGCCAAAAGAGAGAGGGAGAAAGGTGGAAGAGGAGGGAGGGAGAGAGAGAGAGGGAGGGAGGAACAGACTAGTGGAGACCTGTACTGTTCAGAGATGTATGAGGATTCAAGACTTCCACCTTCTCCACCCCAGGTAAACATTCCAAGTCTCCAGGTCGTATTCTTTCACAATCAGGGCCCTGAATCAGCAGAGCAGATCTGCTAAGGTGAATAGTTCACTTTTTTTTCTGGAGTTCTGCTAATGTTAGGATGCTAACTCTGCTAATAGGTTGTTTTTTTTTTTTTTTGACAATGTATACAGGAAATTTACTGGGGAGAATTTCCAGGAATAAGATTTGTGTAGGTCATGGAAAACAGGGTTGAGGAGAAGGAGCAGTTTAATTGTAATGCTGCCACAACGAACATCTGAGCTGATTCAAAGGGAAGCTTTGGAATTAGAGTTTTCTAGTTTCCCTTCATGGAGGCATTTGTACGCCCCTCATCAGTAATTGGGATGGGCTGCCCTCTAGGTGGAGGCAGGCTTCCACTGACAGAGCAATTCCTGGAAGGGGACTCAGCTCTGTATAATCAGCAACTAACCCTCCTGGCAACTGCAGGAGGGTCTCAATCCACAGTTCTGCTCTAAGTATTTCCTATACTGATGGAGAAAGAGCAGACCTGCTAAGTCTGATAGTTTATCCTTTTCTGGAGTTCTAATATCAATGATGTCAGTGATTTTATTATACCTAGATTTCCTTAACTTTGGACAAAATGAGAGATTGAATAATTTAATAATTATTAATAATAATAATAATTTAACAGTCTTATGAGCACACTTTCTTATAGCCATATATCTAATGCCAACTGAAACAGGTAAGACTAGTAAAGGATTTGAAAAAAAATAACTTCTACATCATGTTCTTACATAATACCCATACCATTATGAGAACTATAATATAAACTTTTAAAAATTAATCACAGAACTTTCATATCTTAGACCTCATAATTATCACATGGTACTGTTCTTAAGAAAGAAAAAAAATAACAGAACTCTTTGTCACTCGTAAAGTCAAATTAATATTCCCAATGTGCGATGTAGTGTAGGGTATAGCTTTAAAATGTTTCCAAATCCACTAATGACTGAAAACTTTTGTGTTAAAACAAACTAGAATACCTAAAATATTCAGAATTATGAGATAAATATTTAAAAATATGAAATGATTCAAATAAAATATTAAAAGGAATAGTAAGGAACACCTTTGTAAAGATTCCAAAATCTAGTATTCAGCAAGAAACATCTGGGAAAATCGTACATATTCATTATATCCGTAAAAGTATAAAACAGAAGAAATTATCATTCCACAGGAGAGTAGCAGAGCTGTCCTTAACAGGGTCATCCCAAGTGCCTTTATGCAAATTTAACAAAAATCAGTATCCTCTCTAGGCAGATTTTCCTCCAGGAATATGCTGTGTGGAAAACAGTTAAGTTTCTTTGTAGGAGTTAAGAATAACATCCCCATTATTCTAGAATGATGAATTCCATGCTGGCGAGTGTACTTGGCAAGCAGAGTGCAGTTGAAATTCCAGTCCCCACTTGCTGCCTCAGATTGATGCCAGTTTGATGCAGTGGAAAACCTACACAGCTGTATGTGGAAGCCTAGGGTCCTAGAATGGCTACAGAAAGCAATCATCCAAATAATGTTTGTAACTGTAGTAAGTCCAAGTTAATAATTTACACATCACACCAAAATGTGTAAAATGTCACTGTTAATGATAAACATTCAAATTGTAAAATAGCTGTTATGAACTTGATCTAAAAGAGGAACGTAATATATTTTTCCCTATTGTCCTATATAACGTAACTCTCAGGAAGCAGAAAAAGGAAGTATAAAAGACAATCTTTCAATGAAACGTTTGGGTGATAGGAAAAACAAAGACCAAATAGCGTGTGTGGAGAGATTTGGAAGAACTGCAAACCAGACTGTTAAATGGTCTGTATTTTTCAAGACTGAATCAATATTAAATTTCTCTCAAGACTCCCATTAATATTTATTTTTGTTGTCAATAAGTGGTTTTACTATCTCTTTTACCTTAAACAACCTTAATTCTAATTAAACTGTTATTTGAGTTGGCTAAATGAATGACATTTACAAAAGACAAAGGTTGACTATGGGGCAATAAAACTCTGGTACAGGAAACAATGTTTGCTGCAGCCAGAGTGACAGCTCAGAAATATGCAAGAAGGAAGGACCTAGCAGAGGACAGCCCCAGAATACCTTGGGTTTCCCATCAGATTTAGGAGCTGGGATGGCAAAATGACTGGGAAGGGGAAGCCAAAACATCAGTCTTAGGAGCTGACCTGAGGTGCAGGGTCCAGAAAGTAATACTGACACTTTAATTTCTTGGAATAAAATCTCTCCCTTGTGCGAGATGACTGGGGTGATACTGCTCAGTCAATCATGTTAGAATATATGGAGGCAAAGCACAGCTGGTTTACATAAAGATGCAACTCAGGGGCACCTCAGAAGATGGAAGAGGAAGAGAGAAGCATTTCCTCTCTAATTTAGCACTGTGTCAATTTCTCCTAAATATTTCCTATCAAATTATAGTACTTATTTAATAACCGCGATCTCATTTGTCACTGATTTGAGCTACATTTTCTTAGTACTTTTTCTGTCTAAAATTTTTCCCACACAACAAACACATATTTTACACCTTAGTAATCAAGTGATAAGATGTAGATAATCTGGTTTGGAGTTTATGAGGACTATTTTTAAACTCTATAACTTATGCACAATTTTAAGTGATGCTGTAATGAAATAAAAGCAAATCAATACGTAAATGAAGCAGTGTAAATGCATGCTCTGTCAAGCAGAAGGGGTTGAAATAAATCAGTTTATCACGTCTAAGAGACATGGTTCATAATAGCAAAGTGCTCCAGCTCTCACTCATAGCATCACTAGATTTAAGACTGAAAAGTCTCTGTGTGATTTCTTTCAACTTGTCACATATTCTTGACAAGAAAGCACTTCGTAACAGTCAAGGAAGTACTGCACAGACTATGGATGCATCCTTCCCAAACTTGGTTATAAAAGGACGGATTGTTCAAATCCTGGAATCCTTCAAATAACTGCTGGAATCACCCTTTGTCATCACTTGCTGATAGCATTGAAATGGCTAAGACTGAAATTAAATAGCTAGAAGCTGGATTCAAGAAACCTTTGCCAAATGCTTCACCTATCTTCAGTTAGGCTGTTAATCAGAAGAGATGCTAAAAGGTCTTTACAGAAACAGCTCTATTGTTTTTTTTATGCTTAAAGACTAGAATAGGACAGCAGAGGTACCAGTCCAAGCAGGGTCGGGGGTAGGAAGTTTGCTCATAGGCAAAGTTCAGAGTCTGCATCAGACAAAAGTTAGATGGAGGCTATGGCCTGAAAAAGAAAGCAAGGCTCAGGTAATGGCCCGGAAATCAAGAGATCAAGATTCTGGATGACTGGGGAGTTCCAGGCCTCAGTTAGCAATAGCAGAAAAGAGAGCGTTAGAACTGGAAAATCATACAGAGGCCAAGGAGGCCAAAGTGTATTGAACAGTCACATAATACACATTTATTGACTACAGGAAAAGCAGAGGCTACTTCAGGATCTAGACTCCTATCTGTCACTGTCTCTTGGCAGAAGGCAAAATTTAGAAATCTGCATGACATGCAGATTTTTTTAAGAGTTTAAAAAATTCAATACATCAAAAAGATTAGAATAGTAAGCACTGATTAGAATAAATTACTTAATGTAACTGGAAACATCAAAGTTAAGGATAATGGCCTTTTTTGTCCTTCACGTAATTTGTTCATATCCTTGATTTATTATTACTTAAAAAGTAAGACTATCAGGTATTTCCAAGAACAGAACTTTGGTTGTAATTTTGACCCTGTTAACTTTGATTTAAGCAGCCAGAGTCCTAAGTTGCTTTTGTGTCATTTTTCATGCTTATATCCTAGTTCCTTAAGTAGCTGGTGTTTTTTAAGGCCAATATGTAATTGTCTATAAGTTTTAAATCTCATATTGTTCAGAAACAAAGTACTTTATTTTAAATACTTTATTATACTAAAGTCTTCATCTTAATTCTTAAATAAATCCTTCATATTGGGAAGAAAAAGGTATTTGCTTAATTTTTCCATCTGGAGAGTTATCAGTACTTTGATTAGTTCCTTTATTCAAAATTGATACTATGGACAGCTTATTTGTGGTAGATTCTGTCCACAAACTCTCAAGATTAGAGAAAGTAAGGGTAAAAAAAATAGATAAGTATATAGCAAATAAAGAAGAATTTTTTTGTGTGTGTCTTTTTAGGGTCACATCTGTGACATATGGAAGTTCCTAAGCTAAGGGGTCAAATTGGAGCTCTAGCCGCTGGCCTACACCACAGCCACAGCAATGCTGGATCTGAGCCACAGCTGCGACCTACACCACAGCTCATGGCAATGCCTGATCCTTAACCCACTGAGCAAGGCCAGGAGTCGAACCTACATCCTCATGGATACTAGTCATATTTGTTTCCACTGAGGCATGATGGGAACTCCCAAGAAGAGGATGTTATATTGTAATATGTGCTATGAAGCAAACAAACAATGTAACATGATAGAGAGTAAGGAGAGGAGCTCAGGAAAAAAAGGAAAATAGGAACCTGTGAATGCATAAAGGGAATAAAGAAAACTACAGGGAGAACAAAGAGAAAGTTATATGGCTGGCTGGATCACAGGATAGGAGTTCATCCTGTGACCATGTGGATGAGAATAGACAAGGAATGTTCTCATGGAATAGGCAGATAACCCAAAGGGTTGGTCTTCATTACAATGCGACTCAAGTATTTCATGCTGTTTTCTTCAAGTTCTAAATATTTGGTATCTTCTGTAAGGAATTGCTGTAGAAAATTGATTGCTTTTTAGAGGATTAAAACATAAGCACAGAACCAAGGATGAGATTTCGCTGTTATAACTGCTACCCTAAAGTAATACAATTAATATGCACTTGATTAATTTGTTTATACCTTTTCCTCTATTATTAAAATATTGAGAAGAATTTCTTCAATCATATTCTTATTTAGTTGTTAGCTTCTTAGGTGATAGATTAAAACAGAAGAAATAGCCACAAAGTAGAGTACGTAAGCATTTATTCTCACTCAAAGCAATATCTTATTCCTTTTCATTTTTATTTAATATATTATGATTTTAACAACTATTTTTGGCATGCCCACAGAATACAGACGTTCCTGGGCCCAGCACTGAACCTGTGATACAGCTGTAACCAGAGCCACAGCAGTGACAATGCCGAATACTTAACCCACTGAGCCATGAAGGAACTCCTATTTTAACAACTCTTAATATGTTATTTCAAAAATTAGGTAACATAATAATTTATTCAACCTGAAAATAACTCACTGATATTTGGAAACTGTAAACTCAGACAAGTAATTAATAAATGCTGATTCCCAGAATTGTTTTAGTTGTAGAAGGAAAAAAATGATCCAGGAAAGCTTAAATGCTTTTAATACTGATGTTGGAGAGTAACTTATATTCCATCGGTTCTTGGAAACTAAGTAATGTGTAATGAAATCAAATAGAAGTTTTCCTGGTTTATCTGTAGACAGCAATTAGAAACTCCTTTCCTTGTTGCTACCTTCTTTTGTTTCTTTCCCATCATATGATTGCCTGATGCACTTTAGATATATGTGAAAGAAATGAAAGTTCCTTCAGATTGACAAACACTAGAATTCAAAGAACTCAACATTGCATCAGATAACCAAAGTGCATGTAACTCACAATCACACACAGGCAAAGCTTCTCTGAATTTTCTCTCTGGGTCAGCACAGACAAGGAGAATTTCTATTTATTCTAGAGCTAAGTATAACTCATGCCATCATTTTGTGGGAGTAGCAGAAAAAGAAGAGAACAGTATGACTGAACTCTAATAAAACCATGTTTTTAATGGTTTTATTCAAAACCCACACAGATGTGTAGAAATTTTCTTTTTAAAATGTATACTTTGTGTCTTATTAATTATACTATTTTCTGTATGTGTGCACTTATTTCCTGCTAAGCACTGTTCTGAGTATTGTAATTGCAGTTCTTATGCAAACATATTACTGGTACCACTACATTTCCAATTATAAGATGTGGAGATGAATGGAGTTCCTGTCATGGCTCAGTGGTTAACGAATGCGACTAGGAACCATGAGGTTGCAGGTTTGATCCCTGGCCTTGATCGGTGGGTTAAGGATCCGGCGTTGCCATGACCTGTGGTGTAGCTTGCAGACGTGGCTCGGATCCCGCGTTGCTGTGGCTGTGGCGAAGGCCAGCGGCTACAGCTCCTGTTAGACCCCTAGCCTGGGAACCTCCATATGCCGCGGGTGTGGCCCTAGATAAGGAAAAAGACAAAAAAAAAAAAAAATGTGGAGATGAAGACAGAGCTAGTATGAGTCATTTATCCAAAATTAGCGACTGGTGAGGCTGGGATTCAAGTCCTCCTAGCAGGATTCTAGAATCTTTGCTCTTAAGACCTTATACATATACAAAGTGGTCCTTGCTTAAATGTTTCCACATTTTCAAGTAAATCTACACTGAATACTTAGTTTGCCATTACCTCATTTTTAATATAAAAGGCATTACTAGGCTATGCTTATTCTCGGTTCATATCTTCAGCCTTCATATTTTCTAGTGAAATCATTATTTAGCTATAGCTTTGGCATTCAGAATGCTTCGTTTGCCATTGACGTTAATTCTTTCTGATAAAATCCTATAAAGTTCTGACACATTAAAAACTCCCCTAGGCTGTTTGGCTTATTCTTTTAAAAACTTGACCATTGTTACTTTCTTTGGGGATGGCACTGAAGTTATTTCAAACTCTGCAGTTTGGAATGAGTTCAATTCAGGGAAACAAGATGGGTGAAATTATCAGTAATGGGATATTCTGAATCTTTCACCTCTAGGCACCTGGTTTAGATATAGCCTGAGGTGGGAAAAGCAGAGAGTCCTTTTGTCTGACAGTTTCCTTTTAGCCCAGGTGAAATGAGTTTGTGGTGTCAAACCAGTTCCTGAAGTCAGGTACCCACATGGTAATTGGGACTAGATTTTACTGTCTCTGCAGTGAGTTCTTGGAGGGCAAACGGAATTATTTCTCATTACTCTGAGGGAGCCCACTAAATGAGGTTTTAGTCTCAGGATGAGAGATGTACCCTCTTTCCTACCCTTGTTATCTAAATTCTATGTATAAATAATTCACTGCCCCATGCTCAAACATGGTTATTAAGGTAGTGGGAAACCCAGAAATAAATAATCCACCAAATCATTTTAATGTCTTTAAAAAATAACTCTTCACCCTTCTCTCTTTTTTCCTCTTCCTCCTCCCTCCTTCCTTCCTTCTCTCTCTCTCTCCCTCCTTCCTTTCCTTCTCTTTCTTCCTTCATTCTCTCCACACCACACACACAGTCATAAATGTGAAGAAATAACATGCAAAATACATAACTCTCAATGATTCATATTTGAAAATCTAGTTCTCCAGTAAAGAAGCTCTTTGCACAATATATTATAAAGAAAGTGATAAGGAAAGAGTTTAGTATGTATATTCCTTTACCAATTTTTTTTTTCCTCACTGAATAGACAAATATCCTTACTTTGACACAGACAACTTGAGTCTTCTCATGGACAGCAGAGGTTAAGAAAAGGAAACTAGCTGTTTTGGATATCTCTCTCTTTCCCCTGGTGTCTTAGTACTATAAAAGGCAAAGGACTTTCATCCTGGATTGTGTAGTAACTTTTGGGGGATTTGTCAAGTTCTTTGTTTCTCTAAATTCTAGAAACCACTTCACTTTGTTTCACTTTTCTAAAATTGTCCCATTACTTGGGTTTTATTGCAAGCCCTCATTTTTGGAAAGAGGGCAGAAGAAGAATATGCAACAAAAATCATCTTTACAAGTTGAAACCATTTATATTTGAGTAGATACTAAGTCATGGTTCAATAATCATATTTAAATATGTTCTCCAGACATACCCCATTTAGTGTACCTAATATGATATAAATAGGAATACATATATCTGTTCTGTTCTACCACTTTCTTAAAGGCAGTGACTGCACTTTAGTTTTACTGTAGCCAATATCAGCCTACGAATGATATTTCTGCCCCCAAAGTGCAATATTTTGTATTTTACAAACTAGACAGTGGGGACATAAATTTACATTTTATAAACATAGTGAATCAAAGAATATTACGGATGGAAGTATCTTTAGATTCCTTCACATTTTATTGGTGTAGCTTTTAAGATTATCTTTCAAAATAAAATCAGTATTTTATATTTTATCTTCATGGAATAAATCAACCTCCATAACAGCTGCACAGAAGCTATAATACAACAAATGTAGGGTGAAATCTAGTTCAACCTAGCCTATGCAAATTGAATGTCAAATTTCTATTGTTTTTCACTAAATAAATTAATTAAACTGCAACAAATAAGCAAAAACAACATAGATATGTGCTTCTTCTTTAAGAAATTTCTTCTTAATATAGGAATGATTGAATGAAATATATATTATAAAATGAGCCATTTACATAACCTCATGTTGTAGGTAATTCAGAAATGATAAATGGTATCGATATTTTCCTTAACAAATTCCTCAAGTTCCAAAGAAGTAATGTCCTAACTTTCCGCCATTTTTAAAAAACTCTTACTTTTCTCAAATAAATAAGCCAAAAGACATCAAGGGGCCTCATTTAGTCTTCCCACAAGTTTTCTTTGAAAATTTATCAGGAAAAGAAAGTTGCTTACATGTCATTAATTCAGTTATACACTATGCGCCTTTGAGAATACAGTATATTTGCTAGCACACAATACATGTTTTATTTAAACATTTAAGTGAAATTATCATTAAAAATGAGCTGAGCTATTTGTCCCATAGATTTTTCTCATGAGATCAGGGTATCAGCTTGCTGTATATCCTTTTCTCTCGTTTGATTTATGATATGCATCAATTATACTTTTTAATTTTTTATTAGAGTATAGTTGATTATTTTGTTAAAAAGAATTGTACTTGCCTATTTGGGATTTGTTGAGACCTGACTTTGAATGCTAGTCTGAAAAGCAATAAGGGTGGCATTGAGAATATTAAGGGAAACAGTTGCACTTAATGAGTTGCCGTCAAAGACTCTTTGTCTTTAACAGTTTGCCTTTAGTTGGCAAATGACTTCCTGAGATTTTTTTCTTAATTGCAACTTTCAGGACAGTTTTAAAAAACTGACTTTAGGGAGTTCTTATCCTGGTTCAGTGGTTAACGAATCCGACTGGGAACCATGAGATTATGGGTTCGATCCCTGGCCTCGCTCAGTGGGTTAAGGATCCGGCATTGCCATGAGCTGTAGTGTAGATCGCAGACGCCTCAGATCCCATGTTGCTGTGGCTGTGGCATAGGCTGGCGGCTACAGCTCCTGTTAGACCCCTAGCCTGGGAACCTCCGTATGACGCGATTGAATCCCTAGAAAAGGCAAAAAAAAAAAAAAGACTATTTTTTATGTAAGTTTTATTAAAGCATAGTTGATTTACAATGTTGTGTCAATTTCTGGTGTACAGCACAGTGACCCAGTCATACATACATATACATTCTTTTTCTCATGTTATCTTCTATCATGTTCCATCCCAAGAGATTGGATATAGTTCCCTGTGCTGTACAATAGGGTCTAATTGCTTATCCATTCTAAATGTAATAGTTTGAATCTATTAACCCCAACCTCACTGTCCATCCTACTCTCTTTCCCCCCAGCCTCTTCATAACCACAAGTCTGTTCTACATGTCTTTGAGTTGGTTTCTGTTCTGTAGATATGTTCATTTGCACCATGTTTTAGATTCCACATGTAAATGATATCATATGACATTTGTTCTCTTTCTGACTGACTTCATTAAGTGTGAGAATCTCTAATTGCATCCATGTTGCTGCAAATGGCATTATTTCATTCTTTTTTAATGGCTGAATAGTATTCTATTGTGTATATGTACATCTTCTTAATTGATTTGTCTATTGATGGACATTTAGGTTGTTTCCATGTCTTGGCTGTTGTAAATAGTGCTGATATAAACATACAGCTGCACGTATCTTTTTGAATTGTGGTTTTATCTAGATATATACCCGGGAGTAGGTTTGCTGGACCATGTGGTACTTCTATATTTAGTTTTCTGAGGAACCTCCACACTGGTTTCCATAGTGGTTGTACCAATTTACATTCCCACCAACAGTGTAAAGGGTTCCCTTGTTGCCACACCCTCTCAACAATTTGTTATTTGTAAACTTATTAAAGATAGCCATTCTGACCCGTGTGAGGCAGCACCATATTGTAGTCTTGATTTACATTTCTTTAATAATTAGTGATGTTGAGAATCTTTTCATGTGCCTACGGGCCATCTTATGTCTTCTTTGGAGAAAGGTCTGTTTAGGTTTTCTGTCCATTTTTTGATGGGGTTGTTCTTTTTTTGATGTTGAGTTGTATGAGTTGTTTGTATACTTTGGAGATTAAGTCCTTGTCTGTTGCATCATTTGCAACTATTTTCTCCCAATTTGTAAGCTGTCTTTTCACCTGTTTTATGGTTTCCTTTGCTCTGCAAAAGCATGTAAGTTTGATTAGGTCCCATTTATCTATTTCTGTTTTAATTTCTATTGCCTTGGGAGACTTATCTAAGAAAACATTTATATGGTTTATATCAGAGAATATCTCACCTATGTTCTCTTGTAGGCATTTTATAGTGCCATGCCTTATGTTTAAGTCTTTAGGCCATTTTGAGTTTATTTTTGTGCATGGTGTGAGAGTGTATTCCGGTTTCATTGATTTATATGCAGCTGTCCAGTTTTCCTAGCACCACTTGATGAAGAGATTTTCTTTCTTTTTATTTTTTCTTAGTTTATTGAGACTTTCTTTTTCCCATTTTTCATTCTTGCCTTCTTTGTTGAAGATTAATTGACATGGTCTGGGTTTATTTCTGGGCTCTCTATTCTGTCCCATTGATCCATATATCTGTTTTTGTAATGGTACCAGACTGTCTTGATGACTGTAGCTTTGTGATATAGTTTGAAGTCTGGGAGAGTCATGCTTTGTGCTTGCTCCCCCTGCCCCCCGCCTTCAGGATTGCTTTGTCAATTCTGGGTCTTTTATGGTTTCGTGTAAATTTTTGGATTATTTACTATAGTTCTGTGAAAAATACCATGGGAAATTTGATAGGGATTACATCGTATATGTAGATTGCTTTGGATAGTATTGCCATGTTTAACTATTAATTCTTCCAATCCAGGAGCATGAGATTTTTCCATTTCTTTGAATCCTCTTTAATTTCCTTGATTAATGTTTTATAGTCCTCAGTGTATAAACCTTTCACATTCCTGGTCAGGTATATTCCTAGGTATTTATTTTTTGGTGCAATTTTATTTTATTTTATTGTTATTATTTTTTTTAACAAGCCTTAAGATCACCAGTCAAATTAACATTTAATTTTTGTCAACATGTATGAGACCAAGCATCCCTGGCTGCTAAGAGTATAGCAGACAGGTAGAGTTAAGAAACAACTTTATTTTGAGCAGGGGAAATGACAACACAGCACCTGACAGCTATATTGTAGTCTAAGTCCTGCTTGGTGCAATTTTAAAATATATCATTTTTTAGTATTCCTCTTCTAATATTTCATTATTAGTATATAGAAAGGCATCCAATTTCTGAAAGCTAATCTTGTATCCTGCTATTTTGCTGAATTTTTTGATAAGTTTCAGTAGTTTTAGGGTGGAATCCTTAGGGTTTTCTATATAGAGTATCACATCATCTTCATATAGTGACAGATTTATCTCTCCTTTTTCGATTTGGATACCTTTCATTTCTATTGCTTGTCTGATTGCTGTGGCTAGGAATTCCAATACTGTGTTGAATAAAAGTGGTGAAAGTGGAAATCCTTGTCTTGTTCCAGATTATAGCAGGAAGGTTTTCAGATTTTTTCCATTTAGTATTATATTGGGTGTGGATTAGTCATGAATGATGTTTATTATGTTGAAGTATGTTCCCTTTATAACCACTTTGGATTTTGTCAAATGCTTTTTTTGTATATTGAGATGATCATGTGTGTTTTGACTTTTATTCTGTTAATGTGGTGTATGATGTTATGTGGTGTATGTTGAACCATACTTCTGAAATTGCAATGAATTCCACTTTGTCATGTGTATGATCTTTTTAATGAAATGTTGGATTTGGCTGGCTAAAATTTTGTTGAGAATTTTTGTATCTATATTCATCAAAGGTATTGGCCTGTAATTTGCTTTTTGGTAGTATCTTTGTCTGTTTTTGGTATTAGGTTGATGGTGGCATCATAGAATGCTTTAGGGAATGTTCCTTCTTCTTCAGTCTTTTAAAGACATTTAAGAAGGATGGGTATAAGTTCTTTGTAGGTTCGGTAGAATTCCTCAAGAAGCCATTTGGTCCAGGATATTTTTTTTTTTTTTTTGTAGGGAGTGATTTTATTATATACTCAATTTCATTCTAGTGATTGGTCTGTTCAAATTATTCAGTTTTGGTGAGATGTGTGTCTCTAGAAAGTTGTCCATTTCTTTTAGGTTGTCAAATTTGTTTGCAAATAATTGTTCACAGTGTTCTTTTAATTTTTTTTGAATATCTGCAGTATCAGTTGAGATCTCTCCATTTTCATTTCTGTATATATGACTTTACTGGTGAGCCTTGTCATTTGTGGTGTTTTTGTTTCTGGTTGTGTACTTTTCTGCCTAGAGAAGTTCCTTTACTATTTGTTGTAAAGCTGGTTTAGTGTTGCAAAAATCTCTTAGCTTTTGCTTATCTGTAAGGGTTTTGATTTCTCCTTCAAATCTGAATGAGAGCCTTGCTGGGTAAAGTAATCTTGGTTGGAAGTTTTTCCCTTTCATCACATTCACTATATCATGCCATTCCCTTCTGGCCTGCAGAGTTTCGGCTGAAAAATCCGCTGATAATCTTATTGGGGTTCCCTTGTATGTCATTTGTTTCTTTTCCCTAGCTGCTTTCAATATTTTCTCTTTGTCTTTAATTTTGGTCATTTTGATTAATATGTGTCTTGGGGTGTTCCTCCTTGGGTTTATTTTATATGGTACTCGTTGTGCTTCCTGGATTTGAGTGAGTGGTTCCTTTCCCATATTAGGGAAGTTTTCAGCTATTATCTCTCTGAATATTTTTTCTGTCCCCATCTCTCTCTCTTTTCTCCCCTGGCACCCCTATAATATGGATGTTGGTGCGTTTAACATTATCCCAGAGTTCTCGAAGACTCTCCTCACTTTGCTTCAATTTTTTATCTCTTTTCTCTTCTGCATTAGTGATTCCCACTAATCTGTCCTCCACCTCACAGATTTCTTCTTCTGCCTCCTGTATTCTACTGTTGGCTGCTTCTAATGAATTTTTTATTTCAGTGATTGTATTTTGCATCTCTTCTTGTTTAATTTTTACTGCTTGTATTTCTTTGCTCAGTGTTTCCTGGAAATTATCAGTCTTTGCCTCCAGTTTATTTCCAATGCCTTGCATCATCTTCAGCATCAACAGTCTAAAGTCTCGTTCTGGGAGGCTGATAATCTCCTCATCACTGAGCTGTTTTTCTGGGCTTTTTTCTTTCTTCCTTATCTGAGTTTTAGTTTTCTGTCTTTTCATTTTTATGGGTTTTTGGTGTGGAGACATTTTTGTAGACTATAGAGTTGTAGCCTCTCTTAGTTCTGGTGTTTTGCCTCCCCTGTGGCTAAATTTGGTATGAGGGGGGCTTGCTGTAGGCTTCCCGATGGGAGGAACTGGTGCCTGCCTACTGGTATGTGGGGTTGATTCCTCTCCCTCTGATGGTTGGGGCTTTGTCTCTGTGTGAGATTAGAGGCTGCCTGTGTGCCTGAGGGGTCTTTAGGCAGCCTGTTTACTGGTGGGTGGGGTTGTGGTCCCACCTGGATTATTGTTTGGCCTGGGGCTTCTCAGTGCTGATGGGAAGGACCAGATTTTCCCAAAAATGGCCACCTCCAGAGAAATGCAGGCTGATGAATGTTACCAAGAGCTTCACCTCCAATGCCCTTTCCCCACAACAAGGCACAGTCACCCCTGTTGTCCCAGGAGATCCTCCAAGAATTGCAGTCAGGTTCCACGTGGATTCCTATGGAGACTTTGCTTTGCCCTGGGACCCAGTGCACATGAAAGTCTGTGTGTGCCTTTCAAGAATGGGGTCTCTGTTTTCCCAAGTCCTGTGGAGCTCCTGCAAACAAGTCCCACTGGCCTTCAATTCCAGATGCTCTGGGGGCTCTTTCTCCCTGTGCCAGATCCCCAGGTGTGGCTCAGAACTCTCAGTCCTGTAGTTGAGTCTCTGTGATACAGTTACTTTCCAGTCTGTGCGGCTTCCCACCCGGGAGGTATGGGGTTGCTTCTCTTGTGTGATCGCCCCTCCTTCCTCTTGATGTGGTCTCCTCTTTGTCTTCTGGAGTAGAATATCTTTTTTGGAAGTTTACAGTCCATTTGGTTGAAGGTTGCTTGGCATTTGGTTGTAGTTTTGTTGTTTTTTTCGGAGAGAAGTCCTTCTATTCTGCCATCTTAATCCAATCTCCTCCATTTTCACTTATTTTGTTTGAGTTCTCTTTCTCTTCTTCTTGGTGAGTCTGGCAAGAGTTTTGCCAATTTTATTTATGCTTTTAAAGAACCAGCTCTTGGTTTTATTGATTTTTTTTCTATTGTTTTTTAAGTCTTTATTTATTTCATCTCTGATCTTTATGATTTTGTTCCTTCTGCTGACTTTAGGTTTTGTTTGTTCTTTTTTTCTAATTCTCTTAGGTGCTATGTTAGGGTGTTGATTTGAGAGTTTTCTTCTCAAAAGGAGGAAGGCCCTATGAACTTCTAAGAACTGCATTTTCACATCCCATAGATTTTGTATGGTTGTGTTTTTATTGTTGTTTGACTCAAGGTATTTCTTAATTTTCTTCTGATTTTATTTTGACCCATTGGCTTCTTAGTATGTTGTTTAGTCTCCTAGTTGTGATTTTTTTCTCATTTATTTTCCTGTGGTTGATTTCTGGTTTCATGCCACTATGATCAGAACGGATGCTTGGAATAATTTCTATACTCTTAAATTTGTTGAGGTTTTGTGCCCCAGTATATGGTTAATCCTAGAAAATGTTCCATGTGCCATGTATACTTGAAAAGAATATAAATTCTGATTTTTTGGGATGTAATGTACTGAAAATATCAATTAGGTCCAACTGATCTATTGTGTCATTTAGGATCTCTGTTGTTGATTTTCTGTCTAGATCTGTCCATTGATGTGAGTGGGGTATTAAAATCTCCTATTATTATTGTCTTACCATCAATTGCCCCTTTTATGTCTGTTAGTATTTGTCATATGCATTTGGGTGCTCCTACGTTAGGGACATATATATTTCTGAATGTAATATCTTCTTCTTGAATGGATCCTTCTATCATTAAATAGTGTTCTCTTTGTCTTTCTTTATGGCCTTCATTTTAAAGTCTGTTTTGTATGATATGAGTATTGCAACTCCTCCTTTCCTGTCTTGTCCATTGGCACAAAATATCTTTTCCCATCCCCTCATTTTCAATTTATATGTGTCATTTGCTTTAAGGTGGGTCTCTTGTATATAGCAGCATATTGTAGGCTCTTGTTTTTAATCAAGTGTTTTGATTGGAACATTCAGTCTGTTGACATTTAAGGCAATTATTGATAAATATGTATTACTGCCATTTTAAATCTTGTTCTCCAATTGATTCTATGTTTCTCCTTTGTTCCTTTCTCTCTCTCTCTCTTTTTTGTTTGATGATTCACTTTTATTTTATGCTTGTATCCTCTTTTTTTTTTAGGTTTTATAAATGTATTGTTTGGTGATTTGTGGTTGCTCTGTTTTTCAAATATGTTAACTCCTCCTTTACCTGTTCTTGCTTTACATTGATAGTCATATAAGCTCAAACACATTCTATAAAAAAGAGTCTAGATTTTCTTACTCTTCTTCCCCACATTTTATGACTTAGATGTTCTTTTTTTAATATCTTCATGTTTATCCTTTTGCTTTTCCTTGTGCTTCTCATTTCAACATTTTTAAAATTTTTTATTTATTTATTTTTATCTGTATGCTTGCTTATATAAGTGATTACTTTCCAGTTCTGATTTCCTCCACCCCATATTGCCTTACTTCTTTCCTACTTAGAGAAGATATTTCAGTAGTTTTTTAAGAAATGTTTTTAGAGTTTCTGTATTCTTTTAGTTTTTGTTTCAGAAATTCTTTATTTCTTCTATTTTAAATGATAATCTTGCTGTGTATAGTATTCTAGGCAGTAAATTTTACCCTTTTAGAACTTTGGCTATATCTTGTCACTCTCTTCTGGAACGCAGCATTTCTGTAGAGAAATCAGTTGATAGCCTCACAGGGGTTCCCTTATAATTAACTAATTGTTTTTCTCTTACTTCCTCGAGAGTCCTCTCATTATTTAAATATTGCCATTTTGATTATAACATGTCTTGGTGTAGGTCTGTTTGGGGTCAGTTTGGCGCCCTCTTTGCTTCTTGTATCTGGATATCTGTTTCCTTCTTGAGATTTGGAAAGTTTTCAGCCATAATTTGTTCAAATATATTTTCAACCCCTTTTTCTTTTTCTTCTTTTGTAACCTCTAGTATGCAGGTTAGATGGGCATACCTTATATTATCCCATATATCTCATATTATTTTCATTTTTTGTTTTTAATTTGGTTTTTGTCTGCTGTCCTGATTGGGTTGTTTCCGTTATTCTATCTTCCAAATCACTTATTCATTTCTCTGTATTAGTCATTATGCTATTCAATGCCTTTAACTCAGCTTGCATCTCTGCAAATGAATTTTCTGATTTTTCTTATCTCCTCCTCATAGTATCCATTTCCTTTCCAAAGTAATCTACAGTACTGTTGATAGCCATGCTTAATTCCTTCAGTATTTTCCTTACCTCCCTTTTGAACTCAGTGTCTGTTAGACTGCAGTGGTCTGTTTCTGTTTCATTCTTTACTTCTTCAGAGAAATTCTCCTGTTCTTTTAACTGGGAATGATTCATATGCTTCTTCATTTTGCTTCTATTTTTCTTACTCTGTGAGTTTAGGGAAAACAATTATCTACTGTAGTTTTGAAGGGCTATTTATATGTGGGAGCACTCCTGGGTAGCTTGTGAGGGGTTTCTTTTTTTTTTTGGCATGAGATCTGGTTTTGGTTTGGATGCTTCTTGGCTCTTTCCTCAGTGTTTTCATGCTGTACACAAGCAGGGATGTGAAGGCATATGACCTGCCTATGCTTCCAAGGCGAAGGGGGCAATGGACAGCACTTGCAGTTGGCACCTGGTTGCCAGGCCCTTGACAGTGGAAGATACCCATGGGGAGGTGGGGATGCAGGCTGCTCTTGGTTGTACAGCCCTCAAGGAGGGGGGGCTGGTACCCAGAGCCCTTGGCAGTGGCAATGGCAGGACCTGGGTGTACCCAGGGAGGTGAGGGAAATGTATACTGCTCAGTTGCAGGACGCTCCATGGTGGTGATACCTGATGTAATTAGGGCCATCAGTGGTGCTTGGTCACATGACATGAGACCCACCTCTAGAGTCCAAGATGGCCACAGTAGTTTGCACATGCCCCATTGATTGCACAGGAGGCACTTTACCATCTGATAGCCTGTGTGTGTGCAGTAAAGAAGTTCCTATATCAGTCCCACCCCTCCTCCTTTTGCCTTCCCCAACAATGGTGCCTTGCTTATTCTGCAGGTCCAGGCCTCCTGCTGCACACCCTCAGCTGTGGTGCATTGCTCCCTACCCCTCAGGCTGTTTCCACACAGCCAACACTAGTCCTCTCCCCAGAACTGACCTCTGTAGCCCAGAGCTCAGCATGCAGCCCCTGCCCAACTCTCTTAGGCTGTGGTGGGATGGGCAGTGTTACAAATGATCTATGCAGCTTTTTCTCTGCTTTTCCCCCCTCAGACCTGCTGCTGCCCTTTCTTCCAAGGCTTTGAGGCTCCCCCTTTATCTTGATTTATCACCCTGTCAGTTAGGTGGCCTCCCAGGATGCAGATTCGTTTCTTCTTTCATAGTTCCCTCAGGAGTACTGGTCCCATCATGATTCTTTTTTTTTCTTATTTCTCTCTCTCTCTCTTTTTTTTCTTTTGTTCTTCCCAGTTATGTGGAGGGTTTCTTGCCCTTTTTGGAAATCTGAGGTATTCAGCCAGCATCCAGATGTCCTGTGTGATTTGTTTTACATGCAGATTTTTTTTTATGTGTTTGTGGGAGAAGATGAGTGCCATATCCTACTCCTCCACCATCTTGATCCCCTGCATCAGCTATTCTTAAGGGAATAAGTTGTTTTTTTAAACTCCAAATTGGAGCAGATGCCTCAAGTCTTACTGTTATTTCACTAACTGGTTTCACCAATTCTATCACTGAAGTAGAGATAAAAAATTATTCATGAATAGAAAAAAATTACTTTGATATTAGGAATCTGCAACTTATGTATTAGCTCCATACTATCATCTGACAAATGTAACAGCTTACTCAAGGCTAAAGAAGAGATCATAGAGGTATTAAGAAGAGCCTCTAAAAGCATCAGTGTACATAAATTAGAATCTTCTCTTTATAACTAAAACCTGTTCTTAGGCTATCATATGCTCCTTTCCCTCCAAAATTCAAATCTACTCTGAACTTGAAAGCAGATTAATGAGCCATTAACAGGCTCAAAAGAGTATTCCTTCCAATAGCAATCAACAACTCCTTCTTTCCTTCATTGGATATATAGTTTCTATATTCTCAGAGATATTTATTTGATTAATTGATCATTACTGCCATGCTGGATAATATGCATTTACAAGGAAATAGCTGAAGACTTAGCTTTTAAGACACTAACCGATTATCACCCATAACAAAAATTGCATTTAGCAAAAAAAAAAAAAAAGAAATGCATTTAGCAACAGTACAGTAAACAGGTTGTTCTGTGTGGTGTTTGTGTTTATTTCTTTAAGGTTTATTTAGTATTGAAGCCATCTCAATATTGTATCTTTTCTAATCATACTCATTGGCCCCTGAAGTACTGAAAATGAGTGTGATCTTCTTCATATTTGACTCTTAGGAAAACAATGATCTGATTCAAGCTTGAATCCAGTGCTATTGGCCATTGGAATCTTGGTATCAAAAGACTACTGGTTCATTTCAGAATTCAGAGAAATGACTTAAAATTGTTGCTACATTAGGGATGAAGGTAATACCATGAAATATGCATGTATTATTTGGGCCTTCCAAGGTGACTAGGTTTGATGAAAACCAGTTGTATTTGTCAAAGTAACTGGTTTGACGTGATGAGAGTTTCAGATTTGAAGGCTAAAGAAATTTAGGATCTCTGGCAGGTAAAATGTAAGTGTGTGCAAAAATATTTTAGCGTTTAAGATAAGAAGGGCAGAGATTGTGTGCAATTCTTGGATGGATATCCTCAGCACTGTTGGATGGGGCTGAGCAAGGGTTAGCAGGGGAGACATACAAGCAATTTGGAAAATGAAAGTAAATTTAGAGACATTAAAATAGTCCCTGGAATTAACTAAAGGCAGCTTTTAGCAAATGATGGAATAATATATGTGAAATGTTAACCAACATTTGTTCCCAAATCTTTTCTCCGCATTTGAGTGCATAGGCATTTTTTTGTGTTCTCATCGCCTCAATTTACATATACAACAAAAGATTGCAAAGAAAAAAAGAGGAAACTCTTCCTTGCTTCTGAGTGTTAAAAGTTTAGGGTCTTGGGGGAAAGATGAGGGCTCAAGACATTAAGAAAGGAAAGCTGGAGAAAGTCTCATCTGTAGGAACAAGTCTTTTGCCACTCCTTCAATGTGAAGGGCAGCAATGATGACACTTCCTCATCTGGAGGGAAGGAAGTTAGAGAAGATCGGTGAAAGGAGAGTAGCTGATTGTTCCCAGAAGTCAACCTGGGTTCAGAACATGGGACAGTGCCTGAGAGAAAGATGAATACAGGAGCACCAACCTTGATGCCTAGAGTAAGCAAACAGCATGGCTCAGGCAGGCAGGAAGTGTGCCAGGGGAGGAGGGCAAATAAGGTCCTGGTCAAACAACTGGCAGAAGCAGGACTCCAATACCACACTCCTCCAAAAGCCCACACTTACCTGAACTCAATCACACCTTCACTCATTGTCTCCTTAAAATACTAGGTCTTGAACTTGGTTCCATATAACTGGAAACTGGAATAACCCAGTTTCTGGAAAGTGACTACACCACAATTTATCTATAGAAATATTGAAGAAACATCTGAGTTTTCCTAGAATCATTTTTATTACTGTAAAATATCATGGAATCTACACAGAGAAACAACAGAATATCTCACAAATGGACAAGAAGTAAGGATTTAAAAGATGAATTCTCAACTGAAACTCAGCGAGGCAGCTTCGGTATTTGACACTGCCGATTTTAACAATTTTCTTGTATTAATTCCGTAAATTACTTCAGTGTATAGGCACATGTTCAAATAAGCTTTTAAGTATTTCTCATAAATCACCATCACTTACTAACAGGAAAATGACCATAGAACACTCCTTCTTTTGTCAGGGTTGGCTCCATTTTTGTCCTAAGCTATTTCCTGTTTCCATCCATTCTGATGGATCCTGAACTGGAAGGTTCTTCTCTATGGTTGTGGCTTCCTTCTGCAGGCAGGAAAGATAGTCCTTGGGTGAGATACCATCAGAAGCCATCGTAATGCCTGACCTAATTGGCCTGTTCTTAATGTTGTTTGGATTCTTAAGCCCCACTGCTGCTCATTCAGTTGTTGGCACTGATCACATGAGTTGCAACTCCCACATGGTGGAAGCGGCAAAGGATTTTTTTAAAGTATGTATTTACTGCAAAACATATGAACAAATTGTGTTATCATGAGATTTTAGTTTCTAGACAAAAAACTTGTTAATCAGTGGCAAGGCAGACATTTGCTCACTATTAATTTTGATTTTGACCTGATAACACTACTGAAATCAATTTAACCATAAGACTCTCAAGTTCAGTGTTATTTCTGACAGCTAATTGGCTGGTTCCTGGATGGCTTATGGGCAAATTTTCATGAAATAAATTTATGTTTATTTTTGTCTTTCTTTTCTTTGTTGAACTCCAATGTTTATTTCTTTGAGAATCATTTATTGCTTATTTTTAAATGACTTTTGATTTATTCCCTGGGTAATTTTAATTTGATTTTTTCTTCAGATAATTTTTGAAGCACTTCTGCTCATTTCCAGAGCTTCTTGCTTCCACCTTGGTGTTGTTTCTCTAGCTTGGTGAGGGCAGTTGTAAATATGAGAGACTTCTGACCTCATCATGGAGGTGGGAAGATGGAGATAAAACCTGACTTAGAAAACAGCTTGTTCTAATGGCTGTGCCAATTGCTTAGGAGAAATTCAAGCTGACATCTCACCATTTCTGCTTTACCCTCCTCCTTACTGGGTTCCAATTAGTTCAAAGTACATTCTTTTTTCTTTTTTGTTTTTTTGGTAGTACTGCTTATAAGGCATCAGGGAAATGATATTTGCTCTCTGCTGGTAGCAACAAGGTTTAAAAACAGATATAACCAGAATGAACCAATTCCTACCCCAGAAAAAAGGCTTTCTTTGCATGAGCTTTGCATAATATGTTAGTGCTGTTATAAATTCTCTATTGTTTCATGCATCCTTACATTATAATTTCAAAAAAAGCAAATGTTGAGAAATTCATCAATGACTTCATTATTTGTGCATCAGTTCTTTCAAATCCACTTCCATAATTCATTTTCTAAATGAGTTTTTGCATTTTATTATAGTGAAATTAGACAAATCTTTCAAGTCTAAGCAACAGGTCCAAAGACAGAGAGTATGAAGTCTGTCCTCCTCTTTTTGCACTTTTCCAATAAGATTTTCCAGAAGCAGAAAAAAGCTTGGAAGGGATGTAGGAGTGTTATGTAATTCTCAGTTTGTGGAGGGTTACCGAAGCAGTGGGGTATGAAATGATACCACAGTTATATGCAGAGCTCTAAAACAGGTGGTTAAACCTGATGGTTTAATGAAGATTCAGACTTAATTCTTCCTTACATGCCTCATAAAAATTTCTCAAATATGTTAAGATGCAAGTATATTACTCAGGAATCATGGGTGATCCCAAGAGGATTAGCCTTAAGAGCAAAGGCAGATGCTACTAGTTTATCTTGACTCTGCTCATGTTAAAAAAAACAAAAACAAAAACAAAATATTCTTCATAAGCCTTCATTTAGCCATAAGTTTCTGCTAATGGAAGAATGTGCTGGAGTGATTAAGTATGGACTCTTTGGAATCTAACAACCCTTCACTGAATCCAGCACCTCCATCTACTAACCCTGGAAACTTGCATGAAAGATTTCATCTTTTGAACTTTAATTCTTGTGGCCACAGAGATGGTTTAATGGTTAAATGAAATGACATTTTTAATGAGTATATTAAAAATGGAAGTGATGGTGATGGTGATACCTAGAGTTACATCCATGGTTCTCTGCTGTCTAGATAAAAGCTAGACCTAGTTCAGGGGTAGCCTGGACATGACTATGATATAGATCATTATTTCTGATTCTCTTCCCTTCTCTTATGAGCAACATTCACTTTCCATCTGCTCCACAACAATCCTGGTATACTCACACTGCTCCCAAGATGCTCACACCCCAGATTCTATGTGTCAGTCATTCACTTCTGATAATACCCAAAGCCCTACATTTCTCCCCTTTCTCGCCTGTGTCAATATAATCCAAGAAGGACATATGTCAGCAATGTGTTTTAACCTATAACATGGTGTTGATGGGTCAAAGTAGTATGTTACGTTCCATCACAACTTTCTCATCTTAACTTAGCTTCTCAGTAAAAATTACAAACATCTGGAAGAAGACTGGAGGAGGATTTGTGACAGATGCTCTTCAGAAACATCCATTTACACATGTGTTTGTTTTTCAAATCGTTGTTACTGGGCATCTAAGGTTTAGTGTTAGTAGAACTACAATGTAGAATTTATTAAATTGAGCTCTTACCTGAAATGCAATGAGCCAATACTGAAAAGGGAAATACAGGATTTTTTCCTTCCTTCCTTCCTTCCTTCCTTCTCCCTTGCTTTTTCTTTCTTTCTTCTTCCCTTCCTCCCTTCCTTCCTTTCTTTTGTCTTTTGACTTGCAGCATATGGAGGTTCCCAGGCTAGGGGTCAAACCGGACCTGTAGCTGCTGGCCTACACCACAGCTCACAGCAATGCTGGATCCTTAACCCACTGAGCAAGGCCAGGGATCAAACCTGCATCCTCTTGATGATAGTCAGGTTTGTTATCCACTGAGCCATGACAGGAACTCCCATAGGATCTTTTTAAATTGATGAAACAAATTCATTAGGGGAGATTTAATCAAGTGGAAAAATAATCCACTGAAAATAATCACAAAACTTGATACTTTATACAAGCAAAAATATAAATACAACATACATTAACTAAGTACATATATAACTAAATGTGTGTATAATATATAGGACTAAATATTATACATATTGTTTAGCTTTTCATCCATTGCTTACTAAGAAAAGAATCTGAAAGTTACTCGCTTTGATATCTCTTTGGGAATGTGTTCAGACTACGAAAGTATGAAAATATATTCTTCAAAATTTGCCCATTAGGTGGATATCTTCATAACTCTTTAGGAAATAATTATCTTTTCATTCAGTTAAATGCCTCGTGGACATCTTTAAGGTCTTATTAAAGCCAAGTTAAAACAAAATGCACACACACTGCACAAATTAAGGGAAAAAGCTTGGAGGTACTCATTCTATATTAAAATATCATTGTCACACTTTGTAAGTATCAGGAACAGTTTATCTTTGTGATCCTTTCAGAATTACCCACACTCCTTAGGCAATGACATTTTAAAGAGGGTTTTGCTGAGAATAAAAGACCTTTGATGAAATAAGTTAATTTATATCAGGCCTGTACTAGTCTAAAAAGTAGCCATCTGGAATTTACATTGCTTTATCATTGAGATTAGCCCTGCCTCTAGTAGAAACCTGCATTTGCGACCTTCATCTTCCAGCATACTAGACCCGCATAAAAGCTCAAAATATTTAAGATATTTAAAATGGAAAGAACTGGAGTCACCAATTTTACAAATTCAGAAAAAAGAGTTGGACGGCTTCCTTTCTGTCACAAAACTTGTTTGAGGCCATGTCTTCTCTTTCTACTGTCCATGCTCTTAAATGCAATGCACTTGATTCACCTCTTCATATTACCACGTATGTTGGGCGACTTACAGCTGGTGTATTAAATTAAGAATATGCAGATGTTATATATGACTGGGTCACTTTGCTATACAGCAGGACTTGGCACAATATTGTCAATCAACTATACTTAAAAAATAAAAGAATGTGCAGATTGTGACCTGGTGAATGAGAAGGCAGAGGCCACCCTCAAGGGGTTGGCAGGTTATTCCCTCAGCATCTGAGCTCCCACTTAGGGGAAATGAAAACCACAGGGTTGTTTTGACTTACAACACAGTTTCACTACATTCACACAAATGAAGTCAAGTCACAAGATTTATTACTTAGTGATCTCAGAAATGAGGGTGCGCTATAAGCCAGGGAAGGGCTGTCCTTTGTCGTAGGTCATGATCAAGCAGCTGGTAGACAGCAGGGTAGCAAGCACCACGTTACTTAAAAGGTGGCTGGAGTAGAAGCCACTAACATTTTGTAGGCTTAACTTTAAATGGTTGTTATAAAGGTGCCCGGAGAAAAACAGGGTGGGAAATTGTGGCCAGAAACCTAAGTTTAAGTCCTTTTCTAAATTTCCAGACTGGGTGTGAGTAGGGTTGTCATACTGTAAAATGCCTAGGCAACAACTCAAAATAGCTGTTTAATCACAGCACGTTAGCATCATGGCAAAATGAACCTGCATCCTCATGGATACTAGTCAGGTTCGTAACTGCTAAGCCACAACAGGAACTCCCTCAGGTGTGTAATTATATTGTTTAAGGCCATCAAATATACATGTATAGGTTTATAAAATTAAACTCTAAATTAGCTTATACCTTTTTGACAGATATCATACCATATTCTGAAATCTGGAGAAATGAGTTTTATAAGTAAATTTTATTAGAATTGGATTATGAACCATATCATCTAATTATTTGAGAATCAAATGGCTCCCAGATATTCTAGTCACTACAATGTAAATGTTGCATGTGAGCTTCTTAAAAGAAGTAAGATAAACTCTTCAATAAAGGTTTTACCATGATAATATGAAGGGGAAGTAAAAATATCATCTTTG
This sequence comes from Catagonus wagneri, assembly GCA_004024745.2. Classification (NCBI taxonomy): domain Eukaryota; kingdom Metazoa; phylum Chordata; class Mammalia; order Artiodactyla; family Tayassuidae; genus Catagonus; species Catagonus wagneri. Next base: position 12,559,485 of record PVHT020000521.1, on the reverse strand, counting down.
AGGATTGATAATTTAAAAGGTAATTGGTTGACTAGCATTCTAGAGTTTTATCCTGTGGCCATGGAGATCTAAGTACACATATATAATAAAACGATCTCATAAATAGAAACAGTATTTCAACAGCTGTACCCACCAGTTAGTCAATCTACAGCATTGTTAGGAAATGTCTTGTCATTCAAATCTTAGCTCAAACAAATGTCACCTTCTTAGAAGCACCTTCCCAGGAATTCCTGCTGCAGTGTAATGGCATCAGTGGCATCTCTGGAGTGCTAGGACCCAGGTTCAATCTCAGACACAGTACAGTGTGTTAAGGACCTCGCATTGCTGTACCACATTCCCATGTTGGGTAGTCTCTGTCAAACCTATTTTATCCTGTAGTAATGGGCACACACACGTGAGATTTTTGTTGTTGTTTTTTTGTTTTGTTTTCTTTCTTGCTTTTTTCCCCAGTAGAATGTAAACTCCTTGAGGTCAGGGACTTTGCCATTTATTTCACACACGTTGCCTTCAGTGTCAGGCACAGTGCCTGGCACAACATAGGCACTCAACAAATATTCATCAAATGAATGACTATATAAGATACACTAGAAAACTGCCCATGTCCTCAAGACATTTATAACATAATTGATAAGAGAATATACCTCCTATTTAGCAGTGGATAGTGAAGCTATTTGGTAAAAAGCAATGAACTAATCTATGCATTTTGAGTTTGTTTAGATAACTGAGTAGTTTAACTTTCTGAAAGCAAAAGATATGGGCATGAAAAACCCTTTGTATAAGTATAGTTCTTTCCTCTATCACCCATACATAACAAAAATAAATGTTCTCTGGATCCCTTGTTAGAAACAACCTACTAGGCTTGTAGGAATCTGGTCATTTCTAACTACAGATATTGCCTTCTATAATCTTCTGAGCATAATCATTATCGTAAAATAGTGATTTTTATCATATACACTGTTAAATTCTAATTATAAAGACAATGACATATATTATCAAAATTATGCAGAAACAGTGAATAGTTTATCCATATATGTATACATATATCTATATATTTATGTATTGCCCTAGCTATATATCAAGAGTTATAGAGATAGATACAAGAGATATATTCATGAAATGAGTAGCTTTCCATGTGCCCCTGACAAAACTAAAGATTTTGAGAAAAAATAAATGATTGCTTTAAGCCAAGACTTTTGGGAGCTGGTTTGTTATATAGCAGTAGGTGACTGGAACAGAGTTGGGGCCTGGAAGTAGGATGATGCTGTAACCAAAACTTAACATAGTGTCACTGGCTTTGGAATTGGGACTTGGCAAAGGGTAGACTTCAGAAGACTGCACTAAAGATACTGTTGGTGAAAGCCAACAAAGTTTAGAGTTGCATGCTAGAAACTTAAAGGCTTGAGGGAGCAAGTTGGGCTACACTGTTGCATGTGATAATGTGGAAAATAGAAAATGCACCTAATAATTTCTCAGCAAAAGTACTATCTGATTTGGCTTCTTCTATCTGCAAATAGTGAGATGTAAAATAGAAGAAATTAAAGTTTTAAAAAAGAAAGAAAGTAAAGCTATTCAATTTTCAATAAAAATTTAAAAGGAAATTTATAAGCCAGGAATTGCCAGATTGAAAATTAACCTTGTTCTCATTTCTAGACCTTCTAAATGGCAAACTATTCTCAAATTAAGAAATGATATCAGGAAAAAGATAAAAACAGTTTGCACATGTGAGATTCTTTGTGAATATCTGTGTCTGTGTGAACTAGGTCAGCCAGTCAATCTAGTTAACAAGATAGAATTACTTGTATGTGTATTCTCAGTCAAAAACTCAATTTAGCTTCAAGGACATAAAGCAAAAATCAAATGAGAGAAGCATGAAAAAATACATAAATAAATTTGACAAGCTGGCCAAAGACCATTAATCATCTTGGGAAATAGAGAAGTCACATGATTTATAATGAAGTAAGTATTTACAGAATGTGACATTCAATTGTCTTAAGATCAACAATATATTCAATTCTGATTCTATTCATTTGAAAACAAATAGAAATAGAGCAAGTTTTTTTTTCTAGTAATTATATTCATAGAAGATTTGAAATCTGAATTTGGAGGTGGAAAATAAAAAAAGCTATTCCAAAGTACTGTAATTGAAAAGAATGCTTATTACTGCCGTTGTTATTAAAACTTCAAGCATTCTTCAAACACTGAGTTTCATGAGATAGAGTATAAACGTTGATATCTAGAGAGATACATGACCTTGGGCTTCAAATTAGGAACAAATAACTTCATACATCAAACTATGTAACCTCATTTACTTTATTTTTAAAACTGTTGTATCTTTGCAAATTAAATCTAGTCTGAAGGGGAAAAATACTTATATTCACCACCGTTTTCTTTTTAATGGTCTTCTTTAAGAGAAGCCTCAAGATTTTAGATTTTGCATGCAATATTATAAACATTAGCAGTGGCAATGAATAAAAATGAACGTAAATGGATTTAATCTGACAGGTGTGATCCTATGCAGCCCTGGCTAACCTTATTCTGCAAGGACCTGCTGGGAATGAGTGTGCAGTCTAATTGAGAAATAAAAATGGCCGACCAAAACATCTGCTATTCTGCTGTGCAAGGGGCTAAACCTATGACATAATGGAACTTAGGGGAATTTGAAGAGACTATCTGATGCATCAGTAATTTCTCTACTGCAGGTGATAGAAAAACAAAGCCCTAAGAAGAAAACCTATTTTCACTTTTCCATTTTGCTCCAAGTTATTATAGCAATTTGAACAGATTGCTTCTTCTATCCCCCCCCCATTGCAGTGTCTGTTAGAGAGCAAATGATAGATCTTCCTACACCCACATATTTTTCCTTAAGACTAATGTCACACCCTGCGATGTGAGAGCCACTTGCAAGATAAGGTAGTGCCATCACAGGCGATCTGAAGTCTGGAATCAGTTGTACTGTTTTTCCAATGTCAGTCTAAAGTTCCATTTCTAAAATAAGCTCTTCATGAAATAAATTCTAAGATGGTTTGGCCTTCATCCAATCTTTAATTGACTGGTGAGTCAGTTGTGAAGTCCACCCTCTCCCTTGGTTGGTTTTTGTGGAGGTCCTGAGTGACCACTACCCCACTGCCTCTGTGGCGACTTTGCACTTTTCTGTGTCCTGTGGGTGATATGCCTTTTACAAGGCTACTGACTACTGCTTATTTAATTCCAGTTGCCTGTAGTGTATCCCACAGAGGTTTTTTTTTTTTTTTTTTTCTGTTGAAATCACCTAGCTCTGGCACAAAGAACTATACCCAGGGATTTTTCCCATACGTTTCAAGTCTGGCTACTTTTTCAGGGGTTCTCTCTACCCCAAGAAACTCACATATTTATGCCATGAATAGAAATGCTTCATATCCTCTCTTCTTGCTCTAACATCATAGGCATTTCTAACCATTTTCCTTTTTTTTTTTTTTTTTGCCAATAAAGGCTTCTAGGTCAAAATCAAGCACTAGCTTCTGTGCTGTCCAAACCCTAAACTACTGACACAACTTCCCTCCTCAACTTTGGCCTGAGGTGGGTGAGTTGCTCAGAAATCATTCAACTCTCTTCAAAGATATCTTCCCTACCCTCTCTCATGAATATTTAGTCTTTTCTCAAATGATCTGGTGGTAGATCATATGTTAAATGTTTCTGAATCAACTTCATTGTCTTTTCATATGTTTTATATGAATGAACCCGTACCAGTACTAAAAACTTGGGGGTCTTTGTCAAAACAGAAAACCTGTTTAGTTCCAACTTTAAATTACATAATAAATAGGTGGGATTGTGCAGTGTGAGTTTTCAAGTGGTAATTATATTTGGAATTAGAATCATCTCCCTGAGAGGGAGACTAATCTTAGGCTTTAAAAATATTTTCACACATATTTAATCTAACCTCACATTCTAGTTTTTTCTTCCTCTCTCACTCCCCCATTTGTACACTTAATTTATTATCTGTGGAGGATAAGTGTAACACAGTAACATACCTCAAAGGATCACTTGATTCCAAATAGAAAAGGCAAGCAGGAGATGAAGAGAAGCTAATGAATGGATCCAGAAGTATCTCAAAACCCTTAAGGTCTGAAGGTATTAAAAAAAAAGAAAGAAAGAAAAAAACATGTATTAAAAGATAATCACACAAATCACAGGAAAGTCAAAGATAAAAGTTTCTTACTTCATCTATTCCAGTGTTCTTAATGTTTTGGGTTTAAATAAACTGTCTTATTTTATTTATTTATTTATTTATTTATTTATTTCACTTAAAGGATTTTATTTCAATTATAGGTGTACAAAAAATCACTAGTCAATTTGACAGATTTTCTGTCCCAAACACACAGTGCATCCCCCCACCCCCCAGATTGTCTTATTTGAAAAACCAAGGTTTTCTAAGGTCTGTGAGTCATTGTCTGTTCTGCAAAGAAGTTCGTTGTGTCTTTTTAGTTTCCACATGTAAGCGGTAGCATTGGGTGTTGCTATCTAATTGTCTGACTGGTTTCACTTCGCATGATAATTTCTAGGTCCATCCATGTTGCTATAAATGTTGTCATTTAGTTCCTTTTAATGGCTGAGTAATATTCCATTGTGTGTATGTACCATGTCTTCCCTATCCACTCTGTCAATGGGCATTAGGTTGTTTCCATGACCTGGTTATTTTTTAAGATGGCTTTTATGTTCATCCTTCAGTATGCACAAGTCATCATCAGGCTTGCTTGTCGTGGACTCAACCCTTGAGGTTAATATGCCTTTTCAAGTTTTAGTCTCCATTGTTATCTGATCCATTTTTCATGGCTCAGATCCAAACTAATGAGACAGAACATTGAACTATTCTAGCTTGTATCAGGCTTATATTCCACCTTTGGCTCAATTAGTGAGTGGCAGTAAGTGCAAGAATGGGGGATATGTAAGCACGAGCAGTTCTCTAGGAAGAGGCTCTACTAGCATCATCTCTAGCAAAATGGGCTAAGAAATTCAATAATGCAGTATGCTATGTATCATAGTAACTTTTTTTAACCATACAAATAGGCTGCAGACAACAGGTTTCAAACATGATACAACTTAAAGTGATTGTAGGTCCAAGTATCAGCCTCATGTTCAATTAAATTATGCTGGGTCTCATTCTTTGTCATTAGATCAGGACTGACACAGTTTTCTATAAAGCCAAACATTTACATGGAGTCCTTAAATATTTTAAAGAATGAAAAGAAATAACAATAGCAAGAATGCCCTGGGTAAGGCAAAACCCCATCTAAGTAGAAAATATCATGAATGATAGATCATGATTCAATTATTAGCTAATTAAAATTTGTTTTCTATTAACCTTCGATTGTCATAACTATTTTTTTCAGTCAAATGTTCTTTCCCAATTGTATATAGAAATACACTTTCTAAGTTTTGCTCTGTCATGTAATATGCAACCCCAACAAATCTGTGAAATCTGCATATACGTTAATTACTTTGACAGGTCTTTTCAAAGCAGAAACTCTTGGTTTAACAAATGGATATTTTAACCTTCATTCACAATAGCCAAGACATGGAAACAATCTAAATGTCCATCGACATATGAATGGATTCAGACGATGTGGTATATATACACAATGGAATACTATTTAGCCATAAAAAAGAACAAAAGAATGCAATTTGCAGCAATATGGATGAATCTAGAGACTCATACTAAGTGAAGTAAGTCAGAAAGAGAAAAACAAATACCATATGATATCACTTATATGTAGAATCTAATATATGGTACAAATGAACCTTTCCACAAAAAAGAAACTCATGGACTTGGAGAACAGATTTGTGGTTGCCAAGGGGAAGGGAGTAGGATGGACTTGGAGTCTGGGGTTAATAAATGCAAATTACTGTATTTGGAGTGGATTAGCAATGAGATCCTACTAGACAGCACAGGGAACTATACCCAATCACTTTTGATGGAACATGATGGAGGATAATGTGAGAAAAATAATTACTGGGTCACTTTTGAATGACTGGGTCACTTTTCTGTAAAGTAGAAATTGACAGAATACCATAAATCAACTGTCTTGGAAAAAATAAAAATTAATTTTTTTTAAAAAGCAGAAACAATTTTTTAATTGAAAAATTTCTCCCTTTTTGTTGATATTAACCACTGTGTTGGCTTGTCAGTCAACCCATTCTTAGCACATTCCTGGCTCAATTTTGGCTGACCTTAAAAGATAACAATAGCTATAGATCCAGATGATGGGCATTGTTTGGGACCTTGGTAGTTTTCAAAGCTCATTAGGAGACAAAAACTGGAGTTCCTGTAGTGGCTCAGCAAAAACTAATCTGACCAGTAACCATGAGGTTGCGGGTTTGATCCCTGGCCTTGCTCAGTGGGTTAAGGATCTGGTGTTGCTGTGGCTGTAACTATAGCTCCGATTTGACCCCTAGCCTGGGAACCACCATATGCCTTGGGTGCTGCCCTAAAAAGAAAAAAACAAAAAACAACAAAAAAAGGCAAAACAGAGAGACAAGAGGTCATCTTTATCTGTGTCCTGCTATCTCATCAAATTTAAAAACTTAAAAAAAATTCAGCATTATTTCTTCCAAAAGCAATTATTTCTTCAACCAGTGTTTCTTTGGTGTTTATACCTCTCAATAAATAAACACTAAACAATTATTATATGCTACAAGTTTTTCTAGCTTGTTAGCAAGTTACACTTATTTTTTGAAAAATAGTCTCTCCAAGAAAGCTAATGATAATGTTAACCAGCAATGAATATTTTCTAGAATGATCTAATGAAAATCATACTTGATTTTCATGTTTGCTATGCACTGTGAATGTCACTTCAACACTATTGCTTTGTTTTATTTAATGAATTCTTATTTGTAAAATATGTAGACCAGTAGTTGGCACCTACAAAGTGGTTGACTATATGACTATTTGCTAAATAAATAAAAATAAGGCCTCAAAAGTGAAAGACTGAAAGGAGAGAGTCTATAAATCTTGATACATAAGAACATAATTTTAGGACTATCTTTTTATTTCTTTACAGGTATTCTGCTTAGAAAGATGACACAGCTTTTTAAAAAGTTCAAGTGTAGGCAGAGTGTCTAGAATCTGTAATAAAGTCAGAAGAACAGGAGTTGGCCTCGGGGAAAAATCAGAAAAATGTTACAAAGTTCATGTCCCATAACTTATGTATACATCAGTAGACTTAAAATTTAAAAAGATAGCTTGGACATGGCCTTTGGTTCTATAGCTATATAAAAGGTATGATTAATGACTACATTGTGGCAAATATGCAAAACAAGTAAGGCAGATGAAAAAATTCATGGATTTCCCCTTCTTTAATGATAAATAACTTTCATTTGAAAAGGAAGTGTTTATAACTTTTGGTTAATTAAGTTTTCTTGATTATAGAAATTAAGTTTGAATGTTAAGTAAGCTACTCTAAAGGGTAGTGGAACTCAGGCATAAAGCCTTATTTTAATGAAGAAATCCATAGGCTTACGAATGCAAGTGAATATGGAAGCAGATTCCCAAAGTTATTTCAATATGAAACAATATTTAATTGCCTACTATGTGCCTACCATCATTCTAGGACTCATGGTACATTGCATGTATAATAAACCCCAGCCCTTTACCATAACTTGTAAGGTCTTATAGGATCTGGCCCCTTCTTGCTTTTTTGACTTTAATTAATATTCTCCTACTTGCTTCCTTTGCTGCAGACTCACTAGGCATCTTTCAGCCCCCTGACTATTTTGAGCATCTTTTCAAATCATGCCCTGGAACTCCCCTTATCTTTATCTAGTTAGCCCTTGTCTCCATTGGCCCAAAATGTCTCTCCTTGACAATCCTACATAAGGCCATCTTCCCCAACCACAAGGACTCTTTTTACCATATGATCCTATTTAATGTCCTTCATAGTATCTATCACTATTTGAAATTAATTTTGTATTTGTTGTCATTAGAAACACCCTCATTAGAATCCAATGTTCATAAGAACAAAATCTTGTCATTTTTGTATCCCATGGTATCCCCATAACCTATAACTGCATCTGACTTCTAGTGGATGTCCAATTAATATTCATTAAGTAAATTCAAAGAAGAATAATACAGAACTTTTGTAATTAAAAATATCTGAAAATTATTTCTGCCCCTTTGTTAAATATTTCCTGTTGACCTCACACAGACTCTAAAACTACCAAACCCATAAAAGGTCAGATCAGTCCCAATTAGATAAGGTCTATGATCACTTTTATAAGGGTAAGGAGTTTGGAGAGTTGGGCAAACACCTGTCTCTGGGAGAGTCAATTTTCCTTCCCTTAACCTGCCTATTCATTGCATATGAATCCATGTAGGAACCAGAAGTATCTAACACAAAGGAGAGATAATATTTCCTTTTGGGATTCTTCATTTCCTGCTGATATCAGCCTAATTCGGTGGTGGTATTTTGAAATCAAAGTGTCTTTTCTCCCCAGGTCATATCTATTAGAAGGCGTCAGATCTAGGTGCATTTTGGGAAGGAAGTAAAGATGTCATTATCTCTCCATTAAATACTTTTCCAGATCACAAACACTTTGTTTTATCTTCCTTGTCTGTGTTTTTAGAGGCTAAGGAGACTAAGGAGGGTTCACTTCTAGCCACGTGAATGCTTGAGAGTGTGGAATTACTCTTGGGAGCTGGGTAGTTCCCCATGGTTCATCTTCATTTATCTTAAAATCCCCAGAGACATCCCTCACAGCATACTTCTTGTTCAAAATTCTGCAGTCTTGTCCTCCAGGGCTCCTGAGAGTTTTTAGAAAACAAAGTCTCTTTTTTTGGTTGCATAGATAGGACTGGTTTATTTCCTTGAAGGAGACTAAATAGATTTAAAGCAAAATATATTGCTGCTTTAGCATTATAGAACACTCACAGTATTGTAGGTCACGTAATTACTAAATAATCACTTTCCTTTCTATATAACAGCTTTCAAATTTGTTTTTTATTACATTCTTCTTTACAGAAACTGTGAAGAATGACTACCCTTATAGATTGCTTCAAAAGCACTTTGCCAGGGCATTAATTGTCTAGTTTCTCTCCCTGAGGAAATATTTAAGTGTATGTTAAACTTCCCCAATATATATTGTGGGTGTATTTATATAACACATTTTTTCTAGGGCAAGTGTGGGCATGCATACTATTTGTATTTGAAATGAACTGGAAAAGACAGAGATCTGAGTACTTTTCAGAATTTATACAAATATGAGATAATAGCTGGAAGTCAGAATAACATCTGACTTTTTAGAAATTCTCTTAAAGACAGGTTTGAGGACAATCTAGAGAATTTATATTAATTGTTGATGCTGGCAAGACATGTAAATGGTAGCCTGTTGATGTGTGCATTGATCATTTAGGACACATGATATCCCTAAGACATGATAAGGAACAGCAAAACCGAGCTTGGATCCAAATCGTAAGGAGGTTTGAGAGTATTTGTACCCCATGGTATTCATGGTAGCAACCATTTTATTGAAAGACAAGTAGATTTGAGATATTTTGTATAATGATAAACCCAAACTATGGCTTGACAATAAGAGTTGAATTTTGGGAAATTTTATTATTATTTATTTTGGTTTTTTCTGCTATAGGACTATTGTTATAGGAACTACATTCATTTTAGTGTGAATGTGAATTGATAACATTGATGCTAAAATTCTTCAGATTACCTGCATTAGGCCAAATCATGAGAAGAACTGTGAACTAACTATAAGACTTGTTCACTCATCTCTTTTCAGCATATAAGCAAAATAATTGGTACATAGTAGATAGTTAAGACATTGAGTAGATGCCAAATAAATAAGTGAATAAAATCAAGGGACTAGCTGAAAATAATGTAGCTCATGGTTCATAGATTCTACATGTCGATTTAAAAGCTTTAGTAAAATTCTGATTAATCCAATCAAATTCATAGAGCAACTTCCTATAAATCATGAGAAAAATAAGCTTGGGAATCTGGCTGGGATGCTAAGAAAAACAATGAAATTAAATTCCTCATTAAAAAAATGACCTGATTCAGAGGCTGATTTTAGATATTTATAACGAACCATTCTCTGACCATCAGACTTTTCTACAATGGCAAGGGATGTTTTGAAAGAGTAAATGATCAACATCTAGGTCCAATCATATTTGAATGATACTCAGGAATGCCATTGAAAATATTTAAACTACAATAAATTTCTCAAAAGACAGTAGATTTTGGTAACCCGTTTTTGATTGATCACACTTGTGTGTATGTGTGTTTTTAGGGCCGCACCCTCAGCATATGGGAAGTTCCCAGGCTAGGGGTCAAATCAGAGCTGTAGCCACCGGCCTCCTCCACAGCCACAGCAATGTAGGTTCCAAGCCACATTGGCAACCTATACCACAGCCCACAGCAATGTCGGATCCTTAACCTACCAAGTGAGGCCAGGGATCAAAACTGTATCCTCATGGTTACTAATCAGATTGGATTCCACTGAGCCACAACGTTTTCCAGATCACTGGTTTAAAAAAAAAAATTGAGGAAGTAAGATCTATTCTTAGCTGTTAGAACATTTCCATGAGACAGCAGGACACTAGAAACAGGACAACTGTTTCCCACTCCAGTTTTTGCATTTAATAATGTGTGGCCTTGAAACAAGTTGGTTAACTATTTGGGGTTTCAATTTTTTTTTTTTAACCTGTGAAATAATATTAGATATGTATGCCACATGAAGTTGTTGTGTGGTTCAAATAACAGATGTTAGAGAGCTTTGGAAAGTCAGACACAGCTATTTAAGTGCATAGTTAGGTGTGTGTTGTTATCAAAGTCTGCTCTATGTGCCTCAATATAAATGCAATTGTATGATTGTATGTTTTCGTAAAAAATGATGTGTATAAAGAGGGAAATGTAGTGGTATGGTAACTGTAGGATGAGAACAAGATTATCAATGCATATAAAATTATTAATTTGTGATGCCAACTATTTGAATTATTTTTAAAGTTCTTAAAACCCACTCAAATCTATTACATAAAATATGCTAAAATACTTGCTGAACAAAATAATAATATAATTTTCATGATTTACTAATTTCCATGCACTTCATAATATTTTTATTTACTTTATATAGCTTTATGTGTCACATGATGTCATTCTCATTTTACAGATGTGATTTTCCAGGGAGCTACTATTTAGTAGACAATCTCACTCTACATGCCCTTTCCACTATCCAATAGTATAGTACTACATTACAGCAGAGTAGTAAGGGAAGACAACATCAGCTGAGAATATGGGAGGGGTGCTACAAATATTAACTAAAATTTGTGTAACATAATTTATGAAGCATTCACATATATTAGCCCAAGATTTTTTTTATTTGACTCTGTTGATATTTTAAATAGTTTATACAAGTAATTTATGCTCAGTATGTGTCACGATAAGTATATATATATGTATTTATTTATAAACATTTTCTTATTGTTTATATTGCAAGAGTAATGACCTTCAATGACCGTTCTGACTAAACACCTAGTGGTCTGAACCAGTGTTCCACTTACCTTCTTCCTTTCTCACAGTAAACTTTCCCATCCACTCAACTGCTTTGTTCACCAATTACTGGCTGCTGGGCTCAGTCCTGATCTTCTTCCACAGGGTCTGCCTGACTAGTCTTATGGTCAGATTCTATGCCAATACCTGGATCTTGGGTTCTCCATTCTCCTTAACTTCCAGATTCTGGTGTGGTGGCAGTATGGGAAAGGGAAAGCCTGGCCAGAATGGCAGGGGGTATCCAGGGCCAAAAGGAGAGCCTGAATATCTGAAAAACAGTCAAGGCTTCTCTTTGGAATAGAAAGCATAGGGAGATAGATAATTTGAAACAGGAGGAAAAAATATGAAATAACGAGAAATGAAAAAATAGGACTCCAGGTCAGGGACTGCAGCATAATTTCTAGACCAGCTAAGAGCTGAGGACTGGGATATTTACAAACTCTGGACAATGCTTAGATTGACTGGCACGCCAACAGTACCTATGTGGCTGCTGCTGATTTCAGAGTCAACTATAAGGGCAAGCTGATCTGGTAACTATTTGAAGAGAAGGATAAATCTGTTCTGGTTTCAAATGCTGATGACTGAGGCTCTGAAGGACTGCTCTGTATGAAAAAGAACCATAGAAGGGAAGAGTATTCCAGTCCACATTATTAGTTCTGGGTTGACCAAGGTTAAAGAAGCGCCCAAATTTGAGTATCTCTGCATGACTAGGACCAGTTTCTAAGCCCTTTGTGACCTGATAAGGAAGGAGGATCTGGGCAAGTGATTGCTCCAACAAATTCAAGAGAATGCGCTAAGGCTTGTTTCCATTATAATGGATACAATGGTGAGATGTACAGTCCATATTTTTGAGAAAGACCTTGATTCAATGAGAAATTTGAAAACCAGGCTAGAAAATATACTCTGAGAGATGCAGGCCCTCTAAACCACACAGATTCAGCATCCTTCAAGGCTTATATTGTATCAGAGGTAGAGCTGATACAACTACCAGCTGACAAGTGATACAATCCATCACACATGGCAACAGCGCATCTGAGGCCAACGCCCCCAAGGTTTTGAGGCACAGAGAACAAGCCATAAACTAAGTGGTACCCTGGGAGCAGAGGTCTAATGAAACAATTGGAAGCAAAGCAAAAATAAACTTATTAAACATTAAAAAATCCTTATATTGCAAAAAAATTACAAAGGTGATACATTTTCAAAGTTCCAAGGTGTAGCTTTATAAGATGTCTTCTTATATATGTGTAGTCATATGTTTAATACACAAAGAAGTAATAAATGCCATAAATATTTATTGTGACAGTACAGCTGTAGATGCTTAGTCTGTATCAGTAAACATATCAGATAATAGTCCTTGTCCTTTTTCTAACAAGAGGATCATTAATTTATGGCACCCTTCCAAAGGAAGCTTCAAGGTACATTAATAAAAAGACACCCAAAGAGGAAGGACGGTACAGAAATGGAGATGTTTTATTCCCTCCCCGTATAGAGATAAGGGCAAACTACAGTGACATTTAAGCGTCCTGAGGCTCAGGGAAAACACTTCAAAGTGTCTATGTTATGTTAAGAATGATCTGCTGCCTCGCAAGCTTTGGTTGAGCAAGAGATGTTGGTAAAAAATGATGAAACTGTAAAGTAAAAAGCCAAAGTATTTAATTGACTTATTCTGTCTCTGAGCTCTACATTTATTATTTATAAAATTAGAAGGTTGAAAAAAATCACCTTCAGATATATTTTAGATGTCCAGTCCTATAATTCTGTAAAATAGCATTTATTATCACTGTTCTGCTCTTTCAATTTACTTGATTTGCTGCCTTGTCTTTGAGTATATTTTAGCGGTCTGTTCCCAATCATGGGATCCACTGCCTAAGATCAGTCTCAGAGGGAAAGTAGGGGGATCTCTTGAATTAGAATCATGTACATTTGAGTGGCTGCAGGTTTCTAGTGGCTACGTGACTTGCTTGGATTATCGATGAGCAGGTAGGAGTGAGGCTTCGGCACATGTTAGTAATTTGAAGCTAGGTTTTAGATAACGTGACCTTTTTGAAATGAAGTCTCGCCTATAGAGCAATAATTCAAAATTGTTCAAAATAAATAATTTTTCATTAAATAACTGAAGTAACACATACTGCCAGTGAAAATCCATTTCCCTATCATGTTATCTATATAGCTAGTGTAGAGTCCTCTTTAATTCTCAAAAATCCTTAAGCAAACAGTATGACACATCAATCTCATATGCATTATAAAATGCTCTAACACATCCCAGAATATTTACATGAAAGGTACTCTAATCATGAAAAATAATTTTTTTACTTAGTACTGATAGTTCACATTTAAATCTATTTAGGAGTACATTCAAGCATACAGATAACATATGAGCAAAATGAGAAATAATACTGTGATTTCAAGCTCCATTGAACTAGAGTATAGAAATTCTGAGCTAAACAATGGTTAAATGCTTGCCAGAAAATGATTGTGGATGAATTATTTTAACTCACTGTTTCGTCTTAGAAGCAACAAATGAAAATGTGCATTTCAATGAAAATGCAGTCACCATATTTTAACTAATGTGATGCTTGCTTTAGTTATCCCACTGACTTAGAGGCAAGACAATCAGTAGGTTCCCTGCTTGAACACGCTTCACTTGGGTAACAAGGGAATTTTTAACATTCCAATCCTACCTGGTTTTTAGGTGTGTAAATCTAGGAAGATAATGCAAAAAAAGAAGATACCTCAGTACTGAACCAGACAGAATCTGACAATGACCTTTTCAATTGCTTTTCTTTGGTTCTAAACCCTATTTTAAGATGCAAAATTCACTATGACTAAACTACACTCAATATAAGTGTTGCATTGAGACACCTTAGAGACCAAAAATACTAAATAATTGATTTCTAGATGCCAGTATAGAGAATATACAATTTGATAATATTTTTGATCTTATCATCACAAATATATGAGGCAATAATGAATAAAAATTTGAGTGGTTGCAATAGAAGGGATGGTTGCAATGACCTTTAGAGACAGAAACCGGCAGTAACAGTTATGACTCTGCTTAACCTCTTCAATAATGTTATGTCTAATAAGCTGTATATTTGAAGCCGGCTTCCTGGTGATGACTTTCTGCATATCATTTCTCACTTGGGTCTAGTGCTTGTGCTGTGTGGATGGTTTCCAACACCAGGTTGTCAGAAAGTTGGACAATTAACAAGCTAGAAGCGGATGTGCCTGATGCACAGCAGGCTGTGATGAGGGTTTCAGGGTGGTGGTGACTAAAATAAGACTCTGTAGCACCTGCTATAGCTGTTAGGTGCTAGATCCTTCCACATCACCCAGAAAAATGCACAGAACCTGTGAATGGTATCCTAACATTGGATCCTAGCCACTTTCCCATTTCCTTCAGTGTATCATTGTCAAAGTCCAGTCTCTTCCCTAGGGCGAAAGAGAGAAGAAGAAGAAAAAGAAGTGACTTACCAGAGGTATTTTTCTGTCTTACCTATGTATGGTCCAATAGATGTAGCAGTTCAATTTTCTTCCCTTTGCTTTATCACCCTAGTAAATTTGTTGCTGATGCAGGTAAATGTCAAAAAGAAGTGGATTGATTAAAATTATGTACAAATTGATCTCTTTCTATATGTTTTCTGTCCTTTGTTCTTAGGTCTTTATCTTTTAAATGAAAGGCACTGCGTAATTTATTAATAATACGCTGGGATTTCCTTTGGTCCTTAACTAGAATAATTTCTTCCTACATTTATAGTCTTCATGAATCTTTTTCTTGACCTAAAATAAATGTCTTTTTTTCTAAACAAGCTGTTTTTAAAATTCCAGACTGCAAATACATGTGTTTGAGAGGTACTTAGGTACTTTAAAATGTGAATAATAACAATATATTTATGTACTCTGTAAATCTAAGTACCCCGAAAAACTACTTATTGAACTTTGTCAAGCCACCACTAAAATCCGCGTATTCAGAGAATAAAACTTACGGAGCTTTTAAAACTTAAGTATTTAATGGACTTGATTTGGTCTTTTAGACCCAGGAGGGTGCTAGCTAAGTGCCTGAGATGTTCAAAGTTGCCATCATAATAGCTAAGTCCCTTTCTCCCTTCCCTAGGGAGCTGGTATGAGCTCAATCTTTGAAAAGGGTTTTTTAATCTTTTATTCATTAATCTTCAGAAAGCCCTTGCCTGATAATAGGGTACAACCTGACAGTAGGATGTCCCTTTTCTCAACTTCAGAAATCTGTTTTCTCTACCTCCTGCCTTTTCTCATTTAACATGACCTTCTCCTCCCCAACCCTTACCCACTTTATTTTGGTCACCTTTTTTTGTTTTCTAATGTGGCAGCTCAGTGTTCGAAACCCCATTTCCAGCACCCAGGTTTTGCCAGATGTTATTGGAGTTGTAGTAAGCTGATATCATCTCCTGTATTTGTTGGTAATCAGGTCTGCCCCTTCATCCCACAGAATCTTCTGCAATTGATTAGGTCTTTACTTGGATGGCTGCTTAGTCATGATGTGTTGAACACTGTTTGTTGAATGTTTACACTGCACCCATCAACTGAATCTTAGAATCTTAGAATGGAAACAATGCACATGTCATCTGGCCAGTCCTCTTTCATGATCCCTTTTTCGATAGCTCTATGGAGGTGTTTAATCTCTGATTAAAGCCTTTCTAGTTTCAGAGTTTAGGAATGTAGTAGTGATTACAATTATTAGATAATTTTTTTTTTTTTTTTTAGGGCCGCACCTGCAGCATATCAAGGTTCCCAGGCTAGGTGTCCGAGCTGCAGCTGCCAGCATACTCCACAGCCACAGCAATACAAGATCCAGGCTGGGTCTGCAACCTACATCATAGCTCATGGCAATGCCAGATCCTTAACCCACTGAGCAAGGCCAGGGATGGAACCCAAGTGCCCGTGGATCCTAGTCAGGTTCCTTAACTGCTGAGCCATGACAGGAACTCCAGAATTATTAGATAATTTTAATTTCATGAAGATCTTCCATACTGAGCAGAAATCTCATGAACTTGACTTTCTAAATGCCTTTGTAAAGCATGACTTAAAAACGATCCTGGAGTTCACATTGTGGCTCAGTGGTAACGAGCCAGACCAGCATCCATGAGGATGTGGGTTCAGTCCCTGGCCTCACTCAGTGGGTTAAGGATCAGGCTTTGCCGTGGGCTGTAGTATAGATCACAGACATGGCTTGGATCCTATGGTGCTGTGGCTGTGGCATAGGCTGGCAGCTGCAGCTCCAATTTGACCTCTAGCCTGGGAACCTCTATATGCTGTGGGTGTAACCTTAAAAGGCAAAATAAAACAAAGTCCTTCCATAGTATTTCATTAATTGATACATTTATGTAGTTTAATAGTATGACTATTTGGCAATATATATTAAGTTTATGTACATAGGTTAGTGGCTTTTTTTTTTTTCCCTCCACCTGCAGCACGTAAAAGTTCCTGGGTCAGGGATCTAACGCACACCACAGCAACAACCTGAGCTGCTGCAATGATGACACAATCTGTAACCTGATGCACCATAAAGGAACTTGTATAAGTTAGTTCTTAATTCACTTATATATTGAGAGCAAAAATGAGAGAAATACTCTGCTAGCAAACACAAAGTGGAGACAATCCTGAAGGAAAAAGTGTGAAATTACTGCAAACCAAACTAAGGTGATTCTGTTATTAAAACCTCAATACTTCCTGAAGATTTCATAACTTACACAAATGAAAATGGACACAAAGATCGAAATAATTCAGGTTTTTGCTTTAATTTCATCTAATGGAAGTACTGTGATATTGAATTTTAACAACTTGCTACAGGTAAAATGTTCTTTTGTTATCATTTAATCACTCCAAAAATCGAATCCTTGAAAATACTTTCTTACAGTATCTAGATTTTCCTTGGAGATCTCATTTGTGCACAGCCCCTGCTTGGCTCAGCTTACGAGGTCTGATATGATCTCATCTGAAAGTGATACTGCAGGGAGCCATTTGTTTTACAGAAATAAGCAATATCGTGGAATACTGTGGTACACGGGATGTGATTTTAGGGAAAAAAAGCATTTTTCTGGTATAGAAATAAATGAAACATGTCGTGTGTGTAAAATATCAAATGTAAGAACATTCACATGGTAAAAATTAAACCAAATGAGATTTCAAGGAAGAGGTCAATCACTAATAGATGTAGAATTTCTTCTTTTCCACTGGTTTATTCATTTTATTTTCCATAGTTTATCTTTCAGTTATTTTTTTCCATTTCTATACCAATTTTAATTAAATTTTAGTAGACAAACTCAGATATGGGGAAAAATAACTGTGGTCAGACATTGTAGTTTGTTAGAAGCTTTTGAGTTAAGCAGATCAGAGCCCAGATCCTAGAATTATCACTTATCAACTATATGATCTTGGCTGATTATTACAACCCTCCAAGTCAGAAATGCATGAAAATTAAAGGATAGAATTTTGATAGCTATTGGTGCTGTTTACCAAATATTTCCTTTCTCTGCTTTCTAGGCACATGGTAGGATTGTACTTACTTGCTGCCTCAGTCTGGGTGGGGAGAGATGATTAGTTCTGGCCAGTTGCTCCTGAGCAAAAGCAACATGTGTCAATTTCAGTCCAGAGTGTTTAATTATCTGTGCATGTAGAGCATGCTTCCCTCTCTTAAAGTAGGTGAAGATGGTAGCTTCTCTGTGGGCTTTGGTCCAGAACTTAATACGCCTAGGGCCTGACCTCCACTTGACCAATGGTAAATAGCTTGCATGAGAAGAAATGACCTTCTAGTGCAATATATCATTTAGATCTATTTCTTACTGAAGCATAATCCAGCCTAACAACTGTGTTTTGTCTATAGCAATAGACTAGTAAATGTAATATCAAAGGAATATCTCTAAATTTCATTATTATGGATTTCATTTTTATACAGAGCAGAAAAGGCTTACAGGAGCACTACTGCCTTTAAGATCCACTGAACATATTGAATCTTTAAAATTTTCAACATTATGTGACATTAAAAAGCTCTCTCCACAGGTCTACTTGATAGTGTGTTTGTTTTCATGTCACCCTCAGGAGGTTTCAAATATAGTCATCTATTCTTGGTCAAGACTGATAAACCTGGCAGTTTAAAACACACTCTCTCTCTCTTTTGTTTTTTTGTTTTTGTTTTTTGGATGCACCCACAGCATACAGAACTTCCCAGGCCACACCACAGCAGTGACCCTAGCCACAGCAGTGAAAACACCAGATCCTTAACCTGCTAGGCCTCCAGGGAACTCCAGTTTTTAATTTATCAACAGGTACTGCTTATTCATTCACAAACTTATATTTCAATATTTTTGGTTTTACCAAAAGATCTAGCTTCATGCTGTAATACTGTTGTATGACTATAATCCATCTGTGTTTGCTAGTTTCTTGGTGTCGCAGTAACAAAGTACTACAACTAGGTGGCTTAACTAACAGAAATTTATTGTCCCACAGTTCTGGAAATTATGTTAGAAATCAAGATGTCAATGTCAGCAGGGTTGGTTCTTTCCAAGGTCTGAGAGGGACCATCTGTTCCAAGTCTCTCTTCTAGATTCTGGGGTTTGCTGGCAATCTCTGGTGTTCTTTTGCATATAGATGCAAAACACCAGTCTCTGCCTTCAACTTCACATGGCATCTTCCTGTGTCTTCACATTACTCTCCCTCCATTTGTATCTGTCTCTGCATCCCAAACGTCCCCTTTTTAAGGACCCTAGTCATACTGGATTAGAACCTAGCCTAGTCCTCATTTTAACTTGGTTACTTTTGTAGGAATCCTCTTTCCAAAGGTCACATTTTGAGGTACTAGGGATGAGGACTTCAATCTGTCTTTTTTGAGGGGAGTCAAAATTCAACCGATAACATTGTCACTAGTTCAAAGTAATTAGCATTTCTAGTAGAAGTAACTAAATAACTCATTATATTCACACCAGCACACAGTGGGCATATGAAATTTTTTTAAACCAAATTATGACTATGCACCTTGTGTGAACTGTCATCTGTGGCATAAACCCTCGTTTTCTTCTTCACTGGACAAAATGACCTGACAGTTACAAACAAAGAGAAAATGAAGTGGATGACCAGGATTCTCACAATTCTTACTATAAAATGTTTGTGTATCTGTGTGTGTGTGTGCATGTGTGTGCAGATTGCATTGCCTGGCCACCTTATGTTTAGATGGAGACAATAGACTATTTCACTTTACCTTTTTTATCTTTGCATTTGAATAAAAATGAACCTTCTTTGATAGTTTGTAATGTTAAAGTGCCTTACTTTTGCTTAATAAAAATTATTTCCTCTTCAGAATGACCAAAGTCTCTTTTCAAAACTGGTTTTCTGAGCAATAGCAATATTTCCATATGCCTAAAATCTCATTATCTTTTTCAAAAGAAAAAAACATTTTTTTTTGTATCTCATCCTCAATGCTCAATAAACTGTTCATTAGTAAAATCTAAAGTAGAGAAAATTGGGGAGTGATAAAGTAGTATTTTTCTGCTGTTAAAAACAGATGCTAATGAAGAAGAGAAAGTTAATTGTGCCTGCAAGGTCAGAATGCCATTTTTCCAGTTGGCAACTAGACACTTCCTAATGAGGATGTCATCCAAATGCAAATATCCTGTTTGGCTACTTAGAGGAGTTTTCTAAAAATTACAATTATGTAAATAATAATTGAACATGTTGACTGAATTTACCCTTTATTTGGTAATAGTTACCACTCACTTTGACTAAAGGGGTGAGGCTTATTTTCCTCAGGCCAACCAAAAGATATAGTCCATTTTTTTCCTCCCACTTTTGTTGAGATATAATTGGCACTTAATGTTGTACGTTCAACATAATTATGTGATATATGTTCATATCATGAAATGATTACCACAGTAAGTTAACCCTCATAATCTCACAAAAAACTTTGTTCTCATGATGTGAACTTTTAACATCTACTCCCTTAGACACTTTCCAAAGCACAATACAGTATTGCTAAATATAGTACCCATGCTATACATTACATCCCCAGAACTTATTTACCTTATAATCGGAAGATATAAGACTGCCTTCACCCACTTCCCCTACTCTCACCCCTGAGATGTATTCTTATACAAGGGAGAAAACATGGGTTTCGTGGGCCATCTTTATTCACTTCATGACACGTCTTATGCATCTTATGCATGTAACCTCAAGCACTAAGCTGGAAAAGGGAGTCCATAGATGAAAACAACATGCTTAATATGTTTAATGACATTACTAACATATTTAAAATTTAGTCCTAAACAACTGAGAAAATGTTTAACTAGAACTGAATACTTCCTCAGTGAATGTTTAAAATAAGACAGTGTATTCAATTTTTAAAGGGTACACTCAAGAGTTGTGCTTAACATTGAAAGAATATGTTTTAGATCTGCCTGAAAAGACTTCTCTGCAGAGGATGTGAAAATTATATGCACAAAATTACCCTAGAAATTTTAGAATTGAGAAAGAATGCTGACATGGCTGTTTTAGGCTTCTAACTGGCTAGCCAATAAAAAAAGCACTCATTTCATCAATGGACTAAATTCATATGTACCAAGAATATTCAATTTTATCTACATTGCATGAGAAATATTTCTCCTTAAAACTACTAGCCCTGTGGAGTGCGAAGCTTAAATTGTATGTGTAAATGAAAGCTGAACTTTCAACCTTTTCCTGCTCCCTCAAGGAAAGAAAGAAATTGAAACCCATTCTCTGAATAAGCCATTTAAAACAACACTGTGTTGTAAGTTAACACAGGTGATCCTAAGAATACAGGGCTGGACCAGAACAAGAGGTGGGGTAGTCCATTCCTCCTGTTTTTTTGTAGAGACTGTGCTTCATCCACATCTGAGAAGACTCCAGGAGATAATTTCAAAATTGCAAAGCAACCAAGATTGTATAAATTCTTCAGGAGCCTTGTTTCTCAATTGCTTACGCAAAAGCTAACAATGACATATTTTTCAGTAGGTTAAATCTTAGTATCACATCTGTTAGTGCAATACTCCTTAAATTCTCTCCTAGAGCTTCAGTAGAGTGTGTGGCATTGCTAATATCTTGATTTTGGATTTCAGACCTCAAGAACCCTGAGAGAATAAAATTCTATTATTTTAAGCCACCAAAGTTCATGGTCATTTGTTTTCACAGCCCTAGGAAGCTAATACAAATAGCATCTACTTTTGAAGATTAAAAGAGGTGCTATGAACATTGAATAATGATACATATCACTTTCAGACTAATTGTGCTACAAGCTGAACTTGATGGAGGGGCAGAGGTTACCTAGGAAAAGCAGGGTGGGCCAAGAGTGCAGGGAAAAGCATTTGCCAAGGCCTGGAAGTGAGAAGTCTTGACACACTTAGAGGCAATGGGAGTTGCAGGTACTGACAGCTTTATAATGAGTTTGCTTTTTCTTTATGATCAGCATTCTAGAAGTTAGACTTTATTCTTTACAAAAGAAACAGCATCAAGAAACTATACAGCAGATTGGATTAAGATGGTGGAACAAAAGGAATGGAGCTCAACTTCTCTCCCAAAAAACAGCAAAACTACAGCCAAATGCCAAGCAACCTTCAACCAAATGAACTGTACACTTCCAAAGAAGATATTCTACCCCAGAAGACAAAGAGGAGACCACATCAAGAGGTAGGAGGGGCGATTGCATGATAGAAGCAACCCCATACCTCCCGGGTGGGAAGCCTCACAGACTGGAAAGTAACTGCATCACAGAGACTCAGCTACAGGACTGAGAGTTCTGAGCCCCATGTCAAATCCCCACACCTGGGGATCTGGCACAGGGAGAAAAAGACCCCAGAGCATCTGGCATTGAAGGCCAGTGGACCTTGTGTGCAGGAGCTCCACAGGGCTGGGGGAAAGAGGAGAACCCATTCTTGAAAGGCACACACAGACTTTCATGCGCACTGGGTCCCAGGGCAAAGCAAAGTCTCCACAGGAATCTGGGTGGAACCTGACGGCAATTCTTGGAGGATC
>PVHT020000521.1:12521343-12536841 GCA_004024745.2 Catagonus wagneri | reverse complement strand
AACCCATTCTTGAAAGGCACACACAGACTTTCATGCGCACTGGGTCCCAGGGCAAAGCAAAGTCTCCACAGGAATCTGGGTGGAACCTGACGGCAATTCTTGGAGGATCACCAGGGAAAACAAGGGTGACTGTGGCGTGTTGTGGAAGGGCATTGGAGGCGAAGCTCTCGGGAACATTCATCAGCCTGCACTTCTCTGGAGGTGGCCATTTTTGGGAAAATCTGGTCCCTCCCATCAGCGCTGAGAAGCCCCAGGCAAAACAATGATCCAGGTTGGATGTCAGCCCCACCCAGCAGTAAAGAGGTTGCCTAAAGACCCATCAGGCACACAGCCAGCCTCTAATCTCACACAGAGACAAAGCCCCACCAATCAGACGGATAGGAATCAACCCCACATACCAGTGGGCAGGCACCAGTCCCTCCCATCAGGAAGCCTAGAGCAAGGCCCCCGCCCCACTCAAAAACCAACTTTAGCCACAGGGGAGGCAAAACCAGAACTAAGAGAGGCTACAATACTACTGTCTGCAAAAAGGTCACCACACCAAAAACCTGTGAAAATGGAAAGACAGAAAACTATAACTCAGATAAGGGAGGAAAAAAAAGAGCTCAGAAAAACAGCTCAGTGATGAGATTATCAGCCTCCCAGAAAGAGACTTTAGATGGTTGATGAGAAGATGATGCAAGACATTGGAAATAAACTGGAGGCAAAGATTGATAATTTACAGGAAACACTGGGCAAAGAAAAGCAAGATGTAAAAATTAAACAAGAAGAGATGCAAAATACAATCACTGAAATAAAAAATTCATTAGAAGCAGCCAACAATAGAATACAGGAGTCAGAAGAACAAATCAGCGAAGTGGAGGACAGATTAGTGAAAATCACTAACGCAGAAGAGAAAAGAGATAAAAGATTGAAGCAAAGTGAGGAGAGTCTTCGAGAACTCTGGGATAATGTCAAATGCACCAGCATTCATATTATAAGCATGCCAGAGGGATAAGAGAGAGAGAAGGGGACAGAAAAAATATTCGAGGAGATTATAGCCGAAAACTTTCCTATAATGGGAAAGGAACCACTCACTCAAATCCAGGAAATGCAATGAGTACCATATAAAATAAACCCAAGGAGGAACACCCCGAGACACATATTAATCAAAATGATCAAAATTAAAGACAGAGAGAAAATTTTGAAAGCAGCTAGGGAAAAGAAACAAATGACATACAAGGGAACCCCAATAAGGTTATCAGCAGATTTTTCATCTGAAACTCTGCAGGCAAGAAAGGAGTGGCATGACATACTAAATGTGATGAAAGGGAAAAACTTCCAACCAAGATTACTTTACCCAGCAAGGCTCTCATTCAGATTTGCAGGAGAGAGCAAAAGCTTTACAGATAAGCAAAAACTAAGAGATTTCTGCAACAATAAACCAGCTTTACAACAAATCCTAAAGGAACTTCTCTAGGCAGAAAAGAAGAGGCCACAACCAGAAACAAAAACACCACAAATGACAAGGCTCATCAATAAAGGCATATATGCAGAAAAGATACTGAATCATCCATGCACAATTATGCTACCAAAATCAGAAATCATGAGGAGAGAGCACAAATGCAGGTTGCTGGAGAAGCACGTGCAATTAAGAAACCAACAACTTAAAACAATCTCATTTATATATAGACTCCTATATCAAAACTTCAGGGTAACTACAAACCAAAAATCTACAATTGATACACAAACAAATAAGAAAAATAAGCTCAAATACAACATTAAAGATAGCCATCTTGTGAGAGGAGACAACAAGAGAATAAGGGAAGAAAAAAAGAGCAACAAAAACCCCAAACAGTTAATACAATGGCAATAAGAACATACATATCAATAATTACCTTAAATGTTAATGGACTGAATGCCCCAACCAAAATACATAGACTAGCTGAATGGATACAAATACAAGACCCATATATATATACATATATGCTGTCTTCAAGAGACCCACTTCACCTCTAGGGACACATACAAATTGAATGTGAGAGCACGGAAGAAAATATTCCATGCAAATGGGAATCAAAAGAAAGCCAGAGTAGCAATACTCCTATCAGACAAAATAGACTTTAAAATGAAGAACATTTTAAGAGACAAGGAAGGGCACTACATAATGATCAAAGGATCAATCCATGAAGAAGATATAAGCATTTTAAATATCTATGCACCCAACGTAGGATCACCACAATATATAAGGTAACTGCTAACAACCTTAAAAGGAGAAATCAATAATAACACAGTCATAGTGGGGGACTTTAACACCTCATTTAGCAATGGATACATCATCCAGACTGAAAATTAATAAGGAAACACAGGCCCTGAATGAAGCATTAGATCAGATGGACTTTATAGATATTTATAGGATATTCCGTCCAAAAGCAACAGAATACACATTCTTCTCAAGTGCGCACGGAATATTCTCTAAGATTGATCACATCCTGGGCTACAAATCAAGCCTCGGTAACTTTACAAAAATTGAAATCATATCAAGCATCTTCTCTGACCACCATGCTACATGACTGGAAATCAACAACAACAAAAAAATGGCAAAAAATACAAATACGTGGAGACTAAACAACATGCTACTAAACAACCAATGTATCACTGAAGAAATCAAAGAGGAAATTTAAAAATACTGAGAAGCAAATGACAACAAAGGTAAAATACTCCAAAACATCTGGGATGCAACAAAAGCAGTTCTAAGAGGAAAGTTTAGAGCAATACAAACCTACCTCAGGAAACAAGAAAAAGCTCAAATAAACAACCTAACTTTACATCTAAAGCAGCTAGAGAGGGAAGAACTGACAAGACCTAAAGTTAGTAGAAGAAAAGAAATCATAAAGATCAGAGCAGAAATCAATGAAATAGAAATGAAGAAAACCATAGAAAAGATCAATGAAACTAAAAGCTGGCTCTTTGAAAAGATCAATGACATTGATAAACCCTTAGCCAGACTTATCAAGAAAAAAAGAGAGAGGACATAAATCAATAAAATTAGAAATAAAAGAAGTAACAACGGACATCACAGAAATAAAAAGGACCATGAGACTACTATATGCAAATGTATGGCAATAAAATGGAAAACCTAGAAGAAATAGACAAATTCTTAGAAAAGTATAATCTTCCAAAACTAAACCAAGATGAAATAGAAAATATGAATAGACCAATCACAAGTTCTGAAATTGAAACTGATTAAAAAACTTCCAACAAACAAAAGTCCAGGACCAGATGGTTTCACAGGTGAATTCTACCAAACATTTAGAGAAGAGCTAACACCCATCCTTCTGAAACTATTCCAAAAAAATTGCAGAGGAAGGGACACTCCCAAACTCATTCTATGAGGCAACTACTGCCCTGATACCAAAACCAGACAAAGATATCACAAAAAAAAAAACACTACAGGCCAATCTCACTGATGAACATAGATGCAAAAATTCTCAACAAAATACTAGCCAACTGAATCCAACAACACATTAAAAGGACTGTACATCATAATCAAGTGGGATTTATCCCAGGGATGCAGGGATTCTTCAATATATGCAAATCAATCAGTGTGATACACCACGTTAACAAACTGAAGAATAAAAACCATATGATCCTCTCCATAGATGCAGAAAAAGCCTTTGACAAAATCCAACACCCATTTCTGATAAAAACGCTTCAGAAAGTGGGCATAGGGGGAACCTACCTCAACACAATAAAGGCCATCTATGACAAACCCAGACCTTGCATCATTCTCAATGGTAAAAATCTGAAAGAATTCCCACTGAGATCAGGAACAAGACAGGGGTGTCCCCTCTCAGCACTACTATTCAACATAGTTCTGGAAGTCCTAGCTACAGCAATCAGAGAAGAAAAGGAAATAAAAGGAATCCAAATTGGAAAGGAAGAACTGAAACTATCACTTTTTGCAGATGACGTGATACTATACCTAGAGAATCCTAAAGACTCTACCAGAAAACTGTTAGAGGTCCTCAATGAATTTGGCAAAGTCACAGGATACAAAATTAATACACAGAAATCAACTGCATTTCTATATACTAACAATGAAAGATCAGAAAGAGAAATTAGGGAAGCAATCCCATTTACCATCGCATCAAAAAGAATCAAATATTTAGGAATAAACCTACCTAAAGAGACAAAAGACCTGTACTCTGAAAATTATAAGGTGCTGATGAAAAAAATCAAGGATGACATCAACAGATGGAAAGACATACCATGCTCTTGGATTGGAAGAGTCAATATTATCAAAATGACTATCCTACCCAGTGCAATCTACACATTCAATGCAATCCCTATCAAATTACCAAGGACCTTTTTCACAGAACTAGAAAAAAATATTTGAAAGTTTGTTTGGAAGCACAAAAAACCCAGAATAGCCAAAGACATCCCGAAAAAGAAAAATGGAACTGAAGGAATCAAGCTCCCTGACTTCAGATTATACTACAAAGCTACAGTTATCAAAACCGTATGGTACTGGCACAAAGACAGAAATATAGATCAGTGGAACAGGATAGAAAGCCCAGAATTAAACCCACGCATCTGTAATCAACTAATCTATGACAAAGGAGGCAAGAACATACAATGGAGAAAAGATAGCCTCTTCAATAAGTGGTGCTGGGAAAACTGGACAGCTACATGTAAAAAAATGAAACTAGAACACTTCCTAACACCATGCACAAAAATAAACTCAAAATGGATTAAAGATCTAGATATAAGACCAGATACTATAAAACTCTTAGAGGAAAACAGGCCAAACACTCTCTGACATAAATGATAGCAACTATTTCTCAGATCCATCTATCAGAGTAATGACAATAAAAAGAAAAATAAATAAATGGGACTTAAAGTTTCTGCACAGCAAAGGAAACCCTAAACAAAACGAAAAGACAGCCTACAGAATGGGAGAAAATATTTGCAAATGAATCGCCTGACAGGGATTAATCTCCAAAATATACAAACACCTCCTACAACTTAATACCGAAGAAACAAACAACCCCATCAAAAAATGGGCAGATGATCTAAACAGAAAATTCTCCAAAGAAGACATGCAGATGGCAAATAAACACAAGAAAAGATGTTGAACATTGATCATTATTAGAGAAATGCAAATCAAAACCACTATGAGGTACCACCTTACACCAGCCAGAATGGCCATCATCAAAAAGTCTACAAACAGTAAGTGCTGGAGAGGGTGTGGAGAAAAAGAATCCCTACTACACTGTTGGTGGGAATGCAAATTGGTGCAACCACTGTGGGAAACAGTATGGAGATTCCTCAGAAAACTCAAAATAGAATTACCATTTGATCCAGCAACCCCACTCCTGGGCACCTATCCAGAGGAAACCATGACTCGAAAAGACACATGTACTCCAGTGTTCATTGCAGCACTCTATGCAATAGCCAAATCATGGAAACAACCTACATGCCCATCGACAGAGGAGTGGATAGGGAAGCTATGGTACATACACACAATGAAATATTACTCAGCCATTAAAAGGAATGAAATAACATTTATAGCAACACGGGTGAACCTAGAAATTATCATGAGAAGTGAAACCAGTTAGACAATTAGACAGCAACATCCAATGCTACCACTTACATGTAGAAACTAAAAAGACACAATGAACTTCTTTGCGGAACAGATAATGACTCACAGATTTTGGAAAACCTATGGTTTCCAAATAAGACAATCTCAGGGGTGGGGTGATGAACTGAGGGTTTGGGATGGAAATGCTATCAAATTTGAGTTGTGATGATTTTTGTACACTTATAATTGTAATAAATTTCATTAAGCAATGGAAAAAAAAAAACTATATAGCCAAAATAATTGTATGCAGTTTCCCACATGAACCAGAAGTATAAAAATTCACTGCTTTTTGACTGTTTTCAAGCTCAGTCTCTAGCTCTTTTGGTAGCCAACAGTGTAGGAGGTGACAGGGAAATCAGCAGGTATTCTGGTTTCTCTGAAACTGAGCAAATTGAAAGCAAGCCCAACTGAGTTCCTAGATTACAGCTCCCAGAAAATAATTAACTGGGTAACTACAGCTCAGCAAAGGGCCCTTCTCAGCCAATCAGAGAAGAAAGCTGCATGGATGCTCATGCCAGGCAATAAATCCAGGTGGAACACAAAATCTCCTGTAACTTACTCTTTTCATACGAACCTTAGAAATTCCAATCTTTGCTCTGGAAATAGAATATCCTTAGCAGCAGGGGAGGGACACCAACAGCAACTATGTCTGAAAGCCTACATTTTATCTTAACTTGAGGGTTTTCTTAGTTGAAACACTGTCTTCACACTTATATCCACCTTGTAGGGCTACCATTGTGCTAATGACATTTTCTACTAATGAACAAAAATACTTACATATTTTGGCACGTCTAAGAGAGGGTGGACATCAAATAAAAGCACCTTGTCAAATGTTAAGAAGGAAATGAAGTGAATTTAAGTTTTCCAACCCTGATGATAAAACAACACAGATAGGTTATAACTAGGTGTGGCAAGCCTTTTAATATTCTACCTTCTGATTTTTAGGAAAGGCATATATCTACAAAGGACTAGTTTTATTCTACAGGCAGCTCTCAAGAATTTCTTTCCATTTAATATCAGTGCTAGAAATACACATCCACTACATACAATTTCATTTCTTGATCAAAATGAGGGTGGTTTCTGTTCCAGGGATACACTTATTGCCCAAATGATCACTAGGACTTTATTTATGTCTTAGAGATACTCCATTTATTTTTTTTTTATCAAGGGTGTGGCCTGATTATTTATATTCTTAAATAGTTTTGCAATAACTTAACCATGTCAATCACCATAACATCCATAAAACAAAACCAAAACACATACACAGAAGCAATATATCTAAACTGTCTATTTTAACCCCCCCATCCTTTGCATAATATCTTTGCTATTTCCCTGCTCTCCCATTTTCAATATTTAGCAGTAGATACACCCATAAGAGAATCACTAGTGGTGCAGTTTTAAATGGCATTAAGACCTTTGTTCTAATCTTGAGATTTTCTTTTTCTCATTGTCACACATTGTGAAAAGGAAGTGAAGAATTCTGAATGAAGAAGACATGGGAAGGTTCAGTTTTGACTGAGAAGTTACATGATTCCTCATCTGTAATATGGGCCCTCAAGGGGCTGTTACCTGTTAAAGACTATTAAAGTAACTGCTGGCCAACTTTGTAGCAACATAAACGTACTGAGTTGAGAATAATGCCAAGTTGTCATGAAGATGATGAAAGGATGAATGAAAGCAAGATAAACTTACAGAATTTACTAGGATGATAACAACTTTTGTATGTATCCAATCAATTAGTTTTTTAAAAACTTTCCTTGAAAAAGACACATGCACTCGCATGTTCATTGCAGCACTATTCACAATAGCCAAGACATGGAAACAACCTAAACGTCGATCAACAGATAAATCGATTAAGAAAATGTGGTACATATACATAATAGAATACTACTCAGCCATTAAAAAAGAACAAAATAATGCCATTTGCAGCAACATGGATGGAACTTGAGACTCTCATATTAAATGAAGTAAGTCAGAAAGAGAAAGACAAATACCATATTTTCGCTGGATTCTAATATAGGGCACAAATGAACCTTTCCACAGAAAAGGAAATCATGGACATGGAGAACAGACTTGTGGTTGCCAAGAGGGAAGGGGAGGGAGTGGGAAGGACTGGGAATTTGGGGCTAATAGATGCAAACTCTATCTTTTGGAATGGATAAGCAATGGGATCCTGCTGTATAGCACTGGGAACTATGTCTTGTCACTTGTGATGGAGCATGATAATGTGAGAAAAAAGAATGTATACATGTATATATGACTGGGTCACCTTGCTGTACAGTAGAAAATTGACAGAACACTGTAATCCAGCTATAATGGAAAAAATAAAAATCATTATAAAAAAAGAAAATAAAAAATAAAAACTTTGTCTTCTCTCTAGAAAATCCTGAGCTCATCCTTCTAGTTGCCAAGAGACACTAGGTAGCTAAAAACACCTCAACTGTATTGTATGAAGGATTGAACATCAAAGAGAGAATTTACAAATGGGTATTTAGAATATATTCATTTTAATTCTACTGTAACATTCCTATTGCCACCAAAAGTTGTAAGCAGATGTATCCTAAGTATACTTATATACACATACTACATTTATACAATATCATGAGTCACATTAGGTTACCATTAACTCAGGGTTCCACCTGTGTATAAAAGGCATCAATACTAAAATTACCACTCCCCCCCTCCAATACCACCATCATTCATTGAAACCTTTCTTTCTATATCACTTGTTCTAAGTTTCAAATATCCTTCAGGTGTAATTTTTTGGAGAAGGAGAAAATACAGCAAGATAATATTCTATCTACTGTTCAAAGGCTTTCTGAACAAAGGCTCAAAGTGGGAAATTGGAGAGGAATTTACTGAAGGAGGAATACAAAGGCCCATGTCCTCTTCAGATAGGTACCATGCTACATGGTTGCCCCATGGAAGTCTTTGTTTGTTTGTTTGTTTAAAACTAGAGTATCAAAACTTACATAACATTTTGTTCTGTTTTCAGAAGCCTAGGAATCTCCTTTATATCACTGCTCTCCAGTGCCCCATGTTCAATAAATCTCTCAGTCATGAAAAGATTGTCTCATATATTTCTCTGTATCTCCTAGCACACAAATTCTATGCACTTCAACATCAACTCCATCCCTGAAGACTCCACAATTTCCTCTGAACTGGTCTTTTCACGGCCCCGCCAGCCAATTCTCCACACATCTGGAGTGATCTTTTTAAAAGTTAAATCTGATATTGCAGATCTCCTGTGTATAATCTTTCAGATGTGTTTTCTGCTGCCCTTAAGGTCAAGTTCAAAATTCCTCACACAACTTGTAAGCACAAAAGGATGTGGTCCCAGCTTTCTGCCTCCCACACCCCTCAAGCTGCTCAGAGTGGTAACAGAAAATTTGCAATCCATGTCTGGATCCTGGCCCAAAAAGGGACTGAACATATAAGATGCATAGGCAGTACTTACAAATCACATAGATTTTTAATATTTTCTTCATTGAAATATACCCACTACCTAGGATTTGTCTGTCTGAGAGAACGAATTGGAAAGAAAGACTCTTCCTCAGGAAACAAAGTGTTGATGATGTCTGCCCGGATTTTAAGCTAACAAATGGAAGTAAAACGTGATTCCATAGAACATGGGGATGGTATTTCTTACCCAGGCCAGCTCTTGGCAAGAGAGGTTTGTTCTACGCTCTGCCCTTCTCTATGAGTCCCCTTGGGTAGTCATTCCAGCTCACCTTGCTCATTTATAATACTGTGGAAAATAATGCTTGCTTTCACCAAGCCATTGTGTAAAATGAATGTTTGCTGTGTGTTTGTGATTAGGAGATAAAAGGCAGTGTAGGACAGAAATGGTGTGCTGAAAGGTCAGTAATGATGCTCGAGGCTAAGGGGAGAGTGACAAGCAAATTCTCTTCAGGGCTCAATAGCATTTGGTACCAAGAAGGAACAACACACTTATTTTTAGGTATACTTTACCCTGTTCATCACAAACAGGATTCATAAAGAAAAGTGATATTTTAGGAAAAAATAGGATATAGATTTAAAAATGAGTTAAAAACCTTTGAGGGAAAAAAATAAAAACACCTGAAACAAACACCTTCATTGAATAATAAAACACTGTTTGTGTAATCATTTAAAATGTTTTGGAATATGTGCAAAGCATATTTATATAGATTATGAGTAAATTATATATGTATATAATACACACCCAAACATTTGTTTTGTCCACAAGTACGGCTATTAAGTAGATTTACTCTTTTCTCTCTCTCTCCAGTTTCACACATCATTTTTGTATATATTCTGACAAGGAATCACTCATATTGAATTCTACATCATTCAAGTGGAATTATAACCAGACGATTCCATGTGGCTCCACCTGCTTGAACCCTAGTCCACATTACCGCATGGAGAACACAATGCATGGGATAACTCCCTCCTGGCTCCCTGTGTAAAAAGTCCTGGGACTACAGAAATCTAGGTTGCTGCCATTAAAACTGTCAGTTTTGTCACTGCCGTGACTTTAGAGGACTACACTTTCCCAGTCATTGTGCAGAGAACAGGGGCCCTGATTTGATCACAATCAACAGAAGCATCAAGTCAGCATTGTTCAGAAGTTCAACCCAGGTTCAAATTTACATGCTTCTATAAAACTCTTAAAGCCCACTTTCTTTTTTTCCCCTTTTTGACTCCATCCAGGTTCTCATCCAGCACCTTGCTCTGATTGGTTAGAATTATAACCAGAATCTTCTCACAATGTTGCCTACATCACTTCCTTGTCTTCATGGTTTAATAAGAAGGTGAGGTTTTGTTTTCCTATGATCTCTGTTTAGTGGCCATGCAGTCTTTCTTTCCTATCTGGTGATTTTCTAACAAGTTGTATGTAAACCACATGATGTTCATTTAATTTACATGGTGCGATGATGTATAATCAGCACTGTATCTTATGGTCACAAATTGGTGTGAAATTGACGTATCTGTATTATTCCGTGCCCCTGTAATTATTCATCCTTTGTGATTTCTTTTGCATCTTGGACCATTGTTTTCAAATGTTTATTTCAGTCTTTGCAAAAATCTCAGATTTACTCTAAATCCAAAGTTAATTAGATTTTTTTTTGTTTTACTTAACATCATGGACTCTGGAATTAAACTGCCTCCATTTCACTGGTGGTTTCCCCACTCCTTATCTGTGTGATATTGGGCAAGTACTTAACCTCTCTGAGCTTTCTGAGCCTGTGTCATAGAATCTGCCATAAAGCTATTGCATTACTGTTGTTTTCAGTTTGACTCAACATACCTCTGAGGATTCTTTTAACAGTTTCACTCTTGTATCTAATTTCTAGTGAGATTTTAATTATCCTAACAAAAATGATTTATATTTTAATTCAAAAGTTTATTAGGTCAGTGTATTAGTTTGTTAGGGCTACCATAGCAAAGTACCACAGATGGATGGCTTAAACAACAGTGCTTTCCCCCTCACATTTCTGGAGACTGGAATTCAGAGATCAAGGTATTAGCAGGGTTGGTTTCTTCTCAGGCTTTACTGGCTTAGAGATGGCCATCTTTTCCCAGAGTCCTCACACTGCCTTTCCTCTGTGTAGATTTGCATCATATCTCCTTCTCTTATAAGGAGAACAATCATATTGGATTAGGACCCACTTTGATGATTACATTTAAACATCATTACCTCTTTCAAGATGCTAATTCCAAGTTGTGTCACATTATGAAGTTCTAGGGGAACACAATACAGCCCATAACAATCAGCATTGCTGAATTCAAGACTTCCCTTTCATTGGAGTGAAACAAAAGAAAACAAAACATTAAGGAAAAAAAAGAACAAGAAAGAGAATGAATACTAGTATAAATGTTGTAATTACTTTTTTCTAGATCAGTTTTCTTTGTCTTTTCAATGAAGTCAATGAGACCACTGCCCTACTTTTCCTTTTATTTCATCTCAGGAAATCTGCTTTTTGAAGCTTGGAAATGATATCAAAGCTAGTTTAACTTGAATATGACTAATATACCATGTCTCTTAACAACAGTTTTTACAGTCTGGCATCTGACTTAGAATCTATTTCCGGAACATTTTAACCTATATATAAACACAACATAGGAAGCAATTTCTCTAAGGCCTATGAGGAAATATAAATTGTTCCATCTTTGTGATGATGATGATAATAGCAAATCTTTTTCTAGTGTTGTAAATGTCCTAGTCACTTTACAGATATTTGTTCTTTTAATCCTCTTGTGAAAATTAAAGTTCCTATCTGTGACAAATGCAACATTAATGTTTGCATTGTTAAGAGATTTCAAGAAGGGAAACTTAAATATGCTGTGGCTCCTGTTAGATATATGACCAATCTTTTCTCAATTTAAGAATACCTTGAGGAAAATATGCACTTTTTTATAATTCACTCACAGGTCTTAGTCATTTTTCAATTGTACAAAATGGAGTGGTTTCATTAATGAAAATCTGAAGAACTAAGTTTATTTCTTTTAGACCTATGTGTTTATTAAGCATTAAAATTTTTCATGGAGTTCCAGTTGTGGCTTAGAAGAAACAAATCTGACTAGCATCCATGAGGACACAGGTTCAATTCCTGGCCTTGCTCAGTGGGTTAAGGAGCTGGTGTGGCTGTGAGCTGTGGTGTAGGCCAGCAGCTGGAGCTCCAATTAGACCCCTAGGCTGGGAACTTCCATATGCCTTGGGTGTGGCCCTAAAAAAAAAATGTTCACAGACAGTAAACTGCTTAGAGAGGAAAGTGTACTAATATTGGCAGAGAAACTCATATACACAGACTTTGAGAAAACTGACTTGCCCAAGGTCACAGAACTGGAATATGGCTGAACTCTCTAATTCCAAGTTATCAATAACACACCATATTTTTTTGCTGTCATCTACAAACACAAAGATAAACATTTCAGCAATGAGGCAAACTGATTCAAAGAAAACATTTGAACATAATTATAGGCTGTTTTATTTGTAGGAAATTTTGTGTTAGGCACTATCCTGTGATAAGGATTTATTCACAGTAGCCATGCTGCTCTGTAGTAACTGGTTTTCAGGAAGAATGCAGAACTACAGGATACAACAGCAATTAGTGTATTTATGGTTTAAATAAACTTTGGAGAGCTAACCTATATTTAATTCTTACTCTGTGACAGGTACAAAAAAGAACTGTACTTACATTTCTTAAATCTTAGGCAAGAAAGTACTTTTCATTTAAACCAATTTTCCATGTTGAATAAATTCAAATTTATTTACCTTTGTACCTAAGAAACCACACGAACAAAGATATTTTAACCTTATCTTCTTGACCAAGATAATAATTTTAAACTGACTTTAACTTTTTTGAAATACACTATAAATAACTAGTCCATTAATGATCCTAAAATACAAGTTTATGGTGTCACCTTCATGGCCTCAGAAATCTAAGTCCAGGCTGCACTGACAGCCTCTGCAAACTTAGCCCTCATATCTATCCTCACCTTGAGGCCCATGACTTCTCTTAATTTATAAATACCCAACTTAGAACATATTTTTGTAGATTCACTAAAGAAGTTTGCTGCCTTCATTCCTTTTTTCCCCCACATGAAAGTCTTGCCCTTCTATCATTCCGCATGTAAGGAAACCTTATTAAAGTATTGAGCCCAAATTCAGGGTTACTACTGGTGGAAAACTTCCCCTATTTCCTCAGAGTGGATCCCAGCTCCTCATCCTAAACTCCTGTAACTCTTAAGTTGCTATTTTCCCATGATATTGATCACATATCAACTTGTAATATTATATTTATATACAGAAGTTATCTTGTCTACTCTGATATTGATCTATCAATGCGCTTTAAGCACAATGGGAGGAAAACAAAGAGAAAATTTGAAACAAATAAAAAACCCAAAAAACTAAACAATAAAACCCCCACGTTTGGTACACTCCCTTCCTCTCCTTCCAAAAGAAAAAAAATGCATTAAAATAATATTTGCTTTTAATCAACATAACTGCCTGCAGGGATAGGACAGACCTTTGAATAACCATATAATGATATATAGGCAATCAATAAAAATTTTGGAATATCAAAGGTGTACTTATTTATTCAACAAGTAGTGACTGAGCTCTACCATATATGGCTCTTACGCTAGGATAGAAAGATGAAGACTTGGATAAGTAATGAAACTTTGCCTTAAGAATCTTACAGTCTACTAATAAATAATCTCAACATACTATAATAATTCTCATAATACGGGTCTACAGAGAGGCCTATGGAAGCACAGAGAAAGACACATTTAATTTTGATAGAAGGAATCTGAAAAAACCTTCTGAGAAAAAATGCTATTTGTTCAGAATCTTGAAGGATGGATATAAGTCAACCAGCAGATGAGGCATAATACATTATTTTTAAACATTTGAGAAAATTTGTGTACATAGTTGGTAAAACTATGCAATTTTTGGAGAGCTAAGAGATTATGAAGTGAGAAAGTCAAGGAGAAGTCATATTGGGAAGGAACCCAGTAAGCCATACTTACAAGTTTGTCTTTTGCATGATGTGAGATGGAGAACTGCTAAAGGGTATAGAAAATGACATGACCAGCTTTCTAGTATGTGGCTGAATAATTAAGATGGAGAGCCAACACTGGAAGTAGGAAAAGTAGTTAGGATGCCACAGGAAATCTTTAGAGAAATGCTAGATTCCTGGACACAGGCAATACTTATCTTAGGAATATAGAAAGAAGTAATGCAGACTGTAGAAACTTGGATTGGGTAATGGGGAGGGGGAGAAAAATGATGAATAAGTGGTGATGCCAAGAGTCAAGATTTGGATTAAGAGGAAGATCTGGTATGGAAAGGAAAAACAACACATTCTGGTTTGGATCATTTTTACCTAGCTCTGGAAAATCTGGAGGACCTTCCTAGAAAGCAGTCACAGATATTTTTCCTGTAGTAGATGAGACTCAGCTGGAAATACAAATTCAGAAGGCAATAGTATATGCATGGAGGTGAAACCATAGAGCTACATGAAATTGACCAGGGACATTTCTGAGCGAGAAGAGGACTAAGTATAGAGGAGTCAGCAAAGAAGGCTGTATGGAATGGTTTGAATTCAGAAAACTGTTTTTAAAAAAGTGTGTCATTAGAAAAAGAGTAGAGAACATTTTAAAGAGAAAGTCTCAACAGTGAATGACTGTGAAAGATACCATGATACACTCAAAATAGATCTTGGAGACACTTAGGATAATGGGCCAACTGACATTTAAATTGGGTAGTGTAATGTGGTGTGCTATTTCGTATTAACCACTTACTTCAATTTTGAAAATTCAGATGATTGTCTGTGTCTGGACCAGGAACTCTAAATGGGACAAGATGACCTATGACTCATATTCTCATACCATGTAAGTATTAAAGTGGAAAAAAAAACATTTATTGCCTATCTATTTTTTATAGACTTGTGAATATTTGCAGATATTTTATGAAGAAATTAATAGTCACAAATTCTATCCATGAAGAACTTATTTGTTCTGGAAACTTGTCTATTCTTTTCCACGTGCCATGGTGATTTCATTTCTATCAAGGAGCCTGGATACAGAGTCCACTTACGTCAGGCAGCAAGAAGTATAGATAAGGGATTGGATTAAGATGGCGGAATAAAAGGACTGGAGCTCAACTTCTCTCCCAAAAAACAGCAAAACTACGACCAAATGCCGAGCAACCTTCAACCAAATGGACTGTAAACTTCCAAAAAAGATATTCTGCTCCAGAAGACAAAGAGGAGACCACATCAAGAGGTAGCAGGGGCGATTATGCGATAGAAACAACCTCATACCTCCCGGGTGGGAAGCCCCACAGACTGGAAAGTAACTGTATCACAGAGACTCAGCTACAGGACTGA
>PVHT020000521.1:12496366-12516296 GCA_004024745.2 Catagonus wagneri | reverse complement strand
CAATCTCACTGATGAACATAGATGCAAAAATCCTCATCAAAATACTAGCCAATCAAATCCAACAATACATTAAAAGGATTGTACACCACGATCAAGTGGGATTTATCCCAGGGATGCAAGGATTCTTCAGTATCCGCAAATCAATCAGTGTGATACACCACGTTAACAAACTGAAGAATAAAAACCATATGATCCTCTCAATAGATGCAGAAAAAGCCTTTGACAAAATCCAACACCCATTTCTGATAAAAACCCTTCAGAAAGTGGGCATAGGGGGAACCTACCTCAACATAATCAAGGCCATCTATGAAAACCCAGAGCTAACATCATTCTCAATGCTGAAAAGCTGAAAGAATTCCCACTGAGATCAGGAACAAGACAGGGATGTCCACTCTCGCCACTACTATTCAACATAGTTCTGGAAGTCCTAGCTACAGCAATCAGAGAAGAAAAGGAAATAAAAGGAATCCAAATTGGAAAGGAAGAAGTAAAACTATCACTTTTTGCAGATGACATGATACTATACCTAGAGAATCCTAAAGACTCTACCAGAAAACTGTTAGAGGTCCTCAATGAATTTGGCAAAGTTGCAGGATACAAAATTAATACACAGAAATCAACTGCATTTCTATACACTAACAATGAAAGATCAGAAAGAGAAATTAGGGAAGCAATCCCATTTACCATCGCATCAAAAAGAATCAAATACTTAGGAATAAACCTGCCTAAAGAGAAAAAAGACCTGTACTCTGAAATTTATAAGGTGCTGATGAAGGAAATCAAGGATGACTTGAACAGATGGAAAGACATACCATGCTCTTGGATTGGAAGAGTCAATATTATCAAAATGACTATCCTACCCAGTGCAATCTACACATTCAATGCAATCCCTATCAAATTACCAAGGACCTTTTTCACAGAACTAGAACAAAATAGTTTAAAGTTTGTCTTTAAACAGAAAAAACCCAGAATAGCCAAAGACATCCTGAAAAAGAAAAATGGAGCTGGAAGTCCCTGACTTCAGACTCTACTGCAAAGCTACAGTCATCAAAAGTGTATAGTACTAGCGCAAAGACAGAAATATAGATCAGTGGAACAGGATAGAAAGTCCAGAATTAAACCCACACATCTATAGTCACTAATCTATGATAAAGGAGGCCAGAATATACAATGGAGAAAATACAGCCTATTTAATAAGTGGTGCTGGGAAAACTGGACAGCTACATGTAAAAAAATGAAACTAGAACACTTCCTAACACCATGAACAAAAATAAACTCAAAATGGATTAAAGATCTAGATATAATACCATATACTATAAAACTCTTAGAGGAAAACATAGGCCAAACACTCTCTGACATAAATGATAACAACATCTTCTCAGATCTATGTGTCAGAGTAAGGACAATAAAAAGAGAAACACATGGGACTTCATTAAACTTCAAAGTTTCTGCACAGCAAAGGAAACCCTAAACAAAACGAAAAGACAACCCACAGAGTGGGAGAAAATATTTGCAAATGAATCAACTGACAAGGGATTAATCTCCAAAATTTACAAATAGCTCCTACAGCTCAACACCAAAGAAACAAACAACTCCATCAAAAAACGGGCAGAGGATCTAGGCAGACAATTCTCCAAAGAAGACATGCAGATGGCAAATAAACACATGAAAAGATGCTGAACATCGCTCATTATTAGAGAAATGCAAATCAAAACCACTATGAGGTACCACCTTACACCAGCCAGAATGGCCATCATCAAAAATTCAACAAACAATAAGTGTGGAGAGGGTGTGGAGAAAAAGGATCCCTATTACACTGTTAGTGGGAATGCAAATTGGTGCAACCACTGTGGGAAACAGTATGGAGATTCCTCAGAAAACTCAAAATAGAATTACCATTTGATCCAGCAATCCCACTCCTGGGCATCTATCCATCAGAAACCATGACTTGAAAAGACACATGTACTCCAGTGTTCATTTCAGCACTCTATGACATAACCAGGTCATGGAAACAACCTAAATGCCCGACAGAGGAGTGGATAGGGAAGATCTGGTACATACACACAATGGAATATTATTCAGCCATTAAAAGGAATGAAATAACAACATTTATAGCAACATGGATGGACCTAGAAATTATCATGCAATGTGAAACCAGTCAGACAATTAGACAGCAACACTCAATGCTACTGCTTACATGTGGAAATGAAAAGATACAATGAACCTCTTTGCAGAACAGACAATGACTCACAGAGTTTGCAAAACCTTGGTTTTTCAAATAAGACAATCTAGGGGGTAGGGGGATGCACTGTGGGTTTGGGATACAAAATCTATAAAATTGACTTGTGATGATTTATGTACACCTATAATTGAAATAAAATCCATTAAGGAAAAGAAAAAGAAGTATAGATAAAACCTAACTAGCATCTCAAATCAGATGCTTTCTTTCCTTCACGTAGTCAATCGGTGGCAACAGTCAATCTTTCTAAGGTGGCTCTAGGAGGCCAGATACTGTCATACCAACCAGAGCCCCAGAAGTCTTTGTGTGCCACTAACTGATCAGATTGTGTTATTTATTCCTGTCATTTTCTATTCCTTTCATTGCTGCTGACCATCTAACAAGCTGGCAGACAGTTCTGTATTTATCACTCCTGCATCGATGAGAGAATTGGTCATAATTTAGTGTAACTCGTGTAACTGGTAGGATGAATGTCGCAGGGGTGTTGGAAGGCTCTGTTTCACTGATTCCAACATTCGCAGAGGTGCAACCACTTGTCATTTTCCAGTAACCTCAGTGTATGCAAGGATTCTCCCATGTTGTTATGAACACGAGTCAAGTCTACACAGTGAACATGAAAATAATAATACATCTCTATTAGAATACTGTTAGATCTCTTTGTTGTTTATTCCAATATTATATGAGGGTTTTTTTTTTCATTTGAGGGTAATTTTCCCCTACTTTTTTGAATCTGAGGAAGGTAGTTATTACTGAGCTTGTGAAATGTCAGCACTTCCGTGAAACTCATTTATTCTTATTATTCCTCATTACTGTTTATATTCTAATTGCCTTTTTAAAGCTTTATAAAATATGCACACAATGTGTGCTTCTCCTGTTATAATTTTTATAGCCAACATGATCAACATGTACAAATTGTACATACCAATCTGAATCCTTATCTGTGATAATTGGATTCTCCATGTAATTACAGGTGGTAATGACATTTTAAGCACCTTATACAGGTCCTGGAAGAGGTTTATTTTTAATTTTTTTTATGTGAAACAGTATTAAGAAAGTCGAAGTTCTGGGAGCCAGGCCAGATTGCAGAGGTGCCTTTCAACTGTAAATAGCAGTTTTCATTAGAGTATAATTACAAGCCTGACCACCTGCACTACTGCCTGTCACATTAGCCACCCTGGGACAAGGAAATCCTGAGAGGAAAGTCAGTGTCTAGGGCTTTAAAAGCTAGGAAGCTTGTTTCATTAGCAAGCAACAGTCATAGATGTTGGATCAGATCCTGAAGAGTTTGGGTGGCAGATACTGTGTTGGATATCCTAAACAGGTGACTGCCCAACTGCAAAAAATAAATAAATAAATAAATAATAAGTTCTGGTTCATTTATTTTGCTTGATCAGAAATCAGACTCTGCATGCTTAAGTCCCAAATAAGGTGGTCTCCGTGTGTGTGCCTGAGTGTGTGCGCGTGTATGTGCGTGTGCATCAGAGCAAAATGGCTTGATGTGATGGTTTATTTACTGACACACTTGTAGTCACATTAATGATGCTCTAACCTGCTGTTTTGTTCAGTCAGCCTCTGTATTTATTAAGAACTCAGAGGAAGCAGAACATGTGCTGGGTCTAAGAGGGAGGCTGAAAAAGAAGAGAGACCTGATTTCATGCTCCAGCAGCTAGCTCCACCACTGAAAGTGCTTCATGGCCTTGCCGACCATTTCTGCTTTCAAAAAATGATGGTGAGAATGCTTACTGTGTAGGATTTTTGTTAACAATTAAATGACAGAATGCATGGATGGTACTAACACCATGCCTAGCAAATACCTGGCAGCTGATAATGGCAAAAGCTGTGGTTATTAAGAAAAGAGAATAGTTGGAGGAGACAGAGCCAGACGCCAGTGTTTACATACTGACCTAAAATAACGTGCAGCATAATACAGTGAAAACAAGTGGGTTGTTTTGCTAGGGAAAAACATTAAAAAATTAACAGCATGTGTATATGCTGAGAACTGTTGGCTTTTTGAGGATGCTCTGACAAAAGTGAAAGATACTCATTTAATTCATTTTTAATTCTGAATTTAAGTGCATTTTTTTGCTAGGCTCATTTCTTCATGTAATGTAAAAATATACACCCAGCTCGTCATGCCCTTTTGCCTCATTACTTATGTATCTTTTTCCCTCCGGTAAATGTCAGACAGTAAAATTGAAAATATAGCTCGTTTGTTTGAAACAGAGCCAGATGTGAGGCTGTGTGTCTGAGGGAGGCACTGCTGTTCTTCAGATTAGTCTGTCCCTTTCTACATGTTTCAACAGGTCTGACTTCACGCTCAGGTAATACTGGCCGTCCTTGTCTGAGGGTGGTCATGCAATCCCCTGACACAAGTAAGATTAAGGAATATTTGACCTGCTTGCCGAGGAGCTGACGGTATTTCTGTCGACATACTCATCTTTTATGGGAAAGCTTCAATTCCCCAATCAATGACTGTTCTTGTCTTATGCCTTTCATAACAAGAAAGGTTAGCAAAAAAAAAAAAAGAGACCTAGGAGAGCCTGTCATTTTCACAGAATTACTATGATACGGGGGCAGGGGGAACGATATAGCAAAGGCAGATTCAAAACGAGGACTAATTTTTATTGTCTGCATTTTAGTAAAGATTGAATTACAACATCAGTACAATGATATGTAACTTGTTTTCAATTTTTAAATGCATCTGTATTGAAACATATTTCTGATTTGATTTTTAGGACATACATGAAAGGAGATTATTTAGTCACAGACATTGCTAGATATTAGTCGTTTGTTTGTCTACAGATGTCCTTAGTATTATGCTACACAAAAATGAGATCAGTAAACAATAGTAATTCTCTGGTTTAGTATTTGCAAGGCAAAGGAGACACCTATACCTATTGTCTTTTCCCAAATGCAACAAGTGATCAAATAATTTATTGGAGTTATCTCTAATATTTTCCTTTCTGTCATACCAATAGTTACATCTCTAGGTCTTTACTTCCTTTGATTTAGTAATTATTAAGGTAGCACTGAGAGATAATACAGGTTCAGGACTTGATGCCTTAGGTTTCACTGTTAGTAGTTTGGGGATTTGAACATCTGGACCCTTTCACTGGTGCTCAATTCTTCTCTCAGAATAGGAATAATTGTTTGCCACCCAGGCAGCAACAACTTGCACCTTATAGAGCTAAGGGGTGAATTTAGTCAATCCAGTTCTCATAACTATCAAATCAGCTAAACTCTGTTCTGCAGATGCAACCACTGATCAGTTCTTTTGCACTTTTCTACCATGATAATTTTTGCTCTGTCAATCTGTTACACTGCACGGTGTACTTTCTTCCTGAATGAGATGCTCAACCCAGATGCAACTTCCTATGAGAATCATTTACAGACATTGCAATTAAGAAGTATTTATTTTGTGCTGAACCCCTTGCTGTAACTCTGTGAAGGTAACAAAATATAAGACATGATTCTTGCTCCAGAAGAACTTTCAATCTCTTTTAGAGCTCTAACCTAACAAAGTAACCACAAATAATTCTAGATTATATAAGTACAGTAGTTTATTGTATGTGGTAGTTGATGGGGATTAAGAACTGCCAGAGTTCAAGGAATGAATATTGGGGCTAAAGTCAAGGGTGAACTGACTGCATCAGCGAATGAGTACTGGGAAGAAGTATAAATAAATGTTGATAGTTAGGGTAGGAATTGACCATGGAGGTCTCTGAACCCACACCTACAAGGCTGAGATTTAACACAGCAAGCCCTCTGCGCTGGTGAAGGTTTCTGTGTAGGAGAGTGTAATACCAAGAATGGAATATAGTGGCTATGAATTTAGAGTATGTTTTCCAAGTGAGGAAAACTTTACCTAATGTCACTTTTTAGTTCAAATAAATCAGACTTGACCTCTGTCTACCAGAGGTGGCAAGAAATACTTTCTCAGCCATTTGGGGTAGAGGGAAACCTCCCTACAATTTCTATAAAAATGGCAAGAGGGGGAAGGAGGTTCTGGTTTTTAGTTCATAGTGGCTGTTTCTGGTATGTTCTTCTCAGTGTGGTCCTTTCAGAGTAGCCTGCTACACTCACTGTGTTTCAAGTATGAAGACCTGTGCTCCTGTGCCTCCTACATCATGGCTTTTCTATGTTTTATCACCTTGGTCATGCTATTATGGATCCCTCTGTCA
This sequence comes from Catagonus wagneri, assembly GCA_004024745.2. NCBI lineage: Eukaryota > Metazoa > Chordata > Mammalia > Artiodactyla > Tayassuidae > Catagonus > Catagonus wagneri. The sequence goes on along the minus strand of PVHT020000521.1, from coordinate 12,509,876 downwards.
TTTGGGGCACCGTGTGGGAGTGGACACAGTTCCTCCACCGTCTTGCTGGGACAAACTATATCTGTCTCTCTGTTGAGCCAGTTCTGCTTTCTTCACCCTCAACATTAATCCTTCTCAACTGGTTTATTCTCACAAAAGCTTGGATGTGGGGGAATGTGCTCAGGATTTTTTGAATTTCTGCTTTTGGCCCTGTTTCACGAGCCTTATTGCTAACCTCACAGCTCAGACTCAAAACAAAATACTTTTCAGTTGAGTATAAAATCTACTTCTCATTATTTCTTATCTCCAATATAAAAGAAAATAAAGTACAATTAACACCTCGATAGTTATTCTTCCCAGGTATTTAAGTACTGGAGGAGGGGTATTCTGGAACTAGGAAGCTAGTATTAAGGCTGTGCAGTAATCCACAGGTGATTGTTGAAGGCCCAGCCCAGGGTACAAAAGTGACTTTTGGTGAAATAAATGAGTTACACTGATTTGGGAGAGAGGGCCTATTCCAAGGTTGTCAAAGGTGTGGCTCAGACAAATTTTTAAATTATTTAACATTTGACAATAAGGTAATATTCCTATTAGGGGATCTAGTATTTTTTTTTAATTGACATCTAATTTATTGTTATTTCACTTCACTCTTTTTCCCCACAATGCTTCCTGCTGTGAGTGAGGTTGTCAAACAAATAGGCAAGACCTAGTGCAGTGCTTGTAGCCTAGAGAAGCAGAGAGCAGTTTCTCACAATCTTTGCAGCTTCCCTATAGAAGTTGCAACAATTAGTTTCTTTTTCCTCAGACAAGTCTATTTAGCACAGAAAAGAAGTGGCACTACTGTTGAAATAGTTGAGAGGAGACAACTAGGTAACAGGGATGATACGATTGAACTTGGGAGATGCACTGAACTGTATATAATGGGAAATATAAGGAAAACTACCACCAGTTGAGTCTGGAAGTGGGGGTGGGAGAGATCAGGAAGACTGTGCTGACAGTGTGATTCACAGAGTATAATAATAGTTTGGGATAGAAATGATTCCTCGAAGAGGAGGAAGAGAATCTGAAAAGAAGGAATGATTTTTTTTCTAGTTATCATAATTTCTTGAATAGAATTCTAAATACGCTTTCTTATGCCTCCAGGCCAATAAATGGGAACTGATGAAAAACTGCATTCTGAATGATACAGAAAGTTAACATTTACTCTGTGATTGTGCTAATACACCTAAAACTCATACTATTTACATTAATGAATCTTTATATATATGTATACACACATATATGTATGTATGTATTTGTATTTATATACGCGTGTATGAATATATATATATATATACACATGTATAATATATATATCATTGTCCTCCCTGTTGATAATAGGACTTGGCAGAAATAAAACAGAAACCAGGAAAGTGCTGCCATGAGTGTCTTGAGGCAGTCATGGGTGGGAGTCAGTCATAAGGCTTTCCACAAACATTCTCAGGCATCTATTTCTGGCCACATGTAGCACTGTACTTGTCATCCCCCATTTGAAGTTACCAATAGCCTTACTTTGGCCAATGAAATGTAACCAGAGGTACCAGAAATGGTCTGTCTACATTCTTCTCCAAAAAGGTGTCACTGACCCTCTGAGACAAGGCTTGCTCAATTCTCCCTTCCCAGGTGATGAAAGTCTGTTTTGAAATAAAGCCTGCATCAAACTGGATCTATAAGGAGGAGAGACCTATTGGCCCACACTGAAGGAATAGTGAGAATGAGACAAATCGTTTGTGTTCTGCCACTCTAGGATGTGGCGGCTGCTACTACAATAAAGTCTAGTCCATCCTAACTTTTACAAGTGGTTAAAAAAATTGACTTTCACATTGGAGTTCTCAAAATCTGTTTTTTTTTTTGGAAGAGCTAGGAATTTGAAATTGACATAAAACTGAAAAAGTAACAAAGACCAGAGCAGGTTCAAAATGTTTAGAGCAGTTCCAGGATAACATCCTTGAGAAACCCAGATGCCCCAGGGAAACAATGGAAGAGAAAGAAAATTTCCCCAAAAAACTGAAAAGAGAACTACCATATTATCCAGTAATTCCACTCCTGGGTAGTTATCCAAAGAAAACTAAAACACTAATTTGAAAAGATATATACGGGAGTTTCCATTTTGGCTCCATGGTAATGTACCCGACCAGTATTCATGAGGACATGGGTTTGATCCCTGGCCTCGCTCAGTTAGAGATCTGGTGTTGCCATGAGCTAGAGTGTAGGCTGCAGACACAGCTTGGATTCTGTGTTGCTGTGACTGTGGTGCAGGTCGGCAGGTACAACTCTGATTTGACCCCTAGCCTGGGAACGTCCATATGCCACAGGTACAGCACCCCCCCCCCAAAAAAAATATATGCATTCCAATGTTCACAAAAGCATTACTTACAATAGCCAAGGTATGGAAGCAACCTACGTGTCCATCAATAGACAAATAGGTAAAGGAGATGTTACACACACAAACATGCATACACACATACAGTAGAACATTACCCAGCCATAGAAAATGAAACCCTGGCATTTGCAACAACATGGATGGATATAGAGGGTACTATGCTAAGTGAAATAAGTCAGACAAAGACAAATACTGCATGATACAATTTATATATGTGGAATCTGAAAAACATAAAAAATGAACAAAACAAAATGAAAACAGACCCATAGATTCAGAGAACAAATGGATGACTGCCAGAAGGGAGGAGGCTCAGGAGGTAGGTGAAAAAGGGGAAGAGACTCAAGAAGTACAAACTTCCAGTTATATAATAAATATGCCACAGGACTAATATATATAACATAAAGGATAAGGTAAATAATATTGTAATTACTTTGTGTGGGGACAGGTGATTATTCAACCCGTGGTAAAGATCATTTCATAAGGTATGTAAATGTCAAATCACTGTGTAATATACCTGAAACATAACATCATATATCAACTATATTTCACTTCAAAATAGTAATAATAAAAGGAGAGGAGTACTAAAGAAGTGTTTGGATGGTACTGAGTTAATCACTATTAGAATCAAATGAGAAGTAGAATTCTTACATAAAATATAGATTTTAAAGCGATTTTGCTACTTGCTGATAAAGTTGTCATTTAAAACTTCTGAAATGCATTTAGGAAGTTCTACATTTGAACTTTCTATAAGTTTTTGAAAATTCTGAGTTTGGGCATAGAGTCTATCTGGCAGCCAGTGAAGTATCATAGACTCTGCCAATTGACTTTGTTCTATTGTACTTTGCTCTAGAACAATGGGTTCCCAGTTACAGGACAGAATGGATCCTCATGCTGCAAAAGAATAGAGCCCATTAATGAAATGAGGGCCAAGAGTAACTTGTTTTTTCATTCCTCAGAGTTGAAGTTCCTTTTGGTATTATTTTTCAAGAATGCATTCTAGACATTCGGGGGGACAGTTCTTCACTGTGCAGAGCTGCCCTAAGTATTATGTTCCTAGCCTTCACCCCACACATTCCAGTGTCATTCCCCCAAACCTAAAATACGTCTACATGATTCTGAATGTTCCCTGTTTAGGGGTAGCCTCTACCCCACATATGTTTATGATCCCCAAAGCACTGAGGGGCTGAATGAATTATATAAAACATTGAACACATCTAATATCCTTAGAAAAATTTAAAAACCCACCAAATACTAAATGCAAATTAATATAAAAGAAAAACACCCCCCCCCAAATCTCAAAACAGTCATACCCATTCTCAGAATAAAGCTTTGAAACTTGTGCATATTTAATTAAAATATTTGATTCAACTTCCCTGTAGCTTACTGCCACAAACATCACTTAGGAATGCCAAGTGCCTCTTGTAGAAAAGGCAGCATAGGTTATCCTTTTTCTGTTTTAGCTGTGTGATGAACACATCTAGTAAAAAGTCTGAGGAATGTTGTGTGTATGCAGAGTGAATGTACACTTGTGATTTTGTATACTGGTGCATGGATTTTTTTTTAATATAGTTTAATAGTTAAGTGCCTTTGGACTAAGAAAAGAAGCAAGTTTTATAGTAATTGATGCACCACCTTTGCCTTTCCTGAGGGCCAGGGCCTTTATAGGATGACTGCACAGTGTGACTTCCGCATATAAATCACAGCCTGCCACCTGTTATTTAATAGCTAGTAGTGCTGACTCAATAACAGCAAGATTCTGTAAAATTGTTCCCTCCAGCCCTGGGTGTTCCCCATAGAGGTAATTGTCTAGAAAATAAATTTCCCGGACAAAGAACAAGAAGTTATAGATATAGGAACATCTTTTAATGTCTTAAGAGTTTCTTTCAACTGTGCTGATATGTCTGGTTCTTCCTTCTTCAGAGTTACAGTTGTAAATTTTCATCAAACGAATGGATTTACATAATACGTTTTCAATTAAAAGACCCTGAAATACCCACTGGGCATCTATAATGATTGCAGAGGCTACTGGTTACCCAGACCTACATCTTTTTCCAGCAGTTTTGTCAGTGAAATAATGTATTATATACGAGGAGAAACACTGCCGCAAAACCAATTTGAAAAGAGGCTTGTAAAATCCAGCTTTAAAAAGTTATTGAGGCATCAAAGTAAAGAACCAAAGAACCAGATATTTTGATCAGTTTCTCAAGGTCAAACACATTACTAATTCATCAAATATCTCTTTCTGCTAAAGTTATTTGAAAAGCAAACAACCTGTTCTGTAGAGATGTTGTATTTAATAACTCTAATGCTTCAAGAAAAAAGGCAGTGATGGAACAAAAAGAATTTTCTACTGCTCTAAGGAATGTCTTCACTGGTCTGAAAAACATTTTTCACCATTAATAAATACTTTGAATATTCTTAATAAGAAACCTGAGAAATTTTGACTATAGTAATTTTAGCTGATTATCTTTTATGTCAGTTATATCTGCTTGTTTAGAGGATAAACCATGATAAATTCTAATTATAAAAGATTGAGCACTCTGAGATATATTGATTATCTTTGTCTAAGTTGCTCAGCTTATGCCTTGATATAGATTAATCACGACGATCTGGCTCCTAAAATGGAAAGCAAAATTGGTTGTGGTGTGGGGTGGGTCAGGAAATCTATTCTCACTTCTTCACTGCCTAGTTTCTTAGACTTTGGCCATGAGACTTCCTTTCTCTAGCTTTATAAAATGAGGCCTTAAAACTCAATGACTCCAAAAACTCCTCTAGTTCAAAAGTTTACATTGCTCTCTCTAAATTTATTTAAAACTATTTCATAACAGCTCTACTCCATACATATAATAAGAAAACTATGTTAGGTATTCTGGTCAAGAAGTGACTTCCAAAGAGAAGTTAGCTTACATATCTGGGTAGAGTCTACCATTGCACCTGGGGAGACTAAAGGAAGAAATAAACAGAGGTAATAATTAACTTTATGTATCAACTTGACTGGGCCAGGTGGTATCCAGATTAAATACTATTTCTGGGTATGTCTGAGGGTATGGCTGTATGAGATTAACATTTGAATCAGTGGACTCAGGAAAGCAGATTGCCCACACTAATTTGTATGAGCATCATCTAATCTCTTGAGGGCCTGAAGAGAAAAAAAAATTTGGAAGAAGGAGGAATTTACCTTTCTTTGCTCCTTGACTGCCTATTTAACTTGGAACAGTGATCTTCTGCCCTTGTACTGGGGTTTACACTATCAACTCTCCTGGTTCTCAGGTCTTCGGACTAAAACTAGGATTATATCGTTGGCTTTCTTGGGTCTCCAAGTTGCAGAAGGCAGAACATGGGACTTAGCCACCATAATTGTGTGAGCCAGTTTCTCATAATGAATCTCTTTCTGCTTATCTGCCTATCTGTATGTGTATATATAGAGAGATGTATTTTGTATATAGAATATTCTAATAAACACACACACACACATCCTATATCCTATTGGTTCTGTTTCTGTGGATCACCAGTGACTGAAGCATCATGACCAGGGACAACAATGGGTCACAAGTATTAACCCAAGAAGCTTGACCTACATACACTGGTGTGGGCTTAACTCTACCACAAATTACAGCTGCCTAATCAGTGTGTGAAAAATCCATATGAGAAATAAGCATTAAGTACAGATGTTTAAGAAAGGCACCAAGAAGGAAGAAGAGGAAAAGAAAGAAGAACTAGGAGAAGTGGTTGTATTAGTAGTGGCAGCGGTGCTACTGGTGTGTGGTCCCTCTTGACGTCCAGAAAGTATTGAAAATCACTAGCTCAGGTAGAGTAGAATGAGAAGAGGAAAATCTCCCTTCCTATCCTAAGTAGATGTCAAAAATCATTAATGAAGGGCTATGGCTATAAGAATTTTTGGCAGGGAAGAACATAGGATCACTCATAACAGGGGCTTTAGTGCAAGGTGCAATCTATAAGAAGGGTGAAAGGAACTGTTTTATAGAGCTGACTCCACTGAGTCTTCTAGATTGCCAAAGAGAGCAAAGGTAAATTACTTCTCATGCTGGACTGTAGCAGAGAGTTGACAGTTTGCAGGCTGATGCTCATGTCTAAATGGGTGAGGCCTGACATGTCTTCTGAATGCCCTGGCTCTTGGCCTAAAGCAGTTAAGCTTCACTGCTAAATAGGTTTTAAGGAGATGAGACTGTTGGCCAGTGTAGTCCCATGATTTAGGGTCTGTGAGGATGCCAGCCTATGACTGGGTGCAAGTTGGTGGCAATGGGGTTGGATCTGGACATCAGCAGATACTGATATTCATAACGTCTTCTCTGACTCAAACCCCATGAATCTCCTCTCCTTGTCAGGCTTTCTTTCAGATAAAATCTCAGGAAATGTCAAATAATTTCCTGGCCAAACTAGTTTTTAGAGCACATCTAGAATAACATTAGCAAGGATAGAACTGAAAGTAATTCATGTATATATACTTAAAACTTTGCTGAGTATTTCCCTCTTATTCACTCCTTCGCCCCAGGACAAGGTACCTATGCAGGTAAACTGGAAGAAGCAGTGGGAGTCCACACAGTCAGTACCTGTGTATAATATACCTGTATATTATACACTAGTCAAATATGGACAAACTCTACCCAGTGGAGTAAACAATCCTTCCAACTCCTTGCCTCACACAGCTACTCTTCGCTTATGTGCTATACCCAAATAAATAAATAAATAAATAAACAAATAAATCTTATTTTAAGCTGCTTTATTAGCTTATTGTCTGCAAATTAGTGCTTGCCACTGTCCTTGTATTAGGGACCCTCAAAGACATGGATTACAGATGCATCTTGTTTTGTATGTCACCTGTCATCTTGCTACATGAAAACTGGCACATACATTTTTAATGATGGTGAAAATAAAGCCACCTAGACCTCAGGCTCGGCAACGTTGACCGTATGTTCCCAAGTAACAATCAGGCGAATACTTTCCACATTCTTTGCCTGAAGCTTTCACATGATGCAAAGGGTAAAGATTCACAGACATCATGGGATTCAATAGAAGGCAAATGTTCATAATCAGTTCTGCTTTAAATCTCTCTGTGTTTACTGTCTCTAATGAACCTGACAGAATCAAGAATTTGTGTGTATTGCAGACTTAATCTACATTCAGGGTTATCTTTCTTTGTGTCTGGCTAAGGCAGATATCTATTTTCGACAGGCTCTGGCCAGCATTTCCATTATTTCTTATAGCAGATTCCATTTCCTGTAGTGACATATTGGAACATAACATCTAGATAGGGGCTTACCGAAGTGTAATCCACAGTATCCTAATGGCAGTCCTGAAACTGCGGGCAAGGAGCAAGATAAGTGCTATATCGTGGGGAGGAGAGGCAGCAGGCAGTCTGAGTGACAGACAGGTTTCCTTCTTACTGTGCCTGTGGACACGGGGGAGTCTTGAGTCTTATTAAATAGACTCACCCAGAATGACCCTGATGAAACAAACGTCTCCCCTATTAATTACTTTGTTTCTCATGTCTAGAAAAATGCAAAACATCTCCTAGAATACATAAACATGTGCATTTAGACAAAGCCATGATCATAGTCTTGACTGGCCTGCCGACTATGTCAACAGTTCTTAAAGTCAGGGCCCTGGAGCAATACCATTGGCATTATCTGGAACGTGTTAGATATGCATGTCTGTGGGCCTCACCACTGAACTATCAGATCAGAAATTCTGAGGGTAGGTTCAGTAATCTGTGTTTTAAGAATCCTACCAGGTCAATGCACAGTAATGTCAGCTAAGTGCTAACCAGACTGTTTTCTTAAGCTGTCTGCGCTACTCTTTTACTGCATCAGATGTTTATTAAAATCTCACCCAAGCTTATCAGGTAGCACAAAATATCATTTTGATGGATTTGTTTTCATGCTTTCCTTATGGGGCCAAATTTGTAAAATAAACTACATTATTCCTTTTCATACAGCTCGAGTTACGCATCTATGGTGGAACAATGATTAATCTTTAAACTGTGGTTCTACTATCCATATTGGCTTTATATTGGACACACCTAATTTGTCTCCACTAGTGATTTTTTCCATGACCATCACTGATGAATGAGTAGTAGAACAAGACCATGGACCACAGAATTCTAAACAGAGCTTCCTCCTGAGCTGAATTACCTGAAGGAATGATGTCAGGATGTGCATAAAGACCTGGAGTATATTTTGAGCTAAAGGAGAAAAAATGCAAGCCAGGATATCACCGTCTCCTCCACGTCACCCCCAGATCCTAAAGACTTTCATGATCCAATGAAATATAAAACCACTACCAAATTGGAGGGTACTGAGAAATAACTGAAGATGAAACTATGTCCCCTACTTGGACAGCTCTAAGTGTCAGGATCTTCCCATCATAGTCCCCATCTGCCACTTGCTATGTTTCTCAGTCTCTCTTTACAGATTGACCAAACTTCTTTCTGTCTTTATAAGAATTTACTTGTTATTAAGATTCTTCCTTCATAATGGTGCCTCATGTGTATTGGCTTTAACATCACCTTTACTTTTAGTTACTCAAAAATTTCTTTGGTATTTTAAATGCAGTATTGCAGCCTTAATTGTTACATCAGCTTCTGTATAACTTGTTTTTATTTGGCCATCTGGGTGATTGCTTTTTTCTTTTGATTGTTAAATCCCCTTTTTGTTTTTCCTTCCATTTGTATTATCCGATCTATTTACCTGTCCACTTATTTTCTGACAAATAATCACACTGCTTCACCTTCTTTGCATGGGCCTGCCTCCAACTTGCCTGGTTCTAACACTGGTCTTGCTTTTATCTAGGATGTGTGCATAGCTCAAAGTTATACCATTCAACAGACTCCAGTGTCATTAAAGGTGTCCTGTTCTACTATATATTTTTCTGACTTTTTCTTGAATTAATGATATTTTTGACTTATTGACTATCCTGTACTCATTCACAAATCACAGGCCTTTGGTGTGCCTTACCATATGCAGAAGCCCTTGACCTGAGTTCAGGTCCTTTCTATCTGATACTACCTTGCCACTTATTTCCTCTTTACAGAATAATTTTGACTGCTTTCCAAGAAAATTACTGAAACAAGCCCTGTATGGTTTTTGGCTATAGTTCTCTGCCTCTTTGCTTGACAAACCTCAGCAGCCCAGTGGTCACAAGTGCATACCATTTACAGGACAGCAGCCTGCAGCATAGCTTGCCTATAAAGCACCATAGTCCCTGCTCTCCATGTTCCTGGCTAGAGCAAAGGCTCCAGGCTGACCTCCTAAGTCTAAGAAGCAGTTACTCAGAAGCTGTAGATACTAATCAAGGATGGAATTAATTTCTATTTAGTGCTGAGCATACAAGCAATTCCATACTAATTATTTCTTTTTTCAATCACATCTAACTTGTCCTTGTAAAGAAATAAAACCTCCTTGGAGTTGTCTGGCTTGGAAAATGAAGAAAGAATAAGTGTTAACTGGTTGAGGAAGAGATAGTACAGTGATTAAAAATCATGATTAAAAACTTCAACCTCATTAGGAAGATCCGATCTCAGAAATATTTTGATTTCTAGGGTAGTTAAACTTTACTTATCTCTCTAAAAATACTTTGAACCAATAATATTTGATCCTCTGATTCTCAGTGAGTCTTGGAAAAAAGGAAGAGAATGAGAGGCCAGCTGTCTCTTCTGATCTGCGAGGATGAAGGGCAATAAACCAGTGTGGCTCTGCTTCTGTTGGACAGTCAGAGGAGGGAGACTTTTAAGAAAACTGAGCATTTCTTATGAAACAAGAACATAAACATGCCAGGCATGTATGCAGCACAACTGAATGACTTTTTGAGATCTAATATGGCCCAGACTAGCAAAGTCTAACAGAAATATAATATGAGCCACAAATATAATTTTAAATCTTCTAGAAGCCATATTAGAATATGTGAAGAGACTTAGGATTTTAATTTCATTAATATATCTTAATCATCTAAATATACATAAAATTATGATATAATATGTAATAGGTGGAAAAGTTTTTAATGAAATATATCCAGTGATGTTACTTGAGCTAAGTTTTTGAAGTCCACTGTGCATTTTAAACTTATAGCACATAGTTCAAAATAACCATAATTCAAGTGCTCAGAAGTACATGTGTCTAGTGGCCACCCCCTTCCTGAACAGTGTAGGTCAAGATACTGTAGTTTCCTCTATGGAACAAGCCAGTGAAGAAAGGAGTTAAATTATGGTTCAAGAAGAACATCAGGTGCTGACTGCATCTACTCGAACAATAAATAGACCATTTAACCATTATGATTTAGGAAAATAGACAGTTAAGCCACAGTGTTGTTTTACAATAGGCTCAATAAATAAATAGCTTTCTTGTCATACAATGCTTGAATTTTCTATTTGCTTGACCGCATGGTTAGCTTAGATAGAACAGGCACAAAAAATGCCTCCAGAGCTAATTCCTTTAGCTATCTGATCATCTGGAAAAAATATTCTATATCTTGAAAGCTCAAATGGTCTTTGCCTACATGTAATACAATGTGCAGTTATAACATCGAATGTAAAACCTACCAGTGGATTAATTTAATCCAAATCCACTCTAATCAGTTCAGTTAAGCTATCTACTCAGGGATAAAACGTTCAGTCACATTAATTATTTGATTACCTAACCAGAGAATTCAGCCAATAGTTTTTTTTCGCTTTTTTTTAAGTTATGGTTTATAGCTAAAAGATTCACATATACTGAGGGCTTTAGATATACCTACTTCAAAATACTTGGCTTGACAGATTATTCCCCCTGCCCCTGGTTTGAATGACTTCCTTGAAACATAACAATGCTTTATTATCTATTCATGGACAGAACTGCAAGATCCTCTAATACTTAGAAGCAGAATCGTTTCTAGAGATGTTATTCAGTGGTATTCAAATGTGGCGGACAGAGGGTGGGTGGCACAGGAAGTGCTCAGATACTACAAGGAAGTCAAAGATTTTACAGGATACAGTTTTAAGAAATTTAATTTTCCATTCCTCAGTAACAGGTATATCCAACACAAGATAAAGTTATCTGGTAAATTATTCGAATGTTTTAACCTTGCTTTCTTTTACAAAAAAAAGATATTATATACCGATTGTTAATCCTACTATGGCTTATGGCTTTATCACATAAAATATCCAGGGCACTAAACATAACCTATTTTGTGAGTAATCAGGATCCTAGAATCTCACAGATCTTATTCTATTTTTTCATTTTACAGTATATATTTCTCTTATGGATGACGCAAGGTACTAGAATTTGGAGTGATAAAAGGACTTGGGTGCATGTGGTAGACAGACTTTTAGCCTCTGTGATCTTTGTTCCCTGCTATTAAGCACATGTATGTAGCAATACATGGCAAAAGGGACTGTACAAGTGGAATTATATCATTAAGGATCTTAAGATAGGAAGATTACCCCCAATTATCTGGGTGGGCCCAATGTAATCTCAAGTGCCCTTAAAAGTGGAGGAACACTGAACGCTTTCCTTGGTCCATAATCTGGATCCTTCCTTCAGTTGCCTGTTCAAGGCAGCAGAGTCAGTCAGAGAGATGCAATGCCTGTAGAAGAGGTAGGAGAGTTTCAAAGAATGAGATCGTTTCAAAATGTCCTTGCTGGTTCTGAAATGAAGGGAGCCACAAACCAGTGAATGCAGGTGATCTCTGGAAGCTGAGAATGACCTCCAGGTGACAGTCAACAAACAAGATCTCAGTTCTACAACTGCATGAAAACAAATTCTGCCAACAACCTGGATGAGCAAGGAAATGGATTCTTCCTAGAGTATCCAAAAAAGAATTTAGCTCTTCTAAAACCTTGAATTCAGCCTTGAGAGAGTCTAAGCAGAGACGCAGCAGAGCTCACTGGACATCTGAGCTATAGAAACTGAGAAATAAGGAATGGGCTTTGTTTTAAGCCACTAAATCTGACATGTTTGCTACAATAGCAATAGAAATCTAATTAAGGATGGAAAGGAACATTTCCTTAAAAAAGTTACAAATTGGATTGGATTAAGATGGCAGAATAGAAGGACAGGAGCTCAACTTCTCTCCAAAAAAACAACAAAACTACAACCAAATGCCAAGCAATCTTCAACCAAATGGACTGTAAACTTCCAAAAAAGATATTCTGCTCCAGAAGACAAAGAGGAGACCACATCAAGAGGTAGGAGGGGCGATTGCATGATAGAAGCAACCACATACCTCCCGGGTGGGAAGACCCACAGACTGGAAAGTAACTGTATCACAGAGACTCAGCTACAGGACTGAGAGTTCTGAACACCACATCAAATCCCCATGCCTGGGGATCTGGCACAGGGAGAAAGAGCCCCCAAGCATCTGGCATTGAAGGCCAGTGGGACTTGTGTAGAGGAGCTCCACAGGACTGGGGGACACAGAGACCCCATCCTTGAAAGGCACACACAGACTTTCACGTGCACTGGGTCCCAGGGCAAAGCAGTCTCCATAGGAATCTGGGTGGAACCTGACTGCAATTCTTGAAGGATCTCCTGGGAAAACAGGGGTGATTGTGTCTTGTTTGGGGGGAAGGGCATTGGAGGTGAAGCTCTCGGGAATATTCATCACCCTGCATTTCTCTGGAGGTGGCCATTTCTGGGAAAATCTGGTCCCTCCCATCAGCACTGAGAAGCCCCAGGTCAAACAATAATCCAGGTGGGATCTCAGCCCCACCCATCAGTAAACAGGCTGCCTAAAGACCCCTCAGCCACACAGCCAGCCTCTAATCTCATCCAGAGACAAAGCCCCACCCATCAGAGGGATAGGAATCAACCCCACCCACCAGTGAGCAGGCATCACTCCCTCCCATCAGGAAGCCTACAGCAACCCCCCCATACCAACTTTAGCCACAGGGGAGGCAAACACCAGAACTAAGAGAGGCTTAAACTCTATTGTTGGCAAAAAGATCACCACACCAAAAACCTATGAAAATGAAAAGACAGAAGACTATAACTCAGATAAGGGAGAAAGAGAAAAGCCCAGAAAAACAGCTCAGTGATGAGGAGATTATCAGCCTCTCAGAAAGAGACTTTAGACTGTTGATGCTGAAGATGATGCAAGGCATTGGAAATAAACTGGAGG
>PVHT020000521.1:12314468-12493001 GCA_004024745.2 Catagonus wagneri | reverse complement strand
AGGAACAAGACAGGGATGTCCACTCTTGGCACTACTATTCAACATAGTTCTGGAAGTCCTAGCTACAGCAATCAGAGAAGAAAAGGAAATAAAAGGAATCCAAATTGGAAAGGAAGAAGTAAAACTATCACTTTTTGCAGATGACATGATACTATACCTAGAGAATCCTAAAGACTCTACCAGAAAACTGTTAGAGGTCCTCAATGAATTTGGCAAAGTTGCAGGATACAAAATTAATACACAAAAATCAACTGCATTTCTATATACCAACAATGAAAGATCAGAAAGAGAAATTAGGGAAGCAATCCCATTTACCATCGCATCAAAAAGAATCAAATACTTAGGGATAAACCTGCCTAAAGAGAAAAAAGACCTGTACTCTGAAATTTATAAGGTGCTGATGAAAGAAATCAGGGATGACATGAACAGATGGAAAGACATACTATGCTCTTGGATTGGAAGAGTCAATACTATCAAAATGACTATACTACCCAAGGCAATCTACACATTCAATGCAATCCCTATCAAATTACCAAGGACCTTTTTCACAGAACTAGAAAAAAAATATTTGAAAGTTTGTTTGGAAACAGAAAAAACCCAGAATAGCCAAAGACATCCTGAAAAAGAAAAATGGAGCTGGAGGAATCAGGCTCCCTGACTTCATACTCTACTACAAAACTACAGTCATCAAAACCATATGGTACTGGCACAAAGACAGAAATATAGATCAGTGGAACAGGATAGAAAGCCCAGAATTAAACCCACACATCTATAATCAACTAATCAATGACAAAGGAGGGAAGAATATACAATGGAGAAAAGATAGCCTCTTCAATAAGTGGTGCTGGGAAAACTGGACAGCTATATGTAAAAAAATGAAACTAGAACACTTCCTAACACCATGCACAAAAATAAACTCAAAATCGATTAAAGATCTAGACATAAGACCAGATACTATAATACTTTTATAGGAAAACATAGGCCAAACACTCTCTGACATAAATGATAGCAACATCTTCACAGATCCATGTGTCAGAGTAAGGAAAATCAAAAGAGAAATAAATAAATGGGACTTAATTAAACTTCAAAGTTTCTGCACAGCAAAGGAAACCCTAAACAAAATGAAAAGACAGCCCACAGAATGGGAGAAAGTATTTGCAAATGAATCAACTGACAAGGGATTTATCTCCAAAATTTAGAAACACCTCCTACAGGTCAATTCCAAAGAAACAAACAACTCCATCAAAAAATGGGCACAGGATCTAGGCAGACAATTCTCCAAAGAAGACATGCAGATGGCAAATAAACACATGAAAAGATGTTCAACATCACTCCTTATTAGAGAAATGCAAATCAAAACCACTATGAGGTACCACCTTACACCAGCCAGAATGGCCATCATCAAAAAGTCTACAAACAATAAGTGCTGGAGAGGGTGTGGAGGAAAAGGATCCCTATTACACTGTTGGTGGGAATGCAAATTGGTGCAACCACTGTGGGAAACAGTATGGAGATTCCTCAGAAAACTCAAAATAGAATTACCATTTGATCCAGCAACCCCACTCCTGGGCATCTATCCAGCAGAAACCATGACTTAAAAAGACTGCAGTGTTCATTGCCGTACTCTATGCGATAGCCAGGTCATGGAAACAACCTAAATGCCCGAAAGAGGAGTGAATAGGGAAGATATGGTACATACACACAATGGAATGTTACTCAGCCATTAAAAGGAACAAAATACCATTTATAGCAACATGGATGGACCTAGAAATTATCATGTGAAGTGAAACCAGTCATACAATTAGACAGCAACACCTTATGCTACCAGCTTACATGTGGAAACGAAAAAGATACAATGAACCTCTTTGCAGAACAGACAATGACTCACAGAGTTTGTAAAACCTTGGTTTTTCAAATAAGACAATCTGAGGGGTGGGGGGATGCACTGTGGGTTTGGGACACAGAATCTACCAAGTTGACTTGTGATGATTTTTGTATACCTATAATTGAAATAAAATTCATTAAGTTAAAAAGAAAAAACATTGCTGTGGAAAGCATTCTGGAAACAAAAAATAAAATAAAAAGCCATCCCCCCCAAAAATTTACAAGTTATTTTATTAAATCTTTAATCCACTTAGGGAAGTGATCATTTGATTTCATTATTTACGTTTAATATTTTTAAGTATAGCTGTCTTACCATATAATATTTGGTATTTTTACTTCCTATTAAAATTGCTAGCTCTGGAATTCCCGTCATGGCTCAGTGGTTAACTAATCCGACCAGGAACCACGAGGTTGCGGTTTTGATCCCTGGCCTTGCTCAGTGGGTTAAGGATCTGGCGTTGCCATGAGCTGTGGTGTAGGTCACAGACGCGGCTAGGATCCCACATTGCTGTGGCTGTGGCGAAGGCCAGCAGCTGTAGCTCCAATTAGGCCCCTAGCCTGGGAAACTGCACATGCCGCGGTGCGGCTCTAAAATGGCACAAGACTAAATAAATAAACAAACAAACAAACAAACAAACAAATAAATAAAATAAAATGGCCAGCTTTCAAGACAATTAGATTGTAACTGCATTTATATTTATATTACATGCCTACTATAGACTGAATGTTTGTGTCTTTCCCAAGTCAAATTCATATGTTGAAGCCCTAACGCTGAGTATGCTAATATTTGAAGGTGAGGTCTTTGGGAGGTAATTAGGTTTAGATGAGGTCATGAGGTGGGTGCCCTCATGATGGGATCAGTGCCCTTGAAAGAAGAGGAAGAGACAGAAGAACTCTCTCTTTGCACACACAACTTAAGAAAGATTATTTGAATACACAGAAAGAAGCTGGACATCTCGAAGCCAAAAAGAAAGTTCTCACCAAAACTGAATCTGCTTGCACCTTGATCTTGGACTTCCTAGCCTCCAGAACTGTCAGAAGTAAGTATCTATTGTTTAAGCTACACAGACTACAGCATTTTGTTATAGCAGCTCAACTGAGTTACTGCCTTTCCTTATGATCTAATGGAGCTGATAATACTCAGTTTAAGAAGGGTTGCCCCAGTTTTATCATCACTTCGCGTACCGAGGTCAGATAATCAGCTTCGTTTAGGGCCCATAGCATACTTGGAGCTGTCTTTAAACACAGACTGGTTTCTTGTCCCAGAATTCATAGCCTTGCTTCAGAACCTTAGAGGGATTCACTGTGACTCTCCTACTAGAGTCTCCCTCTAGCAACATTAGCTTGGCTAAATACCTTGCCTTAGTAGAGAACAGCTTATAATACTGGCTAAAATTGCTGCAGAACTCTCACTTTCTTCAAGACCTACTCAAATATGCAAATCTCCCATGTCTTCCTATATATGGATCAGAGCTGTATTCCCAAGAGTAATACATACTATCTCCAAAAGACAAAAAGACCCACCAGGAGTTCCCTTCGTGGCTCATTGGTTAAAAAATCCGACTAAGAACTGTGAGGTTGTGGGTTCAATCCCTGGCATTGCTCAGTGGGTTAAGGATCCCGCGTTGCCGTGAGCTGTGGTGTAGGTTGCAGACGCGGCTCAGATCCCGCGTTGCTGTGGCTGTGGCGAAGGCCGGTGGCTACAGCTCCTGTTAGACTCCTAGCCTGGGAACCTCCATATGCCACGGGTGCGGCTCTAGGAAAAGACAAAAAGACAAAAAAAAAAAGAAAAAAAAAGACCCACCAGGGGTGGGTGTATGAGGGACAGTAACTTATTCTTTCTGCTACAGATAATAACCTGGGATACCTTCTATCAGTGGATTCTGTGTTTGAGAAACTTGGCTCCGAAATCCTGATTAGGTCAGAATCTGGATGAAATACTTCAATTTCCATTCCAGCAGCTGACACCAACCTTCTACATATCAGCACTTAAGTTTCAAAGGTTAGTATTATTATACAAATGTGGCAACAGTGAGGTTCACTGTCCATTTCTCTGACTCTTAAGTATACCATAATCTATAATGATTGTCACAGATCCCTGTGGGAAGGAGTCCTCACTGCCACTCAGCTTTGCTGCCCACTGTGGTAACTGTGTTCACCTCACCACTGAAAATTAGTTACATCCACTAGATCTCTGCTCTTCCAGAATCCATTACCCTCATTGTTAGCAGGCAGCCCAGTGCCAAGGGAGCATTTCTCACTATTGTGCTACAAACCACAGATACTCCCAAGGTTTTCAAAGATGCTACAGTATCTTCTTTTATCTTAGAAATGAGAGTATCCTGGGCCTACGAGAGGCCAAGTGGTGGGTTCTCAAGTCTAATCTAGAGAATAACACTAGATTTATCATGACACTGCATCTTTCCTGAGCCTACAGACTAACTTCTCAGTATCCTTTCCAGGAAGCCTTTAATCACTACAGACCAGCTTCAAAATTTGTGCTTCAAAGACATTACAAAAAGACTTAATATGTCTGCCAGAACACTGGCACTCAAGTCATGGGTGAGTGGCTTATGCAGTCAATTACTCTATAGCCCACATATGGTCTAACACTATTTCCTAACCCACAAGATCTACTCCTGCATCTGCTTCTGGTCCCTAGCAGTACATTAGAGGCACAGCCTATAATTCCTTCAGGGTGCGAGTGATTTCTTTTACTAAAAAGAATTGTACTTGCCAACTTGGGATTTGCTGAGACTGACTTTGAATGTTAGTCTGAAAAGCAATAAGGGTGGCATGTGACAATTTTAAGAAGAGTTGTACCTTATGAGTTGCTGTTAAAGATTTTCTGCCTTCCGTAGTTTGCCTTTAGTTGGCAGACAACTTCTTGAGATTTTTTTAACTGCTGCTTTCAGGGCAATTAAAAAAACTGATGTTAAAAAAGCTTACTCTAAAAATCCTTAAATTCATCATACCTCCCATATAGTTCACATGTCACATCCCCATCTCCCACCTTCCATATGTACTTCACTCCAATAAATCTCAAGTGAAAGCCTCAGTTATTGTCATGCTGCCAATGACAGAAATTTCTGTAAGCTTACTGGCGAGTAGTCTTTCTCTGGGATCTCAACCTGATATTTTTCATTGCTGCTCTTCTTATCAACTATTTTAGCCTGAATTCCCCAGAAAGCAGAGCCTGTGCTTATATGTTACCACTTTATTAGGAAGTGCAACCTCAGGAAGTGAGAGAAATGAAGTAAGTTAGGGCCATAGGAAAGGAACACAAGCTGCATATCAAGCTGGACACCACCAAGTGGAATTGATTCCTCAATCCACTATGATAGTTTTTCAAGAAATGATATAAATTGTATCCCAGGACTCTCTGCCTATGGGGGAGGGGGGCGCAAGGAAGAGTTTATCCACAATGTACCATTTCCCACTGGTCAAATTTTTCCCCTGCATCTTCCATATTACACAGGCATAGACTCTGAGTAAGATCAATAATGATCAAAAATTTCATCATGAAACTGAGAAGTTAACATCATGGGTAGGAGACAAGACACTACCTGGTGCACTGCGTGAAATTAACTAGGGTTCAACAGAGCAGGTAGCTGAAGTAAGACATAGATCAGAAAAACAGATAGTGAAATGGTGAGTAAATGTGCTTTGAATATTCACCAACATCCATTTTTACACCTTAGGAAAGTGAGGCCCATAGAAGTAAATGGCTTGCTTGAGTTCTCACATTAGAAAAATTAGAGGAAGCTGACCAATTCTATGGACTTGAGAAGAACTAACTTTAGGGCTCTATCTTCTGATAGTAGGGTTTTAGAGCACCTCATACTTGTGTTTTTCTATAGAAAGTTGAAGACAACCAGATTAGAGTATGGTAAAGCAAAATCCCCAGTATTCATATTCCAAAGGAAAATGATGAAAATAATGTATGTTAAAACCGAGAGAAACATTTGTGGACTTACTTGTAACTATGTGATCAATTACGTAGGTTCCTGCCTTAAAACTTCTCATTTTAGGCCCTTTCAGGGCAATGAAAAAGTACATACCTAAAATGAAGTTCATTTTATCTTAATCTGAGAATGCTAGAAATACTGCTATTAGTTCATTTTGATAATGAATCTGATATAATAAATCATCCTTAGACACTGGAGATATGTGTTCTTTATATAGGACTTTCAGAGAATATCCCATTCATTAAGGGGAAAGAAATCTTGCAACTGTTGAGTGCTGACGGTATGTTAAGCAGAGATTTCCATCCTTTAATATACCTCACACACACACACACAAAAGGCTCTTTCTGTAACTAAATTACAATTACTTCAAGGGTAGAAAAAATCAATAATTTTCCCTAAATGATAAATTTATTTTTAGCAAGCCCTAAATGTATCAGAATCCTTGATGCAACACCAGAATAGGAGCAGAATTCTGACCCTCCAGATTGGAACTGAGCTGAAGAAGCCATGTACCTACAGTGAATGAGCCCAGGAGATGTGTGTGGCACTTTGGAGACTTGGAATACTGGATTTGTAGCTGGTTATCCATGTTGATTTCAGCACACTGAGTCTGCTAGTCTAATGGCTGCCTAATAGCCAATGAATCTCTCTTTGGCTAAAACAGAAAAAAAATTCAATTTTTCATCACCTGGATAAACCATTTAAAGCCGATGAATAAAAATTTTTTTCAAGGAAAAATTATTTTATTAGACTTACTGAGGTTTTTAGAAATCTTATTTACTCTCACATTTTAAGTAAATGTTTTAATTAAACTTTTCATTTTGAGATAATTGTAAACTCACTTGCAGTTATCAGAAATAATACTGAGAGATCCTATTTACACTTTAACTCAGTTCTTCCCACTGTTAACATCTTACGAAACTGTCTTACAGTATTGCAACCAGGATATTGTTATTGTTAAATCAAGATACAGAATGTTGCCATCACCAAAAAGATCACTCATGCCACTCTTTTATCACCATGCAAACTTGCTATGCTGAGCATGCTTATCCCTGTCTACTAATCTGTTCTCCATTCACAGGACTTTGTTGTTTCAACAATGTTATGTAGGAGTTCCCTTGTAGTGCAGCAGTTTAAGTATCACTACAATGGCTTGGGTTGCCCCTGAAGCACAGATTTAATTCCTTGTCTGGAAATTTCTATATGTTACAGGCATGGCCAAAAATAAAAGAGTGTTATGTAAACAGAATTGCACAATAAGTAATCTTTTGGGATTGTCTGGTTTCACTCATCCTAGTTCTTTGAAAATACACTGCATCTATCAAGAGTTGTTCCCTTTTTATTGCTCAGTTGATGGTATGGATATGTTGACCCGTGCAGGAACACCTGAGTTCTTTCTAGTTCTTGTTTATTAAGAATAAAGTTTCTATAAATGTGTATACAGATTTTTGTGTAGATGTCTTCATTCTCTGGAATAAATGAACAAGAGTGAAATTTCTGGTTCATATGTTAAGTATATATTTAGGTTTTGTTTTGTTTTGTTTTGGTAACCACATGGCATATAGAATCCTAGGCCGGGGTCAGATCCCAGCTGCAGTTGCAACCTATGCCGCAACTGCAGCAACATTAGATCCTTCAACCACTATGCCAGAGCTGTGTCCTGGTGCTGCAGAGATGCTGCCGATACCATTATACCATAGCAGAAACTCACATGTTTAGTTTTATAAAAGAAACTTCAAAACTATTTTTCAGAGTGGCTGTACCATTTTGCATTCCCAAAAGCATTGTGTAAGTAATCCTGTTTCTCTGCATCCTTGCTAGCATTTGAAGTTGCCATGTTTTATATTTTAGCCATTAATGATAAGGGTGTAGAGATATCTCATTTTGGTTTTAATAAACATGAGATTTGGAAATATTTTCTTGCACACTAGGGACTATCTCTTTATCTTTTTATATAAATGTTTAAAGCAAAAGGTTTTAGTTTTTATAAAATCCAATTTATCCTTTCCTTATATGGATTGTGCCTTTGGTGTCAAGTCTAAGAATTCTTTCCCTAGCCTTAGATGTGAAAATTTTCTTTTATTTTTAAAAACATTTTATAGTTTTACATCTAGTTAAGTCTATGGTCCATTTTGAGTTAATTTTTATATAAAGTGTGAGAATGAGGTCAAAGGTCCTTTTTTCCCTTATCTTTCTCCTACTGAATGGTTTTTGCATTTTTGTCATATTTGTGTTGAGCACATTTGTGTTGGTCTATTTAGTTTTATTCAATTCATCCGTATATTTATCTCTACACAAATACCACAAATCTTAATTATGTCTTGAAATTGCTTGGTTGGTTCCTCCTATTTTATTCTTTTTTTTTTTTTTGTCTTTTTGCCTTATCTAAGGCCACATCTGTGGCATATGGAGGTTCCCAGGCTAGGGTTCTAACAGGAGCTGTAGCTGCCGGCCTTTGCCACAGCCACAGCAACGCGGGATCCCAGCCGCGTCTGCAACCTACACCACAGCTCACGGCAACACCAGATCCTTAACCCACTGAGCAAGGCCAGGGATCGAACCCGCAACCTCATGGTTCTTAGTCGGATTCGTTAACCACTGAGCCACGACAGGAACTCCCCTCCCATTTTATTGTTTTTCAAAATTTTTTAGCTTTTATTTTTTTTATTTCCATGTATATATTTTATACTAATCCTGTCTCTATTTACAAAATATTTCTGGGAATTTGATAGGACATGTGTAAAATCTGTATATCAATTTGGGGAGAATTGACATCTTTACTGTGTTTAGTCTTACACTGAATAGAATACGTCTCTCCATTTATGTAGATCTTTCATTTCCATCATCAGTATTATATAGTTTTCAGCATACAAGTCCTATACACATGATTGGTAAATTTAAACCTAAGTGTTTCATGTCTTTTCTTTTTTCTTTTAGTAATTTTAAATTAATATTTTAGTTTCAATTCCATGCATTTATTGTTAGTATATAGAAATGCAATTGACTTTTTAATGTTGCACTTAAGTGTTTAAAACATCAACAGTACTCATAGCAATCCTATGTATTGCATACTTCTCTTGTGTCATTTTACAGATTTGAAAGTGAGTGGAAGAATGAATTACATGCTGTATCAGTTGCTACTGCTACATCACAAGCAACTTCAAGTTTTCAGTGGCTTAAAAGAATGATTTATTTTCTCTCATGCATCTGCCAATCCTCTGGGTGGGTTGGCGGTGGTGGTGGTGGGGTTACCTGGGAGTCAACAGGTCTAGGCTAAATTTGATTAAGTTGCAGGTTGAATTCTGCTCTGTTCCACAGTGTCTGCCTTTAGCCAGTGGGTTGGCTGAAGCCTGTTCTCACAAATATGACAGAAGTACAAGAAGGTAAGCTCAGCCATGCAAACACATGTTGAACCTCAGCTTGAATCACAGCTGCTAACATCTCACCGGCAAAAGCAAGTTATACACCTTAGCCTGGCAGCAGTGGGACAGAGTGATATATTCTACCACTAGTGGGAGAAAATATAGCTTGGTATAGGGTGTGGATACAGAGACAGATAAAGTATTAGGGCCAATAATTCAGTTTTCTCCATGTACCCAATATCAGCTGCTGGTAAGTGTTACTGCTAAGATAGGAGCTAGATCTGTCAGAATTTAAAGTACATTTATTTTTTTCAACAACTGATGTATTCCCAATCTACAGAATAAAATGATCACAGAGTAGTAAATATTTGTTGAATAAAGGAATGAATGGAGTATCCAATTTTGCTTCTTGCTAAGCTATACTTTAGCATGTAGATAAAAATATATGTAGGTATAAATTTAATTTTTACAACAGTAATACAAACTTTCTCATCAGGTAAGCATGCTTGTTAATTATTCTGCTTCATTTTTTATTCCTTCAATATCATAAGGTCCTTTGATTGTGCTGTGTTATGGGACCTAAAAGTGTAACTTCCTCATAGTCACAGGGCAGTTGTTTCCAGACTTCAGTAATTAATGTTCTGTCTGTGGTCTTAAGTCTGTGGTCCATTTTGAGTTAATTTTTGTAAAAAAGACACTGTTCTGTCTTCTATTTCACACCATTCTCTAGCAAACAGTGTAATTATCAAAGATTCCGTGTATTTGCATTACCTGCTCATCTCCCAATGTTTTCCAAAGACCTTTCCAAAAGTCCTTTTAGGAAGTTGTCTTTAATGTTTGCATTGCTTTTACAAGCCAATTGCGTGTTTTTAACAAGTTCTGTAATTGCTCTCCTATGGAGGAAATCTCTATTTAATATTCAGGGAGTGCAATTAGTATGAAAGAATGTCAGGGAGAGGGAATTGAATGACATTTCTTCAATCTGTCTGTCAATTATGGACTTTTTCCAAAATAGATGAGTATCCGGAGTTTTCATTTTTTTTTTTTAAGAGGGAGTTGGTGACTTCTGAGGACAAAACTTGTTTGAGAACCCTTGAATGCTGTGCAGCCAACTGTTTAGTGTGAGTTTATATAAGCAGCAGAAAGCATTGTTAATTGCTGGATGATAATAGGCCCTAGTGTTATCTTTAAAATATCTTCAGTTTATGACTATAAATTCTGAAATTAAGCTGCCTGATTTTGAATTCCAATTTCAACATATTCTAGCTTTGTGTTCTCAGGAAATCTACTTAACCTTTTTGGGTCTGATATTTCTCATATTGAGATGAAAATAATATTTTAAAAATTCATAACCCAAATAACATACAAAGAGAATTTAGATTAAAGACTGGGGACTAGTAAGCACTCAAAATGTATTAGTGTTTGTTCTTTAAGATTTAATCACAGAAAATACATTTTACCTTCCTTTTGGGGGCCATTTTTCTCACTTTCTCTCCTGAATTCAAGGAATTATAAGCTAATTTCTTTAGCAAAGGGAAGAACACAACAATATATAACAAAAATACTGAATCCTAAATTCAACATAAATTATTTTGTGCATAATTTTTTGCTATATGTTAACTAAAATTGTATTATCACAAATTACCAAAAAGTGTTTTTTCTAATGCTGACTGAAATATTTCAAGCTTCTGCCCTACTTCTGTTCTACAAAATATATCAGGCAAATTGGAACAAAAAGCACCACAAATATTTAGCAAAGTATATAGGTAAATAGAAATTCAAGATTAAGGGAAACTTAAATAAAACTACAATAGAAATAAAGAGTAATACAATTTTTATGATTAGCCTAATTTTTTCTTTGAGTTGGCAGGGATAGCTCTTAAACAGTAATGTTTTGTTACATAGTTATTTTATTCATTCACTTAGTGAATATTTAAAGAGTACTATATATAATATTGAAAAACAGGAAGCATAACAATTCTCCAGGAGAAAGTTTTTCCCAACCTTGATTTTGAGAAGCAGTTTCTCACAGGAGTTATTAAAGAGGGCATGAAAGAAAGGCAACCAGCAATGTCTTAAAACAACATTTTTACAACATATAAAATAGTAACTGATTTCGTATAACAGTTACTAGTATGACCTTTGAAAATAGCTAAAAGCAATAATCAAAATTTGACTATATTTCTATTATATTACATTAATATCGTGAGCATTGATGTAAGTAAAATTGGAGATTTTTAAAGAAGAAAAGTAATTGATTACTCATCAGAGTATTCAGAGAAGGATTACCACAGAAACAAATATCACTACAATAAACACTCATTGAGCATTGACTATATACCCAGACCTAGGACAGATGCTGAGGTTCTGAAATTAACTAATTAGAATATTCTCATCTATTCTGCATGGATAGAGTAGACTTCATATAGGTCAATTTCTATAAAGAAGTGGTCATTTAAATTTCATTAAACAGCACAATTTTATTTTAAAAATGAAATAATTCTTTTTTTTATGCTATCAGTGATAATTGCCAGAATGTCACATTGAAGGGTTAAGTACAGATTATTTACCCTGATTCATATTATATTTATATCGATCATCATTTAAAAAAAATGCTAAATAGCAACAAAACCTATTTCTCTTTAAGCCAATGAATCTAAGAAGTGCTCTTGTCAACATCCTCCCAAATACATTAATCCGTTCTAAGACATCTTAAAGATGTAGTCCACAATTCTTTGCTTGAATATTTCCAAAGGAAAAAGCCCACTTCTTTGGGATGTTCTTTACATTAAGTCAAAAATAACCTTTCTCTTTGAATCAATTATGGTAAGTTCAATTACTAGTAACATATTAATGGCTTAAATGAGATTGTTTGATAGGCAGCTTCAGTTGATTGATTTCATTAAAGATCTAGGTTTCTTTGTTTCTTGCTTTCATTTTCCTTTTTGGTGACACCCATGGCACCCATGGCATGAGGAAGTTCCCAGGCCAGGGATCAAATCTGAGCCACAGCTGTGGCCTAAAACAAAGCTGTAGCAGTGCCAGATCATTAACCCACTGTCCCACACTGGGAACTCCAAAGATCTAGGTATCCTTCCTCCTTTCCCATGTCCTCATGGATACCAGTCAGATTCATTTCTGCTGTGCCACAGTGGGAACTACCAGAATTTTTTTTTTTTTTTTATTCTACCATTCTCAGAATGTTTGAATTCATTTCATGCTTGTGCACTTAGAATGGCTACGACAGTTCCAGACATCATTTCCAAAAGAAGAATAAGGTTAATTATTATTTGTTATTTTCTGCATGAAAGTCAGTTACATATGAAGAATACCATTTATTGTATGCTTTCTAAGTATATTGTATACCTCAATCTAAAGTTGATAGGCATCAAGAAATGACATTAAGGACAAAAAAGCTAAAGTGTCATACCATCACCACACTCATTCTCTTTTTTAGTAACATACTATGTAACTGATACAGAGCAATATATTTAATCATAGCTCAGACCCACTTCTAATATCCGCAGAGTCTGGGCCAAAAGTGCAAATAGAACCCATTATATCTAAATATTTAAAATAATGAATTAAACTATCATTGAGTTAAATAAAATATGTTCTATTCTCCTACCAGGCTAGGGGCTTCTTTTTCTCGGTTATTCTTGTAGACTCTGTGCTACTTGGTCTAATTCAAACAAATGGTCAGCAGTTTAGGTAAATTCCCTTTTCCAGAGGCTTCTTATCTCTCTAGTCAGATCATTGTATCCATTGATCACGTGAAGCAAGAAATCAGAAATGAGGACAGATGACATCCTGTGGTCTGCTTACTATTTCTATAATTGCTAGGGCTACTTTACAAAGGTCCATAATCCTTATCAGAATCCCCTGGGTTTCAGAATGGTAATACATGCAGACACTGAATTTAACACTCACAGTGGTATGTAGACAGCAGCCTAAACTCAAACACAGTATTTCTCTAGTGAAAATATGAACATTCATACTTAGTGGGATAAATAGAATATAATTAGCCTCACAGTATCTGAGGTCTGGTTTGGGGGCTAGAGGAGTTCAGGTCAAGTCATACTTGCCACTAAATGAGCAGAAAAACCCAGAACTCCTGTTTTTCAGAGCTTTTTGGATGTCATAATTACTTTATAGGAGACTCTGGGTCTGTAATATGTCAGACACCTTGCTAGGCACATTAAGTATATTTTATAATTAAATATATTAAATCTTTTAAAGATAATTGTTTATTTTACATACAGGGAAAGAAAAGTTCAGAGAAGTTGAATAACTTAAAGAACTGTGATTTAAACTCAAGTTTGCTTTATTAATTCTTCTAGGACACACCAGACTGCCAATAACATATAAAGAATCTGGGGTCAATTCCCCTGTAACTTTCATGGAGAACTTTCTTCAGAATTACTGTTAGGGTGCATTTAGACCAATTCCTCTGACACTGAAGTATTGTCCATATCCTCTAGTTTGCAAAGAAGCTCCAGATAAGAAAACATAGAACATTTTTATAATATACTTCATTTCACCATCCTTTTAAAAGGACTATGACTTATTACATTCCAATGCGATGACACAAATTGTTGAATTAATGAGCAATTTATCAGTGACTTACAGAATATTTGCCTATCAAAGCAGATTCTCATTGTCTTATAAGTATTTTTCTCTTTCCAGAACGCAAATATGTTTTTTTATGAGCCACCTCATGCTTGCTTGCTTGCTTGAGTTCTGTGGGTTATTTCCATTCATACCTTAATGACTAGACTTGAGGAATGTGTTTGACAAATGAAATGCACATCAGTAGTGTTTACTAAGACAGAACTGAAAGGGTCATCTTTTCTTCTTCCAAACAAATAGCAAATTATCAATTGTTAGGATATAATCTTATGTTTTTAATCTGTTTGTGCTGATTATTGTTGATTTTAATCAGTGTTTTTTGTTTGTTTGTTTTTTTGTTTGTTTTTTAATGTTGACCTGAATTCTGCCCTTGGAATACACAGATAGCATTTTAGTCCACTAGCAGTGTACCATGATTCGTGTGCTCCCTCTGCTTTTTGTTGGTGGTGTTTTTTGTTTGTTATTATCTGTAGCAATCATCTACGATCAAGTTGGTTGCTATCTGGGTCTAGTCTCTGATCCATGAATGCCCAACCACACTTCAGTCCATAGTCCTGGTCCATCATCACCACCTACTTCTCTTCTTAGTGATCTCAGTCAGACCTGTGGCATTCAAAATATCCTTCACTGATGATCTGTTTAATACCAAACTCAGCCTAACTTCTGCCTAAATGCTGATCTCTAAACCCAAAGAATTTCTAGATATCGCTATCTGGAGGTCTATTAGAAATCTCAAAATTTATCACTCCCCTCTGCAAACAATTCTTGATTTCTACTCTTCATCTTGCTACACCTGATTGCAGTAAGTGGCTTTTATTCAGTTGCACAGAACAAAATATTGAGATGATCCTTTATTTCTCTTTTTTTAATCACTCTCCACCTTCAATGTATCGATAATTCCCAGCAAGTATAACTCCACGTAAATCCTGAATATAGCAACTTTCCTAATCTTTCTGCCAACTTCAGTGCTTTCCTCCCTGTTTGGAAAGCTGTCATCTCCCTGTTGGAGGGCTGCCAACAATCCTGTAGTTGGTTCCTCTGGTTTTATTTTTGCTTACCCACAGTTCAATATCCAAAGGGTAAACAGAATGATTCCTTTAGAATGTAAAGTAGAGAAATCGTTCCCCACCTGAAGACTTAACATTTTTCAAATGGCTTTTAGTTACACTTACAATGACATCTAAATTGCTTTTTCTGTCCATTACAGTGATCAGTCTAACCTCCACTCTTCTGGCCTTAACTTTTACTGGTCCCCATTCTTTCTGAGTCTCAAACATAAACGTATTTTCATCTCAGGCCTTTGCAGTTGCATTTCCCTCTTCCTGTTACCCTACGGTCTTCCTTCAAACTGATTACAGGCTTTTGTACGGTTTGGTCCATTTCACCATTCAAACATCCCTTTCTCATAGGAATCTGCTTTGACTATCCTATCTAAAATAGCCTTTCACTTTCCATGGTGTTATTTTCTGTAACATTGTCCTGTTCTAATTATTCAGAATATTTGTTATTACCAAAAGTATTTTATTTGCTTACTTGTTAATTACAGCAGTTCCCCCGCAACCCTTATTCATAGTTTCGCTTTCTTTCTTTTTAGTTACCATGGTCAACTCAGGTCCAACAATATGAAGTGAAAAAATCCAGAAATAAAGAATCCATAAGTTTGAAATTGCACAGTTTTGAGTTGCACAATGAAATCTTGCACCATTCCTTTCCATCCCACCCAGGAAGGGAACAGTGCCTTTGTCCAGCGCGTCCTGCCTGGTAGCCAACTCTGTTATCAGACCTACTGTTGTGGAGGCACAGTAGTTGTGTTCAAGAAACCCTTATTTTACTTGATAATGGTGCCAAAGCACAAGAGTAGTGATGCTGATAATTTGAATATTCTCTTACTGTGTCCATTTTATAAATGAAATGTGGTCATAAGTATGTATGTATAGGGGGGAAAAAAACCCATAAAGGAGACCACTTTATCTATTTTCTACACTAAAGTGTAGTTTTCATTCATGTGGTGCTTACCAGTGTCTGTCTTTTCTGCACTCCCAGGTACGAGAAGACTGACTTTCTCAGGCCTTCTGTGGGTTCACAGTGCTAAGTGATCAGTTCTAGCCAAGTGAGTGTGAGTGTTAGATGTCACTACCAGACTGAAGCAACAAAAGGTTTACTTGCAACCTTCAAGTTTCTGATGGCTCAGGACACTGTTCCAGATCATGTGACTATAAGATGGGGGAACTCACACAAACCTGGAGCCCTGAGTGACAGTTAGGACAGATCTCCCACCAACCACCTACTCTTATTGGGTACAAAGTGAGTGTGAGAAATGAACTTTTGTAGCATTAGGCCTTTGAGATGATAGGGTTACTACAGAAATACCTAGCCTATCCCAATGAAAAAGTGACCTTGCATTCTATTTTATTTTTATTTTATTTTCTTTTACTTCAGCAACCAGAACGTCTAAGACAAAAAAAAAAAAATCAATTGTAAGATACCATGAATCCCTGCTGGCTGTTTCCCCATCTAGGGGGCAATTGAAATTTTGAGCTTTTCCAGGCTTGTACTGTATCCTGAAGACTGAATCTGCCTCACAGCCCAGGAGATAGCATGTTCATTTGTGAGATGTCACCTATAATTCATTTCTGTGCCATAAGAGGAGGTAAAGTAATTTCCAAATTATTAGTGATTTTGGTAGATAAGAGAGTGAATTAAGAGAAGGGGGTAGTAGATTTTTTAAAAAGGGAAGATAAACAGGGAATCATATTAGTGGTGGGGTTTTTTTTTGGTATCAAAGCTATTTTTCAACTCTTCAATTTCATAAGAGGAGAATTAACAGAACAGCATTGCTCACATATCCCTAGATTTGTTATTCTATTTTTCTCCATCTATTTTATCTTCCTCTTAACACTCTGTTTTCCCCATTTTCCTTATCTTAGAATTTCCCCCCAAAGCCATTACCTCTAATTCTTTTCCTGTTCAGTAGTAAATCAACATGGTTTACAGAGGCATAGTCGGTGTTGGGAGAAAGCTTTGAGAGAGGATAAATTTCTGATCCTTTTTCTTTCCATAATGTGCAGAGCTTTTGCATATGTGGGGTAGTTAAAAAATATAATATGACTTCTTTAGATTTAGAGAACTTTTCAAATTATATTGAGCTTAGACTAAAATTAGTGTTTATTTTCAAAGCAATCACTACCTAAAGAAGGGATAGCTCAAAATATTTGGGGCACTAAGGAAAATTATTATGGGAATAATAATTTCCCACAAGTAAGTACTGAAGTAGGAAACTCACTCTGAATAAACAAGATTTTATGCCAATTATATTCTAATAATTGATTTCTGTGTAGAATTCATTAATAAAAGAATTACTGAAGAATAAAACAACACATTAAATCCATTGCATTTGCTTTTATTTTTGTTTTTCTGTTTTAAGGCAGCACCCACAGCATATGGAAGTTTCCAGGCTAGGGGTTGAATTGGAGCTGCAGCTGCCAGCCTATACCACAGCCACAGCAAGGCAGCATCTGAGTGGTGTATGTGACCTACAGCACAGCTCACAGCAGTGCCAGCTCCCCAACCCACTGAGCAAGGCAAGGGATTGAACCTGCATCCTCATGGATACTAGTCAGATTTCTTTCTGCTGCACCACAATGGGAACTTTCTAAATCCACTGTTAATTCCAGTTTATTGGGACTGATCCTCACTAGGGCTAAGGCTCTGCTTCATTCTATCTTGGTTTGGAAAGGCTAGATGTAAAAAGTGAAATTTTAAGCAAAGCCATTTGGCATTTTTCCTATAACTGAAGCTACATTAAAAGCTAGGGTTTTCTTCTAAAATTATTAGTCTTATGTGAATAATTTTTTGTTTAAAATTACCTTTTTGAGAAGGAAAATTATTTTACTTTTTTGCTCTCAGATATTTGCTTTCAAGTGTGAGAGTTTTTAAATAAAGATACACAATCTAGATGAATCAATTTTTTCTTAGACATTTGAAGCATTTTTCTCAAAAATAATCGTTTGGGGTCCAGTTAAATGATTATACATTATGTTTTGCTCCAGTGTGCTATCTCAAAGGTATTTCTCCCTGGAAACATACATAAAATGACTATAATTCAATTGCTTTTAAATGTTACATGATGGAGCATGAAATCAACATCTCGAGTTGCTAATGATGATGGCTGATTTTGATGTAAGTGTGTGTGATTTTTAAACTTAAGTTCTGATAATAATTTGGTCATATTAGAAAGATTCTGTGAATACAGTGTAAAATAACAGAATCCTCTCTTTTTTCAAATATTCAATCACATAAATTCCTAGACCTTGCCGAAGGAAAAGAACAAATGGATAAATGATGAGAACATATAAGGAGGGAATGTTACTAGCTTTTGGCTGTGTTTATGGTCCTTGGCTTCATTAGGATCTGAGGAACTTTTATATCATAGTGAGTTTCCTCTTTTATACTCATTCTGTAAATCAGAAAGAAGATAAGTAGGAAAAAATAAAAATAAGCATCCCTCTGCCTAACATAAGACTGATGATTTTTCTGAATTCTTTAAGATTTTACATTTTTATCATATCAATGTATCCATCAAATATCTAGTTTCTTTCTCTGGATGGCCAATTGATTTCATGTCCTTTTATTGGTCATGGATTATTTCTACAATTTGCTCCTAAATTTGAAACTACTGCTCAAAATGAATTTGGAAGAAGAGAAAATATTATCAGCACCAACAGTTCCAAAATTTTACAATACCTGCCCATTGAATGAATAATCAAGTAGTAGATTGTCCCCAGTTTGAATGTGTGAATAGCAAGACCAAACATATGATCTCATCACAACACACATCTTAAAATACTGATTTATTTTTATTTATTTTTTGGTCTTTTTAGGGCCACACCCATGGCAAAAGGAAGTTCCCAGGCTAAGGGTTGAATTGGAGGTGTAGCTGCTAGCCTACAACACAGTCACAGCGATGTGGGACCCAAGCCATGTCTGAGACCTATACCACATCTTATGGCAAGGCTGGGTCCTTAACACACTGATGAAGGCCAGGGATTGAACCTACATCCTCACAGAGCCAATGCTGGGTACTTAACCCATGCTGAACCAGAACAGGAACTCCACAAGGCACTTTGTTATTGAACATAAAATAATTTATATGTATAAAGGTACTACTAAGGTAAATATTAAAACTTTTCTTCTCAAATTGTGTTTCTCCATCTCTGTGTCATTGTCTAACAGCAATGATGACTGTCAGCTGTAACCATGAATATCACCTCCATTTTGTGGCCTTTCCATGCTTTTACCTCTGCCTTGAATTCCCTCTCCCTTCATTTCCTTTCCAATACTCCCTGTGCTTTTAATACCAAAATATAACCTCATATAGCCAGTACTTTAGTCTATATAGATAATGTCTCCGAATTTTGTGGTACTTACATTCTATACTTAATTTATTTATTAATTGGCTCTTTTGATAAATATTTACTAAATTCCAACCATAATACTAGAGTTTGGGAATATAATAATACATATAACTCAACATCTGGCGTGATGATTAATAGAGAAGTTTACATGAAAAGGAACACAGGTGGGTATGAAGGCCTCAACAAAAACATCTAACAAGCAAATATTCAGCTTTGAGTTGATGCTTAAATGACAAGGGACAGAGACTGGCAGTACAAAAGGAAAAGGATGTATCCCAGGAAATGCAAAAAGTACACCAGAGAATATGGCACCTTTTGGAACTGTGAGGAATTTGATATAATCTTACCCAAGATGCAACCCACCCTATATTTCTCATGACAAACTCCCAGATCTCCTTAATACTGAAGGTTTTGTTGTTGTTCTTATTTAAAGAAGACTCAATTTCTTTTCTTAAAACTCATGTTGCTCTTAGGTTATAAGGAATGACTGGAATAAACTCTGGATTAGAAACCAGGTCATTCTAGTGATAACACAGTATACTCACTGTGTTAACTTTCCTTCTCTACACTGCGATTTCCACAGAAATAAAATGAAAATTATTTTGCAATAGATAATCTCTGAGGTCCTTTGTATTATGGAACATTCTATGATCCTTGACTCTGAACTCCTAAAACCTCCCATTTTCCATAGGCTGAACAAGAAAGAAAAATACAAAGTTAAAGACATGGGGAAAATACCACAGAAATAACATATTAGGAAGGTTGCAGTACTGCTTTCTCAGAAAATTGAAGGGAAATGGTGGGTATATATCTGGTTATAAGGAGTACAGTCCTTTTAGGAGGCTTGAGAGGTCAGCCCAGTCCAGACTGTGAATATTATGCTTTAACATGACCATATCCCTCTTAGGAAATGTAGGTGCAGCTATCTTTCACATGCTCAGGGTTTAAATACAGGAAAGAACTTGTGCCATTAAGGAAAAATCAAAAACTACGGTCATTATGTTGCCTAGAAAGATCAAAACACATACTCTCAGGAATTTAAGAGATGCTGCGTATATCTTTCTACTTAACTGTGCATTTACAGCTTTAGAAGACAAATGCCTGTATCAAGGCTGTAAAGCAGCTGGCCTTGAAGAAAGAGGCAGTCCAGGACATGTGAAAACACATTTGGCACCATAAGCAAGCTGCCACCACTCTAGTAACCAGCCTGTGTGTGTAAGAATCCTCTTAATTTGCTCAGCTCTGACAGCCGCTACTATGGCAACAGACACGGATAAAAAAAGAATAAACATTTGATAAAAGTAAATAGCGAAAAAAATCCCTACCTTCAGGGTGTAATAAATATGGTGAGTTTTGTAATGGAAAGCTTTCACAGTATGATGTGTGGGAAGAAAAATCAGAGGGGCGGTATGCTCATAAAATGTCCGGCAACTTACCAGGAAGGCTACAGGGCCTGAAAAGTCAGTTCTCTTGTTCACTCATCTCTGAACGTGTATGAGTAACCACTTTGTGCTGAATGCTTTGCTTGGCACCCTTGGGAATGTGGCTAAGACGTAATGCTACTAAATGATGGCTCTTAAGTGGAAAAGGCAAAAAACAAACCAACAAAAAACCCCACGGCTAATTAAAACACAAGGCAGTATATAAGTGACATAAACCTGCACCTAAACAAATTTTGCAGATTTTAAAGTTGCAAAACATAATTTCAACTGAGGATTTTGGGAAGAAAAGTGGAGGGGAAGTTGCATTTGTGTCAGTCTTCAAAATGTATTGCAAAATTATACCCTTTATAGAAACAATGTGCATGTTAAAAGTTGTATATTTAGTAGATATTCATTAAATTTGACATTAAATATAATTTCAAAAATACATAAAAATAGGATGACTAAAAATTATTTGGAGTTACCAAAATATAATCACTGACTAACATGTTGGTATATTGCCTTTGAGCTTTTTCACATCTAATAAAATATTTAATTTATATTTTATTTTAGGTATTTTATGCTGATTTCCTTCCTTGCCACTCTTCTACAAGCACCATCCCACCCTTTTCCACAGCCTTAATGAACAAGTCTTCTTATGAATGAATTGTTAATAGTCCCTGGAGTCTCTCCTCCATTAGCAGTTTAGGTCTCCCTGGGGGTCTCAAGGTAATAAAAAGAAGATAGAGACCAATCAATCAGCCTTAAAGAAGGTAAGGAAACCTTATTGAACTCATAATACCTACTGACATGATGGGAACCACACTATGATTTCCAAAACCCCTGCTAAATGGAGTAAAGCATTTTTTTTCCTTAAAAATATATCATCTCAAATTTAATCATAACGTTATTTTTTTCATTTTTATCAGCTAAACCCCATTATGAAAATCAACATCCCACATTATTTAGCAAGAAGAGGCAGGAAAGAAGACGCTTTTAATTTTGCTTTTTTTTTCAAAAAAATTTTTTAAATTAATTTTTTTCTTTAGGGACACATTTGCAGCATATGGAAGTTCCCAGACTAGATGTCAAATCAGATCTGCTGACCTACACCACAGCCACAGCAAGGCCAGATTCAGCCACATCTGCGACTTACACCACTGCTTGTGGCAACCCTGGATCCTTAACTCACTGAGTGAGGCCAGGGATCAAACCTGTACACTCAAGGATACTAGTATGGTTCTTAACCCACTTAGCCACAATGGGAACTCCTTAATTTTCTTTGGGTTTCTTTTCTAGTGTTCCATTACAGTTTTTGCATCATGAAAATACTGAATGTATTTCAGGGCTTCTATTAACCAGATGTGCAGAATATGCAGGTACTATGTCTATATGTCTAGATGGGAATCTCCGAGTCAGCATCCACATGTCTAAATGTGACCGTGCCAACCTCTGGACTCAAGATGACATTGTAAAGGGTTCTAGTCCCGAATTCTACTAAGTGGAGGGCACTGATTTCCTACACCATTCACCAAGAAATTCTCAGACACCAGCTGGGTGTTCTAAAATTCAACCTAACTCTAACACCTTCTACCTGGAAATAAATGTCAGATTGCACAGGTTGAGGGCTCCATCCAACGAGACTGGCTCTCTCTCCAATTCAGATGCCAGTCGCAAGTCCAGGTTGGCACCTGGACTTCTAACCAATCTACTATAGATTGGAGGTTCCAAAGACTCCCCTCCTTGGGCTTGATTAATTTGTTAAGAGTAGCTCACAGAATTCAGAGAAACATTTTACTTATTAGAGCACTGGTTTGTTATAAAAGGATATAATTCAGGAACAGCCAGATGGAAGAGGAGCATAGGATATGGTTCGGAGCTTCCAAACCCTCTCAGAGCACACCACTGTCCCAAATCTTCATATGTTTACCAACCCAGAAGCTTTTTAACGCTCTCCTTTTGAGTTTTTATGGAGGCTTATTATGTGTATGATTAAGTCACTGGCTTTGGTGACTGATTCAACCTCTAGCCCCTCTCCCTTCCCTGTAGAGCAGGGGTGAAGGAACTGAAAGTTCCAACCCTTTAATCATAGGCTTGGTCCTGCAGGCAACAAGCCCTCATCCTTAGGTGTTTTCCAAAAGTCACCTCATTCACATAACAAAAGACACCTTTATGCTCCTATCAAGGAAATTCCAAGGGTTTTAGGAGCTCTGTACCAGAAATTGGAACAAAGACCCAACATGCATTTCTTATAAATCTCCTTAGTGGACTATAACAAACCACTCTTCTCCAGAATCATTCTCCTATGCATTATACAAATAAAAGAAACAGAACATTCACCTTTGATGAAAACAGGTGAGCTCTATAACTTGCACTATACATAGAAAGAAAATGTAAGAGGGTAAGTGACTTACAGAGAATTTAACACATGCTTACAAAGGGAGTACTGATGAGAAGATTATTGACTTTTCCTCTGGAAACCACTGGAGTTAGATATTAAGAGATTCAGGAACTGTTGGTACTGCAAAGAGGAGCAGAAATGAGAGGGGGCTGAAAACTAAAACATAGTTTGGACAGTTGTGTAAGGAGTTTTGGACTTCCAGTCTTTGTTCCTATCATTCTAGACTTGATTTTTTTTTATTTTCTCCTTTATGAAAGTGAACCAGAGGGACTTCTAGCTTGGATTTGCATTCATTAGAGGAAGAAAGTTTGAGGGCTCCTGCTGGAAACTGAGGCGCTGAGTAAAACTTTGCCTTCTGATTAGTAAAGCTTCCCAGTTGTTTTTTCCCCCACAAAACTCCAGAAAACCAATAACTAGGTTGATAACTGTCAACAAGGATAAGAGTTCTTTTCCTTACATTTTACTGAAATTGACCTTTGAAGGCCACTGGTCAAAAAGCAGCTGGGCCTCAACTGCTCTATAATGAACCCTTCCTGCTTCTCGTATAAGCACCACCTGATCACTTAGAGATTTCAATCCCAGCTTTTCAGAGTGAATCATTTCTTGCATATTAATGGCCAGCATACCTCCAGGAAGATATAACAGTGTTCCTGTGCCTCTTGGTGGACTCTTTACTTGCAAAGACAGTATCATGGGCAATTCTATGTCCTAGAGATAGGAGTCATGTTTTTACCGGGGGAGGGGGGGCATCTTGCCGTGACTCCTGCTCTGTGAGGCCATCTTCATACATTTCCATTAAAAACATTACTATCTTCTAACTGTGCCAGCATTTCTCAATAAAATATATCATGATTCTGTCCTGACAATCTCATAATATACATTTAGCTATTATATACTAATGTATAATGTATATTATTATACAGTATATATTTATAGATAATATATAATATTTAATTATGTAGTCACAAATAGAAATAATTATATAAATATATATTTATTATTTTATTATATATTATATAATATATATTTATTATTTTTGTTATACTATGTATGACATCCAAAGTATACATGTACTATTTAGAAGTACAGAGATACATACATGAAAAAAATAGTAAAAGAAGTGAATGGAGTTGCACCTGAATAGTGGAATGAAGTAGGGAGGAAGGACAATTGCTTTTGGGAAAAAAAATCCTTTTAGAGTTTTTTAACTTTTTAAAAATAAATTTTTATCCAATGATTTAATATGAAAGCAAGAGACAGAAGGGAGAGATTGAGCTCAAGACAGTTTAGTATGTTCTGCACAGAAGAAAGAATAATGATAAACAATGCAGTCCTAAATTACCAATTGAAGGGGTCTCAGGTGTTGGTCAAGATTCCAAAACAAAGGGGACAGTGGAATGACAAGTTGAAGTATTTTTAGAGAAGAAAACTGGCAAAAAAATAGATGAGTTAGAAACAGGTTTTAACCAAATTTAAAGTCTATTTAAACTGTATAACAATAAGCATTTAAGATTTATATTGATTTTTCTTAGTTTTTATGAATTACCTTATTATAAAAAAGCTATAATGAAAATTTAATGAATTTACAAATCTCCTGTTTATTTGGTCTAGAGAGTCTCCTTTCACCCTACTAGAATTGAGATTATTTTTCTTTGCTAGATTACAAAAGAAATAATTCTGAGCCTTGAAGAATGAAATTTTGCAGACTCTCAGATCTTCTCAAATTACTCTGAGAGATTTTTTAACAATATTAACATTTACTAGGTAACAACTGAGAGGGGATTATGAAAATTCTATGAGTTTTGGAATCTGGGAGCGGAAAAAATATACTCTGAGTATACAGACTACCATTCTTATTGGGAAGAATATTGAGAAAATCATTTCTGAGATGCCGATGAGTACATTATTAAATTATCTAAGTATGGGGTTCAGATAAGGTAGAGAACCTCATAACCTGAGAAAACAGAGTAAAGCAAGATGATAAAATCAAGAAGATATAGTGAGGCAAAATTTGGTTTAGTGACAAATGAGTTTCTACAATGGAGGGGGAAAAAGTGAGAGTTTGGAGTCAGGGGGGACTTCAGGTTCTTAACCACTTGAAAGCACCTATCTTGACTTCTGAGGACATCAAAATAGCACCTAAAAGCAGACTGGGGGTGCCCCGCATATCTGGCTGAGGATCTGGCTGGGGAGGCTGCTTCAGACTCAGAGCCAGCAAAGCTCTTCTCTGTTCCCATTCGGACAAAGCACCCTTCGCCCAAGGCCTTCTCCTCAGGCAGGTGCCGAGAGGTATGGTATCCTTCCTTCCCAGAGCCCAAAAACCTCCTGAAAAGTTTAAAATTAATAGGCACACAAAAATTGATATAAAATAAACTTTTAGTACCTCTGTAATATCCCTGGTCCCTTTATTTGGGCTTTTGTACTGTAATCACATTCCTTTACGATCTGCTTTGGCAATGAAAAAGTAAGCATAGAATGGTTCAAAATTTTTATAAATGGAGTTTTTACTCTTTCTTCTAACCCCGATGAAATATATTTTCTCTAGAGGATTCAAAACATCTGGATGGCAAAGAGACAGTTTATTCTATTTTAATTCTCATGCAATGGATTGTAACAATGTTAAGACCCAAGTTTGATGAGTTTTGACCACCAGGCTAAACAAGATTGAGAACATCTTCACAACCCCAGTAAGTTCTCTTGTGCCCCTTTTCAGGTGATCTCCTTTCTCTGCCTTTCTCCCTTTGTGAGGCAACCTCTGCTCTGATTTCTCTCACAGTGCATTAGTTTGTCACATCTAGAAACTCATGTAAATTAAATCATACATAATATGCCATTTCATAAAAGGCTTCTTTCACACAGCATATTTGTCTTTTTTTTTTTTTTTGCTTTTTTTGAGGGTTGCACTTGTGGCACATGGAAGTTTCCAGGCTAGGGGTCAAAGCTGCAGCTACTGGCCTACACCACAGCCACAGCAATGTGGGGTCCGAGCCACATCTGCGACGTACACCACAGCTCACAGCAACACCGGATCCTTAACCCACTGAACAGAGAACAGGGATCGAACCCACAACCTCATGGTTCCTAGTCGGATTAGTTTCCACTGAGCCACAACGGGAACTCCTCCTGTCTTTTTGTTTTTAAAGATTCATTCATGTTGTTTATGTATCAGTAGTTCATTCTACTTTATTTCTGAGTAGTGAGTTCTATTATGAATTTAGTACTTTTTTTTGCATAGTCTTTTTCTGATAGATATTTTGTGTTTATCTTGAGCCTATCGTACACAATGATTTTATGAACATTTTTGAGCAAAAACTTTATAAAAATATGCTTTTATTTCTCTTGAACAAATATTTAATAGAATTGCTGAATAAGGTAGGTGTGCTTACTTTAATGACAAACTAAAATAAATAAACATTTTACACTCTATGCTAGACAGAATAATGACCCTCCAAATATGTCTATGTCCTAATCCCCTAAGTTTGTAAATATGTTATCTTACATAACAAAGGGATTTTGCAGTTGTAATTACGTTAAGGATTTTGAGATGGGGAGGCATCCTTGATAATTCTGGTAGGCCCAACGTAAATACCAGCAATCCCTCAGAAGAGGAGAGCAAAACAGTCAAAATCAGAGAGAGGAAAGATGACAATAAGAGAAGATGTTGGAGAAATGCACTTTGAAGACAGAGGAAGGAAAGGACCACCAGCCAAAGAATACAGGCTGACTTTAAAAACTGGGAAAGGCAAAGAAACACTTGACCTAGGAATAGATTATGAAGCTTCCAGAGGAACACAACCCTGCCAAGACCTCGATTTTACACTTCTGATCTCTAGAGCCATAAGAGAATAAATGTGTGTTATTTTATGTCAAGTGGTACTTTTTCAGAGAAGCAAGAATAAACTAATACTACTTTCAATGATATATGATAATTGCATCTCACCAAAATTTGATATTGCCTCCCTAATTCTAACCATACTATTGGGCATGTAATTATCCCAATGAGTTTTCCTTATGATTATTAAACTCCAGTAGCTTCTCTGTA
Source organism: Catagonus wagneri (assembly GCA_004024745.2). Classification (NCBI taxonomy): domain Eukaryota; kingdom Metazoa; phylum Chordata; class Mammalia; order Artiodactyla; family Tayassuidae; genus Catagonus; species Catagonus wagneri. The sequence continues at coordinate 12,465,880 of PVHT020000521.1, read as the reverse complement.
CTTTGTGAAAATTCACAAGTTTTATAAAGTGTCTGATGAATTTTAACCATTTTTATGTTGTTTGCCTTTTTTTTAATTGAGTTGAATGAGTCCCTTATGCATTCCAAAGAGTTTTTATGATATATGGATTTTAAATATTTTCTCCATGTGTGGCTTATATTTTCACTTTCTTGATGTATTTTAATGAGCAGAAAATTTTAATAGTGATGGGAATTCAATTTTTTAGATATTTTGGTGAGAGCTAGTTGTGATTTGTCTGATAAATCTTTGCTATATAAGGATAAAAATACATTACATTTTTTTTTAATTTTGAAGATTTACAGTGTCAGCTTATATGTTTAGATGTATGATCCACCAAATTTTAAATTTTGTTTGTGATTTGATACAGAGGTTGAGGTTTATTATTTTTCAAAAGATTCTCAGTTATTCCAGTACCCTTTGTGGAAAAGACTTCTTTTCTCATTTAATTACTTTACACTCTGTTTGAAATCACTGAAATTTACTGACTATTTATGTGTGGTTCTATTTCTGGATTTTCAATCTATTTCTATTAATCTATTCTTTTTCTGTATTTCAATTTTAAAATATAGACTTGTCTATGTTATAGACTTATTTTAGACACTTTTTTTTTTGGCTTTTTGCTTTTTAGGCTATACCCAAGGCATATGGAAGTTTCCAGGCTAGGGGTCGAATCAGAGCTATAGCTGCCGGCCCACACCAGAGCCACAGAAACTTGGGATCCAAGCTGTGTAAGCGACCTGTACCAGAGCTCATGGCAACGCAGGATCCCTGACCCACTGGGTAAGGCCAGGGATTGAACCTGCATCCTTATGTATAGCAGTCAGATTCATTTCCTCTGTGCCACAAAAGGAACTCCCTAGCCACATTTTTTGATGAGCATAAAATTTTAAATATGTAGAAGTCTAATTTACCTTTCTGTCTTTTATAGATACTGTTTTTTTTTTTTAATTAAAGTATAGTTAACAGGTCTGTTCACTATGTCTGTGAGTCTGTTTCTGTTCTGTAAATAGGTTCATTTGTGCCATAGTTTAGGTTCCACATATTTTAGTGATACAATATGTTGCTGCAAATGGCATTGCTCTTATTTTTTATGGCTAAGTAGTATTCCATTCTATATATGTACCACAGTGTCTTAATCCTGTTGATGGGCACTGAGGTTGTTTCCATGTCTTGGCTATTGTGAACAGTGCTGCATTAACATAGGGGTGCATGTAGACACTACCTTTAAAAAAAAATCTTATCTTCTACTCTATGGTAGTGAAGATACTCTCCTATTTTCAAAGGACTCCTTAGGATGTTTTATGTAACATCTCATCATTTATAAATAAGAGTGTTTTATTTCATCCTTTTTAAACTTTAATTTTTTTTAATTTTCCTTTCTTATTTCATTAGTTAGAGCCTACAGTAAATGGTTGAAGATACATGATGAAGGGAGAAATCCTTGCTTTGTTTCTGATCTCAGAAAACCTTCAGTATTTTACCATTAAATAGCAGTCGCATTGTAAGGTGTTTTCTTGTTGTTATTTTAAATGCTCTTTAACAAGTTGAGTGAATCCTTTTCTACTACTAGCTAGCTGTGGGCTGTTTTTAAGAGGAAGAGGTGTTGACTTTGTATTCATTGAAAAAACCTTGGTATGTTCTTTATTCTATCAATATCTTAAATTAATATGATTTAGAATATTGAATCAACTTTACGTTTTTATGATAAACTACACTTGGTCCCAGTATATTATTCTTTTTATATATTCCTGTATTCAATACTCTGACATTTCTTTGAGGATTTTTCTGCTCTATATCCATGAGTATTCATCTGCAATTTTCTTACATTTTTGTCAGGTTTTTGTGTTAGTGTCATAAAGTACATAAAGTACATTGGAGATAGTTTTCTCTTCCTCTTTTTTAGAAATAGTTTGTATATGTTTGGTATTATTTTTCTTAAATGTTGGATAGGTTTCACAAATGAAAACATTTGGGCTGGAGCTGGAATTTTATCTTTGAAATGTTTTAATTATGCATTCAGTTTTTTAAAATGTAAAACTGTTCAGATTTTCTACATTTTTGTGTTGGTTTTCGGTAAACTGTATGTTCAAGGTTATTTCTATTTCACCTAAGTCCCTGAATTTACTGGTGTAGAGTTTTTTATAGTATATTCTTATCCTTATCCTTAAAAAAGTGTTTGTATGATCTTTAATATATATCTAACTTTTGATATTGATAATTTGTGAATATATTTTCTTTCACTAATATTGCTGTTGGAGTAGTCTATAAATGTCAGTTGAGCAATTATCGCTATTTTGATTACTGATTTTCTGCTGGTTTGATTTATCAACTACTGACAAAAAGACATTTGAGTCTCTGGATTATCTGCAACTTCACCCTTGTGTTATTGCTGTCAAGCTCTAATTTGCTGTTACCTTCCTCTTGTCCTCAGGACATTGTGGAGATCTTTCCAGAACCTCACTGTGAGAGCCTGGTGAAGCCTCCTGGAGGAAAAGCCTGTAACAGTGTATGCCCTCCACAAGACTGCAATTCCCATGAGCTTCTCACTCTTATACTCAGCCTCCAATTATTGTCAAAAATACTGTTTAAGTGTTCTCCCAACTTTAGGTATGTGAACTGAAGTTTGGCATTTGCCATCAGCCTCTACTTGGAGTAAAACATGAGTCACTGCAGGTGCAGAGCTCAGGGTGGAGACCAGGTGCAAGGCTCTCTGTGCTCTGGGAAAACTGGAAGAACAGGTCTTCAGATAGATATTTTTAGCAGATTTTATGAGTATAGTTCTTACATCTCCTCACACCTAGAAAAACACTAAAATTCTTCAGTGATGACTGATGTCTGTGACTAGTAGCAAGCTTCAGGAGACCAGCAGCAAACTTCTATACAAAGTGTACGTGACTGCATGCACCTCCCCCTTCACCTTTACGGCTTATATCTCAATATTCCACCTTTCCTCTTTGGGGGAATATCTGAAATACTGCCTCCTGGGCTGTAGTTAGTGGACAAAACAAAAAATGTCATGGTCATCTGTGAGAACAGTCACTCCCAAGGGTAGGCCAGTGAGTGCTGAGGGAACTCTGGAAAGTAACAAAGAAGAGGGCCCCCAGCCAAGGTGCATATCAAAGGAGTGATTCCAGTAAGCCCAGACTTTTACATCTTCCCACAGAAACTCTGTAAATCATCTGTAAATCTTTTATTCCTACTACCTTTCCCTTTGTTGAAAAACTCATATACCCTAGCTACCCCCTCCTCCCGCCTCCTCTGAGTGGTTTCTCAGGGTTTCCTGAGATGCTGTTTCCTGGGCTTAAGTCCTAATTTCACCCCAAATAAAACTTAACTTTCAGGTTGCATTTTTTTTCTTTTCTTTTCTTTCCCTTTTTTTTTTTTACTTGACAGGTATCAGCAGCTGCTGCTCAAGGTAAGCAGATCTTGGTTGATATATCCCCTGGAGTGACCTGTTTAAATTTAAAGGAGATATTTTCCCCTTGACTTTAGTCATCTGATCAATGTATGAAAAGACTTTCATTTTCAATTTGTCCAACTTTTTTTTGTTGTAAAGTCAGGGAAGACAACTTCTTATTTATCTTTTAAATCATATATTTAAATGAAAAAAATATAATTTTTATATATAATTACACAATCTAGTGTTCTTTATTCCTTTGTATAAATCCAAATTTTCATCAGGCATAGGTTTCCTTAGAATTTTTTTTTTTTTTTTTTTTTTTTTTTACTTAGTGCTGTAATGTAGTTTGGGGTGGGGTGAATTATCTTTTTGTCTAAAAAATTATTTTCCATTATTTTTAGTTTTTTTCTTCTGAATGTAGAATACTCACTTGACAGTTTCCTGTACAATGTGTTGCAAGAGCTTTTAAAACTTTCACTTTATTACTAATTTTCAGAAATTTGATTGTGATATGACTTTATGTGGTTTTTTTCATCTTTGTTCTGTTTGGAGTTCACTGAGAGTCTTGAATTAGATTTATACTAAAATATACTAATATTACTACTAATACTAGTAATAATACATATGATAATTAGTAATAATAAAGATACTAATATTGTTACTAATATACAACAACTTGAAATTTTTTGGTCTTATTTCCTCTAATATTGTTTTGCAGCCTTGCTCCTCTCTTTTGGGAATTCTGATTACACATATATTGGACCTCTTGATATTATTACATCGGTATTAAGGCTCTGTTCAATTTATATTGGCCATTTTTTCTCTGAGTTACAGTTTTTATATTTCTATTAATAAGTTTGTGTTTGTTGAGTTTTCTTTGAACGTTTCCATTAACCCATTTAACTAATTTTTCATTTGTATTCCTGTATTATTACATTTTCTATGCTTTATTTTTTTAGCTTCAGTCTCTCTTCATTTTTTAGTCCTTGGACATATTTTAGTAACTCTTAAAAGGGTTTAATTTTATATTTCTGTCATGTCTGTATCTATTTCTGTTGACTGACTTGTTCCCTGGTTATGAGTCACATTTCCCTATCAGGAATTTTTGGTTTGTATTGCATATTGTGAATATTACATTGTTGAGTCACACATTTTGACATATTCTTTAAAAAAATTAGATATTGTTCTTACAGGAAATTAAATTACATATCAATCAGCTTGATTCTTTTTATCTTTCAGTTATGGTGACTTAGCAAATCTTTTAAAACAGGACTAGTTGGCACTAGTAGCAAGGCATAATTTTTTTTTCTGGAGTTTTTACTGAGTATTCCTCATAATTAAACAAGAAATGTACACTCTGACGGGTTAGAACCCAGTTTCTCACAACCCCGTGGAAACTGTGTAGTTTACTGCTTTATAGTCATTCTTTTCTTGGCCTCAAGATGTTTCATCTTACACATAAATCACATAGAAATCAGCAATAAATTCAAATGGAATCCTGACCATTTTCCTGATCTCTTTTCTCCATTTTCCTCATTTTTGTTACTCTGAAATTCCATCCATTTTCTCCTTCCTGAACTCTGATCTCTCACTCTTAAAATTTAGTGAAATTCCCTTTCTTGTGTTACCTTGCACTGTGCTCTGAAATATGCTTTCAGACAAAAATCTAGGGTGATTGTAGATCTCGCTTCATTTTTCTCTTCTTCTCAGGGATCACAGTTTTGCAAGGACTATTTTCTAATGCTTGAAAACAGTTTTCTAAATATTTAGTTTACAGGGAATTCCCGTTGTGGCTCAGTGGTTAATGAATCCGACTAGGAACTATGAGGTTGCGGGTTCCATCCTGGCCTTGCTCAGTGGGTTAAGGATCTGGTGTTGCCCTGAGCTGTGGTGCAGGTTGAAGACGTGGCTCGGATACTGCGTTGCTGTGGCTGTGGTGTCTGCTGGCAGCTGCAGCTCCTATTAGACCCCTAGCCTGGGAACCTCCATATAATGCAGTGCGGCTCTAGAAAAGACAAAAAGACCAAAAAATAAATAAATATTTAGTTTCGTTTTCTTAGATGTTTACAGCAACGGGCATAACTACTCCTCCAATTACCACGTCATGATCAAGAACAGAACTAATGTAATCACGTTAAAGTCTCATGTGCTAATTCCAAAATCTGGGTCATTTCTCTGCATCTATTGGCTATTTTCCTCTACGCTGTGTGTTATTACATTTTCCTGTGTACTTTCATGTCAAGCAGTTATTTGCTTTATATTGGATATTTTAAGTGATATGTTGAAGAGACTGAATTTTGTTATTCCCCTCTAAATTGTGTTGAGTTTTGCTTTAGCACGCTATTACTAGTGAGTTATTTTGATTTTTTGGAGGCTTGAATTTAAGTTATACTTTATATAGGTCAATCTTTTTTTTTCTCTGTTAATCTTAGGAAGAGATCCTTAGTTCTTGTATGTGGGTTTAAAACGATAAAACATGGTCTTTCTGGTATTTCAGTGGAACATAGAGATGATTACCAAGGTCCTCTAGTCTGGCATGAACTGAACATAAAACTCTGTCTCCCCAGAAGGGGTAGTAATTGAAATCTCTCATCACATATTTCTTCCTTTAGAACTGTTGTTTCTCCCGAAACGTCTAGAGTCTCATCTAGTGTGTGAACAATTCAGAGGTCAGCCACAAATTTACATGAGTTTATGCTTACACTTTATGGATTCCTTTTTTTTTATGATTCCCTTCCTCAAATACCAGCTTCTACATCTATCCTATATCTGATAGGACTGCAGCTTTCTAACTGAGCTCCCTCCCGTGTATGCCTGGTGGATTGGAGAACTTTCCTTAGGTGGTCTCTCCCAGTATGCTTTCTTTGTTCAAGAGTCATAGTGTCTCCAGTTTTGCCTAATTTTTCCTATTTTTTGGGGGGGGCCCTCCAGTGCCTTTTACATATACTGTTTTGAGTTTATAATTGTTTTTAGCAGAAAGGTTAGCATGATACAAACTTTACAAGCTACTGGAAGGAGAAAGGGTTTTTGTTTTCTCTCAGTTAGCCTGCATTAGACAATCAAATGTATGATACATCTTATACACTATTTGCTTTGTATTTTTTCTTTTTCTTTTTTTTTTTTTTTTTTAGCTTTTTGGGGCCACACCCATGGCATATGCAGGTTCCCAGGCTGGGGTCAAATTGGAGCTGCAGCTGCTGGCCTACACCACAGCCACAGCAACATCAGATAGAAGCTGGGTCTGCAACCTACACCACAGCTCATGGCAATGCCTGATCCTCAACCCATTGAGTGAGGCCAGTGACTGAACCTGCTTTTTCATGGATACTACTCAGATTTTTTACTGCTGAGCCATGAACTCCCATTTTCTATTTCTCAAACATGTAATACTCTTGACATTGTGGACAATATGGCATCTCTCTCAAATGTCTATTTAGGCATTTTGGCTGTGATAGTGCTCTAGAAAATGACGAATATTTGTGATTCAATGCCATTTTCCTAACGAGGTTAGGAATTCAGTTTATGAGGGTATGATAAGTTAATTCACAAGTGAAAATACAGATGTCTATGTGTGTACCAGTCTTTATTTAGTTTTTGAGCCCTGAGAATGCTCCCCAGAAATTGCTGAACATATTTATGCTTTCTTGCTCTTCCCTCCCATTCATTCATTTGGCTGATACTTACCATGTGGCTACTATGTGTCATTTATTATACCAGGAGCAGTGGATTAAACTGGTGAGAGTGAGTGAATCCAGATTATACACTACAGTTTACACTATAGTCAGAAAGATAGACAAAATTAATAAACTAATAAATATATGCTATATCAAGTAGGCACTCTGGAAAAGAATAAAACAGAGTGAGGGACTAGACAGTGATGAGGTGCTCTTTTAATTAGAGTAGTCCAAGAAGGCATCTCTGAAGAAATGGTATCTAAATAGTGGTCTAGATGGAAAAAGAAGAAACACAAATAGTTGGGAAAGAGCATTTCAGGCACATGAAACAGGGAGTACAAAGCTTTCAGGATGGATTGTGATTGGCATGTTCAAAAACTAACTTGACTAGTTCCCATCGTGGCTCAGTGGTTAACAAATCCGACTAGGAACCATGAGGTTGCAGGTTCGATCCCTGGCCTTGCTCAGTGAGTTAAGGATCCAGCATTGCCGTGAGCTGTGGTGTAGGTTGCAGACGCGGCTCAGATCTTGCATTGCTGTGGCTGTGGCTGGGGCATAGGCTGGCGGCCACAGCTCCGATTAGACCCCTAGCCTAGGAACCTCCATATGCCATGAGTGTGGCCCTAGAAAAGGCAAAAAGACCAATAAATAAATAAATATCTAGATAGATAGATAGATAGATAGATAGAGATAGATAGATAGATGGATAGATAGATAGGTAGATAAAGCAGAAACTGCTATGACTAGAGAGCTGCCTGGACAAATTTTTAATTGGATTTAAAAGGAGGAGAGCAACTGAGGCAGAATAATAACCTAGGTAGTCAGTGCAGGAACATGGGCTTCAATGCATTCTTTGATATGGATATTGATTAACATTTGTGGCTTAAGGGCTCCAGGGAGTAACATCCCCACAGGCCTTGTTTACTATAGGAGTGTACCTACCCCCAGATGGGCATTAATCCCTAATCCTTTGTGACTAGTTTACGGGAAGAAAAGGACAAAGAAACCATGAGACCCACAGGACATTTACACCCCAACGCTTCTACTGGACAAGTACTGATACAGGTAATTGGTCAAGGCGAATGGGAGAAAACCACGTCTTTCTGGAAGCCACGTTGGTACCCCCCCCATCTACAGGGGATAAAAACCCCTATAGCACAATAGAGAGGGGGCCTCTTCTCCCCACTCCCAGCAGCCCTGGGAGCTATTGGCTTTCCTTTAATAAAGACTTTGCTTGCTGCCTGTGTGTTCGCGGAGTTCATTCTTCAACTGCGTGAACGAGAACCTGGATTCCGGTAACATCTTTACGGCATCATATTTTGGGGGCTCTTCCAAGATCTGATCTAATACACCAGCACTCACAAGGTAAGCAAACTTGCACTTTCTACATTATTCAGTTTTGTTTGCCTCTGAAAGGAGGGTGAATGTGTGAATGAGTGTGTAAGCCTGAGATGTGACCTGGACATGAAGTGAGTGTGGAGTCCCAATCCGAGGTTCTGTTTAAGCTCCTGAGCGACCTCATTTGGCTAAAAGGCAGCCCTCCTGAGTCCAATCAGGCCAGGAGTCTAGTCGGGGGTTTATACCATTCTGCCATAAGCCAAGAGGCACCAAACGTGGTGTCCTGAGAGGGAGACGGCCAGAGACGGATGAAGCGAGTCACAAGGCAAACTTTCCTTCCCATTCCCCCTACCCCAACACCAAAACCTCCTCTATGTACTCTGTAGCCTTTGTAAAGCATGTGGGAAATCACAGGGTTACTGTATTTCTGAAGGTTAGAGAAAGGCAAGTGAGGAACAAAAATGTTGTTTTTGTAAATTCTTCAAGGGTGATAAAGGGTTTAAAGTAGTTGTCCCTAACCCCTTATCTCCACCTTTATCTCCACCTTCCCTGCTTCCTACAGTATGTGAGAAGGCAGCATTTTACAGTAAATGATGTTAGTGGAGGGGTCAAAATCCAATTTTGATGGAAATCTATCTTTTAGGTGTGTCCCTAAGAGGATAGGGTGCAAGGAGACACCTTGCACTGTGGGAAGAGAAAAAAAAACGCTCAGTGCTGTATGGACAAAAGTCCTCATAATCCAGTTCTGTAAGTTTAGGGAATTCCCCTTGAATTATATAAGTCCATCCCATTATATCGTACTTCTGGTCTTTTACCCCTTACTATTTTTAACCAGTTCAGCACCGCTTGGGCTTTAGGCCAATTATTACCACCTCTTATATGACTTCAGCCTTGTCCTCTCTACTGGGATAGGTCATTGTCATATTCTTCTCATCAAACAATGCCCAATCTCCTTAGGAGTCCTTTAAAGGGCTCAACTAATCTGATTCTTTATCATTTCCTTTGCTATTACCTCAAATGGAGTTGTGGGGGCAAAGGAAACAGACCTCTAGATGTTAAAACCACCCTGAGTTGTTACTATGCCTGTGAGGGAGAAGGAGTTATAACTAGTATTCATCTGAATGAGGCCAAGTGTTTAGTCTCAGAGCCCGGGCATGGTCAGTTTTGCTTCTGGCTGTTTACTTTCACCCTGGTTGGAAAAACTGACAGCTAGTTCATGCAATTTCCCCATTAACTGTGGCTTAGGAACTTTCTTAATATTAATAGAGAGCATGTCAGACAAAGCATCTTAGGATTCAAAAGCTCAGGACAATACTTGCATATCTGGGTTTCCTCACCTCTGTCCAAGAGCAGGTAATGGGCAGGGATGACAGGAAAAGAGGCTATGCTGGAAAGGAGTGGCTAATTCCAGTCAGCCTAAGGTCGGATGGGACATTTGACCACTAATGTCTAGCTGCTCCATACAAGAGAGAGGACACCTCACCGAGAAAGGACAATAGGCACTGGACACTGGTCTTTTCTCTTTTTAGATGGGAGCTACATCCTCAAGCACTGCTCAACAGCAACACTTCTAACATATGTCTTGAAAAACTGGGGAAAATCTGACCCTCAGACTCTAAGAAACGTTTAATTTTCTTTTGCACAAAAGCCTGGCCACTATATAACTTGTTGGATGGGGAATGATGGCCATCTGAAGGCTCTCTAGATTATAATACTATCTCTAATTAGACCTATTTTGTAGATGAGAAGGGAAATGGTCAGAGGGGCCTTATGTTCAGATCTTCTTTACAATGAAGGAAGACACTAAACTGAGGAAGGCCTGTGGACCTCTCCAGTGTGTTATGCCAAGTCTCTCAGGACCTAGGTGCCTGCCATATCCTGGCCCAACTGGGTAAGACCCTCCCAATGTTAATCAACTTTCTCCAATACTGCCCAGGGCTCCTCCTCTCTCCCTCCAGTGCCAAAGTTATATCCCTCTTTACTCAATTTGCAAGAGGTACCAAATGGAGAATGGGGACCAATACGGGTCCATGTGGCTTTTTCGCTTCAGGAGTTAAGGCAGATACAAACAGATTTAGGAAAACTTGCTGATGATCCAGATAGATACATCAAGATCTTTCAGGGTTTCATGCAATCCTTTGAAAGGATGTCATGTTATTACTAAACCAGACATTGACTATAATTAAAAAAAAAAGTCTTAGAAAATGCTCAAGGCTGGGGAGATGAGTGGTATGCTATAAATGCCATAGGCAGATCGGAATAGGAATAAAACAAGATTCCCTACAGGGTATCAGGTAGTTCCTATGAGCAATCCTAATTAGTCTGCTGATGAGGGAGATAAAGACAATTGGCATAGAAAGTATTTTATTATTTGTATAGTTGAGGGACTAAAAGACTTACCAGTAAAGCCCATTAACTAAACTATCAGAGGTTTGTCAAGGGGAATGAGAAAGTCCATTGGCTTTCTTAGAAAGACTCAGAGAGGCATTGAGAAAACATACACCAATGGATCCAGAATCAGTGGAGGGCCAAAAAATTCTTAAAGACAAATTTATATCTCAATTGGTGTCAGATATATGGAGAAAGCTCCAAAAATTGGCTTTTGGCCCTGATCAGGACCTGCAGCATCTCCTTAGAGTAGCAACTCAAGTACACTATAATCAGGATCAGGAAGAACAAAAGGAGAACAAGAGAAGAGACAGAGAAAAGGCTGAAGTTCTAGTTATGGTACTACAGGGTGTCAACCTGGGAGCTTCCAAGGTGAGAGGACTAGGGCAGAGACCTAAGTCCAGATCCTGTTTCCTCTGTGGAAAAGAGGGACACTTTAAATGGAAATGCCCCAAGGCCCAGACCCCCCCACCTAGGCCATGTCCCATATGTCAGCGAGATCACTGGAAGAGGGACTTCTCCCAAAGATGAAGGTCTCTGGGGTTGACCCTTCAGGCCCAGGATCAAGACAAATGGGACCCAGGAATTTCCATATTGGCTCCTGTCCTTATTGCCACTCAGGAGCCCCAGGTGACTCTAAATGTAGGAGGACAGCCTATCAACTTACTCCTGGATACAGGAGCCACCTTTATGGCTCTCCTTTCCAATCCTAGGACCCCCTCAAATAAATTTGCCACTATTTTTGGTTTTTCTGGCAAGCTGGTTACAAAATTCTTCACACAGCCTTTGAGTTGTGACTGGGAGTCCATTTTCTTCTCGCATACTTTTCTGATTGTTCCAGAGCCCAACTCCTCTTTTAGGAAGAGATATTTTGTCAAAGGTTAAGGCCTCAATTCACATGACAAGGGAGCTTAGTCAAAGTTTATGCCTGCCTTTGGTGGAAGTAGATGCTGACCCAGAAGTCTGGGCCATAGGATGAAAAAATAGGAAGAACAAAAAGTCTTCAACTGGTGGAAATAACTCTTAAAGATCAAAAATTATTTCCTTGCCAAAATACCCAAGGCATGACAGGGACTTATCCCAATTATAGGAAACCTAAACAGGGACTATCAATCGAAGGCAAGAGCCCGTTGAAGTGGTCCCATTACACCCAGTGGTGCCCAACCCATACGCTCTCCTCTCACAAATTCCAGAAATAGCAGCATGTTTTACTGTATTAGATTTAAAAAAGATGCCTTTTTATGAATTCCCTTGACTAAGGCTTCGCATATATAAATTCTCAAAATATGGAAGGGAACTAACTGTCCAGAATTAATTTTAGGTTCATGTAGAATGGGAAAATATCCAGTATTAAATTAATATCTTATATTAGAATTGAAGTTTGTTGATCTAATTAATACAGACATGTCTTTACAGTTATCAGCATTAAGTATAATATCTTATCATACCTAGGTTTAATAGAAGTCACATGAGAGACTGAGACATCTGTAACTAAACTTAGAAAGTAAAGGTATTTAGGACTATTAATTAATATGTTTAGTGCCACCCTGAGATGTTCTCTATAAGAAAAACACACCTTTTTTAGAAATTATAAAAGACACTCCAAAGAAGACATGCAGATGGCAAATAAACACATGAAAAGATGTTCAACATCACTCCTTATTAGAGAAATGCAAATCAAAACCACTATGAGGTACCACCTTACACCAGCCAGAATGGCCATCATCAAAAAGTCTACAAACAATAAGTGCTAGAGAGGGTGTGGATAAAAAGTATCCCTACTACACTGTTGGTGGGAATGGAAATTGGTGCAACCACTGTGGGAAACAGTATGGAGATTCCTCAGAAAACTCAAAATAGAATTACCATTTGATCCAGCAACCCCACTCCTGGGCATCTATCCAGCAGAAACCATGACTCAAAAAGACACATGTACTACAGTGTTCATTGCAGCACTCTATGCAATAGCCAGGTCATGGGAACAACCTAAATGCCCATCGACAGAGGATTGGATAGGGAAGATATGGTACATACACACAATGGAATATTATTCAGCCATTAAAAGGAATGAAATACCAACTTTTATAGCAACATGGATGAACCTAGAAATTATCATGTGAAGTGAAACCAAGCAGACAATTAGACAGGAACATCCAATGCCACCGCTTACATGTGTAATGCCCGCGGTCGCGAGACCCCCTCGCAACGAGCACACCAGAGTCAAAAGTCAAAGCCAAAACGGCAAGGGTCCTTTATTGCAGGTTCGAACCTGGACCCCTGCGGACTCATTACCGGTGATGCAAAGAGGTCCCGACTGCAGCGAGTACAGGGTTTTTATGGGCACACACAAACAAGTCCGGGGCTTAGGGGAGGTTTTCAATGGAGAGGGACGCCGATTGGCTGATATTTGAATTGGGACACCGTCTGCTATATGATTGGCCTGGGATTGCGCGATCCATATTCAGCAAGCAAGCAGGTTACAGAAGAAGATGTGGCAATTAGTGACTGACTATAATAATTGGCGCATGCGGGACTTCTGAAAGTTGCAGACCTGGGGGGGAATGGAAAATTTCCTAAATGGCAGCCTGTTATGTCTTGGCCAGTTTTATTGACCCTTTGTTGCGAAACACTGTCACAACTGATATTTAGCAAGCAAGCGATGTTACAGAAGCGAGAAGGGAGCGTTAAGTTTCAATTGCCTTAGGTTTCGTCTCTAACATGTAGAAACTAAAAACACACGATGAACTTCTTTGCAGAACAGACAATGACTCACAGAGTTTGTAAAACCTTGGTTTTTCAAATAAGACAATCTGGGGGGTGGGGGGATGCTCTGAGGGTTTGGGACAGAAATGCGATCAAATTGAGTTGTGATGATTTTTGTACACCTATAATTGTAATACAAATCATTAAGCAATAAAAAAAAAAGAAATTTTAAAAGACAATCCGTGGTTGCTTTAGAAAAGTGGAATGTGTGTGCTTTCAGTAAAGAAGGAATAAGGAATGGAATTGCATTTTATTAAAGGAAAAGAAAGATAGTCTGTCTTTAACTTGTTCTGGATGAAAAAATAAGGTGCAGACTAATATGGATACAGAAATGATGCAAGGTATGTGGAAAGTGGATACTGAGAAAGAATTTTGTGCAAGGTGGGGACTAAGTTTAAAATAAATTTCAGTAAATTAATTTTAAAAGTAAGGTGTTCCCATATATCATATTCCTCACAAAGACACGAGGTAACTTTCAATTATATGCTGACCAAGGAGGTGGCATACAAATATTTCATGATCAGTCAGAGAAATCAGAAAAACATATAGGTTATAGGTATTTTAATCACTTTCATCAAATATGGGATCAATATATGTAGATCACTTCTGAGAAGGGTTATGTAATCCAATCTGCATCTATTTGCTGGGAGCAATAAACATTATGTCAGATTTGGGGAGCAACCCCTATCCTCTAATGAGCTAAAACCTTTAGGATATTTAACAGATGAACATTGTTTACAAATCATCCAGGTTACATACAATCCAGATAAGACTCCTGTATGGCCTGGAACAGACTGGGGATCTAATCCTGGAGTACTCTGGCTGGCCCCAAACAGAATTTATTCGATCTGTGGAACCAATCTGTGGCCTTGGCTGCCCCCAGGATGGGTAGGGAGCCGCACTCTGGGATTGGCTTTTGCTCATGGCAACATTATAAAAACTCTGAGCCAAGCACCAGCCAACATTCCCTATTTACATGCTAGATGGGCCAGATCAGTGTTCCACGGTATGATTACTTAGCAGCGATATTTGTGCCTTCCCTGAGAACCACTGACATAATGCTGTGGGTGGAAGCCTTAACTAATTTTACTCAACAAGCTCTTTATGATACTGCAGAAGCTATTTCTACCCTAAATATGGAACAACAACAAAGAAAAGTAGTGCTACGAAACTGAATGGAATTAGAATATACTCAATGCAGCTCAAGGAGGTACCTGTGCTATTATAAAAATCTGAATGTTGTGTCTATATTCCTGATTATTCACAGAATGTGTCTGATTCCCTGCTGGATCTCTGGCAGCAGATTCATAAGATATCTGATGGAGCTCCAGGTTTTGGAGCTGGTCTCTGAAACTGGATGACCCCCTCATGGTGAAAATATTTCCTCACCACAGTCATCATTATGATCTTGATCCTTTTATTCAGACCCTGTATAATTAATTGTATTTCTTGCATCATTACTTCCTGATTAGAAGTTATCAACCTTCAAACGGTGATGGAAGGGGTACCCAATGTAATGTATCTAAGCCCACTCAACCGTACTATGAGTGGAGACCTAACTGCTTTCCCCTAATGATGTCCATTTCCCCCACACTTAGAGTCCCCAACTCTAGAAGGGGGGATTGAGGCAGAATAATAACCCAGGTAGTCAGTGTAGGAACATGGGTTTCAGTGCATTGTTTGATATGGCTACTGATTAACATTTGTGGCTTAAGGGCTCCAGGACTAACATCCCCACAGGCCTTGTTCACTACAGGGAGTGTACCTACCTCCGGATGGGCATTAATCCCTAATCCCCTGTGACTAGTTTATGGGAAGAAAGGGACGAAGAAACCATGAGACCTACAGGACATTTCCACCCCTAATACCCCTATTGGACAAGTACTGATACAGGTAATTGGTCAAGGCCAATGGGAGAAAACCACATCTTTCTGGACCCCATGTTTAAGGGATAAAAACCCCTATAGGACAATAGAAAGGGGGGGGGGGACACTTCCCTCCACCTCCCAACAGCCCTGGGAACTATTTGCTTTCCTTTAATAAAGACTTTGCTTGCTTGCTGCCTGTGTGTTCGCAGAGTTAATTCTTTGTGTGAACAAGAACCTGAATTCCAGTAACCTCCTTCCGGCATCACTCTGAAGTAAGCTCAGCAACTACTAAGGGAAAAACCACTGGTTCTAAGCACAAGAATGGTGTGATTGCAACAGAGTGTCAAAAATATTCCCTCTAAGACAAATAAGGTCTTAATTTTTAAATTATTAAAAAAAAACAAAGATTTTATGTCAGAAATCCAGATGGTCATTTAGCATAAATAAAAAAATAAATGTTGGGAGACTGATCTTTTCCCTTTAGTATTCTTCCTTTGATTTCTATCCAATATGCAGTAAATACATGCTTTTTGGAATTGTCATATAATTATCAGTTTAGGCAGTCAATTAAAATGTTTATCTGTGAATTTACTTCAAAGAGTTCAGACAGGGAGTGATAAAACCCTCAGCTATTGTTAATGATAATGACTGCTGTGGGGAGAAGAAGCTGTTGAGGTGAACTTTTCCAATGCCAGGAAAGCCCTTAGCTTCTCCTGCAGCCTCCCTGCTGAGAGCAGAGAAAGCCTTAGCTGATGCCCAGGGGATATTCTCAGATAAGACCATGGAGGTGAGAATAGGTTGCAAATTTTCTGTCTTATCTTTTCTCTCAGATACCTCCCCCAGCTTCTTCTCAAATTGTCTCTTTTATTCAGCCATAAAAAAAGAATGAAATAATGCCATTCACAGCACATGGATGGATGTAGAGATGTCATACTGAGTCAAGTAAGTCAGGCAGAGAAAGACAAATACCATAAGATATCACTTATATATGGAATCTAATGAAAATGATACAAAAGAACTTATAAAACAAAAGAACTTTATAAACTTATTTTAAAACCAATCTCATGGTTACCATAGGTGACACTGTTGAGGAGAGGGAGGAATTGAGAGGGTGGGAATGATATATACACACCATTGTAATAAGCTAGATAATTAATAAGAACCTACCATATAGCACAAGGAAATCAACTCAACAGTTTGTAATAACTTATATAGGAAAAATGAATGGATATATTTATATGTATAACTGACTCACTTTGCTGTACACCTGAAACATACAACAATGTAATTCAATTACACATCAATAAAATTAAAAAAAAAGAAAAATTTCTCACACAAAAAAGAAATAGCAGTTAATTCTTTGTGGGTGCTAAATTTTCCTAACATTGACATGGTACGATTATTTGTCATGATTTTTTTTTTCTCTAAACTGATGAAAACAATTTGCAAGTTTTACATGCTCATAAAACAAATAGAACTGGGATTTTTGAAAATTAGGTAGCTAATTGTATGTAATTCTTTTTTAGTTCTATTAGATATTTCTCAATTATGCTTTTTTTTCCTTCTTTAAATTCCATGAAGGAGAAAAGAGAGGTGTTAGGAGAATATGCTCTGACCCTTATTAAGGCAACAAAATAATGGGAGATAGCAACAAGAAAGGTAGGGGAAAATACACTGTACACACCACCTCTAGTAAGAGAATAGAAGGATGAAAGAAACTAAGAATGGATATATCATAAGAATTTCTAAACTTGGGAAGAGGGGGAATAAATTACTCACTGAAAAAAAAAAGAATGGATATGCCTTTTGTTAGTATCTGTTTATTTTTGTTTATATTTTGTCTCTATACCTCCCTTTTCAGATTAGTTTTAATTATTGGGAAGATCAAGCAACTAGATAAGTACCATTTTTTACCTTCTTTTGGCCGTACTAACTCAAAATGGGGCCCAGAGATGAGTGGCATCAGTGTCACCTGGGAGCTTACTAGAAAGACAGCGTATCTGAGTCCATTCCAACCTACCGATTCAGAAGGCCCAGGAAAATGCTTTTTTAAACACTCTATATGACACTTATATACACTAAATTCTGAAAAACTGCATTGCAGGTGTGTGAAGTCCAAGATTTTACATTCGTCACAAGTTCCCAGGTCATGCTGATGCTGCTCCTCCATATACCATGGTTTTGAGTTAGCGAGATTCTAACAGATATTTACATAACCTGAGATTGTTTTCCTTTTCTTTTTTCCCCCTTTCCTCTTCATTATTGGCTTTCTATCCCACACTGTTCTCCCCTGACTCCATACATGTGCAGCTGGTTAATCGAACAAGTGGAAACCAGCAGGTAGCAAATATCAAGGGTTTTTTTATATCCAGTAAATGCTGCCTTCATCCAAGCATGAATCTCTCCTTCCTAAGTTCCATTATGACAGGCTACATAGATCCTAGAGCCTTATGCAAAGTTCTAATGCAGAACAGTGCATGGGGAGAGCATTGTGTGAACCTGATATGTGTCTCCAGGAGCAGGGTTCACATATACAGTCTTATGCCAGCCTCCCTCCTAGAGAATACTAAAGGGGCTTGTGGAAATGGGCCAACATTTCAGCTATTAAAATGATCAGTTCAGAACCACTTAACATTTTATTGCCCTCTCCTTTTCCCTCTCTGTAGTTTCTGTCCAACTATACAAGAACTAGTTCCACTGTACTTTGTGTCTTGTGGTTCTAGATCCTCTGGCCTTGGAGACTAGGATGAGAAAACAGGCAAACTGGCCTCCTATCATGGGCTACCTCTGGGCATGGGAAGGTATGCCTTGTCTTATGTGTCTCTGTTGGGTGGGTTTTCTATGAGTGGAGTCATTGAACTGTTGGGCTTCTCTTTGGAGTTGAAGAGCACCAGGAGTCTTGGGTGCTAGAGAGACTTGACATTGTCTTCCCAGATATAATACATAACTGGTGTGACCTGTTAAAACAAGTTTTCTCAGTATTCTCTTAGAGGGAGGCAAACATGAGACTCTGTGTGCAGGAGTTCCCTTGAGGTGCAGCAGGTTAAAGATCTGGTGTTGTCATTACAGCAGCTCAAGTCACTCCTGTGGTGTGAGTTGAATCCCTGGCTCTAGAACGTCCATATGCTGTGAGTGAAGAAAAAAAAAAAAAAAAAAGGGATTCTCTGTGTAAGTGAACACAACTCCAGGAGACACATATCCTGTTCACAGAGAGATTCTCTCTATGGGCACTGTTTTGACTTTAAAACCTTGGAGAATCTGGGGTTTTCCTCATTTTGCCAATATCCAGCCACAAAGGGAGAGACCTGGTCTACCAGTCTTTGGCATCTGAGTACTGGATTTCCCATTTTTGGTGACCCCTTCTGGGATTTAAGGTGTATAAATCAACAATTTATTCTTGGTTCTCCTCTGTGTGGCCAGTTAGACTCTATATACTGATGTGGGGACAGGAGAGTGCA
Source organism: Catagonus wagneri (assembly GCA_004024745.2). Taxonomy (NCBI): domain Eukaryota; kingdom Metazoa; phylum Chordata; class Mammalia; order Artiodactyla; family Tayassuidae; genus Catagonus; species Catagonus wagneri. The sequence goes on along the minus strand of PVHT020000521.1, from coordinate 12,446,970 downwards.
GTGATGGCTGAGGCCCATCGAACTCATTAGACAGCTTTTCATGAAGCATGGGAGGAATTAGCAGCAGGCCCTTTTGAGCTCTCTACAAAAATATGCTTATTTAATGCTTCTTTGACTTTATATTGGAGACATAGATGTTAGCTGCCAGGCAAATCAAACTATCCTGTTAAATACAGTGTACTCTTTCTCGATCTGCTAACAACCCACTCAACTCCTATCACTTAATATACAGGTAGCCCTCACCTTCATTTATGTCTCATTAGTTAAGGAGAAAATTGTAACAGAAAACTATACTCATGAGACTTACATTGAAGAACTGGGATTTCAGAGGACTACAATGATTATGGGAGGAGAAAAGAGTTTGAGGGGCAGAAGACAAAATCCATGACCACCTTCCCTCTTTGGGAAACTTGTCACTTTAAGAGAACCAAGAGGAAGATCCCTTCATGGCTCAGTGGTTAAGGAACACGACTAGGATCCATAAGGATGCAGGATTGATCCCTGGCCTCGCTCAGAGGGTTGGGAATCTGGCTTTGCCATGAGCTGTGGTGTAGGTCACAGACATGGCTCGCCTCCCGCATTACTATGGCTGTGGCGCAGGCCAGTGGTTGTAGCTTCAATTTGACCCCAAGCCTGGGAATTTCTACATGCCATGAGTGTGGCCCTGAAAAGCAAGGGAAAAAAAAAAAAGAGTACCACTAATCACTGTGTCTAGTCTCGATTATGCACTGTAGGAATCTTTCTTTTGAGAATTTGTAGATAGCATTTGAGAGCAGAAAAGTATATCAGACATCAAGTTTAATCCCCTTATTTAAAAAAGAAATCAAATGTATCCATGCATTAATTTAATGGAAATTTATTGGGTGGCTGCTATTGGCAAGAGACCGAATTTTAAAAGGCTTTCCGCAGATTTCTTTGTGGTTAATGAACGGGTTTACCACATTGCTTCTGCCTGCTTTGTGGTTTCAGGTTTACAGAATGTTCCTTAATGATACTCCATAAAACAGAGCCCCTCATTTGCAAAGCAGTTATAACCAGGAAAATTAAATAGCGCATCTTCAATATTATTAAGTAAATGCTGCATGCAAATGCAGAATCAGCCTTCTGAAAAAAAACTATTTCATTTAGAAGGAATAATGGGCTTAAATTGGAGTTGATTTTGGTATTTCAAAATGCACCAGATTATTTCCAAATATGCCATTTATCACATCTTAGTAAGTCACACTGAGGTGCCACTGCCCACTTTATAGCATTTCTGGTACAATTTGGGAACACTGCAGCCATTATGCAGAGCAGCCCACATTACTCTTGACAGGTAGCTGCACCTTCCAGGAACCAGGGCCTCTGCTGCCCTGGAAAGTGGCCACAAGGGTGCTCACTGAGATGTAAACACCTGCCCACGATGCTGGTAATGAGAGCTTATCACACCTGGCAATCCCTTTAACAGCTGTATGGTGACCTGTCAACCATGGGCCAAATCCAGACTGATTACCATGAGGTTAAAAGTCTCAAATCCAATCAGCCATCTCATGAGCTATTCAGCCACCTGTACATGGTTAACATCTGTTGTTTGAAGTTTGTGGTTGTTGTTTTCAAGCAACTGCACTTTTTTTTTTTTTCATTGACTGGTGTGAAAAAATGGAAGGTAATGGTCAATACTGAGAAACATCATTAAAACATCTCTAACAGAGTGAAATTCCCACTGTGAATATTGCCGCTTTTAAAGTGTACATTTGGCCAGAAGATCGACTATTCAATAATAAAGATTTTGGTAAGCATTACGTGGGGGGATATTTAAGGCTAATTGAGTGTAACATGGAGTGACTGATAAATAGTGCAAAGAAGTTATAACTGTGACTTGTTCAATTCAGTCAAAGCAAAATTATAATACAAATGAAAATAAATGATGGAAGATTAAATTTGTGCTTATTGGGGATGTCATTGCTTCAAAGTACAGTTTAACTTTGTGAGCTGATGTGGTACTGAAGGTGTCTTACAGAGAGAGTTGACTTGAATTGGACCTTAAAGGATAGATCAGATTCATCTGGTGATGGGAAAAGAGAGGTGAGCAGCAAATCAGCACTGAAAGAAATCTGTGGCATCAGGAATTAGTTACATGGGTGCACGAAGAGATGGGTCTGAAACAAACACGTGACCTGTGCCATAGGGCAGTGGCGAGTCAATTTATGAGGGAATGCAGGTGACTTCAGAATTAGGACAAGTGGAAGAAAAGTCATTGTGAGTTCTTGACAGAGAAGTAAATATTGACAAATGTGATGTTTCAAGAAAGATGACTAGAGCGTGCAGGGGTGAAATGGAGCCAGTGGCGCACTTTTGAGTTCCCTGCAGTTCTTTTCCTATGACATTTCTGTATGTAATCTTTGTTAATTTTTGAAGTGATGCCTAAGTGCTTTACATAACTATGGATCAAGGAAATTTTCTGTCCTGTGTGTTTCAAATATTTTATCCCTGTTTATAGTGAAATTTGTGGATATTTTTTGTAAACCAGCTATAACGAAAAAATAAAAATCATATTAAAAAAATATGCAATCAGCTTTTCTTTTGGCTGCAGAGGTTTCTGGTCCAGGGGAACCTGAGCCACAGCAGTGACAATGCCTAATCTGTAGCTGCTAAGCCACTAGGGATTTCCTTTTCTTTTTCTTTTCTTCTTCCTTCCTTTCTTTCTTTCTTTTTAATTCAGTTACTTTTTAAAGTCTCTTTGATGTTGAGTCTTGCTCAAGTTTGGCATCCTCATTGTATAGATATTTTAAAGAAGCACCTTTTCCTCTGATAATATGTTTTCTCAATATTTACATATTAAATCCATTTGGAATTCATGTTAATGTATGAGTCCAGGAAGAGGCTCTAGCTATACATACACACAACCCACACTGACATATAATTATTTAGCAAATAATTAATGTATCACTTTACCATATTAAATAAACATATATGAATGTTTCTGCTTTCATTTATCTATTTGCCTAGACCTGGCAGAATCTTTAATATTACTAAAGCAGATACTAATGTTTTGTTCTTGACTTAATGGAAACATCCTTATACTTGGATAACAAAATTATATTTAATACTGATTTTCAAAAAATACGTTTCATAATGTTCAGAAATGTTCCATTTACTCCAAGTTTTCTTGTCAATTTTATCAAGAATATTTGTATATTTTTGTCAAATGCTTTTTAAATATCTATTAGATACTCATAGTTTCTTTCTTTTACTAACATGATATAAATATTTATCTGTTGTCTTTTTTCCCTAGTTGAGATATAACTGACACAGAAATTGCATAATTTTAACGTGCAGTGTGTTGATTTGATATATTTACATGTTATAAAATGATTTCCACCATAGCATTATCTAATACCTCCATCCTATCACATAATTACTATTTCTTTTTGTGGTGAGAACATTTAAAATCTACTATTTCAGCAACTTACAAGTATATAATACTATATTATAAGCTATAATCACCATGCTATACATTAGATCCTCAGAAGCTGCTACTCTCACAACTGGAAGTTTGTGCTTTTGATCAACATTTCCTCATTGCCCCTGCTATTGGTAACTATCACATTACTCTTCCTCTGAGTTTGACTTTTTACATTCTACATATGAATGAGATCATGCACTATTTATCTTTAACATATTACTTATCTTAGTGATTTCAAGCTTCATCCCAGTTGTCATAAATAGTAAGATTTCCTTCTTTGTCATGGCCGAATAACATTTCTTGTATATATTATCTGTACCTTATTTTCTTTATCTAACACCCATTAATGGACACTTAGGCTATATGTCTTGCCTATTGTTTGTTTTTATAATGATTTTTATTTTTTCCATCATAGCTGGTTTACAGTGTTCTGTCAATTTTCTACTGTATAGCAAGATGACCCAGCTACACGTACATGTAAACATTCTTTTTTCTCACATTATCATGCTCCATCACAAGTGACTAGATATAGTTCCCAGTGTTATACAGCAGGATATCATTGCTTATCCATTGCAAAGGCAATAGTTTGCATCTATTAACCCCTAATTCCCAGTCCATCCCACTCCCTCCTCCTCACCCTTGGCAGACACAAGTCTGTTCTCCATGTCCATGATTTTCTTTTCTGTGGAAAGGTTCAATTGTGCCATATATTAGATTCCAGATGTAAGTGATATCATATGGTATTTGTCTTTCTCTTTCTGATTGACTTCACTTAGTATGAGAGTCTCTAGTTGCATCCATGTTGCTGCAAATGGCATACTTTTGTTCTTTTTTATAGCAGAGTAGTATTCCATTGTGCATATATACCACATCTTCTTAATCTAATCATCTGTAAATGGACATTTAGGTTGTTTCCATGTCTTGGTTATTGTGAATAGTGCTGCAATGAACATACAGGTGCATGTGTCTTTTTCAAGGAAAGTTTTGTCTGGATATATAGCCAAGATAGTGCTTCTATGAAGACTGGACTGCAAATTATCTCTTTGACATAGTTATTTATATATATATACCTAGAAGTGAAACTGCTGGATCACATGATAGTTTTGTTTTAAAATTTTCATAAAACCTCCATCCTATTTTCTATACTGCTACACCTTTTTACGTCTCCAGCAATAATGCACAGGGTACCCTTTTCTCTGAATCCTTGCCAACACTTGTTATTTCCTGTTTTTTTGATACTAGACAATTTAGCAGGTGTAAGGGGCTATCTCAATGCAATTTTGATTTTCATTTCCCTGATGATTTGTGATGTCAAACACCTTTTCACGTACTTGTATATCTTCTTTGGAAAACTATCTATTCAATTCCTCTCCCTGTTTTTAAATTAGCTTTTTTTTTTTCCTATTGAGCTGTATTAGTTCTCTACATATTTTGGATATTAACCCCTTATCAGATATATGATTTGCAAATATTTTATTCCATTCCATTTAGTATTTTTCATTTATTTATTGTTTCTTTTGCTTGTGGACCTTTTTAAGTTTGACAATGCCTCACTTGTTTATTTTTGCTTTTATTGTTTTCCATGGATATAATACCTTTTGTGTTTTATAGTTTCAGACTTTAATGTTAATTATTTAATACACTGTGAGTTAATTTTTCTGATTGGTATAAAATCAGGGTCCAATTTCATTCCACTGCAGGTGGTTATCCAGCTTTCCAACACCATTTATTGAAGTAACTATTCATTCCTAGTGAGTTTTCATATGATGTGAAATGTTTGTTTTTATATAGTAACCCATCCTTGAATTATTAGAATTGAATGTATTTGGTCACTTACATTTCTAATGGAAACACAGAAATCCTTGTCACAAATTTAGATTATGTATTTGATTACAATTTTAAATAAATGTTTTCTTTTATGGGGTAAAATATACAAAAGTTTTTCTGGGTAATACCAAAATTTATGTAGTTCCACAATTTTACTGAAATAGTTGCAAGTTGTTTATATCTAAATCTATCTATCTGTCTATCTATCTGTCTGTCTGTCTATCTATCTATCTATCTATCTATCTATCTATCTATCTATCTATTTATCATCTATATCCATATTTGTATCTTTAACCACAGAGTTATAAAAGGAAATAAACTAATGAATAAATTTTGGCAGAACACAACTCCCAAATTCTACAAAGTGTGAAATCTTGCTTGGAAACACAGAACTTAATGGAAAAAAATTAGACAAACATCCTAAAAATTTGTCTTGTGCTTGGGCTCTTCCTAAAAGGAATTAAAGCCAGGTTGCTTTGAGATTATGTTATAGTTATAAGCTCTATTTATTTCAGTAAGACTTTGGTGTTACTTCTTTTCTAAATGAGTTATTTTGAACAGAATAAAATTTCTTGTCCTCATCCTCCACTGTGTCTGCTCATCTTCCTTTACAAAATCACTTTTGCTTTAGTAATCTAGGGTGGCGGATCAAGATGGTTGGAGGAGTGATACGTCACACTCCCCTTCTCCCACAAACACATAAAAAAAAAAACACATCTACATGTAAAACGACTCACATGGAATGTCTACTGAATGCTGACAGAAGATCTTAAACCTCCCCAAAGGGCAACAAACTCTTGACATAACTGGGTAGAACAAAAGAAAAAGAGAGAGAGAGAAGGAATCAGGACAGGACTAGCATTCCTAAGAGAGCTGTGAAGGAGAAAAGGAACCCACATCCTGGGAAGCCACCTAACCAACAGGGAGATCAACAGAGACAGAGGGAGCTCAAAGTCGCTGAGAAAAATGCAGCAGCTGGACTGAGGAGGACAAAGTGGAGCAGAACTGCACAGATCATCTGAACCAGCCCAGACACCCCAGGCTGAGATGCTCGGGTTGGGGCTAAGCGCTGAGACTTAGGCTCTGGAGGTCAGTCAGAGGACTGTGGTTGGCTGTGTGGTGACAGCCTGGGAGGCTAAGGAGTGCTGTGCCATAGGTGCGGGAGCTGTGTGCTATGGGCTGGGGAGTGGAACGCCACAGCAGAGGGAAACCGGGAGAAGGTCTGGGCCCACAGGACAGGCAAGGTGCTATTGTTGGGGAAGGTGAGAGGAAGAGGGGCGGACTGCCATAGGAATCTCCTATGGAGTGTGTGGGCTCTCAGAGGGTGGAGTGCCTCTGTTGCACGCTATGGGTGGAGAGAAGCCACTTGCTTGGGCTACGGGAGACTGGGCACTTCTTGTGCAGGCTATGGGTGGCCAGGAACCTCTTGTGTAGGCTAAGGATGGTGGTGGGCGCGCAAGTGCAAAGTGTTATCTAAAGGTGGCAGGGACAGACTGCAGTGGTCGTCTCAGAGGCCAGAGAGAGTCATGGGCTGCCACCACTGTAGGCCTGTGAATTGACTTCACCTGCAGCCCCAGTCACCTCAGGGTTGGCAAAAAAAAAAAAAAAAGGCACTGAAACCAAGCACCACAAGATATTGCTCTCACTCCCTCAGGAACACACCCACCCTGCAGCTGCCACTGCCAAATGCTCTGGGCAGTGCCCAGATGCTTGATCACTGTTCTTTCCCAAGACCCTACAACTAGAAACAGTTGGTGCAGCACCTCCTACGTGGGCCAAGAGGGATGGGGTGCTTCTTGCATGGTCTGCAGGTGGCAGGGGCAAAACACCACAGTTATCTCTGACTCCAGAGGTGGGCATGGCCTACCACCACTGGGGATCCCTGAATAAGAACCACTTGCAGCCCCAGCCACCTCAGAGGGCACCACAGAGGAGGACATTGTTTAAGAACACCAACTGCTGTTGCTCTCGCTCCCCTGAGAGGACACCCACCCTGCTGCTGCCATTGCCAAATGCTCTGGGCAGTGCCAGACACTTGATCACTACCCCTTCCTAGGAACCTACAACTAGGAGCAGCTGGTGCAGTACCTCCCGTGGGGACTAATCAGAATGAGGTGCTTCTTGCACAGTCTGCAGGTGATGGGGACAAACCACTGCAGTTATCACTGACTCCAGAGGTGGGCACATTATGCCACCACTACGGGTCCGTGAACAGGCACCACTTGCAGCCCCAATCATCTCAAGGGAACCACAGAGGAGGGCACTGTGACTGAACACCACCTCTTGTTGCTCTCGTACCCCTGAGAGCACACCGGCCCTGTTGCTGCCAATGCTCTGGGCACTGCCCACACACTTGATTTCTGTCAGTTACCAGGATCCTGCAACTAGGAGCAGACTGTGCAGCACCTCCTGTGTGTTCTTAGTGAGATGGGGTGCTTCTCACATGGTCTGCAGGTGGTGGGGTCAAACCACCGCAGTTACCACTGACTCCAGAGGTGGGCACGGCCTGCTACCACTAGGGATCCCTGAACAGACACCACTTGCAGCTCCATTCACTTCAGAGGAGGGCACTGTAATTGAACACTACCTGTTGTTGCTCACACTCCCCTGGGAACTCACACACGCTGCCACTGCCAGTGCCAAATGCTCTGGGCACCTTGTAAATCTGCCTAGGCTCATTATCATCTCCAGGACCCTGTGACTAGGAGTAACCTGAGCCACTTTCCTGCAGGTCCTTGCTGCTGTTAAGAGCCCAGCAAACAGGTACTGAATACTAGCCCTATCCACTGGCTCCTTCTCTGTGGAAACACACTCAGCACCCAGGGGATAACAGCCTGTTCACACCAAAGGAAGAGACAGAAAATATTCAAACTCCCATGCCAAAAATGAATAGTAACCCCCCACAAAATACAAAGGGGCACTCTTGCAAGAAGTAGCCCTTCAAGACTATAGTTTGGCTTCCCTAAACTCAAAGAAAAAGAAAAACACAAGCAATATGAAAAAGCTCAGGAACGATTCCCAATTAAAAGACCAGAAGAATTCACCTGAATCAGCAAACAATGAAACAGACCTCTGCAATCTGACAGACACTGAGTTCAAAAGGGAGAGAGTGAAAATACTGAAGGAATTACAGCTGAATATCAAGGAATTAAGAGCAGATATGAACAACAATGCATATTCCTTTATAAAAGGAACTAAAAAATATGAGGAACATAGAAAAATTAGAAAATTCATTTGTAGAGAAAACTCATTTGTAAATGCATTAAATAGCAAGATGAATAAGAAGAGGAATGAATCAGTGACTTGGAAGATAGAATAATGGAAATCACCCAATCAAGACCGCAGACTGAAAACCAAATAAAAAAACATGAAAACAATGTAAGAGATCTATGGGATAATATAAAGTTGGCCAATCTACACATAATAGGAATTCCAGAAGGAGAAGAAAAAGAAAAGGGGAATTGAAAATATATTTGAAGAAATTATGTCTGAAAACTTTCCAAATCTAAAGGAAACTGATATCAAGATACAGGAAGCAGAGGGCCCCAAACAAGTTGAGTCCAAATAGGCTCACACCAACACATATTACAATAAAAATGGCAAAAGTGAAAGATAAAGAGAGGATTCTAAAGGCAGCAAGAGAAAAACTAAGCATTAACTATAAGGGAAGCCCATATGGCCATCAGCTGATTTCTCCATAGAAACACTACAGGCCAGAAGGTTCAGAACTTTAAGATATATTTAAAGTTCTGAAAGGAAAAAAATTGATTGCAACCTACAATACTCTATCCAGGAAGAATATCATTTAAAATAGAAGGGGAAATGAATTTCTCCAACAAATAAAAGCTAAGAGAGTATAGCAATACTAAACCCACTCTAAAATAAATACTGAAAGGCCTTCCCTAAATAAAAAAAGGGGTAAGAAGAAATAGGATGGAGGAAACCACAACTGGAAAGCAATCACTTAAATAAGCCAGATATAGATCTAACGGTGGGGGGGGGGATACTGTAAAAGTGATAATAAACACAATAAACAGAAAAAGGAAAAACATGAAGATGTGAAAAAAGGATTTCAAAATCATAGAAAGTGGGGAAGCAAAGTAAGAAAATGTAGATTCTTTTTTTTTTTTTTTAATGATGTGTTTGAGCCTACATGACTATCTGGCTAAAGCAAGCAGATACAGGAAGGGGTTAACATACTTAAAAAACAGGGCAACCGCAAATCAAAACCAGACATTACATTCACAAAAACTAAAAAGAAAAGTACACAAGCATAAAATAAATGGAAATCATCGAACCAAAAAAAAGAAAGGAAGAAAGAGAAATATATAATCAACTGGAAAACAAGGTTTAAAATGGCAATAAATACATATCTATCAATAAGTATCTTAAATGTCAATGGAATGAATATTCCAATCAACAGATACAGAGTGGCTTATTGTATAAAAAGGCAAAAACCTACAATCTGCAGCTTATAAGAGACTCACCTTAGGGCAAAGGTCACATATAGATTGAAAGGGAGGGGATGGGAAAAGATACTTCATGCCAACGGATAAGACAGGAAAGCAGGAGTTGTAATCCTCTTATCAGACAAAATAGACTTTAAAATGAAGGCCATAAAGAAAGACAAAGAAGGACACTATTAAATGGTATAAGGATCCATTCAAGAAGAGGATATTGCAATTGTCAGTATATATGCCCCTAATATAGGAGCACTCATATACATACAGCAAATACTAACAGACATGAAAGGAGAAATTGATAGGAATACAATAATAGTAGGTGACTTTAATACCCCACTCACATCAATGGACAGATTCTCTAGAAAGAAAATCAATAAGGCAACAGAGATCCTAAATGGCACAATAGAAAAGTTAGACATAATTGACATATTCAGGACATTACATCCAAAAAAAATCAGAATATAGATTATTTTCAGGTGCACATGGAATGTTTTCAAGGGTTGATGTCGTACTGGGGAACAAAAATAACCTCAACAAATTTAAGAGTATAGAAATTATTTCAAGTATCTTCTCTGATCACAATGGCATGAAACTAGAAATCAACCACAGGAACAGAAATGAAAAAAAAAGCTAAAAACATGGAGACTAAAAAACATGCTACTAAAAACCCAACAGGTCAATGAGGAAATCAAGAAGGAAATTAGAAAATACCTCGAAACTCAAAATCTATGAGCTGCTACAAAAAAGGTACTCAGAGGTAAATTCATAGCAATACAGGCCTTCTCCAAAAAAGATGAAACATCTCAACTTAACCCACCACCTAAATGCATTAGAAAAAGAAGAACAAACAAAACCTAAAGTCAGCAGAAAAAAGGAAATAATAAAGATCAGAAAGGAAATCAATGAAATAGAGATTCAGAAAACAATAGAAAAAAAATCAATAAACCAAGAGCTGATTCTTTGGAAAGGTAAACAAAATTGATAAAACTCTGGCCAGACTCACCAAGAAGAGGAGAGAAAAAACTCAAACAAACAAAATAAGAAATGAAAAAGGAGAAATCATAGGGATACTGCAGAAATACTAAAAACCATAAGAGAATACTATGAACAATTGTATGCCAACAATTTTGACAACCTAGAAGAAATGGACAACTTTCTAGAGACTTGCACCCTGCCAAAACTGAATCAAGAAGAAATAGATCAACTGAACAGATTGATCACTATAAATGAAATTGAAAATGTCATAAAAACACTCCCTACAAATAAAAGTCCAGGACCAGATGGCTTCACAGGCAAATTCTACCAAACATACAAAGAGGAACTTATACCCATTCTCCCTAAACTTTTCCAAAAGGCTGAAGAAGAAGGAACATTCCCAAAGATATTCTATGATGCCACCATCACCCTAATACCAAAGCCAGACAAAGATACCACCAAAAAGAAAACAATAGGCCAATATCTTTTATGAATACAGACACAAAAATTCTCAACAAATTATTATCCAACTAAATCCACAACGTATCAAAAAGGTCATACACCACGACAAAGAGAGATTCATCCCAGGTTCACAAGGATGGTTCAACGTATGACAACCAATCAACATCATATACCACATTAACAAAAGAAGAGTCCAAACCCACATGATCAACTCAATAGTTGCAGAAAAAGCCTTTGACAAAGTTCAACATCCATTCATGATAAAAACTCTTACCAACATGGGTATAGAGGGAACATACCTTAACATAATAAAAGCCATTTATGACACACCCACAGCAAATATAACACTCAATGGAGAAAAGCTGAAAGCCTTCCCAGTAAAATCTGGAATAAGACAAGGATGCCCACTCTCACCACTGTTTTCAACATAATGTTGGAAGTACTAGACACAGCAATTAGACAGGCAAAAGAAATAAAAGGTATACAAATTGGAAGAGAAGAGGTAAAACTGTCTCTGTAAGCAGCTGACATGACACTATATATAGAAAACCCTAAGGACTCAACTCAAAAACTGCTCGAACTGATCAACAAATTCAGCAAAGCAGCTGAATAAGATTAACATCCAGAAATCAGCTGCATTTCTGTATACTAACAATGAAATATTAGAAAAGGAAAAAAAATACTTTTTTAAAATTGCATCCCCAAAAATCAAATACCTCAGGAAAAAACTTGACCAAGGAGGTAAAAGACTTATATGCTGAGAACTATAAAACACTGGTTAAGAAACTAAAGATGCAAATAAATGGAAAGATATCCCATGCTCCTGGGTTGGAAGAAATAATATTGTAAAAATGGCCATACTACCCAAAAGCAATCTACAGATTCAACGCAATCCCTATCAAATCACCCATGACATTTTTTCACAGAACTAGAGAAAACAATCCGAAAATTTATATGGAACCACAAAAGACCCAGAATTGCCAATGCAATCCTGAGAAACAAAAACCAAGCAGGAGGCATAACTCTCCCAGACTTCAGGCAATATTACAGAGCCACAGTAATCTAGACAGCGTGGTACTGGTACCAAAACAGACATACAGAGCAATAGAACATAACAGAGAACCCAAGAATAAACCCAGACACCTACAGTCAATTAATCTTTGACAAAGGAGGCAAGAATATAAACTGCAAAAAAAGACAGCGGCTTCAACAAGTGGTGTTGTGAAAACTGGACAGCTGTTTATAAATCAATGAAACTGGAACACACCCTGACACCATGCACAAAAATAAACTCAAAATGGCTTAAAGACTTAAATGTAAGACAAGATACCATCAAACTCCTGGAAGAGAATATAGGCGAAAAATTCTCTGATTCCAACCTTACAATTGCTTTCTAGGTCAGTCTCCCAAAGCAACAGAAATAAAGGAAAAATAAACCAATGGGACCTAATCAATCTGACAAGCTTTTGCACAGCAAAGGAAATCATAAAAAAAAAAAATGGGAGAATGGGAGAAAATAGTTCAAATGATGCAACTGACAAGAGCTTAATCTCTAAAATATACAAACAATTTACACGACTCAACAGCACAAAAGCTAACAACACAATGGAAAAATGGGCAGAAGACCTAAAAAGACATTTCTCCAAAGAAGATATACAGATGGCCAACAAAGCACATGAAAAAATGCTCAACATCACTGATTATTAGAGAAATGCAAATCAAAATTGCTGTGAGGTACCACCTCACACAAGTCAGAATGGCCATTATTAATAACAGCCCACAAATAACAAATGCTGGAGAGGGTATGGAGAAAAGGGAACCCTCCTGCACTGTTGGTGGGATTGTAAATTGGTACAACCACTATGGAAAACAGTATGGAGGTACCTTAGAAAACTATACAGAGATCTACCATATGACCCAGCAATCCCACTCTTGGGCATATACCCTGACAAAACTTTCCTTGAAAAAGACACATGCACCTGTATGTTCATTGCAGCACTATTCACAATAACCAAGACATGGAAACAACCTAAATGTTCTTGTCAGATGATTGGATTTAGAAGATGTGGTACATATGCACAATGGAATACTACTCTGCCATAAAAAGAACAAAATAATGCCATTTGCAACAACATGGATGCAACTAGAGACTCTCATACTAAGTGAAGTCAGTCAGAAAGAGAAAGATAAATACCATATGTCACTTATATCTGGAATCCAATATAGGGCACAAATGAACCTTTCCACAGAAAAGAAAATCATGGACATGAAGAAATGACTTGTGGTTGCCAAGGGGGAAGGGAAGGGAGTGGGATGGACTGGGAATTTGGGGTTAATAGATGCAAACTATTGCCTTTGGAATGGATAAGCAATGAGATCCTGCTGTATAGCACTGGGAACTATATCTAGTCACTTGTAATGGAGCATGATAATGTGAGAAAAAAGAATGTGTACATGTATGTGGATTTGGGTCACTTTGCTGTAGAGTACAAAACTGACAGAACACTGTAAACCAGCTATAATGGAAAAATATAAAAATCATTATAAAATAAAAAAAAAGAAATTACATTCTTGCATTCATGTCCAAGCATAAAATTATTTAAAATTTTTTTTCTGGCAAATTAACAAATGTCAAATCTATAAATGGTTCAAATAATTTTTATACTAATTCAAATTATATCTTTATTTTTTTGGCTGCAGTTGTGGTCAGTAGAAGTTCCTGGGAGAGGGAATCCTTGCCACAGTAGTGACCCAAGCCGTTGCAGTGACAATGCTGGATATTTGATCCGCTGCACCACAAGAGAACTCAAATTATACCTTCTTGATCACTCAGATCCAAAGGAGTATATTAATATCCCTCACTATGACTGTGGCTTTCTCAAAGTTTCTCTGTATTTCCTAGAATGTTGTCATAGACATTTTGCTGTTTGTTATTATACACTCAATCTTTGTTGCTTTCATGACCATGAAATAGCTGATTTTTTTGTCTATCTAGTACTTTTGGTCTAAATTACTACTTATTTTATTAGTATTTGCTTGAAACATCCATACATCTTTGCTGCTCCTCTGGTTATTTAAATCCAACTGGGTTTTTTTTCTTTTTTTGTCTTTCACATTTAAGATGATATTCCCCTAGTCACAATTATTGTGAGAATATATTTGATTTTACTTTTAACATCTTATATTTTTATTTTCCTCAATATTTTTAGTTCATAATTTTCGAAATTCTTAGAATTGACTGATATTTTCTTCTATAAATTAAACTAAGAACATATGCATTGTGCAGCCTGTCAATTCAATTTAGGTATCCATTGCAAACTGAAATTTAAAGCATCCCACTTTTTTTTATGTCCAAATTGTTCAAGAATGAAGTGTATTTTCTGGTAGATCTTCCAGCAATGAGTCTGTATGATGACTTGAAAACATCAAGACATTGAAATGTGTTCCTCAAGTAAAAGTCAGATAGCAGATAACTACACAGTTCTGCATAGGATATATTTTCTCAAATCATGCTAATATATGACCTTGTGGAATTTAAATTTTGGTTAGTGGTTGTATTTTGTATACTTAATTCCTTGAATATAAATGAATAAATATTTAAGTGCAATCAAGTTGCTGAAAAATTGACTCTTCTTTTATGTCTGTGGCTATATTTATTTTTTTAAAAGGCTCTATGTGCTAATATTTTGTATTTATCATCTAAAGTGGACACTGTTGGACTTCACGTAGCTCACAATTTTGTGGAAATGTTTTATAAGCTTGCAATATACCACGATAAAGATTATGCTAGAAATATGTAGAAGTATGTACTGTCAAAGCACAAAGAAGGAAAGCTTCAACAGAAATGACCTTCATCTGGGATATGAAGTTTGAGACACCGGGGAATAGTATTTTAGGTAGAGCTATTTGTATAGGTTAGAACATAAATATATGAGTGTTGGTTAAACACTGACTGCAGTGTGGCCTCAGAAAGAACCAAGATATAGGTGAGTCCAGGTGAGAACTAGCTCTGAATGGCTTGCAGGGTTTGACTTCTCCAATACAAACAATGGGGAATTAGAAAAATCATTAAGCACAGGAGTAATAAGATCAGAGAGATTTTGAGGAGAGAGAATGCTCTAATAGTATTGCAGTAGATGGACAAATGAGGACGAGATGGAAGATGATGAGAGACCGTATTTGGATATTAGCAATGAAGAGGAGGCAGGAATTCAAATAAACTTGACTGATGACCTACTTAAGGATTACTTCTTAAACGTGAGCACAACCTTAAAATATAGTTATTATTATCCTTATTTTATGAGAGAAGATCCTGAATCTAAGAGGGTTTAAGTAAGTTGCTCTAGTACACACTTGTAAATAGTAAAGCTCTAAGAACCCTGGCTTATCTGTCTGCAGAGCTGGTGTCAAAACTTCACTGATGCAGAGCTTGCCTGGCCTCTGAGTGTGTGATAATTCCTAACCAGTTGGGAAATGGAGGAGACACACACACACACACACACACACACACACAGTATTGGAAGGAGGAGGATACATGTTACTGTAGATAAATTCCAGCCTTTAGCTCTCATACACCAACCATGATTTTTATGAAAGGTTTTGTTTTGGGCTTTCTCGTTTTTGCTTTTTATTTTTTTTTGCTCTTTTTGAAAGCAGGCAGAAGCCTAATTGACCTTCCCTTTTATAGAGGTGGGGTAGTAAAAAGTGGAAGAGTATCAACATACTAGGCTTATTTAGTCTTCTGAAATAAAACTCTTTCATTATGTGAAGTAATATTTTAATTAGCTTATTGTTTGGGATAGACTTTCTATCCATCCTTTGACAAGACTTTATTAAGCAAAGACCAAAATGATTGCCTCCTAAATCATAGTCACTTGATGAAATATATAATCAACTTTTTTAAGGAAATGGGAAGATCTTAAACTAAGTTGCCAAAAATGTAGATTTTTCAAAAAATTCCTCAAATCAAAATTTAACTCTAATAATATATCATAAGTTATCATTACGCACACATTGCTTTGGGCTATATTTCCATGAAGTAAAATTATTTTGGTATTTAACTTGAAGATGGTAATCCATTTTTAAGAATCTACAACTTATGACATGAAAGAGTTTAATATTTATAATACTTAAAAGTAATAATGAGGCCTATCCCCCTCCCCCAATTTTTTTACCAGGTTTGAAAATGTTTTATTTAAAAGGCCTTTTGTTATAAAAGAAAGTGCACTTTTGGAGCTTTTGCCAGTGTAATTAACTCATCGTACTTAAACGCATCAACAAGTTCAAACTGATAAAGTTTGTGCTATGAAAAAAGAACATTTCTTATTATCAGCTACTTCTTTTGGTGAAAAAAATTAAGAATTACAGTTAAACATTATCATGCAAATAGATCCATCAAATGGCATGGCACAATTTGAAATGGATCTTTTGCCTCAAATATAAGGAACTAAAGAGATAAAGTAAAAAAAGTAATAGCATCAATTGAGTTGCAAATGACATTTTTTTGATTAATGCATTAGTCTTAAGAATTTTATTTAGACTGTAATGGTCTTAGATTACAAAAGGGGGTGATGAGATTTTTTAAAATATTTATAATTTTTAAAATGGCAAATTATAGCTTAATATTTTAAGCACATTTTTAAATCATCTCTAACTCTACTAACCTCATCCAACTATTTTTAAAGTCCTTATATCTTTAATATTTTGCTCATTTGCATATATTTTCATATCATTATATCATAGTGTATGTACCATGCAATAATTCATTTTCTACTCCATTATAAAAAATGTTCACAATTCTACACATTTTTTCATACGTCTTAAATTCCTTTTTAATAAGAAAAGCAACATTTTTAGGAGAAAAAAGCTAATTTATAAGCAAACTTGTGGGTATTTTGTTGTTTAAAAATAATTTTACTCAATGAAACATCTTTTATCTAATTGTTGGCTCAACTTCATGGTTATAAAGTTTTGCCAGAGAACAATGATTAACTTTGACCTTCATATCACTTTCACTCTCTACTTCCATGAGACATTAAAAATCTTAGTCCAAAGTTACTTTTCTCTACCACTGTCAACATAGATTCCGTCCAATTACAAATTGTATAACGTAGACTTGAGCACATGATTTTGTATTTGCCTAAGAGGACATATATTATTCTTGGAAGCTTCTTGGCAAATTTAGATGTATTTTCTAAATATATGTGGAATCATAAAGGATTTCAAGTGTGCACACACACTTGCAAATACCACTTGCTCTCCCTCTCAGCACACACACATCTTCCACTTTTCTTTTTTATGACTCGCTCTCACTGGTTCTTTTCTCTCATCTTAAAAAGACTAAGTTGCTTGGGAAAGTCCAGGATAGTATGGTTCATCTATCTTCTCAGCACATTTGAGTATCTTAATACAGAATTTAGGAAACAGTGGCCCAGATGAAATATGCAGATGGAAATTTCTCATTAAATCTTCTCATTTAAATTCATTGTTTAATTTAATATCATTTTATATTCATTAAGATTTACATAATAAATTAGACCCAGGCGACCAACTTATTATCATTTCTAGTGCCATAAAAATGACCCCCCCATACCCACAACACCATCAAATGTGTTCCCAAACCCCTCAATTCTCTCATGTCATTTTCTAAAACAGATGGTCGCACTTGGAGAGTAGTGATATTCATCATTCATTCTAGACAGATTATCAGAGCATCTTCTAAATACTTTGCATTTTCAAGACAGCATGGGGACTTTAAAGAAGATAAAATTCCTGACCTTAAGGGATGAAGAATTTAGTTGAGGAGGCAAGACGTTGACAGGAACACTTACATAACCAAACAGGGCAGCAAAGTAAAGTGCCAGGTCTACAAAAAGAAATCATTCTAGAGATTCACAAAAAAGACTGAGTTTCACGCATGTTAATGAGAGAAGGATCTAAGAGTTGGCTTGGCCACCTTAATGTTTATCACTCCACTATGTGCAATGTGGAAGAACCAATGATCTGGATGGATCATTCACTAATGGTACATATCAGTGATCGGTTAAGTGTGAAGATCTTCCATACTCTTTGGATGCTTACTGTCCCATCAGACTGTTCATTCATTCCTACTGCAGGCTTTCAAATCACTTCTAGAATGATGTGATTTGAACATATGACTCTCTGAGTTTCCTTCCTTTTTTTTTTGTCGTTTTAAGGCCACACCCATGGCATGTGGAGGTTTCCAGGATAGGGGTCTAGTTGGAGCTGTAGCCGCTGGCTGATGCCACAGCCGCAGCAATGCGGGATCCCAGCCGCGTCTGCAACCTACACCACAGCTCATGGCAATGCCGGATCCTTAACCCACTGAGCAAGGCCGGGGATCGAACCCACAACCCCGTGGTTCCTAGTCAGATTCGTTAAGCCCTGAGCCACGACAGAAACTCGCTGACTCTCTGAGTTTCAAATGGCAGAACCTTATCATTGTACCCTGCATTTTGTCTCAAGGCTCCTGCTTCAGCTACCTGTCTAGATGCTGACTTCATTCCCTTTAGCCTATCTTCCCACTTTTGTATATTTCTAGACTTTTCTCTGATGGGTTTTTGACTTACATTTTTGATTTGCTTTCAAGTGACTTGTGGTCTCAGTCTGCTCACTGTTCCTCTATTTGCTTGGTTTACTCTGGAGATTTATTTTCTCGGAACTCTAAAGAGCTCACTGACTTGATTAAGTTTCAGCTTCCATGTATTCTGCTCTGTGCAGGTCCCCTCTTCTCAGGTATTCTGTTCTGCAAACTCTGTATGCCTTGTACCCTCCGGAATCTCAGCTCCATTACCTCAACTCATGGATTCCAGTGTACTCTGCCTGTTTTTCCCTTATTGGCCTGCAGTCTGAAGGCTCTTTCAGGGCTGTATGGTTGGGCAATAAGTAAGCTGGTTGTCATCTGAATGGGGAGGGGAGGTGTGTTTGCATCTAGTGGACAGAAGGCAGGAGCACTGCTAAATGTTCTATAACACACAGGACAGTCCCCACACAAGAGTAAATCACCAAGTTAAAATATCAGTAGCATGCCACAGTTCGGAAACTGTGGCTTAGGCTTCTGCAATAACCAGAGTTTTGGAGTAATATATATTCTATATTTTTTTCTCTTTCTGTATATCTGGTAGCAAGAGGTGATTTTGTATTTGATTTCAATTAAATTTCTCATTAAATTTCTGGTTAATTTAAATTTCAATTGAATTTTAATTAAATTTTCTGGCATTTCAGAAGGAAAAGCAGGAGTTCCCATTGTAGGTCAGTGGGAACAAACCTGACTGGTATCCATGAGGTTGTGGGTTTGATCCCTGGCCCTGCTCAGTGAATTAAGGATCTGGCGTTGCCCTGAGCTGTGATGTAGGTCACAGACGCAGCTCAGATCTGGCTTTGCTGTGGATGTGGCTGTGGTGTAGGCAAACAGCTGCAGCTCTGATTTGACCCCTAGCCTGGGAACTTCCATATGCTGTAATTGCAGCCTTTAAAAAAAGGAAGAAGGAAAAGCAAGAGTACTTTTCTGCCAGTGGTTGGGTAACAGTCATAAGACCTGAGAAGGGAAGAAGATCAATAAGTTACAAAGATATAGACAATAACCCATAGGTAATAAATTCAATTCAAATATATTAAATATTGAGATTTCTACATTGATTCTACAAAGGCCAGCAGTTGGTATTATTCCCCCATGAGATGAGGGAAAAGAGAATTTAAGTGATTTGCCTGAGGCAATATGAATGATGAATAGAAAAGACAGAATTTAGACTCAGATCTGCCTGACTCCTGTGCCTTCATCCATCACATCACAGGTGCATGAAGTAACAGAGACAGGCTAATGAAAAGCATCAAGCTATGGAGTGAAAAGTTCCATTTTACTGTATCACAACTAAGATTTAGCAGGGATTTCTCTGTTCTGATCTTTGGAAGAACAGGGTTATATGAACTAGTTGCCTGGAAAGCCCAGAAAATGTTTTTTACCTCAAGAGACTGTGCAGTTTTTAGCAGGACATTCAAGAAGAAATAAGCCTTATGAAGACAGCTTTTGAAAAGAGGGCCCATTACCTGACTCTTGGATTTTATATTCAGAGTGACACTCTGAAGAGTCATGCAACCCAGGGATCTCTATGAAACATGACCAGAGGGGAATTTTTGTTTTTTAGGTTAGGACTTTCTAATACAGAAAAAAAAAGTCTTTAGAGAAACTGAACTTTTGTTAGTCTAAATTTGACTTTTATCTAAAAAAAATAAGTAAGAGGAAATGAACACAAAAGGAACCATAGATCTGCTTTGGACTGTGATATTAGTCTACTCTTTCTTCTTATAAAACAGCAGTGGTTTGGAATAATAAAGGTGAGACACAGTCTATGTGTGTCTTGCTTGTCTTAGTTTCAGCTAATGGATCTCAGGTTTCTTACACAGCATGTGTCTCCAGGCGAACTCCTCCCTGACACCATCTGTAGCTAATGAAGTTTGCAGGTTGTTTTCAAGAGAGAGCTAGCTTTACAATCAGTCCCAGAGAGATTTTTAGGCTTTGCTAATGCCCTTGTGCAAAGTCTGATCTTATGTGAGATCTTGTAATTAACAGATTTATGGGAAATATTTTTCCTCCACAAATAGACTCTATAAAACCTTGCCTGTCTTATGAATTAATAAACATAGTGGTGTAGAGCTGCAATTCAGGATATCCTGGTCTCTAACTTGAATATCTTTTGATTTAGTTTTTGTGTCCTTTGCAGGCTGTATGCTCAGTAGAATACTGAGGGAAAGAGGATCATTTTCTTCTTCTTCTTTTGACAGAAGATACTTCCATATCAGTATAAAACTCACCTTGGGTACCATGGCGAGCTGTTTAGAAATTTCACACGTGTTGTGCAGTAGGTAATAGTGGCATAGCCAAATATGAACCTGTACCATTTTGGTTAAAAAACAGCACGCTTCAAGGAACACCAAAGTCAAGCAAACGAGCAGACAAAAAAACAGGTTTCAGGCCAAGATGTTATAGTTTAAGCTACTGTTGTCATTCATACACACATTGGCTAAAATCCAGGTTATTTTCTCTGAGGAGAGTCCTGGGTAGTAGTACCCTCTCTCCCAAAGTCCTCTAGGGTTTTGAGAAAGTTGGAACTCTATTCACAGAGGTCAAAGGGAGAATGTAGTGGGTAGATGGCCATTTAAACTCAATCTGAAAATTTCTCTGACAATGAAATATTTTCATCTACTTGTCTGACGTTCTCATCTACTTGCCTAGGATGGGAAGGGAAGTGGCAGATTAGTACTCAATATAGAGATCAGCCTTTTTCATACTTTTTTGATCACGAGCCATGACAAAATATAACTTATTGTACATAAACCCACTAATTTGTCCTATTCAGTTTCCTTTCTCTTTCAGTCATTTTCTTCCCTTGTTTCGTCCTTCCTTTTCTTTCCCTGTTCTATTCTATTCCATTCTCTTCCTATTCTATTCTATGCTATGCTATGCTGTACCATGCCATTCCAATTTATTCTATTCTATCTGTTCAAAAATATGCTAGTAGACCTAACTAAATTGATGCTGTGACAACCAAAGGATGCAGATTCATATAATTCCAGTTACTTTTAAGGAACAGTTAAAAGTCAGTACCCTCCTATCACCTCTTTTAAATAGTATTACTAAAATATAATTCACATGCCACAAAATTCACTCATTTAAAGTATACAATTCAATAGTTTTTAGTATATTCCCTCAGTTGTGCAACCTTCACCACAATTTAATTTTATAACATTTTTATCATGGCCATAAAAAATCATGTACTCAGCTAAGAGTCACACCCCACCCAACAGCCTTCCCTCGTGCCAAGCCTGGATAACCACTAATTAAGTTTCCATCTCTATAAATTCATCTCTTCTAGACATTACCTATAAATTAAATTAAACAATATTTTTGTAACTAGCTTTTTAAAATGTAGAATAATGTTTTCAAATTTTAACCATGTCATAGTAGGTACCTGTGCTTCGTTCCTTTCAATTTCCAAGAAACATCCCATTGAATAGATACATCACATTTTGTTCACACATTAATTAGTTGATGGACAATTGGGTTATTTTCAATTTTTTGGTTATTATGAATAATGCTATTTGAGCAGTCACATGCCTTGTGTATGTGTGGGTACATATGTTATTTCTTTTGGGTATATACCTAAGAGTAGAATCACTGGGTCATGTAGTAACTTTACAGTTAACATTTTGAGTAACTGCCAGACTGTTTTCCAAGGTGGCTGCTCCTTTTACATTCTCATCAGCAACATATGAGGGTTTCAGTTTCTCCGCATTGTGCTAACACTTACTATTGCCAGTCTCTTTTATTATAGCCATCCTAATGGGTATAAAATCATATAATCATTGTGGTTTTGATTTGCATTTTCTTAATAACTAATTTTGCTAAACATCTTTTCACATATTTTCATGTATTTATTGTCCATTAGTACATGCTTAGAAAAATGGTACATGCTTAGAAAAATGGTTCTATAGATGTGTAGCACATTTTTAAGTGGGTTGTTTGTCTTTTTATTACTAAGTTATGAATTATATGGATTATCTGTATATTCTGAGTAAAAGTTCCTCATCAGATATATAATTTGCAAATACTGTCTCCCTTTGTGTGGTCTTCCTTTTCACTTTTTTAATAGTATTAATTGCAGCACATGAGTTTTTAATTTTGCTAAAATGCAATTTATCTATGTTTTTCTTTTCTCTTATTTGTGCTTTTGGTGTCATACCTAAGAAAAAAATCACCTAACACAAAGTAATAAATATTTACTCTTATATTTTCTGCAAAGCATCATATAGTTTTAGCTGTGATTATTTGTATCTACTAGTAATTTGACACAATTTTTGTGACCAGTACCTTTTTGAATCAAGTTCATTATGAGAGGGTCTAAGAAAATAGAAAATAACTTTGTGACAACATTAAATAAAAACAGAAATAAAGAAAAAAGCATGGGCATTTTTTTGTATGTGGATGTGTGTGTCAATACACACACACACACACACACACACACACACACATTTTGGCAAGCTATTTAGATGGAGCCAATGAAAGATGACAGTATAAAGCTTTTAACTGAGTAGAGAAAATGAGTGTCAAACCATTGGGACAGTTGGATTTTCCCACTTAGGAAGAGTGAAGTGGATAGGAATGATCAGTGCTTCCAGATAATGAGGATTGACCTCTCTCATAAAGCAGGTAAGTCTTAAGGTGCTGAATGGAATGTTCAGATTTGATTGCAATGTGTCAAGAAGACGTAATTACTTCTTAGATGGATGCAAGTGTCTAGTGATGAGGTATTGCTATTCCTAATCCCCACTAGTTTTTACAGGTGATCTCAGCTCTTCCCCTTTCATCACATTACACTGGCTTTCAAATTAGAAATATCATGGTCTTTTCAAAGCTATTTAAATAGTAATCTTCAAACTTAAGATGCTAAACATATTTACTTTCAAATGTATCAATAACCCTCTCATTAATAGATGAGGTGACCAGTGACAGGAAAACTTTGAGAGTTCTCCTTGTATCGAATTAATCTCCAAAAGTAAATTCCCTTCCACCCTTCTCATATTCTATTACAAAAACAAATGCTGCATTAGCAAACCATCAATGGAAGTCATCAGCCCAAATGATGCTGAGGGGTATGTTCACTGCCCATCAAACATGATAATCCTAGGACTGGTATGGACTGGCTCTGCCTTATCAGAATGTCCCAAAACTATTACCTGATTAAAATGAAAAGCCTAATGAACAGAGTCTATGCCGTGGTTTCCCTTCATTATTCTCTCCCCACAAAACGTCACTGGCAGCATCTGGTGTCAAGAACAAATACTATTCTGACTTATATCCACACTAAACACTTTTGCAGCCATAAAACATGCTGCAAACTGGCTCAGAGACATCCATTTTTAAACAGCTGACATTAATGATGTATATAGAGAGAGCAAAAAGCTGTATTTTGCCCATCTCAGTATACTATATTTTCTGCTGAAATCTTTTTTTGGAAGAAAACATGTGCATCAAAGTTCCTTTTAAGAAGAAATGGCCCCTCTGAAGTATGGAGGGTAATATTTTCCTATTTAAGAACCTGAAGTGTGCCACGAGGTGAAATGCAATTATGTGCCATTAGCATATTTTTGTAACTAGTAAACATCCAAAATCATGACCTTATATTTTATTATACAAAGACTGATTAATGAACTTGCCACATAGCTTACAACTAGTCTTCTTAAAATATACAATAAAAAGTGCAAGTTCAGAAAGAGGCAGAGCAATATGAATCTTTCTCGGAAGCAAAAAAAAAAATTACCACTTTATGTATCATGTACCAATGAGCAAACTGAAATAATGCCTGAGAATTTATTTGAAAATGTGGGGATAATTTCATATTTGCCAGATGTAAATGAAGTCTATCAAGAGTAGACAAATTCATTCAAAATTAGCTAGAATTATGCTAATAACTAAGGTCTTTCATCAATATGTTTTAATGAACCAAACACGTACTATTGCAGAACATAAAACAACTCCCACATATGTGTTGGGCTTAGTATAAAATGGACTATGAAGATTTCTTTATTATTTAATGTGTCTATGCTCACACAGTTCCACTAAAACAAAGTTTGCTTTAGCCCAGCATTATTATCTACATGTTCTAAAATCCAGTTTGAATAAAGCATGGCATTTAAATTCACCATATAAGGTGACTTTAGTTTTGTCTAGTAGAAAACTCTGTTAGTAAGTTCAGTTTTTTATATAATCACATTTAATTTGTAATCCTATATTCATTATTCTCAATTTTATTAGATTGCATGCCTTATGGAACTAAGAGAAAGGGATTTAAGAAATCCCCTGTGGAGAATGAAATTGTAAATGCTTGGTATTAGAGGCCGTCTTCTTTTATGAACCTAGAAAGCATACAGAAGTACTTTTCACTGAGGGAAGAGCACAGGTTTAGAGTCACAGAGACCTAAAACCAAATGTGATTGCCATTGTTTTCTAGGTGTGTGTGTCATCACTGGTATTTCACTTAAATTCTTTATATATCTTCATTTCCTAATATACACATGGGAACAAATTCTGTGTACCTTGTAGATTTCTTTTGAGTTTTAGCCTTTGGTTTTTTTTTCTTTCTTTTTGGATTTGTATTTATTTATTTTTTTTCATTCTAGATGATTTTCATTTTTTCCATTGTAGCTGGTTTACACTGTTCTGTCAATTTTCTACTGTATTAATGTATTTAATTAAAGAAAATACAAATGATCATTGATGCACTTTCTGTTCTATTCTTTAGTATGTAGTTATGGAATTCATATTTTATAAACCCAAACTGGTCCAACTTATATCTGACAAATGATACAACCTTGGAAAAGGTGGCTGTGCCAGAAAATCTTAGTTATATAGTTGCCCCATAAGTACTGTAGTTAAAAAAGTAATAAAGTCAAAGACTATTTCAAATAATTCTGGAAAATAGCTACTATACTAATAATATTTCCAAAAAACTTCTTCAAAAGTTTTCATTGTGGATCTACTTTTGGACATGATTTTTGCATGATCATAAGGGTCCTGGGGGCAGAGCAGATGAAAAATACTTAGTTGGTGTTTTAAGAGGGTGAAGAGGTTGATAGCAACCTGCTCTGCTCCCCCACCTGAGCTAACATTTTTAAGATTCTTTCTCTGTCACTAAAGACCTCAGAGGAATATTCCTGGGGAGTCCTAAACTGTGGGAGGCCAACAAAAGAGAAGATTTTCTGGAGATTTGAAATCACTTCATTGTGGAAGAATATTTTCAATTCTTCTCAGGGTTTTAAGTTTTAGACTTTCTCATACAGTCTATTCTGATTTTTCTTTTACCCTGTATTCTTTCTTATAAGTGATTCCTGTGTTCCTATATTTTTGTGCTATTATATTGTTTTTAAATTATATCTGTACTCCTTTTAAAAAGCTGTATTTCAATTCATTTTTGGTTTTCATAAATCCTTTTTTAAATTTTATTGCTCTATTTTATTCTTTTCCACTTTAGATTCTTTCACATTGTATTCTTTCCCTTAGAATTATGAAATTTGCTAATTTTTTATATCTATAAATTTTAACTCCTTTTACTTTGTGTGGATTTATTTTTTATTATTACTATTACTTATTTTTGTTTAAATAATGAGGGAAATAGAACACCTGGGCATGTCCAGTTTAGCTCCAAGACCTAAAACATGCCTTAAATAAGAAGATCAGTCTATGTTTTTTCTTCCTTTAATTATCTTCTCAGGATCCTACCAGTCTCGTGTATTGGTCCTTCAAAGCTAAACCACCAACTCCTAAATAACTAAGACTGGCGATTCAGTAGCATACCCTGATTGAAACTCTTTCTGAACTAAGAGTAGGCTCAATCAAAAGATCACCCTATGAGATTTGTTCAAAAAGTTTCTGAATTCTCACATATTAAACACATTTAGTCATTTTACACATAGGACTTGAAATCCATAGTTTCTACCTTAGTTACATATTCTTTAACACATGGAAACAGATCACTGCACAATGGGACAACTATTCAAAGACAAATTTCCATTCAGGAAGGATCCCTATGACATGAGGGCCCATATTGCATTTATAATAAAAAAAAAAAAATCAATGACTTTTGAACCACGTAACAGAACTCTTCTTAATGAGAAATAAGTAATATATATTTTTGGTGTTTATTTTGAATATCGGATTTTTGAGGAATGGTTTTTTTTTGTTTGTTTGTTTCCCCACAGCACACAGAGTTCCTGGGCCAGGGATCAGATCCAAGACACAGTTGCAGCAATGCTGAATCCTTTAATCTGCTGTGCCGGGCAGTGGAACCAACCAGTGTCTGGTGTTGCAGAGACGCCACTGATCCCATTGCACCACAGCAGAAACCTAAAGAATTGAATTATAATTAAAATCTTCTAGATTAGGATTCAGGATTGTGAGGAACTTGTTAAAATGTGTTTTTGGTACGTACTTCAGAGAATTTAGTTGGTGTTAATTAAGGCCCAGGAATCTGAATATGTAACAGGCATGTCTCTATGAATCTAAAGACTGATCTTTAAGAAACACAGCCTGTAACACTGGTCTTTCAATCTTCCTTCCCTAATTCTGAGCATCAAGGAGATTTTATCCAGGTCAGAGATTCTGACAAGTAGAGCTTGTAGAGAAGCAGCAGCTAGTTAGTTATTGAAGCAAAATGTCGCCTCGATGTGTCCCAGAGGCTGTCACTCAGCTGTATTTGATCCTGTCTATTGATCAACAAGACCTGTTGTTTTCTTCCTGGATTCACATATCCAACACTGAGGAACAGCCCTTGGGGAAACAATAGTCCCAGTCCAGATTGCCTATGAGTAAAGCTTTGGCAGTGACTTAATCAATGCTGGCATCCAATTCCCTAGAAATCATCATACCAGCCAATGAATACAAACACTGCTTGAGAGACAGAAGTTAACTTAGTAGCAAACAGCTCCGCAGGCTGTAGAACATTAGTTCTCCTGATTCTGAACACAAGAAGTGTGGCCAGACCTTCTTTGTCACAGCTATCATTCTTCCCTTAGAGTCAGAGGGCTAACAGGGCAAAATCCATGAATACAAAGCTATTCCTGCTCTAAAAGTCGGGTCTGGTAGGTCTGAAATAAAGCTTATTCTATGCAGGACTTCATATTAGAAATTCTCCTTCCAATTTGTGGAGATAACTCTTACTTTCATTAATTAGAGGTAAGTTTTGCTGCCCTACTAGGTTATTTACTGCCCTACTCAGTTATGAGTTTCAGATAATCTCATGCAATTTCAGTTCCTTTTTCTTTTTTTTCTTTTCCTTTTTTTATAGGCCTTCATTTTACTTTATTATTTTCTATTAAAGTATGGTCGATTGCAATATTGTGCCACTTTCTACTGTACACAAAGTGACCCAAACATACATATATATATAAATACTTTTTTCTTTTTTTCATATTCTCTGTCATCACATCCACTTCCTAGAATAATGACAATAAAAACAAAAATAAGCCAGTGGTACCTAATTAAACTCAAAAACTTTTCACAGCAAAGAAAACCATAAAAAAATTAAAAGAACCCACAGAACAGGAGAAAATCTGCAAACGATCCAACCGACAAGGGCTTAGTTTCCAAAATATACAAACAACTCATACAGCTCAACATCTGAAAAAAACAAACAACCCAATCTAAAAATGGGCAGAAGACCTAAATAGACATTTCTCCAAAGAAGACATGTAGATGGCCAATAGGCACATGAAAAGATGCTCAACATCACTAATTATTAGAGAAACGCAAATTAAAACTACTATGAGGTACCACCTCACACCTGTCAGAATGGCCATCGCTAATAAGTCTACAAATAACAAATGCTGGAGAGGGTGTGGAGAAAAGGGAACACTCCTACAATGTTGGTGGGAATGTAAACCAGTAAAACCACTATGGAAAACAGTATGGAGTTTCCTCAGAAAACTAAATATAGAACTACTATATGATCCAGTAATCCCACTTGGTGCCTTTTTCATTGGAATTCACAAATATAATTTGTAAGTCATTCTTTTCTAGTTGATGTAAACAGATAATCTTCAGCGGGGCAAAATGAGTAAACTTGGCCTCTTTCATGCCATTGCTCACTTGATGGTCACCACTAACTGTGCTTCATGGTCAAGACTTTGATTATTTTCAGACAGCACTGTGAGAACCAGAATTATGAATTCTACTTCTTTAAGCTTTTAAGTTGTTAAAGAGAAACTGTCCATTTATCCATACAGTATAACCCCATAAAGCATGCAAAGACATTTCTAAACTAGTCTGAGGAGGACTCCTAGAACTAATTTTTAAATACTAAAAATGAGTAAATTCACACATCACTTTCTGTCTCAGCAGTGTCTTCCAGAAAGAGCAGAGTCAATGTGATAAAATTGGTTTCACTTTTTCTTTTTTTTTTCTTTTTCCTCTTGATGCAATAAGCTTTGGGTACAAAGAACTGCATTGTTTTAATCAATATTCCTTAGCTGGTAGCATGATTTCTTCACAAGTTCCAA
This sequence comes from Catagonus wagneri, assembly GCA_004024745.2. Classification (NCBI taxonomy): domain Eukaryota; kingdom Metazoa; phylum Chordata; class Mammalia; order Artiodactyla; family Tayassuidae; genus Catagonus; species Catagonus wagneri. Next base: position 12,417,729 of record PVHT020000521.1, on the reverse strand, counting down.
TAATACCCCATTATTTTTATACATTTTCCCTCTATTTCCAGTTCTGTTTCCCTCTTCCAACAAATATTCACTATAAGATATACAAAGTGAATGTTTCTAATCTATTTCCTTATTGTTGCTAATATGTGTAAAATCCACACACCATGAATAATATTTAATGTTTGCTCTAAGATATATTAAAGTGACTCTCTCCACAAGTCTCCTTTGGCAACATTTTTTCCTAAATGCTAATTTAAAAAAATCCATCTATGTTGCTATTTAAAAGCCTGTTGTTTGTGTTACATAGCATTTCATCATTATTTTTTTCTTTTTATGGCCACACGTGCAACATATGGAAGCTCCCAGACTAGAGATCAAATAGGAGCTGCGGCTACAGGATTACACCAAAGTCACTGCAATGCCAGATCCTTAACCCACTAAGCCAGGCCAGGGATCAAACCTCATGGATACTAGTCAGGTTCTCAACCCAATGAGCCACAGTGGTAACTCCTCATCATATCTTTATTAATTTATCCTTTCATTGATGGAATGGAGGCTGTTTCCTTTTTTTTTTTTTGCTATTATTAAATGTTGTAAATACGTTCTTATATTCATGTGACAGTCAAACTGAAGGAATTACAAGTGAAGATATTTTGTTTTGTTACTTGCAGATGCAATTATTGTCTATGTAGAAAATCCAAAATAATAAATTAGTAAATTTAAATAAATAAAGGTTGTTTTTAAAAAGTTTAATAGGATGTCTGATATAAGATAGATATATAAAAGCAGTATTATTTTTATCAATAATTACTATGAAATTCTTTCATTTATAACTTTGAATTCTACTTTTTATCTTTTTTATTGAAATTTCTATATGCTTTTTACTCATGTTTTCTTTCTGCTACACTGAAAAAAATTACCTTAATCTAAATTTGGCTTTGTCCATTGTTCAACATAATTATTTACTATTTTTTAATTTAAAAATATTTGGCAGCCGTGTGGTCAGTGGAAGTTCCCAGGCCAAGGATGAAACCTGTTTCATAGCAGCAAACCAAGCCACTGCAGTGACAATGCAGGATCCTTAGCCCAATGTACCGCAAGGGAACTCCATGACTTTTTTTTTTTAATTAAAATATGTTTTTTTTGCTCAAGGTCTCCAGGAAGTTTGATTTATTTTTAAATGTATTGCTAACATTTCCTGCTTATATTCCATGGATTAAATACCTCCTCTCACCTTTATGAAATTATTAGTTTTATTTAGTTTGACTCCTGCTTGGGCCACTTTGTTTTCTGTTTACTAGAATATAATGTCTTCTGTTTGAAATTTCTCTGGGCTCTGGTATTTATTGGATGTATAATGGTTTTCTGGTTCATAGTTAGAAAATCTTTCAGTACTGCCGGCTGCTGCTTGTATCTTCCGGTCCTCTCCCAGTTCTCAGCAAGAGTCCCAGATTACCGTTCTATTCCTGTTTCAAGTCTCATTGCTGGCAATCTCTTACATATCCTTAAAACCTTCTATATCTCCTTTTTGCCTCTAGGAATTTGAACTTTTTCCCTTTTTATCCTCTACATATATTGTTTGTGGAAAAGATAAATACCAAACAAACTGAACTATCTTCTATTTGTGTTTTAATATAAGAGGAATTCATGGTGGGGTGACCATAGATTTACCATCAAACCATTATAAGAGGTCAAGGAGACCCTATTAATGGTTAGAACCATTAATTATGTGCTAACATGAACTTATGGTCTACTTTAATCCTTCTCAGAAAAATACTGGCTATGAAAAGTGTTTTCTTTTTTTGGGGGGGGCACACCCGTGGCATATGGAGGTTGCCAGCCTAGGGGTCAGATCAGAGCTGTAGACACTGGCCTACACCACAGCCACAGCAATGCCAGATCTGAATCGGAACTGTAGCTGCCGGTCTACGCCACAGCACAGCAATGCAGGATTAGGGCCACATCTGTGACCTACATCACAGCTCACAGCAACACTGGATTCTTGACCCACTGAGCAAGGCCAGGGATCGAACCTGCATCCTCATGGATGCTAGTCAGATTCGCTTCTGTTGAACCATAACAGGAATTCCAAAGTTTTAATAAGTTTATAAAAACAAATCATTCTAAGGGAAACGGCAAGGTGGCAGAACAGGAAGACCCTGAACTCAACTCCTCTCATGGGCACACCAAAATTACAGCTATTTACAGAACAGCTGTTGATGAGAAAGTCCAAATCTACCAGAAACAATCTTCTACAGTTAAAGATATAAAGAAGGAACCACAACAAAACAGGTAGGAGGGGTGGAGTCACCATATGGCTGAGAAGCAGAGTCCATGTAGGTGACCCATAGACATGATTATAATTGTAAGGGTTCTCCCCAAGAAGTAAACAATCTGAGCCCTACACTGGGCTCCCCAGCCCAGGGGTCCTGTACTGAGAAGGTGAGCCCCCAGAACTCTGGCTTTGACGGGCAGTGGGGCTTACTTTCAGGAGACCTAGGGGGCTGTGAAGAACTAAGACTCTACTCTTAAGTCTCAACACTCTAAAACCAAGGGCAGACACAGTCATTTGAAAGGATCCTGGGTCAGATCCACCTGCTGAACTTGGAGAGTCTCCCAGAGAGGCAGGAGACAACTGCACTTCACCCCAAGACTCAGGGACTGGTGGCAGCCATTTTGGGGGAGCTCATTCTACCATGTGGACACCTGCTGGCAAGCACGACTTTGGAATCCTGCCTTTAGAGTATTAGCTTCCAGACCTAGCCTCATCCTGGCCCCAATAATCTGTAAGTACAAGGACTGGGACACTTCAGGCCTAGTAACTAACTAGGTGCAGACACAACTCCACCCAACAACAGGCAGGCTGCCTTAAGACCCTTTCAGCCCTTTGAATACCACTGGACATGGCTATGTCCACCAGAGGGTAACGAACTCAGCCCCATACATCAAATGGGCAGGCAGTAGACCCAGGACCCAAGAGCCTTGTAGCCAGAAACCTTGAGACCCAGATCTACTCATCAGTAGGCAGGCACCAGCCCCAGGACATTTTGGGCCCAGGCTGTATCTGTTAGTAGGTCAACAACAGCTCTGTAATACCTTGGACTCGTCAGCCAGCCTCCCCAAGATTCAGCCACACTCATCAGTGGACCAACACAAGCGTTAGGAACTGGCCCCAGCCAGCAGAAAGCTAACATTAGATCTGGAAACCCCAGCCCTACAACCAACACCAGAACCCAGATCCTCCCACCAGTGAGCCAGCATTAGCCCCGGGTTCCAAGGCCAGCTGCTTCATGACCTGGCCCCAACAACCTGTGGCCAGTTACTGCTGCAAAAGGCAGGGGCTTGTAACCAACAGGACCAGGGATTAATATCCAAATATATAATCAGCTCATACAACTCAATATCAGAAAACCAAGCAACCTAATTTAAAAATGGATAGAAGACCTGAAGAGACCTTTTTTTTCCAAAGAAGACATGCAGATGACGACTGGCACTTGGAAAGATGCTCAACATCTCTAATCATCAGAAAAATGCAAGTCAAAACCACAGTGAGATATACCTCACCTGTCAGAATGACCATCATCAAAAGGACCATAAATAACAAATTTGCCTAGGATGTGGAGAAAAAAAACACTTGTATACTGTTGGCAGTAATATAAATTGGTATAGACACTGTGGAAAACAGTATGAGGTTTCTCAAAAAAAATAAATAAATAAAAATAGAACTACCATATAATCCAGCAATTCCACTCCTGGATGTATATCTGAAGAAAACAAAACCGCTATCTCAAAGCGATGTCTTACAACTCCTCCATTCAGCAGCATTATTCACAACAGGCAAATGATAAAAACAAACTATCAAAAGATGAATGAATGAAGAATACGTGATAGATAACAGATAGGTAAACATTGGTAGATATACATATATAGATATAGATATATGTACAATGGAATATAACTCAGCCATAAAAACAAACAAAATTTTGCCATTTGCAACAACATGGATGGACCTGGAGGGTACTATGCAAGTGAAATACATCAGAAGGGGAAGACAAATACTGCATGTTATTACTTATATGTAGAATCTAAAAAATAAAATGAACGTCTTTAACAAAATAGAAACAGACTCACAGATATAAAGAACAAACAAGTGGAGAGAGGAAAGTGCAGGACAAGAAGGGCAGGGGATTAAGAGCTGCAAACTACTATGTGTAAAATAAATAAGATACAAGGATGTATTGTACTACAAGGTAATACAGCCATTATTTTATACTAACTTTAAATGGAGCATATTATATAACGTTTCTGAATCAGTCTGTCATACCACTGAAACTAATATAATATCGTGAATCAATTATAGCTCAATAAAAATAATAATCATTCTATCTAATGAATTGTCATGTAAATATCTATAATATATGTTTTAAAGTAATAGTTTACATTATAAAGGCAGGTAGACACATGAAGTATGATTTAGTTTTAGTGAAAAATACATATTTAACGAAATTTGGAGATCACTTTGCCTTTCACTTTTTCCTTTCAAATGGGGTGAGTGATGAATGACCACAGTGTTTCAATGGAATGATATTGTCAGAAAATTACCCAGTGAACTATATTCAGTTTCTTGGAAGAGAACATGGTAGAAGATAATATAAGAAGGGCAATATACGTATAAATGTGACTAGGTCACTTTGCTGTATAGCATAAATTGGCATATCATTGTAAATACACTGTACTTTAATAAAAAAATATATTAAATTAAAAAATAAAATAAAATTGCCCTATGCTTCAAAGCTTCTTTAACATTAACTAAATCACCCAGAACGATATTTTTGTAATGACAGAAAATAGTTTCCCAACAGTTACTAGTGCTATCAGTCAATTTTTCTTGCAATCCTGTTTGAGAAAAATAAAACTAGAAATTGGCATGAGAATTGAATTAGAAATTATTACTTGGGGTTCCAAGAAAGCTCATGTTCTCCAGGAGGACAGTAGCCTTTATTGTAAAATGCTAAATCTAGATCTTTGATTATGATTTAATGACCACTGTGTGTCATGCTCTCAAGAGTACTATGTTTGACAGAATAATCACATCCCAAAGTTGCCTAAGCTGTAATCCTCAGAAGAGGAACGCATTACTTCACGTGGCAAAAGGAACAATTTTCCAAACTTTCACATCTTTGAAATAGGGAGATAGTCATGGAGTATGTTGGGGAGCCCAATATAATCACGATGCTCCTCAGAAGAGGGAGGCAGAAGAATCGGACTGAAAGGCCACATGACAATCAAAGCAGAGCGCAGAGTGGCATAGGACTTGAAGATGTTAAGCCAATGGTTTTGAAGATGAAGGAAGGGACCGTGAGCCAAGGAATGCAGGTGGCCTCTACTGGCTGGACAAGGTAAGGAGACAGATTCTCCCCTGTGGACTGCTGACAGAAGGGGGTTCCTGCTGACACTTTGACCTTAGGGCTTCTGACCTCCAGACCTGAAGATAATAAATGTGTACTGTTTGAAAGCACTAAGTTTGTGGTAACTTATTACAGCAGCAGTAGAAAACCAATACATGTAGCTGTCCTTAGAAAACTTTCACAAAATATATCATCTGGGCATTAGACATAAATTTTGCTGAATTGTTCCTTGGTTTCTGTAACCTAGAATGATAGTATAATATCTAATAGAGGGTTAAATATATATCAAATATATAATACATTATATTTTATATATTATTTTATAGTTATATGTCTATTTCATACATTTATATGTATGCCTCTTTTATGTATTTATATTTCGTATTCTATACTTCATAAATACAGTGTTATAGAAACATGTAATTAATTATATATCAAGTATAAGTAAGTGTATCTCACTGATTCAGGTACATTTTGGGAACTTGCTTTATGTTGTTACAGTTGAATTCAAAATAACCTATGAGGTACCATTTATACCAAGGACAGATAAATTTGTCTTCACATTTTCATTTTTCATTTTCTATTAAACTTCCAACAAGATTTCAACCACAGAGAGCACATATGGGGTACTGATATAACTCCCAAATTTGTTTCTAAACTCTCTAGCTCTTCTCTCACAATCGCCTTCTTTCAGAATACTGAAGAGGTTCTCAAATTCTCATTGCTTCGCTTGAGGTGGAAAAACTGCTGTTCTATCATCACGATTTTTTCCTCACTCAGTGGTTTACAGCATCAGTTCAAAATTCTAACTCCTTTAGGATTTCCTCATAATATGCAAAGCCACATTTTGAGAATTTCCAAAACCCTTTACTCTGTTAAAACCAGGTGCTTTGTGACTTTTATTTTTTCCTCTCTATGCATAAAAGAGTATGTATTTAGAAATTATGATGTCCTCTTTGTTTTAGGGTGATCTACACTCCTCCTTGAGGCAATAAATGCCAGAATGTTATAAGCAACAACAAGTAAAACCCTGGTTACTTTCTCAAAAGATGCTGCTATTACTACATCTAATACTTGGCTCACTCATCCAGAGCAAAAAGGCTCAACCCTGGCTTGGCAATGTCCCCTCTATATATCTTCTCAGGGACAGAGGAAAACAACCAGAGCCCAGAATTTTCAGAGTCTTTCTTCTGTCATCTTTTGTTCTGTGAATAATATCTACTTAAGCAAGTATGCTTTTTTAAAATAGCATAAAGATGTTTTATTATAAGAGCCTTTGTGAGTCTATTTTTGTGTTTTTCAAATAAGCATATCACAGGAAACTGTTGACACAAAGAACTCTTAAAGTCAGGTCTCAGCCTCTGACATTACTAACACTGCTGACAACCAAAACCATTACCACCAGAATCTCAGTATTTGCTTTTCCATATAATCAATTTCCAATTCCCAATTGTGTGGATTAGAGTCCCTATTATGGAGTGAGAGCCCTGGGATTGCCTGGGATCCAACAGTTCTTGGTCCATTTGGAACAGTCATTTTGTTTAAATCATGCTGGAGGATTTCTCAGGAAGATACAGATTCAATTACAGAACTTATAGGAAGATGAAGTATATTTTCCTACAAAAATGAGTATGAGCATTGCTGCATGGCTCTTGGAATAAAACTCTCCACCAGTCTGTCCTGTGTGGCTCCTTAAGATGAAGATATAATAACAACAAATATGTAGTGAGACAGGAGCCCAGACCAAAGAGGAACATTTTAGTCAGAACTGAAATGTGAAGAAGAGATTAGACTTGGGTGATGCCAAGGATGGTGGAGCCTGAGAGTGGAGGGTCTTGGTTTGCTAAGAGACAGCACTGGGATACTCAGTATGTGATAGAGGAATTAGTAAAATGGAAACATGAGGTCATCCAGTGGAGGATGGAGAAGGGCCAAATCCTAGACATTCAGTGAGTCACACCTGAAACACGATAGGTTTTAATATAACACGCTCCCCTAAAATTGCAGAAATGAAGTACACTGATGCAAAACTCTCAAAGGTTATCAATAGTGCAGAAATGTTTTGTCATGAGACTTCTTTGGGTACCGGATGCAAATATGGATTGAGACTAATGTGGGAAATGTCAGGATCTCAGCTGCACTGGGAAGAGAGACCGGACGAGAGGGGAGGGGAGGGGAGATTAGGAGAGGGAATGCTAATTCTCAGGTATCCTGATCAGCCCATTAAAGCAACAAGCCAGAAGATAAAAGAGTTAATCACTTCCACTACTTACTGAGATGGTTTAAGAGCCTAAAATCAGAGAAAAAGCAGACCCTTGGCCCCTCCTTTTCCATTTTCCCCTAGGGAATAGCATGGTGGTGGAAGTCCACTCACAGCTAAATGATCCCTAACAAAAGACTCACTGACTCTGGATTTGGAGGAAAGGGGAGGGGGGAGGGCTAGGAGTGGAAAAGTACTGAGTTAAGAGTGGGGAAAACTCTGTTTTCAAGTTTTCCTCCTCTCCCTCCCACTTCCATAAGGCCATCTCAGCCTGTGTCCTCGATTGTACCTCCCTTCAGAGGCCGCGATGCACTGGCACGGCACCAGGTCTACGTGGCAAGTGCTGCTTTCTCAGTGAGGCCTCCCAGTTTAAGCTTTGTAATTGTCTAGGTCAGGCTAGACGATTACATACAAGTTTGTAATCAGCAACCAGACTCCTCAGTTAGTAGCTGCTACTTTAAATTACCCCTTTGACAATCACTTAAAGTAATTAATGTAAATAACTGGTGCCCTTTGATTTTATTCTGATTGGCATAGTCTGGAAATCTTCTACAGATTAACACTTGACACTTATCTTGGGGGAGCTATAAATTGCAGTCTTTTCAGAGGCATCCCATGCTGACCGATATTTGAGGCACTTGACATACAAATATTTTCCATATTTTAATTGGAGGAATCTTGTAAACATTGCTTAAAATGTTTCAAATTTATTATGATCTCCATTAAAGTGAATATTTTTGTTAGATTAATGATTACTGAAGCTGCCATCTCATTTCAAGCACCATTATAGGCAATATTCTCGGTGTTCACTAACATGTATGTGGGAAAGGAATATTAAATATTAAATGAATATACATACTGTCTGCTGTTTGCTTTTGTGTCATTCAGATGAATACCCTTCAAAGCAGGACAGTCAAGGGTAATAGTTTATTAGTTTAGGCTATAAACTGTAAAGATTAGAACTGACAGAAACCCAAGGCTCAGTAGAGGACACTTCGTCCGTACAGAGTGTTTACTTCAGTTTTGGTTTATCTCTGAGGAGTTCCTGAGAATATTATAACCAAGGACTTCTTCACTTGCTGTAGATCACCAGGACCCCATCTTAAAAAAATTCTAGGGGAATAACATTGTGAAAAAAAAAAGGCTTTTTGCTAGTATATATTCAGAATTGAGCTAAGTTCAAAGCTTCAATGGATGCAAAACATAGCTCAGTGGGTAAGCATGTTTTTGAGCAAAAGTTGAAACAGTCTTTCACACTTCTTTTAGTCTAAACTGAACACGTTATTGGTAAATTTTGAAAGATCTCTGCTGTGCAAAAATCTCAAGGCATGTGCCACTTGAAATATCAACTCATCCGAATAACTGGGAATGAATGTCTTTAGCTAAACTGTAACAGATATGTATTCCAATTACTTAAGTTGGGATTTTTTCCTTTTCTCCAAAACCAGAATCTCTGGTTGTTCTGTGACTTCAGGATCTACTGTGATGTGTAGCATATAGCAATTTTGCAGGTTCTTGGTTCTGTGGCTTTTGTAGGTTTCCCAATTCCTTCTTTGCTCTTGGGTGTCATTTCTCAGGGCCATCAAACAACCTACACGAAGCATCGCCCCTTTCATCGAGGTTGTAAATCTGAAAACCAGATTTCCAAACCTGTCAGAAGTGTGTGTAAAATAAGAATACCTATTTTCTGAGTGAAGGCTTGAGGGAATCCTCTTTGACTAAGTGGCAGCATTTTGACTACCTACAGGTCATTTTTGCTTTCCTTTGTCATATTTGTTAGACAGGTGAAACTACTAGCCAGGAGGGATGTTACCATATCTCTATGGACTGCCCTTCTTATTTCACATTGAGATGAAAGGGTTTAAATGCCACTATAGTGGGAAAAGGGAGAGTTTTGGTTTTCTGCATTTGTATCTGAATTTTACCACCTTCTAATACGGAGATTCGAGACTCTTTAGGCCATTAGAATTTTCTAGAAAGTCATTAAAATACATCTTTTTGCTTGGCTTCACCTCAGTTTCTTTAAGTGTAGGGCATAGGCATAGGACATTTCCAAAATTCCGGGTTGATTCCGTAATGTGCAGAAGGTTGAGAATTAGTGGTCCAAGGCGAGTTAATTATCTTTTTCAAAATCAAGTGTCCCATCTATATAAAAAACATTAGATTACATAATAGCTTCCAACATTTTTGGTGGAGAGTGGGCTTAAATCTCAATACGGCCATTAAACAAAATCTTACCCTTGTGGAAGTAAATGAAGACCAAACAAATGAGAAAAGCATATGCTACTTATTCAGAGCTTGCCATTGAGCAAGGGAGCCAGCCATCTTCACCTGTGTTTTGGCAGAAACTCAAAGGGAGGCAGAGTTGTGGGAAAGTTTTATAGCAGAACAAGGGAAGGCATGCTCTGATGAGAGGCTGTTGTCCAGGGGAAGATTAGACAGGATAACCAGCATGGGAAATCTTAGGTCATGGGTTAGGCGTGCATATTTGGCTTTCTCTGGTTGATTCTAAGTTGGGAATAGAGAAAAAAATTAGTAATCAAGTCTTGGCCACTTGGGACTAATTGCTATAGAAGTCATCATTTATCTTCATGAGTTGTCACTGGAGATAGTAACCTGGCTTCCTATAATTCTAATTCATAGCAGGCTGGCTTTATTATAAATCAGGAGATTGGTTTCCTGCAGGTTGCTGGAAGTTGTGGGTCAAAGTTCTATTCTGATATATAATCTGACCATTTTCCAACTGTATATGCAGTCTCTCACACTTATAATCCAAATCCTGTTGCCTAAAAAATAGAAATAAAGAAGTCAAAGAAAGAAAGACTTAAACCTTGCCTCCATATAACGGTAGGATTGATTTCCCACTTCGACTCCCAAGGAGGTGGGGAATGGGAAGAAAGGGGTTTGCTTCTAAATGGTCTTGCATAAAATCTGCTTCCTGAGGGACTTCAGTCTGCTTTTCTATAATTGTCTCAGTCACAAGCATTTGTTTCAGCATGTCTTAAATATGTTTTCCAGTCCCTCAGAGTCAGCTCACTTGAGTCAGCTCTTCCTTCACGTCCCCTCTAACATAATCATGGATATTTGTATCAAACTGTTATTGATGTTTTCCAGATTATGGAGGTGGCGTTTGGATAATTTTAGCAACCAATAAGAAAGGATTTATAATTTAACTGATTTCTAGAATTCACTGAGCATTTCCACCACAAAGAAATTCTCCCCCCCTCCGGATGGATCTTCCCTTGGAAGAGGTGCCTTTAAAAAAAAAAAAAATTATTACTCAATGAATTATATTACCTTTATAGTTGTAAAACGATCATCACAACCAATTTCATAGCATTTCCATCCCAAATCCTCAGTGCATCCCCCCACCCCCCCAAACTGTATTATTAGGAAACAATAAATTTTTCAAAGTCTGTGAGTCAGTATCTGTTCTGCAAAGAAGTTCATTGTGTCCTTTTATCAGATTCCACATGTAAGTGGTAGCATTTGATGTTGGTGTCTCACTGTCTGGCTGATTTCACTTAGCATGATAATTTCTAGTTGTTGCATGTTGCTGCAAATGCTGTTATTTCTCTCCTTTTAATGGCTGAGTAATATTCATTGCATATATGTACCACTTCCTCTTTATCTACTCTTCTGTCGATGGACATTTAGGTTGTTTCCATGTCTTGGCTATTGTACAGAGTGCTGCAATGAACACCGGAGTATATGTGTCTTTTCAAGTCATGGTTTTCTCTGGATAGATGCCCAGGAGTGGGATTGCTGGATCAAATGGTAAATCTGTTTTTTAGTTTTAACAGTGATTGCGCCAATTTACAATCCACCAGCAGTGTAATAAGGATCCTTTTTCTCCACACCCTCTCCAGCACTTATTGTTTGTAGACTTTTTGATGATGGCCATTCTGACTGGAGTAAGATGGTACCTTACAGTGGTTTTGATTTGTATTTCTCTAATATTTAGTGACGTTGAACATCTTTTCATATGTTTTTTGGCCATCTCTATGTCTTCTTTGGAGAACTGTCTTTTTAGATCTTCTGACCATTTTTTGATGGGACTGTTTCTTTTTTTGGTACTGAGCTGCAGACGGTGTTCATAAATTTTGGAGATTAATCCTTTGTCAGTTGCTTCATTTGCAAATATTTTCTTCCATTCTGTTGGCTGTCTTTTCGTTTTGTTTAGAGCTTCCTTTGCTGTGCAGAAATTTTTAAGTTTAATTAGGTCCTATTTGTTTATTTTTGTTTTTATTGTCAATTCTCTAGGAGGTGAATCTGAGAAGATGTTGCTGTGGTTTACATCAGAGAGTGTTTGGCCTATGTTTTCCTCTAAGAGTTTTATAGTATCTATGTTATATTTAGGTTTTTAATCCATTTTGAGTTTATTTTTGTTTATGGTGTTAGGAAGTGTTCTAATATCATTCTTTGGAAGCACAAAAGGCCCAGAATAGCCAAAAACATCCTAAGAAAGAAAAATGGAGCTGGAGGAATCAGGCTCCCTGACTTCAGATTATACTACAAAGCTACAGTCATCAAAAACATATGGTACTGCCACAAAGACAGAAATAAATATCAGTGGAATAGGATAGAAAGCCCAGACCTACAGTCAACTAATCTATGACAAAGGAGACAAGAATATACAATGGAGAAAAGACAGCCCCTTCGATAAGTGGTGCTGAGAAAACTGGTCAGCCACAGGTAAAAGAGTGAAATTAAAACACAAAGAAATTCTTCTTAAACATCTTTTTAGATTCTACATGGTACCATGTTGCAGAGTAAACTCTCCTCCAGTTATCCTCTTTCCTACTTCTTGTGTAGCCCAGAGTCACCCCCACCACCATATAGGCCACATTCTGTTTCACAGGCACAACAGGAGAATCTGAATATATTTCTTATACTTTGATGTGGTGCGATTTGCATATTTGGAATAATGCTCTCTCATTTATTTAGATCAGGCCCAAAGAGTCTTACTCTGTCAACCAAAAGATCTATTATTAAGATCTTTTCTGAAATAATAGCCTTCTACCTCTAAGAAAATTGCTACAACTTCCCTTGATTGTAGAAGTGAATATAGGTTATTTTCTTTTCTCATATTTTCCCGGTATTTCTATGTTAAAATCCAAAATGCAAAAGAGATAAAATTAGGTAAAATCACCAAGTAGTAATTACATAATTTTAATGAAAAATTGCTCAAGATCAAAAGTATTTCTAAGTCACATTTTTTTACAGGTCTGGATTTGAAATTGGTGGAAATAAAACCTTTCTGAATAGCTTTCCAGATAAATAGAATTTTGCTTGTGGTGGATAGATAGATAGATATATAGATAGATAGGGATATATATCTGTGTATGTGTATATATATATATATATATATATATATACACACACACACACACACACACACATATACACATGTATTTATATATATGTATGTATGTGTATGTATATACATACTTTTTTTTTCCTGAGCTGGATTGTGAGCTTCTTAAAGTTAGATCTTTTCCAAATGTCAAGCATAGAAAATTATACAGAATAGTGGTTGTTTTATATAGAATAAGTGCATTGAAAAATTCTTATCCTTCCTAAATATAAAGTTGCCAGTATTTTATCTAAATTATTGGGTTAGTCTCTGATAATAAATGCAATTAAGATGGACAGGAAACCTCACTTGCCATTAAAGTCATTGACATTCAGAAGAGAGACAGTTGCTTGCCTAAATTAAATCTTAAATACTTTAGATATATTCTGTGTCTAGAAAAGAGCCCAGAAATCACTGAAAAATAAAAGAGAAACAATTGGTTACATATCCATTTAGATGCCCCAAACTTACTGAACACCTCCCAATTTTATCTTCTTTTCCTTTGAAAAGGGAGACTGGCTGCTGTGCAGCCAGTTTGACTCCCAGGGCCATCTCCTAGCCTCTTTCCTTGTGATGAATTTTGTTCTAGTCTTATAACTAGAGACTCAAGGTGACAGATTTTTGTCTTACTGCACTTAGACTAGATGCCTGTGTCAATTTAGAAATTCTCCCTCAATCTTCAGGTTTTTTCAGAGTATAAACTTAGATTTGGGGAATTTATTCAAAACCAAAACAAATGGATTTCCCTGAATTATCTATTTTCAGATTGCATAAGGTATTTGCTCTCATTTAAAAGCAAGCAGGCAAATGAAAAAGTAAACTTGAACAACAAAACAAAATACATTTCTCCCACAAAGGGTATTTTTCTATGTATTTGTTTTTATTTCACTTTTGCTATTTCTATTGGGTAAAGGACAGCTTCATAACTTGTACCACAACTGAGTACAAAATAGAAAAATAAAGACAAAACAAATCATAAACTGGTCCTAAGTATATAGCAGCGTTCATCATAAAATATGTATTTTAAAAAATGAAATGTGTGAAATAAAATCAGACTGAAACATCTATTTTACGGTGAAGGACCAAGTTAAAGATCTTCAAATAGGAAAAGGTTTTCATTTAATTCCATTTCGATTACTGTCACAAGTCTATATATATATATATATATATATACACACACATTATATATATATATATATACATTTTATATACATATATAGTAATATATATATACACTCAATGACAATATATGTAGCTCTTCTGTGGGTCAAGTGTCACCAAATAAAAATATTATGACTTTCAGGAAGCACTACTGGTTAATCACTGAATACATTTAAGCCTTTAAAGAAGTGACTCAGAAATCAAGTGGGAGGATAATTTAGCTAAAATGAATACATGTATATCTGTGCACTCAGTATAATTTCATTTTTCCTTCTTAGAAATTATTTTCAGAGAACCAAGAAAAGTAGCTAAAGAGGTGAGATAGTTAAAGTGGTAACATCAGGAGGTCTGGGTCCTTTATGACAGGAGAAGAGTAGAGAAGTGCCCAGATGTAATGAGTGCCTCTCCTCTCTCCAGCAGAGAACAGAAGAACAGACCAGGAGTCACAGTGCCTCTGCTTTACAGCTGGAGCCAGGCATCCTTTCAGGAAAAGGAAGGAATGCTCTTATCACCTGCAGTAGGCAGCTTCAGAAATGGCTTTCAACCATCTCTGCTTCCTTATATTCATACCGGTGTCATCCATCCCATCCCTTTGAGTGTGAGCTGTACCCAGAGACTTGCTTCTAACAATTAGAATTCAGCCAAAATTAGGATATTTCTCTTCCAAAACTATATTATGCTATAGACTATTTATCACCCCCATTTGTAAGTCTTCAAATTCATATGTTGAAACAATCTCCAGCATGATGGTATCTAGAGGTGGGGCTTTGGGGATAAGATTAGGTAACAAGGCCTGAGCCGCCATGAATGGGATCTGTGCCTTTATAAAAGGAGAGCCCCCTCATCAAGTCTCCTCTGTGGAACATAACAAGAAGATGGCCATCTATGACCCAAGGAGTGAGCTCTCACCAGACACCAAATCTGCTAGTACCTTGACTTTGGACTTTCCAGCCTCCAAAACTATGTGAAATCAGTGTTTGCTATTTAAGCTCCCAAACCTATGGTATTTTGTTGCAGCTATATAGACAGACTAAGACAGGTTACAACAAGACTATGGTTTCCTCATTGAGCACCTTCTCTCATTCTCTCATTCACTCGATCTGAAGAAAGCAAGCTGCCAAGTTATGAGTTCCCTATGGAGAGGCCCCATCACAAGTAGCTGAGGACAATCGTAGGTAATAACCGCCATGGACCCAAGGCTTCAGCACATGAGTCCATAAAGAACTGAATCCTGATAATAAGCTCATGAGTGAGGTTGGAAAGAAATTTTCCCCAAGTAAAGTCTTACAATGACCATAGAACTAGTGGCTCCTTGAATGCAGTCTTGTGACAGACCCTGAACCAGAGGACCCAGGAAAGCTGCAAGATTCCTGACCTACAGAAACTGTAAGATAAAAAATATTGTCTTTGGAGTTCCCTTTGTGGCTCTGCGGTTAATGAACCTGACTAGGCTCCATGACGCTGAGGGTAGGATCCCTAGTCTAGCTCAGTGGGTTAAGGATCTGGCATTGCCATGAGCTATGGTGTAGATCGCAAACGTAGCTTGAATCCCAGGTTGCTGTGGCTGTGGTGTAGGCCAGCAGTTACAGTTCTAATTCGACCCCTAGCCTGGGAACCTCCATATGCCACCGGGTGCAGCCCTAAAAAGACAAAAAAAACCAAAAAGACTGTCATTAATACAGGACTTGTAAGTTTCATTACGTCAGAGGTCAGACATTGAGTTAGGCCAAGGACGGATACCGTTTTGGTGTCGATCTGCTTATGCCATGAGTTAGGTGGACTCCACCTTGGCCAGCCTTAGGAAAGAAAGAGGAAAAACCATCTTCTTACTCATGCCTTCAGCATATTAAAGTTCCCAGGCTAGGGGTCGAATCAGAGCTGCAGCCACCAGCCTATGCCACAGCCATAGCAACTTGGGATCTGAGCCACGTCTGCAATCACAGCTCATGGCAACGTTGGATCCTTAACCCACTGAGCGAGGTCAGGGATTGAACCTCATCCTCATGTATACTAGTCAGGTTCATTACCACTGAGCCATGACTGAAACTCCCTACTCGCACCTTTTTTAAAAAAAACTTTTTTAAAGAATGTATACATGTTATGTGTGACTAGGTTACCTTACTGTGCTGTAGAAAATTGACAGAACACTATAAACCGGCTATAATGGAAAAAAATAAAAATCACTACAAAAAAACACTTTTTATTGAAAGCAATGCAAAAGAAAAAAAATGCAACTTTCTGTCAACAGTACATGTCACTGGATATTATAACTCATGAATATCTAATGTCTTCAATATAGAGTCTTTCAGATTTTACTTGCTGTAGTTTCTTGTGTTTGGAAAACGAAATGAATGAGGATTGTCATTCCCTAAGAAGTACTACAGGGAATTCCCATTGTGGATCACTGGTAATGAACCCCGCTAATATCCATGAGGATGTGGGTTCAGTCCCTGGCCTCACTCAGTGGGTTAAGGATCAGATATTGCTGTGAGGTGGCTCGGATCTGGCATTGTTGTGGCTGTGGTGTAGGCTGGTAGCTGCAGCTCTGATTTGACCCCTAGCATGGGAACTTCCCTATGCTGCTGGTGCGGCCCTATAAAGACAAAAAAATTAAAAATATTTTTAAAAATTTAAAAAAAGAAGTGCTACAGAGTGAGAGTGGCTTGATTTGAACAGTTTGTTTATTCAAGCTGCAATTACTCTTTGTAGGGAAATTCTAAGGAAGTGATAAATATATAATCCCTACTTAACCTCATCTCATTTCTGTGTCACTGTTAATGTCTCAGAATAAACCTTAGTACCAACATATTCCTCAGGTTCTTACCGTTTAGACTTATTTTTATATGATTAAAGCAAGTTTGCATTTGATTTTGTCATATTTAAGTGATACAAGGCTGGCAGAGGTAGGAACACTGAAAGCATAGAGATGTGATAGCTGCACAATGGAATATATATTCATGTATCTATATATTCTTCCCCAATATTCTTTGAAGGTCTGGAACTAGGGTAATTTAGTGGTTAGCAAGACTGACACAATCTCATTCCTTAAGGGAATTTTGTTGTTATTCAGTAGAAAAGGACAAGGGTTCTTTGTCAGGCAGACCTGGACCTATGTTCTGCTTTGTACACATGTTATCATGACTCGGGGCAAGATTCTTAACCTTTCTGAGCTTTACTTTCTTCTTCTATAAAATGGGGATAATAAAAGTACTCCCCTGAAATTGCTGAAGGGTTAAGAGAGGTAGCAACAGTAAAGTTCTTTGAACAGAGATGAGAGCAAGGGTAAGTGCTGTGCTGCAGCTCATGTCCTCATTGTATCTGTAGCACAACCATCAACGCTGTTAGAGAAGAAACGCCTTTGTCCCTGTCCCTCACTTCCAGAAAGAGTCTGTATACTGTGTGTCTCCCTTTTTTAAACTTTCCACATTTGGGAAACTGCAATAATTTATTGTTAAGTCAGAAACTGTGATAAAACGATACAAAATCCCTGGATCAGAGAGACACATCATTTATTACAGAGAAAAGAGCAGCCCAAGCAGCATCTGGCATTGGTTCCCCACAGCCCAGTTCCCAAAGGGCAATGTAATAAAGGCCAAGGTGACCTGTGCATCACAGAAGAGGAAGCCTGACCTTAGGAGACTCCGGACCTGCATGGATGCCTACACAGCTACCCTTCTTGGCTCTGGAGAGAGAATTATCATCACCCTGGAATGGAAACATATGTCTGTGGGACGGGGAAAGAGAGGTCATTGTAATTATTACCCTAGACTGTTCCTGGAACGGTATGTCTTCAAATCCCTCTGGAGGATGACACTATACTTAACTTCCAAGGCTGTTTACTGTTCAAACGTGTACTTTGCTGAGAGGACACCTGACTATGCAGGGACATGACAAATCCATGGAGAATTGTCTCCTAGCAGGTACCTCTTGATGAATTGAGGAGCAATAATTTCTCATGTTGGGATCTGCTCTGCCTTTTTCCTTAGACAGTGGCTTTCCCTGGGAACACTGAAGCCCTAAAGAAAATACAAGCCCAGAGAGTGAATGTATGTGCCTGGGTTCAGGTAGCAGGTCCACTGACTGTGTCAAAAGGTGACATTGCATACTTTAGCAATGATCAGTCATAAGGTTGATATTTTGATTCTATTATGTTTCTGTCTTCCTACTCAGTTTTTGAGGATCTTGTCAGGGAAAAACAGGCATGAGGTTTTAGAGGTGCCCTAAGAGATCCTACCAATTATTATGATTCTATATAACAGTTCATACTGCAGCACCAAGCTACTGAGGCAAATGATTTTGTTCAGTAAGACTTACTTTAAAATACATGAAAGCACAATTAAGAAAAGATTCCATCATAAACTATGAGATCAAAAGGTTGTATTAGGTCAATGAACTGAGTTTCAGGTATTTACAAATTTTTGCTTGTGTGTTGTTTCAACTAATTTCCAGAGATTGGTAGCTTTTAAAAGGGCTTTGCATTGGATGACCCTCATATTAGTGTTTAAATCTGTGTTGCTTTCTTAATTAACTTATTTCTGGCAACCTGATTATTACAGGGCCCATTATTAATGCAAATACCATGGGGCTCTTGTCTTTTGTGTGGAAATAGGAAAGAGCTCTCTGAACAATTGACAGTTAAGCTGAAACTTGAAAAATAACTGGGAATTGGTCAAGCTAGTGGGGGTAGAGTAAGCAAAGAGAAGGGCAAAGGTATAAGTCCTAATGGGAAAGGACCTGGAAAAGATGTTGATTTAGAAAAAAAGGCCAGTATGGCAGGACTTCTGGCAGAGGAAGCCAGAGGGAATCAAATGAACCTGGAGAGGAAAGCAGGAGCCAGACACTATAAGGTCTCAGAGTTCAGGGGGAGAATGGTGTTCTTTATCTTAAGCACCATTAAAGTGTCTGAAGGACACTGTGATTATTAGATAACGGATTGCAGGGGAGAAGGAATTGGTGATACCAGTTAGCAAGTTACAGCAGCTGTACAAGCAAGAAATTAAATTGGCCTGGACAGAGTAGGTGGCAGTAGAGACAGAAAAAAGGAAAATAGATTCAAGATATATTTAGGAAAAAGGATTTTTTGTTTTTTTGTTTTTTTTGTCCAAATTGAATCCTATGTCCTAGAGACTTAAGAAGTACCACTAAATGTTCACCAGTCATGTGGAATCCATCACCTACGAAATATCTTTTGATTTTCTGAGCCCCATGTTTTTACAGAGCACATTATTTCTCAAGTAAACATAAGCTCAAACCAAATCACACAAAACAGGTAACTAGTTAAGAAACAATTATTTAGACAATTATTGTAAATCTCCACTTTTCCTGGTGAAGAGTCAGATGTGGAAGGCAAGGTATTTATTTTTGATATGTATAATGTTTCCTGTGGGGAAAACAATAAAATGGTGTCTGGAAGTCAAAAAGTTGGGAAACATTCAATGTGGCAAGGGGCAACATTTCAACAATGCAAATGATATCCATAGGACTCCCCTATCAGCCAACAGCTGCCGGGAAAGAGACCAAGAATTTCTCTCTGGCATTGAGTCCAATTAAGTTGCAAAATCCTGACTTACTAAATTAGTCAATGCCCACACTTTGAAGAGTTTTAAATAATTACTCATTCCTGCTGGAGAAGCTCAGTTATTAAAGGCACTGGAGTTTTTTAATTGGGTGACTTTCATCCTCACACTCAGGGTTCCCACCAGGAGTGCTATGGTTGTGATAAATCCATTATAAATTGATTCTGCAGGGACCATTCCTAATACTTCCTCTAAATCTCTAGGGATTACAAGTTTTTAGCTTGAGGAAGTGACCTGTAGATAGGGCTTGGGATAATAAGATTTTAGGGAAAAAAAAAGTGTTGTGAAATGATTCATTTATATATTATTTCATCAAAAACTCTTATGGAGCACCCACTGTTCATCTGGCATTACGCTAGGCTCTGGAAATATAAAAAATTCAAGAAATTTATGGTTTATTAAGGTAAACAGATATATTTTCATAAGTCATATTAAGAGTTTTGGGACAATCTTAGAAGTATCCTGATGGTACAGTAGTGGAACAAAGAAAGAAACAGTCCTCTGAGGTGGAAAGAACGTGTTTCTAGAAGCCTCTAACTGGGCTGAGTATTGAAATGAGTGGATATTCATTAAGTAAGAAAGGATAGGGGAACATTCAAGGCAGAAGAATCAGCATACACAAAAGCATGATATTAGGAATCAACGCACACTTCTGAAAGGAAATTCAATTTTGACTAGATTATAAGGTATGCAAAGAGTGCAACAGTAGGAGTTCCCGTCGTGGCTCAGTGGTTAATGAATCTGACTAGGAACCACGAGGTTGCAGGTTCGATCCCTGGCCTTGCTCAGTGGGTTAAGGATCCAGCGTTGCCGTGAGCTGTGGTGTAGGTTAAAGACACGGCTTGGATCCGCGTTGCTGTGGCTGTGGCGAAGGCCGGCAGCTACAGCTCCTGTTAGACCCCTAGCCTGGGAAACTCCAATGCTGCGGGTGCGGCCCTAGATAAGGCAAAAGACAAAAAAAAAGTGCAACAGTAGTTAGGGCTAGGAGTAGGCAAGGGGAAAATACAAAAAGAATATGTAAACCATGCTGAAAGTGCAGACTTGTATCAAAGGGTCAGAGATTCTAACATATTCTAGGGCCAGCAGAAAAGGTGGAGTGTGAAGGGTGTTAGGCAATAAGCAATAGGAAAATGATAAATCTCATGGAACTGAACGAGTGAGGCTGCATTAAAATACTGTGTTCTTAAAACACCTAAGATTGCTAAACAACATGTATCTGAAGAATGAACAGTCTGAGAGATTTAAACTTCTGAGTGATCCTCAGGGCAAAGATAATTTAGTTTAATGAACACTTTCAATAATGGGAGTGATAAGGTTTAGTTTTAAAACAATTACTTTGGCTGTAATGTGAGGAAAGAAGTGGAGAGATGCATCTATGAAAGAAGACAGGCGATGTCATATAGGGCTTCCAGAATAATTTTTTAATTAGTCCA
Source organism: Catagonus wagneri (assembly GCA_004024745.2). Lineage (NCBI taxonomy): Eukaryota > Metazoa > Chordata > Mammalia > Artiodactyla > Tayassuidae > Catagonus > Catagonus wagneri. Next base: position 12,396,556 of record PVHT020000521.1, on the reverse strand, counting down.
TAACATAATAGGTTGTTACGATAAGTTAGGAAAGATGAGGTGGTAAATAGTACTGAAGCAGATCAATGAAGATAAAAATAAGTAGACATTTTCAAGAAAAAGACAATAATTCAATGATGACATGGTGGGATGGAGTGGTAGGAGGAGGGAAGAATGAAGGCTAACTCCCTGCTTCATGGCTAGAATTCTAGTCGGATATAGTACTGCCTGCTCAAAGGGGCAATACTAGAGTAGGATGTTTGGGAAAGAAGAACACTGCCAGAGACGAGGTGGTTTAAATATCAAATGTCCTAAATGAAAAGTACAAAGTCAGATTTTAATTGTCCCTTTTTTTTTGTTTGTTTGTTCCCAGTCTTAAGGTGGCATCTAGTGTCACCAGAGAGTTGTCTTTAGCTGTAGTAGTATTTGATTGCTGTGGCACGTAGAAAAGAGGATAAAGTGAGAGACTTAATTTCAGACTTAGTGGCATGAAAACAGGTAAAGCCATGAAAGTGGATGACCCCCCCCCCGCCCTCTGTTCAACCCCCAGGGACTATAACAGACTGCAACACAAAAGAGCTTAGTGGGGAAACTTCTAACTAACAAAAAAGTTAAAGAGAGATCCATTGAGGATGAACTGACACAGAGCCAACAAAAGACAGTCCACTGAAATGGTGGCAAGCCAAGACCACAAAGGGGCCAAGACGCTGTGGTTTCTACTAAGAGTATTCATATTAACAAATGTTGTAACTACACGTATAATAGATGTAAAGTGTTCATTGTGTTCAGTAGCAAGGAGGTTACCTAAGACTCCAGCAAGCCGCAAGGAAATAAAGCAGCCTGTAATTCAGATGTGAATGGCAGGGGTGAAAAAGTAGATGGCAAAAACAAACATCTCATGCAAGAAGTCTGGACCGAAAGGGAAGTTGGGACCAGGGAAGGGTATTAACAGAAGGCTTTGAAAAATAAGATCAGCATTAATGGGAGGGGATATTTACCCCCCAAAAAATCAAGATAACATATTCTAAGACCTGTATGTAGTTATTGGTGTTCCTTTTTAAATAATTTTTCAAAAAAATTTCTTCTGCTCCTCTTAGAGAAGCAGTAACCCTTGTAATCTAGTCATTGTGAAATTCACTTAATCTCAAAGTCATCCTTTTGGAGGAGACTCTCCTATCATCATCCCACTCAAATAAACAGGAGCAGGTAGGAGACTTTTTTTTAAAACTGTGGGATCCATGTATACACCACAGCCCAAAGAACACTGCCAAAGTTTAGGTGGTTTGAGGCAGCACTGAATGTACACAGCTGATGATAAGAAAGTCAGATTTTAATTAAAATCCTTATGGATTTGTGAAAATTCTTAATTATTGTTGCTGTTATCCTTAACTAAATTTCACTTTATTCAGGCACAGTCAAGCCTCAAGTGTCCTGGTGGAATGCATGCAACCCTTGCAATTCATTAAAAATCAGTTTCTCCCTGAGAGCTTAGAAGTGTCAGAATTTATGAACATCCAAGCCCATCTGATTTGATTTTGTCTCTGGAGCATGTTTGCTAATGCACAAATATTATTCATTAATGTGCTAAGGGGTGTCCATTACAGCTCAGCCATGGAATTACCTTAACTTCAGCAGAAAAGTCATCCCTTTTCTCAGGCAAAGAATGCTGATGAGGAAAAGTCCTCCAAAGAATCATGATGGTGTAGAACAGCCCCGATAAATAAAAGACATTTTACTGCTTTTGTTAATGTGCATGGGCAAATAATTAAGTCTATATATTTTCCCTTAATCTGTTGGTGAGATTTTATATCTAATGGAAATGGTGGAGAAATCCAAGGGTGAGTCTGCAAAGTGGTTAACTTTTAAATCCCTGTCGTTATTTGTTTCTGTCACAAAGATGAAGTAGCCAGTCTGAAGTCCCTGGTAGTATGGACACTGATTTCATCATATTGTTCAGGGCTCAGGAAATAACCATTTCTTACTTGGCAAGAAGATAAAATACATTGCTCATGTGGGAGAGGCTCAGAAGCTGTTGGTTCAGACCTAGTACAGCAGTCCCACGTCATCGGGGACCCAGGCGCCTCCTTTATCGTGCTCTTCCCTCCTGAGAATATCCTCTCAAGGCTGGTAGCTTAAAGTGGCTGTTGGGTGCCAACCACCATCTTCACATTCCAAGTAGCAGAGAGGAGAAAAAAGGGGAAGAAAAGTGTACTTTCTCCCTTTTAAATTTACAGTTTTTTGAAATATTGCATACTAAACATGTTCAAATCATAACATCCAGGTTAATAAATTCACACAAAGCAAAGATAATCTCACAATGGTCACCAGATTAATGTAAGGAATGTCATCAGCATATTAGAAGTCCCCTCATGTCCCTTCTTATTAGTATTTCCCCACAAAGATAACCATTACTCTGTATTTTAACATCACAGATTGATTTTGCCTGCATTTGAGACTTACATAAATGCAACCACACAGTATATTCCTTTGTGTCTACTTTGTTTTTCTCAGTATTATGTTTGAGAGATATATTCATTATTGTTTCCAGGAATGCTTTTTTTCTTGTTAATCGATGCCATTACATTGTAAGAATATACCAGGCTCTATCCATCAATTCATAATATCCATAAACATTCTTTTAGCTGTCTTTTTGTGAATGTATTGTGTATTTCTCTTAGATATTCTTAGGAGTGGGAAGGTCAGTTTATTATTTGGTTCTGTGATCAGCTTTAGGAGATTTTACTAAAAAGTCTCAAAAGATGCTGTACAAATGACATCATTTCCAACAGTGTAGAGCAATCTCAGCTCTTCCAGAGCTTCGGCAACATTTAATCATGTCTGTCTCTTTAACGGTTAGCAATTCTGCTAGGTATTGCACTCTGGTTTTAAATAGAATTTTCTGATATCAAAGGTAAAACACATTTTCATATATTTAATAGTCATTTGAATATCTCCTTTTCAAAAGTATATGCTATAGTTTTTGCCAATTTCTGTTTTAATAGTCTGTACTTTGAAGAGTCCATAGATATGTAAAAGTTATTTGAATATACTGGATAAGAGTCCACTGTGGCATATACCTACTAAAAGGATACACTCCTAGTCTGTGGCTTGCATTTTCATACTCTTAATGTTTTCTCAGTGTTTTCCAAAACAGTTAATTCTTTTTGAGTGCCATTTAAGAACTCTTTTATCTCTTCAAAAACATATTTGCCTATTTCTTTCTAATTAGCTAATTATTTTACTACTCGCATTTAAGAGCCACAAATTTATCTGGACATGATTTTTTGTCTATCATGTCCAATAGGGGTAAGAATTCCCCTTTTTTTTTTCCATGTGGAAATTCTGATGCCCAAACATAATTTACTGAGAAGCCATCCCTGTCCCTAAATAATCAGGGACTATTAACTGTAACTATATCTGTATGTATGTGCATTGTTTCTGGGTTCTTTCATTTTACTTTTTCTGTTTCTTGGTCCACTAGTTTTTTAATATATCAATATCATAGTGTCTAATTACTGTCTAGCTTTATGATACATCTTGATTTTAGGTATCCTAAGGTGCTCCAGTTTTGTTTTTCTACAAGTTTGTCCTAATCACCCCCAATTCTTAATATTATCATGTGCATTTTAAAATAAGCTTTGTTAATTTCTAAGAAAATGATGTAGAGCTTTTGATAGACTGAATTGTATATTTATAGATATATCCGTGGAACATGGCATCTTTACAATACTAAGCCTTCTGACCTATGAACATGGCATTTCCCTTCATGTATTTAGATTTTCTTTATCTCAGTTACATTTTGGGCTATACTTTGTTGCTGTTTTTTGGTTAGTTTGTTTCAGTGTAGATGCTTCATACTTCCACTGGAAAATTAGTGGATTTTCTTTTTATGATATTATAAATGACATATTTAAAATTAAATTTCCTATTTGTAACTGATATATAATTAATTCTCTATTTTAATAATGTGTTTAATGACCTTGCACTATTCTGATACTCAGTTATTCTAATACTAAGTTGGATTTTCTATATGCACTATCATTTATTTATAAATAATTATAGTTTTATATTTTCTCATTCTAATTAGTATTTGTTTTATATTCTCTCTTTATCTTTTCCTATTTTACTGGTGTAGTATCTCAAATTCAGATGAATAGTAGTGTTGATAGCACGTATCCTTGACTTTTTTTCCCTCAATTTCAGGGAAAAGTTTTTGATATCTCACCTTTAAGCTTGCAGTTTGCTGTCAATTTTTGGTAGGTAATGTTAAACAGATTAAATAATTTTCTTTAAAATTTAATTTGATAAGAGTTACTATGACTGGGTATTTAAATGTACCAAAAATTATTTTTTACCTTTTCAGATAATCATGTGAATTTTCTACTTTAAGTTAATATGGTAAATAATATGGCTTAATTTTGTATTATAAAACAAATCTAAAATATCTCAAGTTAAGTTGTCATTTTTGTAAGTTTCCAACTTATCTCTGGTTTGCCCTGCTCTTAAAACATAGCCTTTCAAAGTTCCCAACAGATAGCTAAGATGTTTAATACGGTCCCTTTTCTTTTGTAGAACCTGAGCCCCATATATGTCACCTTGACATCACAATAAAGAAATGGCTATTCTATTTCAGCAGGTTTTCATTGAACTTCCTAGCTCATTTATCTGCCAGCAGATGCCACAGGAACAAACCACCATATGTTGGATTCAGTCTGTGTTCGTCTCTACTCACCAATGCCTTCGCTTCTCATTTCTTGGCTCCCACAGTGGATATAGTGTTTAATTTCTAAGTACAAAAAAATGCCATGTGATGGCAAAAGCTCTGCCTTTCTTGCCTCTACCTGGGCTCTTATCTTTAGTACCATGGCCAAGAAACATCAAATGCCCCTAGAAGGTGGCTGATAAAATCCTGTCTCACTTCTCTGTACTGCTTCTCTCTTGGATCTTGGTTTTTTCCAGTTCTGCTTGTGTTGGCAGCTCACTTATGCCATCAACCCTTTTTTAATCTGGTTTTTATAGCTGTTCCCAATGGGAAAATTGATCTAATCAAGCTCAATCTTACAGAGGTACTAGGTTAATAGGTCTGGGTTAGTAATACCTGCCTGCAATTAGATAACAGAAGCACTGTTTCAAAACCAAACTGAAAAATCTAAATTAAAAAAAATTAACAAAATGTACTTGAATAAATATTTTCTTCAGAGAGGATTTATAATGGTCAATAGGCACATGAAAGATTCTCATCATCACTCATCATTAAGAAAATGTAAATCAAAACCACGATGACCTACTCTTCCTACTCATTAGGATATCTATTATAATGATAAGAGATAACCACATGCATAGAAAATAAGCTTTGGCAAGGATGTAAAGAATTTGGAACACTTGTGCATTATTGACGAGAATGCAAAATGATGCAGCTGTTGTGAAAATTATATGCTAGTTCCCCAAAAGATTAAACATAAAGTTATTATAAGATCCAAAATTCCATTTCTGAGTATATACCCAAAATGACTAAAAATAAAGTCTTAAATATATATCTATACACCCATGTTCATAGTAGCATTATTAACAATAGTCAAAAGAGAGAAACAATTCAAGTGTCCATTGTCAGATAATGGGTAAACAAAATGTTGTACATATACACAGCAGAATACTATTCAGCCTTAAAAAGAAATGTCTGACATATTCTACAATGTGGATTAAGCCTGAAATAAATCAGTTACCAAAGGACAGATACTGCTGCTTCCACTTACATGAGGTACCTGGAGTAGTCAAGTTTTTAGAGACAGAAGGTAAATTAGTGGTTACCAGGGCCTGGGAAGACAGGATGAGAAATGAGTATTTAGTGGGTACAGAGTATCAGTTCAGGAAAACGAAAAAGTTCTGGAAATTGGAAGGTCATAATGATCGCACGACAATGTGAATGTACTTAAAGGAATAGCATTAAACTGGTTAAAATGGTAAATTTTATGTTATGCATAATTAACCTCAATTAAAAAAAACACTCCAACCATTTTTCATTAATCTCAGACCTGTTTACACTACAGACATAAAATTCTTCCCACTCTTTTATCTGTACTACTCAGGTCTATCCCAATATAGGATTCAGTCTAGTTTTAGCTATTTGCATCTTTTGAAGACCAGAAAAACTGCCCAATATTATTTTAATATTGGTAGTGCCAGACTCTTAATAGTTACAAGGATTTTTTTTTTTTGTCTTTTTAGGGTTGCACGCATGGCATACAGAAGTTTCCAGGCTAGGGGTTGAATGGGAGTTGTAGCCACTGGGCTACACTATAGCCACAGCTACATGGTTTCCAAGCCGTGTCTATGACCTACACCACAGCTCACAGCAATGCCAGATCCTTATCACATTGAATGAGGCCAGGGATCAAACCCGCATCCTCATGGATACTAGTTGGATTTGTTACCACTGAGCCACAATGGGAACTCCAGTTATGAGGATTTAAGAAGCCATTTTTCTTTCATAAACTACCATTCTTCACCTATAAAACATGAATGATAAAGTCTAACATTCAACAAATTTTAAAGTGAGAAACAACATATACAAAATTTAGCACAAAACCTAGATATAACTGTAACTTTGTAGGTAATGGTTATTATTCTTATTCTTTTTATTTAAGTAACATCGTTTCTTCTTCTTTATTCCTTCATTTCCATCTTCTGCATAAGGAGAGAATTCATGCCCTCCCTGTGTCACTCTTCCCAATGGTGTCTCTCTCAAATAATGAATTAGAAGGAGGCCATAAATAGTTCTATGGTAGGTACCCTTTTAAGAATGCTCCCAAAGAGGCTACCAGAAAACTTTTATTTATTTATTTATTTATTTATTTATTTATTTATTCATTTTTTGGCTTTTTGCCTTATTTAGGGCCGCACCTGTAGCATATGGAGGTTCCCAGGCTAGGGGTCTAACAGGAGCTGTAGCTGCCAGCCTTTGCCACAGCCACAGCAGCATGGTATCCGAGCCGTGTCTGCAACCTACACCACAGCTCATGGCAACGCCGGATCCTTAACCCACTGAGCAAGGCCAGGGATCGAACTGAAACCTCATGGTTCCTAGTCAGATTTGTTAACCACTGAGCCACAATGTGAACTCCCAGAAAACTTTTACAGCTCATCAATGAATTTGGTAATGTGGCAGGATACAAAATTGATACACAGAAACAGACTGCATTTCTATATACTAACAATGAAAGGTTAGAAAGAGAAATTAGGGAAATAACCTCATTTATTATTGCATCAAAAAGAATAAAATACCTAAGATTAAACCTACGTAAAGAGACAAAAGACCTATAATCTGAAAACTATAAGACACTGATGAAAGAAATCAAAGATGAAAACAGATGAAAAGATGTACAAGGCTCTTGGATTGGAAGAATCAATACTGTCAAAATAGCTACACTACCCAAGGCAATCTACAAATTCAATATGACCCATATCAAATTACCTCAGAGACTAGAACAAAATATTTTAAAATTTGTATAGAAATACAAAAGATCCCAAATAGCCAAAGCAATACTGAAGGGGAAAAAATTTAGCTGGTGGAATCCCTGAGTTCAAATTGTACTACAAAGTTACAGTCATCAAAAAAGTATGGTACTGACACAAAAACAGAAATATAGATCAGTGGAATGGGATAAAAAGCCTAGAAATAAACCCAAGCACCTATGGACAACTAATCTATGACAAAGGAGTCAAGAACATACAGTGGAGGAAAGACAGTCTTTTCAATAAGTAGTGCTGGGAAAACTGGAAAGCTACATGTAAAAGAATGACATGTGAACACTCTCTAAAACCATACACAAAAGTAAACTCAAAGACCTAAATGTAAGGTCAGACAAAAATAAACTCAAAGACCTAAATGTAAGGTCAGATAGTATTAAACTCCTAGAGGAAAACATAGACAAAATGTTATGTTATCTTTCACATAAATCACAGCAACATGTTATCTGATCTACCTCCTAGAATAATGACAGTGAAAACAAAAATAAACCAATGGGAACTAGTTAAACTCAAAAGCTTTTGCACAGCAAAGGAAACAATAAAAAACTGAAAAGACAATCCATGAAATGGGAGGAAATCTTTGCAAATTATGCAACTGACAAGGACTTAATCTCCAAAATATACAAACAGCTCATAGAACTCAACAACACAAAAACAAACAATCCAATTGAAAAAAGGGCAGAAGACCTAAATAGACATTTCTTCAAAGAAGACATGTGGATGGCCAATAGGAACATGAAAAGTTGCTCAACATCACTAATTATTAGAGAAATACAAATCAAAATTACAATGAGGTACAACTTTACACCAGTCAGAATGGTTATCATTAACAAGCCTGCAAATAACAAACACTAGAGAGGATGTGGAGAAAAGGGAACCCTCCTATACTGTTGGTGGGAATGTCAATTGGTACAACCACTGGTGGAAAACAGTATGGAGGTTACTCAGAAAACTAAATATAGAACTACCATATGATTCAGCAATCCCACTCTTTGTCATATAACCAGACAAAACCTTTCATTCAAAAAGATTCATGCACCTCTACGTTCATGCAGCACTATTCACAATAGCCAAGACATGGACAGATGAATGGATTAAGGAGATGTGGTATATGTATACAATGGAATATGACTCAGCTACAATAAAGACTGTAATAATGCTATTTGCATCAACATAGATGCAAATAGATATTCTCTCTCGTACTAAGTGAATTCACAAAGGGAAAGACAAATACTGTATGATATTACTTACATGTGAAATCTATAATATGACACAAATGAACCTATCTACAAAACAGAAACAGACACACAAAGAGAACAGACCTGGGGTTGCCAAGGGGGAGGGGGGAGGGAATGGGATGGACTGAGAGTTTGGTGTTTGTAGATGCACTATTAGATTTAGAATGGATAAGTAATGAGGTCCTACTGTAGAGCACAGGGAACTATATCCAGTCTCTTGGGATAGAACATGATGGAAGATGATATGAGATAAAAAGTGTGTGTGTGTGTGTGTATGTGTGTGTGTGTGTGTGTGTGTGTGTGTGTGTGTGAATGACTGGGATATTTTGCTGTATAGCAGATATTGGCCAACACTGTAAATCAATTATACTTTAATTAAAAAAAAAAAAAAGAGGCTCATGATGATTCTTACCCAATGGTATTTGCTTTTCAGTGCAACCCTCTCTTCATGAAAGGCAGGACCTAGTAACTGGTCCCTTATGCATTGCATAGATAAAAACTATGAGATGTCATTTTCTAGATTAGGCTGCAAAAGACTTGAATTCATTTTTCTCTACCCATTCCTTCCCCCCCTCCCCGGTTTGTTCATCTTGATAAAATCAATTGCTATTTTAGCTCCTCTATGAGAACTCCTCTATGGTACAACTCAAAGAACAGAGAAAACATCTGGCCAACAGTTCACAAGGAATGGAGGCCCTCGGTCCAACCAACTGTGAAGATCTAAAGCCTGGCCACAATCCTTGACAGAGCTGAGAAGTGAAGTTCACCCTAGTTCAACCTTAAGATGACTGCTGATTCAATCTTGTGAGAGCTGCCAAGCCACAGATCCTGCACCAGATTCCTGATGAATAACAACTAACCAACCAACCAACCGACAAAAACCTGTGAGATAATGAATGCTACTGAGTTTTTAGGAAGCCACTAAGCTTGAAAGGAATTTGTTATACAGCAATAGAAAACTAGTGTAAACATTTCCCACATCACACTATTATTTCCCAAAGATTTCTATTTGTACTGATCCTTCTGCAGGGTATTTAAAAATACATTAGTTGTAGTGGCTAAAGACATGTCATCTTATGTAGAAATGCCTTCTTATTTCCTCCCTACATCCATGTCCTAGAAAGAGTGACCAAGCAATAATTTTCTTCAGAGTAGATGCCAATTAACCAAAAAATGTATAATTTAATACAATTAAAATGCTGTATTTTAATAAATCAATTACGTAATAAAGTGGTCAGAAAGCAATTTTACAGTTTTAGATTTTTTTGAAAGCAACCTGAGAAACACAAATAAGAGTAGAACATTGTTCTGCTCCCAAGGTTACAATCTAATTAAGAAAAAACAATATATATATTTAAAGCTTACTAATACTCCCCAGTAATAAATGACAAATGAATTGCACAGACAGTAAGCAATCTAGAAAAAAGAGAAGAAAATGGCTTCCCAGGGGAAAGCAAGCATGCTTTAGTCCTTCAAAATGATTTGAATTATAAATGTACCCAATATCCAGGCTCTACTTTACTAATGCTAGTGTTCCCACTCTTTGGTAGGTCATTTATTTATTGATTATCCTCATCAGCATGGATAGAATTTTATTTTACTTATGAATCTACAGAATAGGTACAGGAAGTTTATATAAGTACTCCAAGGCTAGAGGAAATATAAGAATTAAAACCGAGATTGTAAAACTCAAAGTGGATAAAGAAATGCTATCAGCAGATTAATTTCTTAAATTAGGAAAACAATTGAAATATACCTATCATACTGCATGTCTGCTATTATGTGACCACAATGCTTAAAATTTGTTCTAAGATAACTATTTCAGATTTCCATAAACTGTTTTGTATCATATTTCCATCTTAAACTCCTGGAAGACTTTTAGACTGTCTGGCTAAATAGGCAACTTTATGTAGTGATACTGGTGAGATGCTCCTAGTAAATCACTTTTTAAAAATTATAAGGGGATTCACTCTTAGAGAAATAATACACAGAGGAGTGTGAAGAAAGCAAAAAGGATACAAAGTCACAGAAATAAGGAAGTATGACTTTTTTTTTTGGCTGCACCCGTGACATAGAGAAGTTCCTAAGCCAGGGATCAAATCTGTACCACAGCAGCGATCCAAGCCAACAGCAGTGATAAGGCTGGATCCTTAACCCACTGAGCCATGAGGAACTCCTACGACATTTTAAAGAGAAAAAAACATTAATGCATAAAGGCAAATAGCAAGACTGAGTAGGATATAGTCTCAGAAATGCTCACTGGATTTAAAAATTTGATAGATTTTGATTTTAATAAGTTAATTTTAGTAGAGTCATGGGGCAGAAGCTGGAATTCAATGGATTAAATAGTGAATATGAAGTGAGAAAGTGGTGACAATGAGAATAGGCCACGTTTTGATAAGTTTAGGTGAAGATCAGAGAGCGATTTGGCTATTGGAGAAGTACTGAGACTCAGGGAAGGACAACTTTATAAGGAGTTTACAAATTGAGAAAGACAGAGAGTGAGACAGAGAGATAGAGGGATCTCTAAAGCAAGACCTAGGAAATGGGGTCAGGTGCCCTGGAAAGAAAAAGGTAGACTGACTTTTGAGTAGGAAGGGGACTACTCTCCTGAGAACAGAGAAAAGTATTATGAAGAGAAAATATATAAATAAATGTGTGTTTGTGTGAGAAAGATTATACCTGACTCCTTCGATTTTCTCTCTGTTGAGTATAGGGAGAGTGGGGAAGTAGGGAATCAGAAGAGTGATGAAGAGACTGGAGAATGTATTGGCCAAAGACACAAAGAAGGGGGAGCTCGCCTGTGGCCTGGTAGACACATATCGGATGCAAATGATAAACATGCAGTTTGGGTACAATTTCCTCCTTCCATACTTGTATTGTTAGTATTTTATAAAACCTCGAACAAGTGATATTTTAATGCTACAATTTCTTATTTCTATAGTTATCTGTGACATTTAAGTCTTTAGTCTGGAAAGGCGTTTGCTAACTGTTGTTCTAGAGAAGGCTCTAGAAAATCAGTTACAAAATCAGTTGCATACAGGTCCATGGACAATTACTCTTGACTAAAGTTATCCTATCTAGATGATGTAAAATTGATGGATTGTTTTTATCCTCTGCGGTACAAACGTAAGGTGATGCAGATACAGAAGTAATTGCGGCTCCTAAAGGGAATGCCTTAAAAGAACTTATTCTAAGATCATTTCTCTTTTGAGACATAGGTGAGTGGAGGTGGTTGTCATATGTGCCTTATATAAAACTGGACTTTGTATTTTAGCCTTTCTCATATCCATGTTATTTTTTTGTAGGGTAACATAGAGAAAAGTGTTGAGTTGTAAACTTGGAAGGGAAGATAGGAGACATCTGACACTTGGAAATATATAACCCAGATATATTTTAGTTTATATTAAATATTCAATGCATTACTTTAACGGAAGCAAGTAAAGATTTTTTTAATTAAAGGCAAAGGAACTTGTTATCATTGGGGTGAAAAGTATGCCTGAAGTATGCCTGAAAGCTAATTCTAAAAATATGTTCTTTTTCCAAATAACTTATCCCATCATACAAGTGAAGTCAGAGGCTGTTCTTATCATGAAAAGACAATATGTGCAGAAAAAACATCTTGGACCCAGAGTTATAAAGCAGGGATTTGAGGCTCAGTTCTGACATTTACTAAATCTTTGGTTTGGGGCAAGTTGTTTAAAGTCTCTGAGTTAGAATTTCCTACTTGTAGAACAAGAATTAGGTCTATTGTCCAGGAAGACTGTGTGAAAAAAAAAAATGACATTGTATTTCTGAAGGTGTGTGGTAAAATATAAAATGCTCTAAATATTGTTTTCTGTTTGAGAGATCCCTGAGAGAAAATTTCCATCTCTGATCATTTTAGTTCCATACATTTCTGCTAATGTGGAGACATTTGATATCAGTTTATAGAAAATTCAATGTAGACAGATCAAGCCTAAATTTATATGAGGCATATTTTGATTTGCCATTATATAAAACATTTTAGAAAGTTGAGAAGATAAAGAGAAATACTAAATAATTCATAGATCCATAAATCTAACACTTACAGTGTATATTTTTTCAATCTCTGTGCTCATATACATAGATTTTGAGGTTTCTGGTGATAAATATATATATAAATATACAAGTTTAACATTTTTCTGTGATACTACAGCCTCTATAGACATGAGTTCAAAAGTTTCCACTGTGCGCGCTTGCCATTGTTATGGGCCATTTAATGTATTTCTATTTTTATAATTATGTACAATGAAAATAAATCTTTGCTACATTTAGAAGTTTTTAATCTTCATGGGACTTATTCCTTATGGTCATATCACTGGAGAGATTCACATGCTAGTTTTTTTTTTTTAACCCCAAACTTTTAATTCCATTTATTTTCTTTCAAAGACAGTCTTTAAAAAAGTCAACTGAATAAATAAATGTACTACACTAGATTAAGTTAATTGCCAGAAAAAGCTGCATTTTTCATAAGGTATAGACTGTATCTTCCACCTTAAAATGTCTCCATTACCTAACACAGTATTACAGAAGGAGTAGGCACCTAATTTGTAGAGTGAATCATTTGTCAGTATAAAAAGCTAGTTCATTGTCCAAGCTGGAGATATTGGTCTCTTCCAATGGCTATACAGAGAAATGGAGTCATGCGGAGCCTATAATGTTTTGTCATATAAGAGAGATTATTTCAAGCCTAGTTGGGCAAATGATAATGCAGGCAGAGCACATCCACAAATTAGATAAACAGATGGGCTTTTATTGCCGGAAATAATTTGTTCTTGGAAGGAATATCTAACACTGGTGACTGTCATATCCTGACAGCAGAGTGACATTTGGGACTGGAGTCAGAACTGACCTGGCACATTTCTGAAGGATGACATCACTGAAGCAAATGGGTAGCAGTTATTTATTAATACAGTACATTTGGTAAATTATTTATCTTAAATCACATTTACTTAGTTATATTATTCACTCCTAAATATGTTATCTTTTTATAAGCAATGAGTACCAGAATTCTCACTGGTGCTAAAACTAATCTTACTTCATAGACAGCTCTGTTATCATTTTAAATAACTATAATCAGGAGCATTTCATTAGAGTGAAACCCATGGGCTGAAGTACAAATCTGATGTGACACCTTATTACTTGCTTAAAAATGGACTTCAATCCTTAAAATTATGGATAAATGATACAATATTGTTTATATCTGTATTGTGAACAATTTGAGCTAAGGAATGGCTTCTTATGTAGTTCATGTATTTCATTTCTATCTTCCAAAGCCCAGTGCTAATGTCATAAACAGATTTATAATAATTACTTGCTGGTAGATGGATGGATGAATGGATGGACTGATGGATGGCAGGAATGATCATTTCACCTATCTTTAGTATTTGTCAAATTTATTACATGGTTCTTTAGTGCCTAAGCATCCTTGAATTCCAAAATCCTAGCAATAGATGAATCATTCTTTAATTTACTTTTCCATTCACTCCACAGTTATGTTTTGAAAGTCCACCATGGTATGTGCTCAACACTGCACAATCAAAAAAGTTCAACTGCTGCTCTAAGATTTTAAATTAATATATACCTGGTATGTGCCAGTTTTGTCATACCCTACTGATGGACCTTAGAGCAGCACAAGTGAACAAGAAAGACAGTTGCTAGCTTTGCAGACCTCACCATTTTAAATGCAAAACTTACACTCTGGTTGAACTAAAAGACTGGTTCACGTAAGTCAGGCACGGAGTGGTCGGTTTCAGGCGATAAGAATCCTGAATGTTGAAATGAACGGACAACTGATTTATATAATTGATAATGCAGAAATCAATATTTTCAATGTCCTTAACAAAACCCAATTAACCTGAAATAAATTAACCCAGAGGAAAATCAATTAAGCACCTGAAGCATAATGAGTATTTATAATATGCATGATACTTTCTCATCACTATCTTTTTAATCCTTCTTGAAATGAATGTAAACTTTATTTTGTAGATGAGGAAACTCAGATTAAGAAATTTTACTAAAATAACACATTTAGTAGGATTAAAATAAGATTGTAAAATTTTGGTTTTTTCTTGACTGCTTACATTTATAATTATGCTGAAAATTTTGCTGTGACTAGGATCTTGCAATTAAACATTTGATTACAAAATACAAAATACAATAAAATAAAGCAGTGAAAGTTAGGATTCAAGAGAAAGTATAGTTAGTTATATACACAGCTTTAAAAAAGTGTTTGTTGTTTCTTCTAATATAAACGCTCAGTCAGACTTCCTCAGTGAAATTGTCTCAGTTTCCTACTAAACACCCCCATTGCTCAGCATAAGTCATTACATACACTGTGCTTACTATAATTTATAGATGCCCATGGTTCCAGGAAGGCAATGACCTCTATCAATACTGTATAAATAAGGCATAAGGCTGCTAGGCTTTTCAAATCAGAGGCGTGAAATTCTTTCAGGTTTTATGTAGGAAGAGTGACAGATTACAGATTTATCTATTAAAGCTTAACTAGTTCAAATAACAAATGATGACAATATATTGTCTGTAAAACGACAATCAGTGATCAGAATAAAAAAAAAATTTTAAAGGCACATTTGAACATTTTGAAAAAAAAATCTGCCAGATTATGCTACGAGAAAGGCCATAAAAGTTCAACCATGATGTGCTACTAAATCCCAATTACTCTTTGAGGTCCTATTAAAACCATTATGTAGTTTCATTTATTTAGAAAAACCTATTGATAGTTCCTCTTTTCTTGGTTCTGGTTAGTGGGATAGATGTAGAAAAGAAAACTTACAGGATATCAGTTATTTCAAGGTTTCTGTTTAAGTCATCACCCCTTTCATCAAATGAAGAATTTGCCAAGCATATAACAAGAACTTACAGTTTAGCTTTTTAGACAATGAAATACTCTAGCTCTGAACAAACCAAAGAAGGTCAAACTCAGCATGAAACAAATTAGTTTAAAAACGGAGGTGAAATTTTAAGAACTAGGACTGTTTCTTCTTTTATTTTTTCAGCTATGAAAGGTGAAAGGGAAAAACTCTTTTTATGGATTTATATGTCTGACATTAACTACCCAAGTTAGCACAGATCCCATAGGTTAAGGGATCAGTCCCATAGGCCTGTCCCCACTTCAGATGCTAATTTTTGGTTTGGATCTCTTATATTTCTGGCCAACTGGTTTTATATCAGGAGTTACCACAACTCCCTCCTAAACTGCAACAATTTGCTAGAACGGCCCACAGAACTCAGGAAAAAGCACTTTACATAAATTACTACTTTATCATTAAGGATGTAACTCAGGAAGAGCCACCTGGAAGAGAGGAAAGACAGGACAAGATATATGAGGAAAAATGTGGTGTTTCCATTCCTTTGCAGGGATGCCATCCTCCCAGACCGAGACATATTCACTGAACCTGATGTTCTCTGAGCCCCTTTGTTTAAGGTTTTTATAGATGTCCCATTACATAGGCATGACTGATTAGATCACTGGCCACCAGTGATTGGTTCACCCCAGTTCTTCTCCCCTCTCCAGTGGTCAGGGAGTGAGGCTGAAAGTTCTAACTCTCTTATGACTTAGTCGTTTTCTTTTTTATTATTATTATTTTTTAATCTTATGATTTTTATTTTTTCCATTATAGTTGATTTACAGTGTTCTGTCAATTTCTACTCTATTGCAAAGTGACCCAGTTTTATATATATATATATATATGCATATATACATATATATATATTCTTTTTCTCACATTATCCTCCATCATGTTCCATTACCCAACTGAAAAAGGAACAAAAGACCTGAACAGACATTTCTCCAAGATATTCAGATGGCCAACAAGCATATAAAAAGTGCTCAACATCACTGATTATTAGAGAAATGCAAATCGGAAATATTATGCAGTACCACCTCACACCAGTCAA
Organism: Catagonus wagneri; assembly: GCA_004024745.2. Lineage (NCBI taxonomy): Eukaryota > Metazoa > Chordata > Mammalia > Artiodactyla > Tayassuidae > Catagonus > Catagonus wagneri. Next base: position 12,379,871 of record PVHT020000521.1, on the reverse strand, counting down.
AATGACCATCATTAATAAGTCCACAAATAACAAATGCTGGAGAGGGTGTGGAGAAAAGGGAACCCTCCTACACTGTTGGTGGCAATGTAAATTGGTACAACCACTACAGGAAACAGTATGGAGGTACCTCAGAAAAGTAAATACAGAACTATCATGTGACCCAGCAATCCCACTCTTGGGCATATATCTGGAAAAAACTTTCACTGAAAAAGATGCATGTACCTGTATGTTCATTGCAACACTATTTACAATATCCACGAAAATATAATTTTCATTATTTTTTATGAACCTAGAAAATAAAAATTAGGAAGAACTTATTGTTATAGATTCTTCTTCCCCAAACACCAATAAAATCAATGTATATCAAATAATTAATTTTATTGATTTATTGATATTGATATTATCATCTTCCAATTAAATTGAGTATTTATTTTGACATTTTGAAGAGAAATCCTATCTTAGATTTTGTTTTGTTGTTTTCATCGCATATATACATTATTATATTTTTCAATGTTTCTTGTGATGTCTCGCTATTTTTAGACCAAAAAAGTAAAAAAATTTGAGCAACTTATTAAAGAAAATGAATGTTTAAGTGACACTTGATACTGGTAACTGGAAAGTGAGTTGATCAGAATAACGTGGTTAGCCTAGAAAGGGAGTTTTTAACGAAGCTAATTTGGCTGTGCCAACTCTGACTTATTCATTGGCTACGACACGATTTGATATTATAATCATTCACCTAAAGCTCTTTATACTAATTCTTTACATGCAGTAAGTGAATTTGTCTTATATTTTGGCTTCCCATGTGATTTCCTGCAAAGGACATAAGTAGTCAAGGAAACTATAAATCTTGTCTGCTTAGCAGTGATATATCATTTTGTACATTATTAAATTACCATTCAGTTTTGCATTAGCTTTTGTGAACTTGGCTGGTCTGAGACCATCTGGGAAAAAATTGAAAAACTAAAACTTCAACCTGAAATACTGTTAATAAAGAGATCCTGGGATACTTTAGACTTTACCAGCTAGTCAGCCACCCCTTAAATGATTCCTGTGCCTTAGTCATGTAAGCAGTCATTTCTGTCTTTATTCAGTCACACACTTATCCATCCACCCAACCATCCATCCATCCATCCATCCATCCATCCATCCATCCATCCATGTATCCATTCACTGAACCAGACTTATTATTTCCTATATATCTAGCTCTATGCTAGCTGGTAGTGAATAAGAGATAATTGTTTCCTACAGTCTTTCTTTAGAAGAGAGGCAGATATGTGAAACATATAAACATAATCATGTATTACAAGCATCAAAATAGAACACTGTGTGTCATAAAGGAGTGAGAATTCTACTTAGTTTATGCTGTAGAATAAAAAAAGAGGAAAAAATGTTTACAACTTTCCCAATAACATCACTTTCTTTCACTTTTCCTGAATTATGCCTATAGTTATGAGAGGATATGAATTGATCCTTGGCATATATTAGCTATGGGAAAACATGAAAATAAGCAAAAATGAAATGCATAAAAGTAAGCAAGATTTCAAAATTCACACAATAGCCATAATTTTTCTCATTAAGCATTTCCTCATTTAATAAGAATATGTTGAATACCAACATGTGCAAGGCATAATTTAATCACTGAATATTGTGACTAAAAATAAAGAATCAATAGCTTTCAACTTGGTACTTTCTATTTTTATTCATTTATTTACTATCTTTTTAGGGCTGCACCTGTGGCATATGGAATTTCCCAGGCTAGGGGTCCAGTTGGAGCTGCAGCTGCTGGCCAACACCACAGTCACAGCAACACCACATCCGAGCCATGTCTGTGACGTCCACCACACCTCATGGCAACAATGGATCCTTAATGCACTGGGATCCAACCTGTGTCCTCATGGATACTAGTTGGGTTCGTTACTGCTAAGTCAGGACAGTAACTCCTGGTCCTTTCTATTTTTAGTATATATTCTAGGTTATTATTTGACTTAAAATTTTTCATGTTAAACTTTAAACTATTAGAATAAACCATCATTACACATCTAAAGCTTTATAGCTTCATATTCTGTAATGTCGGTTTTGAAACAACTACAGTTTATTACATAGATCAAGAACTTATTTTTATGGTTACCAATAAATGGCACATCTATGTTTAATAATTGAGTACTGATCTTTAAAACATATAAATTCCATATAGATCTATATATTTCTATCTATCCCTCAAAAGATAACTTTTTAAAAACATGAGGCAACAATATTGTTTTCTTTGAGAGACTAAATTTATGCTCAGTAATTGAGATTAAAAAAACAAAAGAACCTAGAAAATTAACTGGGCACATTGGTCATGAGCTGATAATATATTTCCAAGAATTATGAGATCTAAAACTACTGATCTGACATTTACAAGAGTAGCTTACAAAATTTGTTTTAATTGTACCATTATAAAATTTGGTTGTCATTGTAAATTTTGGGCCATGAATTAAGAATTTCAACTATGTATTTATAGTTTAAGATTACTGAGGAAATATATATATCTTCTCATCACATTATAGTAAAAAAGTTACTAGTGTTGCTATTTTAATTTTAATGGCTGATACTTGACAGTCAAACAGAACTGCTTTAAATTATTTTACTAAATGGACAACACAAATCCTGTGTATTTTTCCGAACTAATTTATTAAGTTAGAACAAATTAGCACATCAAGTATGCTTATTCAAAAATCACAAAATGTAAGGACTGAAATTTCAGCCATATTTATTGAGCATCTCCTTTTTTATGTATAAGGCATAGTGTTAAGTAATGTAAATAACTAAGAATAGTTTCAGAGAGAATCAAATATAACTGTGATATATACAGAATAGAGATATGAGGCAAAGGGCTGGTACAGAGGAGAGAATGACTGACAGTTCTTGAAACAAGACAGTCTTTCAGGAGAGCTCATGCTTGAACTAGGCTTTTGATTACAATATAAAATTTTCAGATAGTAAAAGAGGGTGGTGAAAAAGAGCACTGACAAGAGAAGAAAACAGAATAGCACAGTCAAGAAACTATATTCTTAGTACCCTAGAATAGAAGGTTCAGACATACAGCAGGAGATAGTAGATGTCTGGAATGTATGATCAGATTCTATAGGCTCTTGTAACGCAAGCTATTGTCTTTACCATGTCAATAGTGGCAAGCCACTGAGACACAGATAAGGCTAGAAATTTAGGTAAAAACACTCAAATACACACACATATCCCTCCCCCTGCACTACTTTTCACCTTAGCGAATATTTTATTTACTTTATATTTCCAGAAAAAAAAGAAAACAGTGAATCTTCTCAAACTCTTCTGAATTTTAGTTTTGGAAGGGACCATAGGAGTTGTTAAGATCAATCTCCACTTTGTGCAGATAAAGAATTGCAGCTTCTTAGGAGCTAAACGAGATTCTTAAGCTCTTACCAGGGACCAGATGCAGACCAGGACTGGAACAGGTCCCTTAATTAATTGTCCATAATTATTTGGAGATTCAAAATTACTGTGACTTGGCAAGACTGGTGCAAAATACCGACGTTTGGAACTGCTTGATCCCAACCATCATTCCCCTACTAAATAGCTCTTATCTTTAGCTCTTATTAATTTAGGCTTTTAAGGTTCCTTGCCTTTCAAATTAATATTTGGCATATGCACTGTGAGTAGGAATAGCATTTGGTTTTCATGTGGCTCCTTTTAATCTCAGTATGACTGAAAACAAAATGAATGTTTATGGTGAGGATCTATGTCCCAACCCCAACATGGAAGTCCAAATACAGAAAGTTGTGCACTGGCAGGGACCCAAAGCTGAGACAGAAGGAGATGCCAAAGGTCTGATGACAAGAGTCAAGGTTCTTGGCTTATCTATGAAGGAAAATTAACACTTGGGCTTTAAATGAAAAATATCCCATCTTCATGCAAAATGCAGCAACATTAATTACAGGAGTAAAGCATATTCATACCTTACTTCAGAGGAAGGTGGGTTATTTTTCATTCTGGATGCACTGATTGTTATTCAATAACCTTGCTGGATTTTGCCCTTAACTGCATTTATCAACTATGAGAGTTGCTCAGAAAATAAGTCTATAAGGTTAATTACCAGCACATTATGCAGAATTCAGAAAATATGATAGCGGCTTTATATTCCGCTGGCATGTGAGGGAACATTTCAAAGGGCTCAGCTCTGATTGTTTGTGACATGGTGTTTCCTTAATTAAGAATTGCTGTTCTCTTACATGTATGCTCCCCACACAAAGTACATGCCACGATCTAATTTTTTTAACTCACCTTTTTCTTTCAACTGCAAAAATCAAGACGAATTTATTTATTTGTTGGGAAAAAATGCTAATACTTAATAGTTCTAAATTACTACTTAAGAAAGGAACTCTTCCACCATTAGAAGTGGACTTTAGTTTTAAAAGAAAATGTATTTATCATGCATATGTGAGTGTGTGTATGGTTGTGTGACAATGATAGACTGCACAGTTCTCTCAAAGCTGTTGATACTTCACTGAATATGTTATTGTGGGCTTTAGTTTTCACTCTGACTTAAATGGAATATATGTTTTACCTGTTTGCTTGGGATGCATGATTAAGAGATGAGCACTCCCCCATCTACTTCCTGAGATTAATAAACTGCATGCCTTTTAGTATCTCTGGAAGAAAACAACATGAAGTAGTTCCCGTTGTGGCGCAGCAGAAATTAATTCCACTAGTATCCATGAAGATATGGGTTCAATCCCTGGCTTCACTAAATCGGTTGGAGATCTGGTGTTACCATGAGCTGTAGTGTAGATTGCAGGTGTGGCTCAGATCCTGTGTTGCTGTGGCTGTGGTATAGGCTGGCAGATGTAGCTCTGATTGGAACCCCTAGCCTGGGAGCCTCTATATGCCATGAGCTTGGCCCTAAAAGGCCAAAAAGAGAGAAAAAAAAATGAATGAAAGAAAGAGAGAAAGAAAGAGAGAAAAAGAAAGAGAGAAAGAAAGAAAGAAAGAAAGAAAGAAAGAAAGAAAGAAAGAAAGAAAGAAAGGAAGGAAGGAAGAAAAAAGGAAGAAAGAAAGACAATATGTAATACTAGAAGTCTCTGAATGTAAGCTTATGGGACCTAACAGTCAGCTCTGTCCATATGGTTAACATTTAGTGGCCACTGTTTCCCTCTATTAACTAAACATAAATTAACTGATCACTTTATGAGATTATTGAAGCTCCATTTTCACAAGCCTTTTTTTTTAAGAAATTGAAATTTCATGAAAATAGGGAATAAAGAGTATTTCTTTTTGACATTTTTATAGGCCCAGGAAAATTGGGGGAATCCTTAGGTAGCTAAGACTCCAAAGCCTTGACAATAATAAGCCTACCTACCTGTTCTGATATTCTTTCCCTGGCTGTAGCCCCGCCATACCATTATCTTTGCATCCCTCAAAATTTCAAACTCTTTTTTTTTTTAACTTCAGGTTATTTATTCTCGCCACTCCCTCTGCCTGAAATAGTCTTCCACAGACCTTGAATAGCTGACTCGCGGTTTTTCATTCAAGTCCCAGTTCAATTGGCCTCTCTTCAGAGGATAAGAGGATAATCTAATCTACAGCACCAGCTCCCCGATACCAATCATTTCCTCTCCACACTTCTTTCATTGGCTTCATAACACTTAGAAGTAGCAGAATGTATCTCATTACATTTCTGTTGACTTGCTCGTCGTCTGTCTCCTCCTAAATTGTAAGGACTTTGGTGGTCCTTGTCACCATCACATTCATGTTACGTAGAAGGTAAGTAGCTCAAAAAAGTTACTTGAATAGAGGAAAGACCAAATGGGAGCATCCTGTGTGTGGAGTTTCCCATAATACATCCAATATATTTCTGTCCTGTATTGGCGGCCACAAATTCAAATGCCTGCAGAGGTCAGGCAAATAACACAAATGAGTGAATGAGGCCAGGTGTCATGATTCATAGGGATTAACAGGAAGATGTGACAGTTACAGCAAATTGTGGAACATCAGCCCCACCTACACTCAGTTCTAACATTTATTATCATGAATTTGGACTCCAAAATGCCAGAGTTTATATATAATTCTTGACTTTTAATGTTGGCAAAATAAATCTTTTTTGAATTTTATTGGCTAAAAATACATCTCTATGCTATATAAGTACTGTTTGCAACACTTGAACCTCTTGCTTGCAACTTCAGCTATAAAGTTAAATGTGACTATTAATTAAATTGTGAGAGTATCAAAAATCCCAGGGGAAAAATAATCCCAGGAAATTGAATATGACATGTCCTATATCCAAATAAGGTATAAAATAAATGACACTTCCATCCATAAAGACTAATTCAGTTGTAATTGAAACCTCCAAATGACAGTTATTTAAACAAAATAAAATTTTATTTTGTCTCATTTCATTAAACATGGTATATTGGCTTTGTAGACCAGGAATCTGGTCTCCTTCAATTTCACTGTTTCACCATCCTTACAAATGAGTTTTACCCCATGGTCCTCAATAACTTCTTCAGTTCAAGACATCAGATCTGCATTTTGAAACAAAAGTCAATTTCATGATGGAAGCAAAAAATAAATCAGATCTGTACTGCAACCAGCAGAAAGAAGGAAGAGGATGAAAGAAAAGTGGTAAAGAATATCTGTCATTGCATTGGACTTTTAAGAAATTTTTTTCTGGAAACTGATACAAATGGTTTCTACATATTCAATGTATTTATTCAACAAATATTTGCTGAGAGAAATTAAGTATAAACACACAACACATTTTTCACTCAGGATATGGCACTTACAGGGCACCATTCTGAGAGACCAGGAAACACCAGTGAACAAGACTATAATATCTACTGTCATGAAATTTATATTCAAGTAGAGGAGAAAGAAAAATGAAAAGTACACCGATGTAAAATATTTACAGTTGACCCTTGAACCACATGGGTTTGAACTGAATGAGTCCACTTATACGTGGATTTTTCTCAGTAGTAAATACTGCGGGACTACACTATCCTCAGTTGATTGAATTCACAGATGCAATACCATGGATACAGAGGAACCAAATATACAGAGGGCCAGCTGTAAGTTATACACAGACTACACAGAAGGTGGGCCCCCTAACTTCCACATTTTTCAAAGGTCAATCATATAAAATACTGAAATAACTGGTCTCTAAAGAGATAATCATTTTGCATTCCTACAAGCAATGTATAGGAATTTCACTCTCTCTACACCTCTCCTAGCACTTGTTATTTTACCATAATTTTTTTAGGGCTGCACCCATAGTACATGGAAGATCTCAGGCTAGGGGTTGAATTGGAGCTGCAGGTCCATAACACAGACTCAGCAATGCCAGATCTGAGCCACATCTGTGACCTACACCACATGCCACGACAACATCAGGTCTTTACCCCACTGAGTGAGGCTAGGGACCAAACCCACATCCTCATGGACACCAGTCAGGTTCATTACTACTGAGCCAGCACAGGCACTCCAGCACCTGGTATTTTAAAATTTAGCGATTCTAATAGGTGTGCAATGTTTTTATTGTGGTTTAATTTTCATTTCTCTGCTGAAAAGTAATGACTAATATGTGTTCATATCCTACTTTCCATTCAAATTTCTTCATGAAATACATTTTCATCTTTTGCTTATTTTCTTTCTTTCCTTTTTTGGTTATCTTTTTAATATTACATTGTAAGAATCCTTTATATAATCCTGGATGCAGATTGGTCAATTAGCCATATGTTCTATACACATTATCTCCAAGTCTGTGACTTGCCTTTTCATTTTTTTAACTGTATCTTTCAAATGACCTTAATTTGGATGAATAATACTTTATTACTTTTTCTTTTATATTTTGTAATTTTGGTGTCCTGTTCTTCAGTTTTTGTCCTATAATTCAACATCGCAAGGCTTTTTTTATGTTTTATTCTAGGTCTTTAGTAGTTTTATCTTTTACTTGGGTCTGTGATAAATTTCATGTAATTTTTGTGGATGTTTTGAGGCATGAGTTCATTTGTCCTTATACATATTCAGGAAGTTAGCACTATTTATTGAAATTAATATATATTCTCCATTGTACTGCCTTGTCACCTTTGTCAAAACTCATTTGCTGATATAAGTGTGAGTCTAGGTCTGACCACTCCATTTTGCTCCATTGATTTTGATGCCTATTATTGTGTGAATATCATACCATAGGTTTATAGTAAGTTTTGAAATCAGATAGAATGAGTCTTTCAATCCTGTTCATTTTCAAGAATGGCCAGTTTTATACATTATTTAACTTTAATCCTAACAATATACTCTGGTGTAACTGTTACTACCACATTGCAGATAAGGGAACTGGAGCAGAAAACTTATATACAAAATGGTAGAGCCAAATTTGAACATTACCAGTGTGATTCCAAAATCCATACATTCAGTCTTTATGTGGTTCTGTCTCCCTGCATATGGATAATAAGATGTTGAAGCTAAATATGGACACCAAAGACTAAATGATAATGAAAGACATCTTTATTGAGTATGTATGTATATTTATATACACACGTAAACACAAATTCAGAACTAGCACATTTGCAGTCTTTCAGAAATTAAAAATTTCCTAATTAACTTCAATAGATTTAACTTTACAATGTGTGCTCAGTTTTTCTGTTCTTTTGGGACTGCCTGGTAAAAACTGCTGTAAATCCTTAATTATATTGCCACAAATGCCATGTTTTAAACTTTTTTTCAGTGTTTAAGACCTCTCTAAAATATATGAACTGCTACAATTTATACAATAATACAGGTTTATAGATTTACTTAATGCAAAATTTTATTATGAGACAACTGTATTCTGACACAATATAACAAGGCCTATTGTCATAGGCCTTGGTTCCACAACAATAGTCGCAGGCCTTGGTGGAAGAAGAGCATGGCAAATTTAAATTTAAAAATTCAGAGGGAATGTCTATTTTTTTTATAAGTATAATATGAATAAAGTCTGTAAGTACCAAGAAAATAAGGGGTATCTGATTCTGCCTGGGCTGTCAAACAATATAGGTTAGAATAGTTTTACAAGGTGGACAAGGGGAGGGAAGATAACATAGTCGCCAGGAAAGGCACTGTAGAACACAGCACCATCAGGAAGCGTTGCATTCCATGTGCCCAGAGAAGAGGTATATGTGTGTAATCACTTGGTGAGGGTACAAGTATTAGAGATATTTTCTCTAGAGTCTGGAATTAGTTTATAGCTACATTATTTGAATCGTTACCAAAGTCCAAAAATAGGAAAAAAATTATTTTCAGAGGTCAAAAGCTAAAATGGAGTTGTTAATACGTTCCTATAGATAAAAGCTTATGAAACCCTCTTCCCAAAATTTGAGTTGATTTTTAAAGATTTAACAGAAAAAAACTGTCACTTGAAAAAGAGAAAATGATCATTTCAGTCACATGCTAAAAGGTGAACCCAAGAAAGAGGTTTGCTTGTCACGGGTATGGTGACAACTTCAATGGCACACCCTGACATGCACGGACAAAGGCAAGGCTAGGGAAACAGGAGTGAACGGTTGCAATAATTTTAATTTAATAAATTTAAGTGATGAGGGCCTATATGGGCAGTTTAACTGGGAAGATTTTTCTTTTTTTTTTTTGAGGTAGAGTCAGTGGGACAGAATAACCATTTGAAGAGAACAGATGTTTGAATTTTTCAGATCATGATTCTCCTTGTAATATAAACACTTCCATTTTTTTTTTTAAAGGCTTAAGTGGACTCTTTGGAACAACACTTCTTTATTTTTAGTACTTACTTTACTGTTAATAGGGAAAAGCTTTTTAAAGCAATAGGATGAGGGGAAAGGAGTGGATGATCTTCCCAGTCATGTGTTTCACAATGAATACAGGCTCATTTGGCCCCAGAAATCTCCATCTCTACCTCTAAAAGGATGTCCCATATGTATTCTTGAGTTCCAGGTTTAGCATGCTAGGAGCCTGTGAACTTCAGATTGGCAAAGCGAAAACTACCATAGGATGTATGGTCACGCATTATCAAAACCCAGCATCTTTTAATGTTGAGAAAAAAATGGTGTGAATTAGACCATACACTTCTTCTGTGAATATATTTATTACTAGTTCCAGTTAATGTTTCTTGAGTCCCAGATACAAACTAAAGAAGATGTATAGCCTTGCCATATGCTGAGAACTTTTCTGATGGTGTAACCAAGGCTCTGAATCAGGAAACAATCTTAACTCTTTCTGCATAATATGATGCAACTTAATAAATATTTCATGTGTGAAATGATCGGTTGGGCTGTGTGTGTGTGAGTGTGTGAGCACGCGTGTGTGTGTGTGTGTGTGTGTGTGTGTGTGTGTGAATGATGATTTGAAAAGTGAAGGGAAGAAAAAACAGTCATTCAACTGAGTAAAATTTCTACACGATAGCAGGCCATTATGTTGATTGGCACTCAGCTACCTGGCTATTGTCACGCTGCCTAGACATCTCCTAAAGAAAGTCATCAAGTCTCAAAATAGAAATATCCAGAATGGAAAATAAAATCCACCAAAGAAGAATGCACAAACTCTGGGGTATAACAGTTTTGCACCCTGGAGGGGAGCCATTTTTAACTGCATGATATCAACAGAGAAGTTTAAAAAACTGAAAAAGGATCAGAGGCTTCTGGTTGTTTAGTTCTGGTAGAGTCATTCATCTTTCTTCTGATTTTGAAAACGTTAACTCTCTGTACGTGTTGCCTCATTTGGTACCTGAATATTACCCTTCAAAAGATGTTACAAAAGCAACCTTACATTTGTACTGTGGTGAGCCTCTAGAAAGAAAAATAAAAGTGTCAACTCGCTTTCCCTTGGTTCTTTCTTTTATAGATAATAGAGGTTAGATATGTGATTTCCTAGGAAGAGAGGAAAATCCCCGTCCAGTTTGTCCACCATTGATTCTGGCCACAACTGTTCTGACTGAAACATGGGGAGAAAGAAAAGATGTATGGTGATGCAGTTTTGAAGAGATAGAACTCTTTGAAGAAGAGGAGCAGAATAAAGTTGAAACATGAAGGGTGATGGAAAAATGGCTTAGCCAGAATGTGACTCTCTTAGCTTGGCTTGATGACTGATCAAGCCACCGTGAGAGATATTCCCAAGAGTTAAGAGTGCAGAGTTATAAAATTGCTTAATTAGCTTTAATCAAATGAAAACAATTACCTGATGTAATTCCTCATTGATATCCTTTAATTTAAACATACAATAACTCATAAGCAGACAAGAAACCATTTGGCAGAGAAGACAAAATTCTTTGTAACCATCGTATCTTCCTCCCTCCTCAAAAGCTCCTTTCCTACATGCTAAGGTTTCTCTGATTTAGAAAAAAACTTTGCTGAAGTCTCTTCCTGGCTCAAGCTCTTATCCTATCATGCCTCTGCTTTTTTCCACTTCTTTCATCACATTTACATTTTTTCTTAATGCTTTTTAATCTAGTTTTTGATTACATAGCTCTACTGAAATATAGACACTAATACCCTGTCTTTAAATCATGTATCTTGTTTATATTTCATTCTCCCACAGGTGCAGTAGCATTTAGCATTTTAAATATCCCTTTTAACTTGAAATTCACCATTGTCTTTCCTTCTGTGGCCCTGAATCCTCTCATTCACCTTATATTTCTCTGGATAATCTCTCTCTCTTTGGGTAGTTCTGCCTTTCTCTGCCTCCTAAATTTAGCATTTTCCAAGCCAGATTTCTGTTCTTTTAACATTTGAAGGATAGAGTTAACGTTTACAAGACTGATTCTCTTTAGACTGGCTGCTACAATGCTCCAAAGAAACTGGCTACACTGAACACTTACAGGCCATCAATCCTGGCAGAGGACTGCAATGTCAGCTCAGAGCAATGGTTCTGCCAAGGTAAAGAGCTGTAACCACATTACATGCTCAGTGGCTTGAACTCCAGTCCCTGATCATACCAGTGGAGGGGCTAATACTCCCATAACCATAAGTACTCATGTGGTGGAAAAGAATTCTTCTGTCTCACAGCTGCGTTCTCAAAGCTTGGACCTCAGTTTTCTGATCACTCCAGGGGATGGTGTTCTCTCAGTCAGTGAGTGCTTAGATACTGGATTAAACTTGGAGTCAAGGTGCTGCTGTATCACACAGTCCTTGGATCTCGATCTCTGATTATGGAAGGCTGTCACCTCTCCAGATAAGGGTTTAAAAGCCCCCACACCCCAGAACAGTGATGAAGGTTCCCCTCCAGAAGTCTAATGTCCAGACTTTTGTGTGGTCTTGCAGAATGAAAAGAGCCACAGAAGCCTGCACACCTGCTATCGCTTTCATTTTGGTGAGTGCTCTCCACTGATGCCGTTCTAGAAGGTTGGTGTGTTTGCTTCCTGATAATTCACCATTGCTTGATCCATCACATTCCTTTTCTTTTTTTTTTCAAGAAATCCATTCATTCTCACAACTTTCCTCTTTGTACCCTAAGTTCCAGGGCAGAGAATATAAATCGTGCTCCACTTCCTAGCATGATAGTTGCTACAGGTCACAGTTTTGCTCTACCAAATTCAACAAACTGGCAACAGGGTATCATGGGCCTTTTTTGAGTAGGTGGGTAAGAAATGTCATCTGAGCAGTTGTTTTAGAGATTCATTTTATTTCAGAAACAGCTCCTTTGTTTACTTCCCCTCTTCATGAAGAAGGTCAATACCTTGGAGTCATTTCTGAATCTCCTCTCTGTCAGTTTCCATGTTGGTGATAGCAGGATTAGGACAGACAATGTTGGCTACTAATTTTTATTGCTCTATATTGATATCTCACTGGACGTCTTATAAACTCTGAGCAGGAGAACAAACTACCGAACAGCTACCCAATGGGAACTTTTTGTCTTCTATTGTTATTATACTGTTTTTGGTAAATGTCTTGTCTCCTCATCTAAATTAAAAGCTCTTTAAGGGCAGTGACCTTATTTTCCCACAATAACTAGAATTGTTTGTACCTAATTGCTGCTTAAGAAATTTTGGTTGATTGGATGATGATAGTGCTGAGGTCAGGCAACCTTCAGTAAGACAAAGGGGTTGAAAACATGAGGTGGAGAGATGCATCACAGGGCATGGAGGAGAGTAAAGCATTAGGAGGTGTTCAAAGATGTGTCATTTATTCCACAATTTTATTTGAATGAGATTTTCTCAAAGAGCCTAAAATACCAGTCTGACCAATTGTGCTGAAAGTACATCAATTTTAGCTCTAATCCAGGCAGCTGATGCTTTATAGCCTGATGACAGCCTACTCTCTAATCAAACCAAGGAAGCTCCTTTTTTTTTCAGTCATTGGGTATCACAGAAGATTTAGACATGGGGATATTTATCATATCCCCTGATATGTATAAATTTTTTCAAAGAAATCTATGGACAGAGCACAAAAGAACACAGCAGACAGAATAAACCGGCACATGTTTTCCTCCAGGGCTACCGCTCTTACAAATGTCTGACCTTGTTTACAGGGTTCAAGACAGCATTACTAGATTTCCCCACCTGAAATTAACACCATCCATCTATACACCAGCAAGTGTCTTGGGAGGCAGAGTCCAAGGAATCAGCCAGCAGACTAAATGGGAATTGAATGCCCAGGTTACCTGGGTCCTGGGAGCAAGATGTTTTCATATGTACTCATCAAGCGGACCTTTGTTCTATAAGCAATCTCATTTTGTAAACTCTGTAGGAAATGTATTGGAATTACAGAAAATATTTATCCAGAAAAAAAGGCCTGGATTCACTTATAAAGACTGTCGTGTTATCATCACACAGGTATAGGCTTATAGCCCCAAAGTCTGTATGTATCAAAACAAAATACAGTAGATATAGTTTTGCATCACTTTGTCTTTCTGCCTTGTCTCCAAATTCCAAGGCAGAGCTGATCTGTCTTCTCTCCATATGTGCGTATGATCATATCTGATGTGGTTTTTGTAGCTTGGAACAACACACTCATTCTTTTAATGGTGATTGCTCTACTCCTTTCTTTAAATTCTTGAGTGGGCTTTATAACCCAAAGGAAAATCTGGGAACATTAGGATCCCATAAAAGGAACTCCAAGAACTGAGCCCCTCCCTACTTCTTTGGCTTTATCTGTGACCATCCTTATTTTGAACACCCCTACCCCAATTCTAGAAATATAATCTTATGTATTTCTTTCAAAATACCCAACCATCACACATCTATGTGCCTTTATACCTGCTAGTCCCTCAGCTTGGAATGCTACATAACACCTGTGTGAAAAGTAAGATCACACAATGTATCTATTTTGACAAAGATTCTTAGATAGGAAGGCAGAAAAAAAAATTCAAAGAGTCATTTTCCTTCTGTATTACAGAGGAAGTTTTTATTTTATCACTCTCCTCTGTGCAAGTTCTTAAGCCTCTTTGAGTCTTTGTTTGTCATGTATAAAAATGTGGATAATAATACATGCCATGTGTTTGTACCAGGATTAAATAACATCATATAAAATGTTATTTATTTTTGTGTTCATTTCATACAATCAATTATATGCCTTTATGACTTCCTCTAAGCTAAGACTATTTTGATTCTGTTAAGTGTTATTTATTCCCTTTAGCATTGTCCAAGAACTGTCACTAGAAGGAATCAATCTTCTCTACATTTTTATTGTATTTGTCATCAGGAGGCTCATCTACATCAAGATTATTCATTATTAAAAGAAAAAAAGTCCAATTTTGCTTAAGAGTTTTTGCAAATGTAAAATAAGGGTGGAGATATTTTGGGAATTTAGGGATCCTTAGAGATTCCTTAGGAGGAAGAAAATATTGAACAGGTCCCTTTTCCCCATCTTTCCCCTTCCAGTATCACAAGAGCCCTTCTCCTCACTTTTCTATGTGTGTCTTCTTTATTTTTTATCTACAGATTAGTTTCTTTCAAGAAGTTTGTAATTTCTGCTCTAGCAAGACTTCAGCTCCACTGCCTCTCTATTAGATGTAACTTTATAGGTCTAGTTTCTAAGAATAAGAGTGTCTTTATCCCTTAGTTCAAATTCTTATTGGCTGGATAAAGTACCCATGTTCCACTCTACACAGGCCAAGAGTTCAGGTGAACTTGGACAGTATGGCTCCTTAAGGACAACTTGTACCCCAGCAGCAGGGTCACAGAGGAGGATTTGGAGCTGATGGCAAAAGCTAACAACTCTTAGGATGTGAGACTATCTGAAACCCTGAAAAATCTTCCAGGATCTATCAGAGGAGCTTGGTTGTACAAGGGACAAGGCAGGTAGCAGATACAGGACTGACATCAACTTTTAGATTCAAAGGAATATGCGATTCTGACAAACTTACCAGAAGGTAAGATCACTCTTTCCCTAGATAAGGAAACATGTAAGTCAAATTGTAACTGGCCATCTCTTTTTCTATGAGAAAGCCAGTCTTTATATGAAGCAGTTATCCTGGAAATCAGCTAGGAGAAATAAAAAGGAACTGGGTTTTGACAGCATCACTGAATACCTAAGTGAAATAAACCTAAAGCTCTTCTATCCTTTGTACTTTTTAGCTATATGAACCAGTAGAGTGTATATATTATTTAAGTCATTTGCAATAATATTCCTCTCTTGCACCTAAAAATATCCTTGCAGCTGAAAACGGATACCTTGGCCTCAAAATGAAAAATAAAGCAAAGCATAAATAAAACAAACAAAATAAGCCATTTGTTGGCCTATATAACTGAGATTTTTCAAAGTATCTTCAGGCATGATTGGATAGAGCAAGTAAAATGATTATATCAGGAATTGTTTTGTCTTTCTTGAGTCTCTCTTCTACTTAGTTGGATTCATTTTCTGGTTTCATGCAGCAGCCCTAGAAACTCTAGGCTCATCCTACCATAGTCTAAAGATTGCTATTGATTTCACAAAATGTCATCCTCAAGTCCCATGGAAAAAGTAAAGAAATATGGCTCAGAATTCACAACCAACACTTCATTGTTCCTCATTTACTACAGATGCATCTTGTTCTTATCACTGAACAATTTGTATAAATAGAATGTGCTGCTCAGACAGTCAAATGTCTGCAGATGACATGATACTATATATAGTATAGATACTATATATAGGACTCAACCCAAAAACTACCTAAACCGATCAACAAATTAGGCAAAGTAGCAGGATATAAGATTTACATAAAAGAAATCAGTTGCATTTCTGTATACTAACAATGAAATATTAGAAAAGAAATACAAAAATACAATACCTTTTAAAACTGCAACCCAAAAAAATCAAATACCTGGGAATAATCCTGACCAAGGAGGTAAAAGACTTATATGCTGAGAACTATAAAACATTAATCAAGGAAATCAAAGAGAATTCAAATAAATGGAAAGATGCTCCTAGTTTGGAAATTAATATTGTAAAAATGGCTGATACTACCCAAAGCAATCTACAGATTCAATGCAATCCCTATCAAACTACCCATGACATTTTTCACAGAACTAGAACAAACATTCCAAAAGTTGATATGAAACCAGAAAAGAACCAGAATTGTCAAAGCAACACTGAGGAACAAAAACCAAGCAGGAGGCATAACTCTACCAGACTTCAGGCAATATTACAAACCACAGTAATCAAGACTGTGTTGTACTGGTACCAAAACAGACATACAGACCAATGGAACAGAGTAGAGAACTCAGAAATAAACCCAGATGCCTACGGTCAATTAATCTTCAACAAAGGAGGTAACAATATAAAATGGGAAAAAGACAGTGGTTTCAGCAAGTAGTGCTGGGAAAACTGGACAGCTGCATGTAAATCAATGAAATTGGAACACACCCTGACACCATGCACAAAAATAAACTCAAAATGGCTTAAAGACTTAAAAGTAAGACAAGACACCATCAAACTCCTAGAAGAGAACACAGGTAAAACATTCTCTGACATCAGCCTTACAAATGTTTTCTCAGGTCAGTCTCCCAAACAGCACAAATAAAAGCAAAAATAAACCAATGGGACCTATTCAAGCTGACAAGCTTTTGCACAGCAAAGGGAACCATAAAAAAAAAAAAGACAACTTACAGAAATAGGAGAAAATAGTTTCAAATGATGCGACTGACAAAGGCTTAACCTCTAAAATATACAGTTTACACAACTCAACAGCAAAAAGCCAACAACCCAACTGAAAAATGGGCAAAAGACTTGAATAGATATTTCTCCAAAGAAGATATACAGATGGCCAACAAGCACATGAAAAAATGCTCAACATCACTGATTATTAGATAAATGCAAATCAAAACTACTATGAGCTCCCACCTCACACCAGTCAGAATGGCCATCATTAACAGTCCACAAGTAACAAATGATGGAGAGGGTGTGGAGAATAGGGAACCCTCCTGCACTGTTGGTGGGATGTAAATTGGTACAACCACTATGGAAAACAGTATGGAGGTACCTTAGAAAACCATACATAGAACTACCATATGACCCAGCAATCCCACTCTTGGGCATATATCTGGACAAAACTTTCCTGGAAAAAGACACATACACCTGTATGTTCATTGCAGCACTATTCACAATAGCCAAGACATAGAAACAACTTAAGTGTCCATCGACAGACGATTGGATTAAGAAGATGTGGTATATATACACAATGGAATACTACTCAGCCATAAAATAGAAAAAATAATGCCATTTACAGCAACAAAGATGGAACTAGAGACTCTCATGTTAAGTGAAGTCAGTCAGAAAGAGAAAGACAAATACCATATAATATCCCACTTGTATCTGGAATCTAATATACAGCACAAATGAACCTTTCCATAGAAAAGAAAATCATGGACATTGAGAACAGACTTGTGGTTGCTAAGGGGGAAGGGGAGGAAGTGGGATGGATTGGGAATTTGGGGTTAATTGATGCAAACTATTTGCCTTTGGAATGGATAAGTAATGAGATCCTGCTGTGTAGCACTGGAGCTATATTAGTCACTCGTGATGGAGCATGAAAATGTGAGAAAAAATTATGTAGACATGTATGTAGCTGGGTCACCTTGTTGTGTAGTAGAAAACTGACAGTACATTGTAAACCAGTTATAACAGAAACAAAATCTGTATTTAAAAAAAAAAAAAAAAAACTGTCTGCCTCTGAAAGACCCTAGCAGAACACATGGAGTGAACAACCCCAGTAGAAGATGGTAAAAATAAAATGAGTGCTGGTTCTCCAGTGGAAAATGCATATGGTGATCAGAAGAAGAATGGATGAGTTCTGAGAAGGAATAAATATGGGTGTCTACTAAATATACTCTCACCTCACAATAAAATCAAAGTAAATTTTAAGTCCGTTTATGCTAATTTCAACATTTGAAAATCAAGTTTGAAAGAATTTAAGTGACTTTTCCAAGGTCATATACAGTGAATTAGAGATCAACTACTACCACAGCTTAGGACTTCTTCTTAGTCAAGTCGTCCGCCCTAAAAATTTGAAGGGGGCTACATATCAGTAAGATAAAACATTTGTGTTTTAGGTTTCTTATACACTATAACTGTGAGACTATTAACCTCACTAAAAGAAGGTAATATTATGCTCACTTCTTCATTCTTGGGGGAGAAAATAGGCCCTCATATTTAACAAAAAATATAATCTAGGGAAAAAAATCTCTTCAAAAATGTTACAGCATATATTTGTGAAGCTTCTTCATATCTTGGTATATCTGTGTCTTATGGTGCTAGAATCATATATGGATTTCTTCTACTGCTTGATATTCATTAGAAATAAAGGGAGTTGCTTTAATCCATCAAGAACATCTTCACAGGAGGAATTAAATACAAGTCACCAACTTGTATCTGGCTTGGAGAGCATATGAAACCCTGACTCATCTAAAACAGCAAGAAAAGAAAGAGGAGTGTGTATATAGCCAACTCTTTTTTCAGGATAAGGAGATTTTCATTGTGCTTCTTGCAGTGAACATGCACATTGTTCTTTAATAACAAAAGACATAATGGCTTCACGTTTGATAGATCAGATTCAGAGAATTACAGGGACAAAAAAGGAAATATTTCTCAGAGTTCAAGGGTATCAATTCAAGGTTCAGTGAGACATATTTTGAAATCATGAAGCTTGTCCTTTGACTTCTTCAACCACTGCTCAGTTTTTTCATCTGACATTGTCAGAAAGAATTCTAGGTGTTTTGCAGGCTTCTCACGTGTTGGAATCCCAAAGCACCTTCAAAGGTATCATAAAGGTTGTGATAATACATATTTTTTCTTCTTATAGAGTAGGTCAGAGGTTCTATTAAAAAGCCTCTTTGGTTTAAAATGAACATAAATTCTCAGAGAGGAAGTCTATGCAGAACAGAGAATCTCTAACATAATGACATCAGATTTTATTCAAAAGAGTCAGATAGCTTCAGTGTGTAACTTCAGTAACAGTAATTTTGTCTCACTAATTTTCCATTAGTGGAGATATGCAGGGAGTTGGTTTGTAAGCAGAGAGAAAACATCCCTCAAGTTTTTAGTCTTATAGTTCCTAGTAGGATTCATTAACCACTGAGCCACGACGGGAACTTCAAGATTTTAGTCTTATAGATATGCTATTCATGTGGAAAAAAGAGTCATGGATCAATATGGAGTACGTGTGGAGGGTGGTAGAGAGAGAGAAAAATACAAGATGGTATAAATTCTTGACCATGTTATTGTAAACAGATGTCTTTCATTCCTATGTTCTTTCATTCATCATTTTCTCAAGTATTTCTTAATACTTTCTATGAATCAAAAGCAGTACTACTCATTTTTTCCTTTTATTTTTTCTTTTTAATGATTTTTGTTTTTTTCCATTATAGCTGGTTTGCAGGGTTTTGTCAATGTTCTATTGTACAGCAAGGTGACCCAGTCACATATACACATATACATTCTTTTTTCTCACATTATCATGCTCCATCATAAGTAACTAGATATAGTTTCCTGGGCTATACAGCAGGATATCATTGCTAATCCATTACAAAAGCAATAGTTTGCATCTATTAACCCCAAATTCCCAGTCCATCCCACTCCCTTCCCCTCCCTCTTGGCAACCACAAGTCTGTTCTCAAGTCCATGATCATTTTTTTCTTTTAGAAGTGCTATTGAAAGACATTAAGTACCTTGACTAGAAGAAATGATTAGAAAAGTGTAAGAAAACACCAAATTGTGTGTGTGTGCATGTGCATACATACACATATACATACATACACACATGGATTTGACACAATATTTTTTAACTTATTACTTTGAAATAATTTTAGATTTATGACAGGTGGTACATAAAAAATATAGATAATTATTTCCAGGAATTTATGTCAAGGGAATAATCAGGTATACGTGTACAGAGTTATCAATAAGAATGTCTATTTCAGTGTTACTTATTAGCAAAATTTGAAGTTGGGAACCAGTTAAATAACACTGATATATTCACATTATTAAATATTTATAGTCATTAAAGTAATGGGTAAAAATTAAATATTTATCATAATGTCAATATTATTATTTAATCTCACAGACACATGTAAAATGTGAAGGAAGCTTATACCCAAAGGGTATACACACACACACACACATACATACATAAGAATCCCATATATATATATACGGTCATATATATATGAGACTGGCTCATTTTCCTGTACAGCATAAATTGACAGAACATTTTAAATCAACTATAATTTAAAAATTAAAAAAAGAAAATAAAACATGGGAGAGGAAAAAAAACGGAAGTAACTCAATGACTACAATTCACATTGTGTCAATATTGCAAATATAATCCTTTAAGAGGGAACTGTGAAGAAGCCAGAGCGAAGTCGATGAGTTGAACTTAGTCTAAAAGAAGGAAAAAAGACCGGGAGGGAAGTTGCTGGAGGCCAGGACAGCTGTCCTGATTTCTGATTCTATAGCTTTCCTTAGGGTTGACATATATTTAGTCATGCAAAAGGACATACTTTGTGACATTTGTCTTTTTTTTCTTTTTATTTCAAAAACAAGACTATATTTTGATTTATTTTGTCTTTCTTGTTAACTGATGATCTTTCTCATTAGATCAAAAGTTCCCTGAAGGTAGAGGCTCTGATTTCTATGCCATTGCAATTCCAGCTCCCAGCTCCTATGCAAATAAAATACATCTAAAAATATTTAAGTCAACATACATATTTAGAAATAACAACAGCAAAGGTTTTGGAACCAAGTAGATCTGACTATTACATTAGCTCTGTCATTTACTATCTCAGTTATCCTTCCTTCCTTCTCTCCTTCCTTCTCTAAATATTTATTTAGCTGAAAAAATATGAGAGGTCTTATACTGAGTACAAACAAGTTAAATATCTCATAACCTCAATTTTTATCAATGACAAAATGAAGATAAAATAGTTCTCATCCTGTAGGGTGGTTGTGAATATTCAATACAATGAAGAATAATAGATTTCAGACCTCTTGCATCGTTTTCAGTTTCTTAACTTAATGAATGATGAATAGTAGCTATTAATAGAATTATAGGAATGTATAATGATGGATTCTTTTTGCACTTATTCATTATTCATAATGCAGATATTTACTGAGCATTTACAGAGGTCCAGGTAATGTCCTATAGATTGTGAATGCAAAGATGGCTAAGACAGAGTCCTGGTCTTCTGGGATTGCACATCACAGTAGAAAATGTATCATATAGGGCACAAAGTTACCAGTATATATTATTTGCCTGACCAAGTTATGTGCCCTGCATGCCAAATACTGTATTTTTCTAAAGTGCAATAAAAAAAATCCTTGAAGCTAAAATATTATAAGTCACTCAAAGAGATTGCAGGCTTTTCCTATGTGATTTGCTACTTAACTACCTTAGTGTGACAGGATGAAGAACATCTGAGTGGAAACAATGAGGCTGGCTTTTCTTTAGGACTTCAACTTTTTAAGGGGACCAACCTTAAACCCAAACAGGCCTCCATACTAGGATGTATATATCAGATTCTAGAACAGATAGGAGAGTTCCTATCAAAGCTTTGAGGATATGAAAATCCAGGGATAAGCAGACCTAGATTCCTGCAAAAAAAAAAAAAAAAATCTGTGGAAATGAAGGAAAGTCAAGGGACAGAAAGATGAACAAAATTTAGGGATAAAATCAAGCTCTACATTGGACAGAATGAGAATGAACTAGGTAGAATATCAGAAATAGTTCTCTGCAGATTCTGGAAAGGGCAGTGAAACTTTCCTCCTGACTGGCCATCACTCGCATAATACACGGATGGGTCTCTCTAGGCTAACAATAGAGGTCTGAGGCAGACTCTTGATACGGGTAAAGTCCTGATGTTCCTGGAGTGAGAGAATAGAGAGAGTGTAAATTCAAGAAAGGGAAGGGGAAAAGCTGCCTCCAATCTCCAGATGGGAATTCATGCCACAGCTTCTGGGCGAGTCCCACTAAATGCAGAAAATCCCTGCTGGCTGCATTGAAGGACGCATCCACTGTCATGCTAGTATGAACCCAAATGACTTTAGAGATGAATAGTTCAATCAAAAGAGAGTGGGAGGACCTCTGTAACACACAGATGGGAGGGGGAAAAAATGGGAAATTTTACTGATTATAAAGAAACTTACTTGTTGGGCCTGAAAAAAAAAGATAATTTGGTCTCCAATGGCAAGTCCCTCTAATTATCCTTCAAAGAAAATTGGGATCTTTGGAGGCAAATCTACGTGTAACTGCAAGCACAGAATTCCTGGATGAAATGATTTCCTTTAAGCATGAATAGTTCAGAAGGTTGGAGCCAAAGAGAAGTATTGCTATTTACTTTCCCTGTTTCCTAGCTACAGCACTGAAATGAGCTCCCACATCGGCAGCTGGAAATGAGTTCTGACTAGGGCAATTATATAGATGTCATCGTAAGCTGTTATCTTATCAGATTTTTTTTTTTTTCTTTCAGAGTCCTGGCATCATCTTTCAGAGGGACTGGATTACTTAAGATAAAGAGAAGGCTTAAATATATTGCCACAATAAAAACAAAGATGTCTCGGACACTGGCTTTATCACATTAGCCACAGATGAAAACTGCTTAAAAGAATACATGAAAATAAAAGCAAACCTAGCTTACTCATTGCTTAAGCAGTAATGATAGTCAGACTCTGGGCACTGACTGATTTATCCATTACACAGTTTGCATCTTACTTGAGGAAATTCCTTAAATGAAGGGTCATTTGAACGTGTGCCACAATACCTTTTAGCATATATTAGAAGCACCTAGAATCTTACCAATAAATCTGGATTCTGTGAAGCCCACTTAACTCTCTGGACAATAATACACACACCTAGGAGCACAATCACAGTGAATGAGTGCAGGCCTGCCACTTTATCTGATGGAGAGATAGACAAGGAAGGAATAGCAGCCTCTGAAGTGCCCTGTAGGAGAGCAAGCAGGCAAGAAAGGTAATTTACAACTTTGCACATCTGTGGAAAATAAGTGACCTCAGTGAAGTGAAAATGGCATGTTAGTTTTCAGCTATATTTTCATAAGACAATGGGAAAAATTATCACATGTTCATTCCTAGAAAACTTTAATTCAGAAATTTATGGTTTGTCTAGAATGTGTATTTGGTTCCAGTGGTTCATTTACTTGTCTGTAGTGGATTCATGCTTCACTTTCCACTGACAGGTGACTTGAATGCCTCCCTATGGTCCTGCCTTATAGGATTGTTTCTGGCCCAAATAACATAAGCAGAAGTGCCGAACACCTCTATCAGCTGGACATTAAGAGTATTCATGTGGTATGGGCTTCACTATTTGCCCGCTGCCACTAGACTGTTTCTTCAACTTGAGTCCTGGCAGTAGAAAACAAGGGAAATGAACAGAGGTCAACTTCTAGCAGGTACATGTGAGTGGGAAATACTGCTGTAAGTCCAGAGATGTAGGGGCTATTTGTGATCACAGCATGACTTGGCAAAAGCTAATTAACATGTGATCTCAGAATAAAAATTAATGTTTATTGCCCCAATATATATCTTTAATGTATCAGGCACTTTTACTAAACTCTCCCACATATTCATTCAACAACCCATAATCAGCTATCATTTGTATTTTTTTCCCCTCTCTATATCAGTTAAAACCTGACCTAAAAGACTGATCTGTCCTTGTACAGGCAACACCAAGATCAGTTCAAGTAAATTCAACAGATGAGAAACTGAGGATTCAAAGTTAGGTAAAACATCACAAACCCAGATTCCGCAGGCCACACCATTAATATGGAGAATCAGCTTGGGCAGGTCATAGAGGGCTTCTGAGGCATGATGGAAAATGACTTCTCCTCACTACAGTTCACTGTCTAGAAGGACTGACTCTTCCTCTTTAGCCAGCATGATTTCTGCACCCTTCTCCAAGCATGGCACATTTGTGATCACTGCCTTGTCTTTGCTTCTATGTTTTATCTCCTCTTGAACTGATGCAAGTATTAAGTGAGCACCTGATACGTGCCAGGCCTTTCACTGGTCTCTTTCCTTGACATCACCTTGTTGAATACTCTCAATTATCCTGTGAGGTAGTTGCTGTCACCTAATTTATTAAATGATGGTGTTGAATATCAAAGAGTTTTAAACAGATTTTCCACACGGCTAGTAGAGCTATTTTCAAAACAGCTCTTGCCTCAAAATCAGTGTGAGTTCCACCAAATGACAATGGCCTCTTCACTAACCTCAGAAAATTCTCTGAAGAATTCAAAGCACAAAGTCCTGTTTCTTCATAAAGTATAGTTCATTGAGTCTGAACTAGTCTCTCTCTTTCCTAAAATTCTATCTTACAAATTCCCTCATTATAGAATTCAAGCCAACAATGTATGAATACTTCTACAAATTTCCTATGTGCATGTTATTCCTACTTAACACAATTTTAAATTTACTAGAATAAAGTAATCACTTGGGTTCATTCCTTTTTGGATGAATATCACTTCCTTTTTCAGGAAAATTACTTGGTGGAGAAAGAGAGATTGGACAGAATGGGTCAACACCACTGATGGGTGCTGATACCCAATTAGGGTAAAAGGAGTAAACTGAAAGGGAAAAAAAGATGATGCCTGACTTTTAAGAGGTACAGAAAGAATTCTAAGGTTTTAGAGTTTAAGATGCTTCTCACTGTACTATGTTGCCCATATGTTTGGTTTCCATAACATGCTTTTTATTTTTTAAAGTAGAAATACTCTCTGGTTTGTCCTCACTCCTCAAATTGCCCCCAAAAAATACGTATTGAAAAGAAAACTTCCAGATTTGCTATACATCACTTGTGAAAAATCATTCAAGAAATAATTCCTCAACTCATTCGGTCTCATTAGTTTTCTCCTTTGAGGGATAGAAAAATGGATCTTTCCAGCAAAAATCAAATTTGGGCATGACAGCCAGTTGAGCTCAGAGGTCAAAGGATGAATTTGGGCCGCTTCAGTGCATTCCCATCCGTTCAATCTTTTGTCATGCTTGCACAGCAGGTAGGATTTGAAAGAGAATCTGCCCTTGCCTGGAAGAATTTTTTTTTTTTTTTTAATGGCTGAAGATAATCAGACCCACACTTGAGAGCAGTCACAGAAGATGCCATTTCCAATGCTAAAGTAAACCTCTCCCAATAGGTGGGGTTGGCAAAATATTTCAAAAGGTATTGTCATGGCCAAGAATAGATCTCGGTAGAGTTATCTGTTTGCACTTGGAGTGAGAGAGTGGGAGGAGCAGGAGAGAATTTTTTCAAGGGAGAGTCCCAGAAAATTGGGTATTTCCACAAATGCAGGAAAGGGAACACAGACATAAGCCCAAAGCTAATGTCACCAAATACCAATATCCCTGTTAAGCTTTAAGGTCCTAGAGACTTCACCAGTGAAATTTCAATTTTAGCTCGCAATGCTGTTCTTCTTACCAAGACTTAGTAAAAAAAATAAATAAATAAAGGGTAAAGGTCAAAAATAGGAATAAACATAAGAAATAAAAATCAAAACAGAAACCTCTTGTCTCTTTTTCCAAATTCACTTTCAAAAAACTCTGTCTTCATGTACCTGATGCATTTCCCTTTAGAAGGGCTTTGAGCCTTCAGAAAGAAGGTGGTGGGATCACATGACTATTTGTTTTCCAAGTCCCAGACTTCAAAGTACTTTCTGTCAAGACTTTGAAGTCCCGATGTTTTGTAAACCTAGGTAGGGTCTCATCATCTTGAAGCACACACACCTTCCTGATTTATTAAATATTAACAATGTTTAAATTCAACAAAGTAAACGACATGGTCAGATTTATTTCTGAGATAGTGATTTTCCATTTCCAAGCAGGCTACATAGACTTTCTCACTTTAGGTCAGGTGGGCTCCTGTCCTATGTGTTCTCAACTCTTTACTTCTTTTGAAACAGTTCTTTGCTCAGCAAACCAGTCTTCAAAAGACTTAAGGTCACATGTCTTCTGTGCCTTCCTTATAGGACACAGGGACTGGCCTCTCTGCTGAAGGATATGTCATCTGTCCAGTACTGGAGTCACGAAACCCCCTCCGCATCCCTGCTCTGCCTCCCTGAAGCAAGACTAGAAGACTGAGTCCTCAGCACCGGTGAGTGAGACAAATAAAGACAGGTTTTTATATGGGTATTTTAGTCTAGTATCTGCTACCAAGAGGGGGAGAGAATTTTAAGTATTGATGGACTAGAAGAAACATTCAAGATTGGAAAACAATGCTTAAATGGTGAGGGAGAGAGTTGTAAATGGCATTTTAGTCAATAGTCACAAATGTTTGAGAGGTACTGAGAAAATTTTTTGAAGATTACATTGAGGGAAACCAAAATAAAATTGTAGCTATATACCAAGATAATTTTTTTTTTTTTTGTCTTTTTGCCTTTATGTAGAGCCATACCCACGGCATATGGACGTTCCCAGGCTAGGGGTCTAACAGCAGCTGTAGCTGCCAGCCTTCGCCACAGCCACAGCAACACAGGATCTGAGCCGTGTCTGCAACCTACACAACTCACAGCAACGCCGGATCCTTAACCCACTGAGCAAGGCCAGGGATCGAACCCACAACCTCATGGTTCTTGGATTCGTTAACCACTGAGCCACGAAGGGAACTCCCCGAGATAATTTTTTAAACTGAAAAGCTGAAACATTTCTTTTTTTTATCCCATGAAGTACTCTTTTTCTCTATTAAAACCGCAAACCTTTTTTTCCCCTTTTTAAGGCCACACCTGCAGCATATGGACGTTCTCAGGCCAGAGGTTGAATTGGAGCTGCAGCTGCTGACCCCTTATCACACTGAGTATCAAATCCACATCTTCATGGACACTATGTTGGGTTCTTAACCCACTGGACCACAACAGGAAATCCAAAACTGTACACATTTAATTTAGGCAACAATCTGATTTTGATGAGAGTTTCCTGATAGCAGAAATATTTCTATATTAAATAATGATGAGAGTATACTGGTAACAAGCATGATTAGAAAGGTTATTTAGGAGCTGGAGTAAGGATTTGCCTCCTCAAAAATGGAATCTTGACTGAATATAGACCCAAATGGAGACTAAAGAGAAGCAGCCTGGGTTGGTGGTTGTGACCCAAGAGTTGGACTGAGAGGGATCAGGTCCAGCCTTGCCACCTATGGATGTGCCACTCTGGGCAAGTCACACTGTTCTCATGCTAAGTTTTCCATGTATAAAATGTTATTCATTATACTAAATCCTTTATTATGGAGGTAAAATAAAAAATGTTAAAGTATAAGGCATTTTGCATAGTATCAGTTGCATAGTAAGTATACAATTGTCACTCACTCATTATTTACTAAAAGTAATCGTTGAGGAATTCCTGTTGTGGTTCAGTGGGTTAAGAACCAGACTAGTATCCATGAGGACGTGGGTTAGATCCCTGGCCCCATTCAGTGAGCTAAGTATCTGGTGTTGCCATGAGCTGTGGTGCAGATTGTAGACATGGCTCGGAACCCATGTTGCTATGGCTGTGTCAAAACCCAGAGGCTACAGCTCTGATTGGACCCCTAGCCTGGGAACTTAAATATGCTGCAGGTACAGCCATAAAAAAAAAAGAAAAAAAAGTTGAAATTCCCACTATCTTTAAAACAATTCATAATCATTTATCATAAGGAAGGAGGAGAGAAAATAGAATTCTATTGAATTTCACATTGTCTCCATAATGGGTAATAATCTGCAGTGCTTTGTTTTATACATTCCTATTTCTATCACCATCTTCTCCACTACTCTCTTTACCAAAATCCCGTCAGGCTTCAAGATCCCTCTCCAAGTTTTACCTTGTCCTTGATGACCTCCGATGAAAGAGATGTACCCACATGTCAATATCCGTATTGCTCTACTATTTTGTTCTCTTTCATCTGCTGCAAGTATTTATCTGCGTTATGCTATTCTTAGTAATATTTCTTTTTGTAATTTTTAATTTTTAAAAATTTTTCCATTATAGCTGGTTTACAGATTTCTGTCAATTTTCCAACTGCATAGCATGGTGACCTGGTTATACATACATATATGGATTCGTCACAAGTGATTAGACATAGTTCCTGGTGCTATACAGCAGGATCACCTTGCTTTTCCATACCAAAGGCAATAGTCTACAACTATTAACCCCAGACTCCCATCCCATCCCACTCCTCCCTCTACCCTCTTGGCAACCACAAGTCTGTTCCTCAAGTCCATGATTTTCTTTTCTGTAGAAAGGTTCACTTTATTCTTAGTAATATTTCAGCAGTTCCTTTCCTAAAAAAAATATATATGCTATGCTTCTCAAATTCAGAGTCTATACCCTTAGCCTAATGCCATATATATATATATATATATATATATATATATGCATAAAAATGAGAATTTAAGGTTTAAATTCTGTTTATATATATTTTTTAAATTATATATTATATATCATATATGTCTTCATATATATTTTAACAGATGAAATTTAAGACAAATTCTTATTTTTAAAAAAATTGAAAAAAGTACTGCCATTCCCCTAGAAGTACACACAGAAGTAACATTGAACCAAAACTATATTTGACTTTCTCAAATATATTATCTTTACATTATTTAAAAATTAGTAATTTCTTTAGTATAATAAAAACATTAAGAACAAAGACTAAATCTTATCTACATTTGTGTGTTTTTCTAAGTTCCAGTTGTATAATAGTTACACAATAAACACTGATGGAAATGGTGCATGTTTTTGACTAATAGCAATATTTTGAAAATACAAAGTTTGAAACACCTTTCTTCATAGATTATCGCTGGCAGAGCTTTCAAAGGTGCATCTCAGAAAGAAATGATCACACACATATACACAAGAAGGATTGTGAACCCATAAGTAGTGCAAGGCTCTCTGTTGCAAAAAACAGAGAGTAATTTGGGGTAACATAAACAAAAAAAGAACTTATTAAAAAGCA
Source organism: Catagonus wagneri (assembly GCA_004024745.2). Lineage (NCBI taxonomy): Eukaryota > Metazoa > Chordata > Mammalia > Artiodactyla > Tayassuidae > Catagonus > Catagonus wagneri. The sequence goes on along the minus strand of PVHT020000521.1, from coordinate 12,350,516 downwards.
GCAGATATCACATAAAATGTTTGGGGAAACTAAATATTTAATCTTTAACATACAGACAGAAAAACCTAAATAAGTTGGAAACAGAAATCACAGCTAATTCTAGCAGAAGGAAGGCACCATGCTTCTGTTGCCATTACCACAGGGCCTGTGGACATCACTGCTATTGGGCCTTGGGTACAGACATTATGGCCAGGCTAGCAAAAATCTACATTATAATAATTGTCACTCATTTTCAAAAGTCAATGGTAGATGCATCCTTTTGGTAAAATCAGGTTTGTATGCCCATGATTTATGGAAAGAAATGACCTCCCTTCACTGGCTTCCATAAATGCACATGATCATGGATTCAACTCAAAGTAAAATAGTAGCTGAATTTAAGGGGTGCTAAAGGTATGACGATATATTCCCTAATTGATTCTTTCTACTTCCCCAAACACACCTTTATACCCATAGTCAGACTTTAGGGAAAAAATATCCATTATGACATAATGAAGCCATCTTCATGCACAACTGAAAGTCCATTCATCACATCTCAAAAGAGACAAAACCCCTAACCAGTTCATTCACACAACACAATGTCCAGAAGCTTTGCACTAGATATCTACTCCTCTCTGAGTTTTATGATGCTGCCTTAAAATTTTGTAACTTATTTGCTGGCTAAATTGTAGGGATAATGACCACCAATGGAACAGACATAGAAGTGTGGGCAGTGAACGAAAAAAAAGCATTTGAAAACAAAATGAATGTGTGTAGCAGCTAAAATTGTTATTTCTCTAACTGGTCTTGAATTTCTATTTATCTGTAACTTGACCCACCACATTATTTTCCAGGTACCTGTTCCATTTCCTTCAGTTGGCATTTCAGTTGGTTGGGATATCGTTCCTGGTGAATGTCTCAAATCTTAATATCTGAGAGTTGCAAACATTGAACAGTTATGAGTGTGTAAGATTAGCATTGCACAAAAAGGCACTCTTATAATCTTGATTTTATGTCTTGATTCCCTTTCTTCTCTCATTGTACAGTAACACTCTTATTTCCTTAATGATCACAACAAATCACCTCAACCCAAGGCAATCTCCTTTTCTGCCTGTTTACGCTGTCTCTGAGAAGCTCCAAATGGCCAAAAGGCAGACTAAGCTTCCAATCAGTGGGTGGTCCTCTGGTAGAAGTATTCACGTTTAGGTAACCAAACCAGATAAACAGACAGAAAAGCTCCCTAATGGCAAACAGAAGCCCCATGAGTTACAAGATTAAATCAACCTAGGTGGCGTGATTACCTGAGCTGATACATCTGTTGGCTTTTTCTGAGACATATACACTTATTATTTTGGTACATATATCGTTTACTGCTGCATCTGCCACCTCTCACCCACTGCCTACTCTCTCTCTTTTCTCCCTCTTCTTTCTTTTTTCTTTCTTTCTTTCCTTTCTTTCTTTTTTTCCTCTCTTCTCTTTCTGTCTTCCTTTCTTCCTTCTTTCTCTTTCTGTCTGCCTTTCTTTCTTCTTTCTCTTCCTTTCTTTCTTTCTGTCTGTCTCTTTCTTTCTTTCTTTACTATTTCCTTCCTCCCTCCCTTCCTTCCTTCCTTGCTTCCCTCCTTCCTCTCTCCTTCTCTTTCTCCTTCATGTCTGTGTTACTGGCTCACTTGTGGAAATAGAGTTAATATGAGTGTGGCGAGATAGGGAGGGAGAAGTTGTGGAAATAAAGTTCTAGAGTGGGAGATTATAGGTTCATCAAGCAGTAAACTGAGAAGCAAAGTGTTATCAGCTCCTAAAGTGGGGCAGTGATGTGGGCGCTATGGAAAGGGCTATGGGTGTATCTGTATAGCTACTGCCTCTGTGGGTTCACACACAAGTGTCATGTTTTGAAGGAGCTGGACAAAAAGCAGGAAAGAGTGAGGTGAACCAGGAAAGTGCCAAGCAATCTGTACTCATCCATCAAGGCATATAACCTCGAAAAGAGTTTCAGAGAGGAGTAACTGCTACTTTACTTCTGTTTTCCAAATTTGTGTAAGCTCTTCTTTTGTCAAAGACTAAACTGGAATCACAGTTCCCAACTTAGCCAAGCTGACACAACACAGTCCACAACATTGTGTGTATGTGTGTAAAATTGTTACAAAATTACATCAGTACAGTAATTATAGCTTTGTATACACCTTTATTTTAACATTTCATTTAAACTATGAGCATCTGCCCATGTCATCAAATTCTGCATGACTCTACCAAGAAAAAAAAATCTAAGGCAAAGCCTATTGAAGCAGAAGAATGTAAGTAACATTTTAATTGTCCCTTGATGGATGGGAAAAAAAATATAAGACTGAAGGTGGCATTCAGGCAGAGGAAATAACATAAACAACGAATGAGGGGAATACATAATGTGTTTAGGGAACAGCTAGTAGCTGGCAGTGGACAAAGAACAGGGTAAATATAATATTTAGAGACATAATAGAAAAAAGATTCAACTGGATTGAAACTGACCTTAAATTTCACTTTAGAGACTTAGACTTCAGGCTATGGACAATAGGGAGCCAATTAATATTTTTTAAAGCTTGGGAGTGATGATTGGGTTTGTTTTTTAATTAAATTACTCATCAGGACATGTAGGAAGTGGTTTAAAGAGGCCAAGGGAGTAGAGCAGAGAGAACTGTTAAGGGATAATTGGAAGAGTTCTGGAGAGACAGGATTCAGAATTAACCAGGCTGTGAGATATGAGATGAAAGGAGAAATCTGAAATTCACAATAGTAACCAAAATGCCTTGATGACTACAAATGGAGACTGGGACATAAAAATATGTAAAAGACAATTTTGGGGTTGACGTATAGAGAGTAAGGCTAATTGAAATTCATATCAGAAAAAATTTAGGCTTGAAATAGAATGAGCATTACATAGCATAGCCAGAATTGCTACAGTGATTTTAAAGGGAGTCTCCATAAAATCAATCGTCAGTGGTTTAAAGCAGTGATTTTCAGACAGGGTGGATAGTCAAAATCATAAGATGAGAGATTAGAGGAGTGAAGGGATGGAGGAGATAGGAGAAGGAAATAACTTTAAAACATATCAGTTAGTAGTTTTCATTCCAGATATACCAGATCCTATTCTTGAGAGAAGGAGCCTCAAAATGCATAATTTTAAGTTCCTCCAGTAATTCTAATACCCTGCCAAGTTAGTGAGTTTTGATGTTGACTTGCAAAACTTCAGGTGATTCTGATAGTCTCCTAGGTTTCAGTGTTGACTTGGGAAACTTCAGAGTGCCAACCATAAAACAAGCTTTTGTGACTGTGAAGTGACTGGCTCAATATACGAGTTTAGTCATTTATCTAACACATATTATAATGCTTCCTGTGTTCTTTTAGACTTGGTACTAAAAGAATTTTGTGATCACAGACATTTGACAGACTGTGTTGCTTTCAGAGGTAGTAGAGATTTCTTCATGACTAAAGGGTAGATGGCAAGAATAGGGAGTCTAGAAGCCTGAACAGGGGTCAGACTCATGCTTTGTTTGCTATTATATCACTGAATCTAGGGAAGTGCCTAAGGAAAATAAACACCTACTTTATTAAAAATAAATTAATAAGCCAAGATATTGCAGAAAACAGTTTTGAATTTGTCCCATATGAAATGGAAAACTACTGAAAGCTATGAAGTAGGTGAATGACATGAGAAGGGTTTTCGTTTACAAAGGTCAACTAAGCAGCACCGCGGTACTTTGTTCCATTAAATGTTGGAAGAGCAATTAGGTGTTTATTGCAATGACTCAAACAGGAGTAATTTAGGGTCTCAAGAAGGAACAGCAGTTGAAATAGGAAAGAGAAGCAATAGGAAAGTAGGAGTCCATGATCCAAGTCAACAAAGTACCTCATTCTGTGTACCCATGGCTGAAGAACAACCAGTATTTTGAAAAGCAGAACTGTTCTAAATGAATCAAACTTGTTTGTCAGGTTTATGCCATAAATTGATATGATTATGTAACAAATGATCAGTTAACTAACTTTATGTCACTTTTCTTATAATTGTTGTCTTCTCAAATGGTCCTTTTTCATTGTTTTCCTAAATTCCTGAGTTAAAAGACCTCTTCATATATTTTAAAGATGCCTGAAATTTCAGAAATGCAAACAACTGTCTGAAGTTTACAAAAGGAGTGACTTCTTCAGGACTAATATGCAACTGGGGACCTTTCAGAATTACTTGGACAAATAACATCTCTATAACCAAGGAAGACTATGATTTAATAATATAAGCATAAATTGTATAATACAAAGGTTTGCACACAATAGTTACTCTGTAAATACCACGGTAAGACAGGAATTGTATTAGCACAGAATCTCAAATGTTGAGATTCTGAGTTATGATATGAATAAAAATAAGAAATTGACATTAATTATAAGCAGAACTGTAAGATCTGGCAATTTGGACTTCCCCTCCCCATTGGCCTTTAAAGAAAGATGACTCTTAATGGACATATCTGCATAATGGCTTTTCTATGTTACTTTTACTAATTGACTTTAGATTTAGAAAGATTAAAAATGGTTGTTTATGGCCTGGGGTGACGAGGGATTTGACCATGCCTCAGTGGAAGATCCAACCCCCCAGAAAATGTAGAAGCAAGTTGCCTACAAATACCTTTTAACAGTCACCCACATTTATGTGATTCTAATTATTGCATTGGCATGAAAAAAAATGCGACTGTATGGTAGGTTGAAAATTCATAAAAGTCCTTCTGAAATCCTCTCACTCTGAGTCGGATATGGACAGGAACATTATTTATTTCCAAAGAAATATAGTCTTCCATATAGCAAACAAATCCCCTTAACTTTTGACCAGCAAAAGTCCTCACAGCATAAAACCTTTTAAATTATGACAGTTTCCTAGAGGTAATAATCAGTGAGATAATGCATTTTGGTACTTTTAATAAATAATGTGAAAACTAAATAGGAAATATCTAGGAATTTGACCAGAGACCCTTAGTTCATTGAGAATATATATTGGGCTAGAATTTAAAACTCCAAATAACGCTCATCTATCTTTTTGTTTATTTGTTTCAACTAGTCTATGCTGCTATTGAAAGCCAATTCAGGAAATCAAAGACACCAGAGGAAACCTGTTATCTCATGAAATTATTTTGTTGTATGTGAGCAATGTGACTGAGGATTGACCTCCCCACACCAAGTCAAAAAGTTTGCTAATACAAAGTCAGACTGTGATAAAACTAAGTTAAAAAGAGACATAATTGGTTGCAAACATACTAATACATCATTGAGCTCCCACTAATCTTTTAATCTATTTAATTCAGAAACCTTAAATTAGATGTAGAAGAAACTCATGCTATTAACCACAACAGTGGAACAACCCATTAGCAATGGACCATGAAGTTACATCTCTTTCCCCTCTTACAATAAAGAGCCATCAAGTGCTTTGATTGATTGGAAGATCTTAGCTGTTTTCTAATTGCACAAAGAGGCTGAGTCTAATACTTTATGAAAATCACATTAAAAATATGTGAAGATGAAAGTGAATCCTGTAGATGATACTACCTTGTAATATGTTCTACAATTAGAATTAATGATTATCTTGAATAGTTTTAAATGACTTAGGGTGGAAATGGAGGCTGTAACTTCCTATTTCAAGCCATCTGCTGATCAGTCATAGTCTGTTACTTATTACTTTTCATGTGTGTGTGTATGTGTGTGTCTGTAATATATATATAATATGCTATTACATAGGCATATCATATTGTATAAGAAATATACATGTATATATAATAATATATTATATATATACATCTTTTCTTTTCTCCCAAATCACACACAGTTGGATCACCTGAATTGTTTTAGATCTCAATTCAAATATCACCCTATCCAAACATCCTTCTGTGACTAAAATAGTAATCCCAAACATTATTACGGAATTTTATTTTGTTGGTTGCACCAAACCCTTAAAAAAAACTTATATGTATATTTGCTTTTTTATTTAATCATTCTTCATTGTACAGCTCTAACTGTCCAATAGCCTCGCCTGTCTTAGTCACTTTGAATTCCCTGTGCCTAGAATAGTATTTGCTTTAAAAAGCGAAGGCTCAATAAGTATTTATTATGCATGCATTAAATGACTGAATAGATAAAATAATTCTATATTGTAATTATATTGCCAAAATTTTCTACAGTTCATGGTTTACAGTTATATTTTACCCAAGTCAGGCTTCCAAATGCAACCATTATTTCTAAAATCAATTAAAAATCTTTTGACAGATGAAGAAACAGAAGCTCAGAAACTAAAAAAACATAAACATATTAACAAGTGTGAACATCAGCAAAATCAGGAAAAAGAGCCAAGTATCTTGTCTTTCACTGAAAGTGTTTATTCAATGCATTATTTGCAAAGATATTAAATTAAGAGTTAGTTGATAAAGGTGAGCATTATTCCCCCTTTCCAATTTCATAGTTTCAAATGCATGTGTATTCTTTAAATATATACCTATCTATCTACCCTCAATCCTTACTTACGTCCAATTTAGGGGAAAAAAAAAAAACTTCTCAGATAGGCAATAAATCCTCTGAACACATTTCTCAAGTTAAGAGCACAAGCAATAAGAATGGCACATGAGTCTCAGATAAAATGATATAAAGGGGCATAAAAGCAGCTTGTTGGAATGAAAAGAGCATGGAGTTTGGGAGGATTTCTGGTTTCTTCCTAGGGATCTGCAGAGCTGGAATGAGCATTACTTCCACCCATACATACAAAGAAACAGTAAAGCTGGACAAATGCAAAGTCATGAGTTTTCTTGACCCTGAGCTAAGGTTATTGTCAGCTAATTGAGTATAAAATCTACAGAGAGGCAGTCACCAAAATCCAGGGAGACATGGTATGCACAATGACAAGAAGCTAATAACAAGATTCCATCTAGAGAGGTTGGAGAATTGGGTGGAGGCTGTGTACTAGCAAGAGAGTCTGAGCCACTGACTTTGAAAAATCTGAGCCCTTCATTAGTGTTTTTTTTTTTTTTCTCCACAAACAGCACTGAACACTTGCACATACACCTACACACACAAACACACACACACATACACATACAGACTGGGGAAAGTTATAAGTCCTGACGGTGTAGTCCTGGCAGAGGGCAAGAGGAGGTGCTGCAGGAGGGGCACACACTGCAGCCAGCTCCTTCTCCTCTCTCTACGGTGCTTTCATCTGTGGGGCTAGGCAACAAACACAATCATCCTAAGGACACTGATGAAAATCCACTGCAGATGGGAAGAGGGAAAAGTGGGGGGTGGGGGTGGAAATCAACTCCCTGTGAGCCAGAAGGGATTATGTGTGGGGCAGAAAAATCCCTTGGAGAGGGGCAGGAGAACTGAGCAGACCACACTCCCAAGACCCATGGACACAATGCCTACCACAGTGCCTATCTGCCACATCCCTTCAGGCTAACCACTGTTAACTAACCAGTTGCTGTGGAATAGTGCTGAGAAAGGGGAAGAAGAGGAACTAGAGCATAAAAAGAAACTTTGTCTGGTATATAGCACCTAACACTGAGGGTAGAGTACAGGTTAAGGAAAAAACTCTTTGACAAACTAGCCTATCAGTCTCAATGCTAGCTATCTAGAAGAATCTGAAGCTTCTGGTGAACCGAAGGTAAACATAGCAACAATACATCTCAAACATGGTGCACCTCCTAACTAATTCAATAGGCTGCACTTAAGGGTCAGAAGAAGGATGAACACTCTGTTTCTAGAGGTAAAAACTGTTTGCCTTGGTCTTTTCTGATCTATACAAATTTTTTGACTTTAAGAAATTATATATATGCGTGTGTGTGTATACATATATATGTATGTAAATATGTATAAACTCTCACAAACCAACCACCAAACAACAAAAACTACTTCTCAATGACAAAGTAATCATTATAAAAAGATTTCCATATGACATAGATGCTGGAGGTTCTGACATGTTAATTTAAAGTAACTATGAATAATATATTAAAGGCTCTAGGGGAAAAGGTAGAAAATCTGTAAGATCAAACATGTAATTTCAGCAGAAAAATGAAAACCATAGGAAAGAATCAAGTAGAAATTCTAGAAATTAAAAAGTGTTAGTGTGAAGAATGACTTTGATGTATTTATCATAAACTCAATAAAACTGAGAAAAGAAACAGTGACCTTAAAAAAGGTCAAGAGAAATTAACCAAATTGAAACACTAAGGAAAAAAAAGCAAGGGGAGAGAGAGGTTAAGAACAGAGTATCTAGGATTTGTTGAACAACAAAAAATTACTCCATTATGTACACAATTGTAATCCGAGGAAGAGAAGAGTAAAAAAAGTAAGAGAGGGGAAAAATATTTGAAGATATAATGGCCAGGAATTTTTCAAAATTGTATGATTATATTTATGTGACATTCTAGATAAAGTAAAATTATAGAGGAAAAATTTTTTAAAAAGAACTACAGTTTCCAGGGATTTGAGTCTGGAGGTGAGAGTAGGGGCTGGCTACAAAAGGATGGCATGATGGAATTTCAGTGAAAATGCAACTATGACATAAGTAACTACAGAAGTAGATATATAACTCTAGGAATTTGCCAGAAGCCATAGGGCTTGGCACCACAGGTTGCTTTTAAATCCACCAAGATGTTGGGGAAAACCCAAGGTGGAAGGTAGACAGGGACAAATGAACCTAACCTTATCAAAAGCTAATCTTATAACCACATGGAAGGGAGCAGAGAGGAAGGAGCCAGTCTAAGGAAACAGTGACTTGACTGGTTACTACTGTGAGGCTATAAGCAAAAGGCCCTCTACATAAACATATTCTGTTAGGCAAATGTGTGTCACAAGAGTAAAATCATCCACTCTATAAGCACATATTTGCTAAGGTCAAAGGAAAAAGCTAGTACGTAAGAGCCAGATTCTCACTGTTTAAGAAAGAATCTATAAGAAAGGTAGAAGGCTATATTAAGTCATATAGATAGAGATATTGATATAAGCTCCAAATATGGACTAGAGTCAATATTATCAGTATGAACTCACGTTATGGACAGATAAATAGAAGTGTGTGTGTGTGTGTGTGTGTGTGTGTGTGTGTGTGTGCATATGCATACATGGGTTAATATACATATATGTATTTCCTACCTGTGTCCTGAAAGGTACTAGAAGCATTGTCTGTTAAAGGAGCAAGTAATGAGCATACCCAACATTTGGATCCTGGTTTCTAAATATTCTCTAACAACAGTAACAGGATTCCTTGGAGAAGAGGCTAAGTCCAAATTGGGGTCAGAGAAAATACAAGTTGAGCCTAGAACACTTTGTGTTGGCAGAAAGTATGGAAGAATTCAAAAAACAACAGAACGGGATGTCAAAAAAAGCACAGGAACCAACCTGAAAGAGCCCCTAATGTCAAAGCCAGAATGACGTGAGAAACAAAATCAGTAACAATAGTATTTGCTTTTACTTCCCACTTCAAATAAAATAAATTGTGCTTAGTCCACACTGATTTAAAAAAAAATGAATATATTTAAGTAAATGAGAGAGAACGGATAACTCTTCCTTAAAAAAGAATCTGAATTAATAAATGTATAAGGAATGCATACATCGTTAGATCACCACAGTAATAATTATTTCATGATCTACTCAATGTATGGATGAGTGCTAAAATCATTTAGATATTTGTGTAGTCTTAAAACATTTCCAAAATAAATACTTATTAATTACAAAAGGGGAAACCGTAAACTTACAGTGTAGAAAACAGGCAGACACTACTTTAACCAAGTGATCAAGTTAGCATTACCAGCAATAAAATATATCGAGACTCTGTACTTCCAGGTATGATGCACTGAGAAGACATGGTATTCAACTTGGTGATATTCTTCCCAGAAATGCAAAACTTGCATTTAATCATGAGAAAACATCAGACAAACTCATATTGAAGTACATTCTATAAAATAATTGAATATTCTTCAAATCCGTAAAGTCAGGAAACAGAAGGAAAGACTGAGGAATTTCAGACTGGTGACAACTAAGGAGGTGCTGTGGTTGGACCGTGCCATCCACCTATTCACATGTTGAGTGTAAAACAGTAAAACTGTTTTTGAGAAAATTTGATCATTTTTTATAAAAGTAAATATCCACCTACCCCATGATTCAACAAATTACCCAAGAGTAATAATAAAATATGTCCAAAAAAAAGTATGTTCCTAGTAGCTTTATTTTAAATTGTGCTTAAGTGTGAATAACTGACATGCTCATCAAAAATTACATGAATATATAAATAATGCTATGTTCATAAAACAGAACACTGGTTAGTAATAAAATGGAAAAACATACAACATGGTTGAATTAAAAAAGTATGAACTTAAAGAGGCCAATTACAAAGAGGCAAATATTGTATGAGTCTAAGCTGGCAAATGCAATATGTGTATGGCAATAGAAATGAGAACAATGGTCTGGAAATGAAAGTGAGAATTGGAAACTGAAAAAATGAGCTTCTAATATTTTATATTTCAATGAAAGTGATTTTTTGTAGGTTTAAAAATTGGTTAAAATTCATTGAATTGTACACATAAAATGGGTGAACTACATTGTATATAAATTATGACCTAGTAAAAAATATCATGAGAAGCTAAAAAAATCCAAATGTAATCACAACAAATGTAAATAGACTAAAAACTCCAATTAAAATGCAATTGTTAGACTGTGTTTAAGCAAAATTCTCCTGTATACTATGCTTAGGAGACATACACAAAACATTGAACACATAAACAGAAAAATATGTACTAAAATAGAGTTGGCTTAGCTATATTAATATCAGATAAAATGGACATTAAAGCAGAAATAATACCAGGGATAAAATGCTTTACTACATGATAGTATAAGTTTAATTTTCTGGGAAGATATAAGAATTAATAAAGTTGTCAGCTATCTAGGAGGAGATATTGGAAAATATGAGAACAATTAAAAAAATGGAGGTCAACAGTTAATTTTCTTCCTTCTATATTAAGCATCATAAGTCAGTGGGAGGCAAATATGGCAGGAGATATTTAGAACTAGGTTTGAAAATTGGTTATAGGATTCCTGTGTAAGACAATTTATACATTCACTAAAGTAATACATGGATGAATCTGATGCATTGCTCTTGTGCGTGTTAAAATAAGAAAATGATGTATTATATAACACATACATACAGAGTAAGGTGGGAAAAGAAGATGGGCAATATCTTCTAAACTTACAAGCTGGAGAAGAGTCAAAGAAAGGTAGTTGTAAGGGGGCTTCAGATATCTGTAACCTTATTAAAAGTAAAAGTTCTAGAAAATTGACTCTTGAGCAGGTACATAAGTTTGTGGACCTAAAGTCATATGACCTCACCTTGAGTACTGCCTTGATTACAATTTGAGGGGTATTATTTAAACTTGCAAATCCTCAGTTGACCGAAAGTTACCTAACCAGAGTACACATTTCATTGCGTCTTTTTTTCTTTTCGGAAGGAGAATGTATGCAGAAGTGTACGTTAAACACTTAAAATATCTATGGCACAAAGGGAACAATCTATGAATTTTAATTCTTATGATGATTACTATAGTTATAACAATTACTATTATTATTCCACCAATTTTACAGTATGTTGATGAAGAGATAAATCTATACGTGGATACTTTGACCAAAAAGAACTCACTGATAAACCTGAAGTAAAAAGAAACTTGGTTTTTTTTTAAAAAAAGACCATGTCATTTGAGAAATCTTAACATCAAAGGAAGGGAATATTACTCCTATTCAGGGGCACTGGCCATGAGTTTAGGAAAGTAAATGTCAAAATTCTCAGAGAAAAGGAAGGTATAATCCTCTTGGTAGAGGCTTTTTAAGGTACTAAGTCTCAAAGGAAATGTGTTGCACTGTAGGGGGCAAAAAGAGAACCAGAAAGCAGGTGATGTAATCACAAGTGATCACAGGATAATAAGGTGGAGCGATAGCTAAAAAAATCATTTTGGCTACAAAGAAAGCTTTCCAGCGAGCTGTAACTTCAAAAGGAAGGGATATCAAACAAGAAGAAAAAATACAAATAGTGTTGCAGAACTGTAAAACCAGGTGAAGAGAGTTAAATCCTAGAATGGACTGTGACAAAATAGACTAAGAAAATTAAAAAAAAAAAAAAAGGCTTATAAAGCTGTGTTTAGAATGATATGAACAAAAAAGGAGATAATCCAGAGCTTGATGTGTAATGTTAATGGTCAGTAGATATCAAACGGAGATGGAGCTTCTTTTTTGCCCCTATTTTCCTTTGCAAGGAGAATAATCTTTAATAGGAAAGCCTCCCCTAACTGCAGAAGTTGTGAAGAATATTTAAAGCATCTAGAAAGAAAACAGGAGAAGGAATAAGAAAACTGCAGAGGGATGAATTCCTCAGTTTCCAAAAAGGCAAACTCAAAGGAAGGCCACGATTACAGCACCTAATGTAAACTCTCCAAAATGTCTAGTCCAGATTCCAAAACAGATGGTCTGTGAACACTTGCAAAGAAAGCACATAACATTTGGGCTCAGCATGATCTCAGTAAATGAAACATGACAAAACTAAATTTATTTCCTTTTTTGATACAGCTACCAGACAACCAGAGGAGAAAAGTACCCTAGATAAAATGCATCTGGATTTTAGAAAACCATTTGACAAGTTTCTCAGCTGTCCTTGTGGGCAAGCCAGAGCAATGTGGGCCAGCTGATAGTGCACAGGATGGACGTGAGCCTGCTTGTGTGCCTGTACCCAGGGTGGTGATTTATGGATCAGTGTCAGGTAGGTGGAAACCATCTACAGCCATATTCCAACACTCTGTGTTTGGCCTTATTTTGTTCAATCTATTTATCAATATCTGTTTGAGCTTTCACTGCAGCTGTTGGTAAGTATGTTAGAGTGGAAGTGAAATTCACTAATTTATTCAGCAGCCATTACATCTTTATCAGAGTGCATACATTACTTAAACTTACCCTTACTCAGACCTTTAAGGTATGGGGTATTATCCCCATTTTACTGAGAAGGAAATGAAGCTCAACTAAAATACTTGTTCCACAGCTATTGTGTAGCAGAACAAGGAAGTAGGCTTACATAATTTCAAAGTTTATGGCCTTAACACTGTATTATGCTATCTCAAAATGAAGATCAATTGCAGAATGTGATTATCATAGAAATTATTGCAGGCTTCTGCTACATTACTAGGCATTTAGTGACCAGATTAATGGAGGCAATTATTCTACTGTGCTCTGCAATGGTCTGGCTATACCCAGAGTTACCTGAGAGGAGCTGTTATACATTAAGAGACTCATATAAAATGCAGACTATTAAAAGAACAACCGGTTTTTGAAAACCAGTTATATAACTAGTTGTCTGACCAATAGAAAACATTTAAAGTTATGACTGTTGTTTTAAAAAGAGCGACCTGAAGGAAAGGAACAATTCCTTAGAGTTTAGGTGGTCAGATATTAATCAAAAGGTAGCAGCTATGAGGATAGATTTCTATGTAAAATGCTTTTCAAATAACAGGACATTGAAAAGAAATGAATAGTTTACCTTGTGAGATAGCAAACTCCCTACCGTTAGATGAGGAATAAGGATGAACCAGAATGAGATATTGTGGGAAATACTGTCACTTAACCCCCTTTTTTATGTCCTTGTCAACTTACAACATGTAACACACAAATATCCATATGTTACATTAAATGAAATGTATAAATAATTATGGATAAAATAGACTTAAACTCTTGTATCACACAATAAGTCTAATGTATCCATTAATCACAGAGGTAGGACCTAAATGCCTCCAAGGACTTAAAATATTTAGAGTATGAAAAATTGGCTCCAAATTACATAAAGAAAACTGCACACTGAAAATTAATAAATATTTAATGAATGATCTTAAAATACATTGGAAAATAGATTTCAATCCATGTAATTATTTATTTCCCACAATATCTCATTTTGGGTCAGCATTCAGTTAACCTCAGCATTCAGCTGAGTGCTGATTAGCACATGCTTTCCCAAGTTTAGGGAAAGAACCAGCAGTAGAAGTAACAATACTCAGCACTCAGAAAAGGGCTGGTAACAGTGTTTGTTTCCACTATCCAAACTGGAAATCCACCTGGCCTATGGGGCACAAAATAAAATACACAGAAGAGATTTGCTTGAGTTGTAAACAATACTCAGTCCCAGATGGAGCATAGCTTTGTCCCACCTAACAAATACAAAAGCAAAATCTGAAGGTACTGAACTCTTTCCAAGCAAGTTAAATGCATATAAGAATATAATAACGTTCATTAATAGTCTATAATATTTATGGAAAGGCCCAAATACCCAGTGCCTAACAAGGTGTACTTCACAATATCTGACATTCATACAAGTTACCAGAAATAGAAAGAAGTACAAAAATGTGACTTACAATGAAAAAAAAATCAAACTAATGAAACTAAAGTATATCTATCTGACACAGATGATAGAATTAGTAGAGAAGAACTTTAAGACAATCATTGTAATTGATTCCATACACTAGCAAAATTAAACATATATTTAAAAAACCAAATTCAACTTCTTTAGATGAAGACTTAAAAATGTGAAATGAAATTATATTTTATGGGTAACAACAGATTAGGTTAGATACTAAGAAGAAAACTCTGAGACAGCAATAGAAACTATCCACAATGAAACAGCACAAAAGTAACTTTTTTAAAAAATAAAAATAAACAGAACATAAGCAAACAGTGATACAAGTGGCCCAATAAACATGTAATTAATGCTCCCAAAAGATGGAGGGAGATGAAAATTATTTGAAAAAATAATTCAAATTTAGTGAAAACTATAAGCCCACATACCCAAAAGTTTGACAAACTCCAAACACAAGGGACACAAAGAAAATGACACTAAAGTATATTGAAATTAAATTGCTTAAAATAATTGATAAAGAGAAAACCTTAAAAGTACCCAGCTAAAAAGTGACATTAGGTACAGAAGATCAAATATGACATCATTTTCTCATAGAAAAAAGTGCAATTGAGAAAGAATGAGCAAAATCTTCAAAGTACCAACAAAAGAAAGTCAACCTGTAAGTCCTAACCCAGCAGAAATATTTTTCAAAAATAAAGGAAAAATAGAAACATTATACAAAAGCCAAAAGAAGTAATTAGCAGCAGACCCACACAACAAAAAATGCTAAAGGATGTCTTTCACGTAGAAGAGCAATGCTACCGCACGAATCTAGGGACCTACATGCAAAAACGAGAGCACAAGAAATGGTAACCACATGCATGGACCACTCCAGTTCTAAAACTGGAGGAAAGCAGTGGAATGGGTCCTCACAGAGAAGAGGCATCTTTGCTGTTCTGGAGTGCTCTGCACTCACTCACTCCAGCCTCTGGGCCATTGAATTGCTCTTCCCTCTGCTGGGGGCACTCTTACTCCAGATTTAAGACTGAACTGTTCCATTCCCTCCCTGCAGCCAACTTTCATTCCAATGTTATTTTCTTAGAGACACAGCCCCAAATAACACTCCCTATAATCTTCAAACCCTCACTCTGTTTTACTTTAAATCACTTATGACTTCAACAAATTACATGTAACTTAACAATCTGCATTCCTTTTTTCACCTTATGAAAATTTTTTCATTTTATGAAAATTCTTCCAGCTATATACACTTTTCATTTTTGCATTTTCTATATGTATGTTATATATCAATAAATATAATTTAAAAGATAAAAGAAAAACAGTGAGACACCATCATACACCCATTAGAATAGATGAATTATAAACACTGAGTACATCTAGTATAAATGAGGAAATAAGCAATTAAAATTTTCATTCAATGCTTGGAGGAATTTTTAATTGTTTGAAAACTTTAAATGTTTTAAAAAGTATTTTAAATATTTTAAAACTATTTGGAAGTTTCTTAAAAGTTTGAATTTTCTATAATCTAGCTATTCAGTACTTGGGCACTTCCCCCAATAAATCAAAACACAGATTTATATATAAATGCTCTTCATAGTTATGCTTATGATAGCTAGGAACTGGGAATAATTTATCAAATGGTAAATATCCACTAAGAGTTGAATGGAAAAATAATACATATAATATCTCTGAATTCTATTCAACAATAAAAAGGAACGAACTACAACTTACTACCCATAAAAATGATAATTTGAGAAAAGACAGGATTTAGTAAATTTTGGGAACAGGGACCTGCTGATAATAAAACAATATGAACAAATCTCAAAAATTATTATGCTGAGTGAAAGAGGTCAGGCACAACACAATGTTTACTATTTGATTCCACTTACATAAAATTATACAAACCACCCGACAATTTATAGTGACAAAAAACAGACTGACGTTTCCTGAGTCTGGCAGCAGAAGGTAAGACAGATTGCAAAAGGGAATGAGGAATTTTTGAAATGACATAAACTTTTATGCATCTTGATTGCTTCATGAGTATATACATCTTTCACAACTCACAAACTGTGCCCTTAAAATGAATGAGTATAACATACATAAATCAAACCTCATTGAAATTTATTCAAAATTTAGTTTTCCTTGGTACTCTCTTGCAGACAGTTCCTAACTTTGCACTTTTACTTTTCTTCCACGCTTTTACCCACTCTTGGCACTAGACAGACGCAATACATTATGTATAGAACTATCTCATATTTGGCTTCAAATTATGTACCAGCCCAGGTTAGAAACTTGAATGTGCCTTAGTCAAGTTATTTTTCTTTCAAAACTTGTACTATGCTAAGAAATTTATTTCTGTAGCTTCCAATATGTGATACTGTCTGCGTTTCGCTTTCCCACTTTACTGGGGAAATGAAGTAGCAATATGCTAGTAATGGATATTCATGGCCTACATGCAATTACCATTCAGTACTACACAGATTAGACTGAATTCTATCACCTGAAGCCTTCCTTCTGCCATGTACCTGAAACCCATAAAAATGGTAATTTGAGAAAAGTCAGGATTTAGTAAATTCTGGAAACAGGGACCTGCTCCCGGGGCATGATTATGTAATGAGAGTTTGTTCTAGTAAAGTAAGGCTTTTAACTAGAAGTTTCATTTGCCAAAGGTGGAATCCCATGGAATGCTCTGTTAACCCTGTAGTTGTACAGTTTTCAGGAAGAGGAAGGGTGTTGCTCCAAGATAGACAGATTTTTCTCTTCATTTTGTGAAGTTCTCTAAGCAGCCTGATAAATTTGGTTCTTCCTCTCTTAACCTGCTGGTAGTCTCCTTTTCACTGAAATCATCTTTCATATGTTTAAAAAAAAAGGGAGTATTTTTCATTTAACTGTAGCTTCACTACCATCTTATGTATTAAATGAAACAGACACTTTTATTTTGATTTAAAAAAAAAGTTACAGAGAGAATGAGTGAAGGACAGTGAATGCAAGTTTGGAGCAGTCAGACCTGGATTTGAATCCTAGCTCTGCCAGTTTGCAAGCTGACACTAAGTGAGTCATAGTCTATTAGAGCTTCAGGCATTTTCCTCAGTAAAATGCTGACAGGCAGCACAAGTAAGGATAAATCTAATGTGCCTAAAGGGTTTGATACAGTTCTTGTTTTTATCAAGATGTAACATACTATTATCCAAGATTTAGTCTAAACACATAAATTATATCTTCTGTGAATTGTATCATAAAGAACTAATTTCAAATTAAGAACTAAACAGGTTAGTTAAAAAGGTTTATTATGTTCCCGTGGTGGGGGAGCAGTATCATTATGAAAATATCAGGAGATAACTATTTTGAAAAGAAGACTTACTTCCCCTGCGAATAGTGCCAAATGCTATGTACGGGGAAAGCCAACTAACTGCCAGGGAGAATGATAAAGCATTACATTTTAAAGACAAATGTAGATGTAACACAGCCTGGAAAACTCAAATACCTTAGACTCACTTAAAGCAACTGTCAATTGACAGAAACTAATGATCGTAATAACCCTTAAAATTAATGAGTGCTACCTAAAGTTCATTCTCTGATGCAGCGTGAACTCTGCAGAACCTCCTTCTGCAAAATGGTTAAGAGGTAAGTTCTTGCTCACTTATACAATCTTACATTCCAGAAGTGATGAGAGTGATGGTTTGGATATTTGACAGCAGACTGAATTACTTTGAATCTAATTTACCGCACAGGAAGATACTATTCTAGATTACTTTGCTTTATACTAGTGTAATAATCTTTCATGTTTTCATAAAAAAATAAAAAAAAAAAAGCAACTTGTATTTTTCCAACATACTTTCAGAACGTCTCCTGCAAAGTCAAGCTAATTTTTCCATTGGGTTCAAAGAGATTTTTACAGGCAGCATTTCCAAAGGAAGATACCATATTCAGGAGCATTCAGTCTGTGAACTCAGATAGATGCTGGGTTGATGCCTAGCCCTAATGTGTACTTTGTGTACAATCACGGATCAAATGCTTAAATTAATCCACCTTGTTTCTTTACTTGCTAAATTGGAAGATTAAAACTTAACTTATTGGGCTATTGCAGAATTAAGATGATATTTGTGAATTGCCTATATATTTGGTAGGCACTCAACAATAATGGTTCTCCCTTTAGGACATGGAGGAAAAATAAACCAATTACTTTCTAATGTTTCCTTTTCTCAATATTGTGTTGCTGATACCACATTTATATTTTTGTGCCCATTAATTTGTGACAAATATTGATTACTGTTGACAAAATAAATAAATCCCCTAGGATTCTGTGTTTCTCCACAGAACTGAAAGGAACTACTGGTCCTCATGCTTCTAAGGACACAAAACTCACAATGTACTTGGCACATAATTTATTGCTCAATGAGCTAATCCAGACTTGGAACCCTCAGTGCGCTCTTCAAGGTATGGGTTGTGCTTTGTGAAATAGGCCAAATAGCTTGGTAAACTACAAGGGTTACATTATTCCTTCAAGTCTTGAGTTGCTCTACGTGTTTTGAGAAGAAAAGTCTTGAGGTTTTATTAAAGCCGTGAATCTATTCTCTCTGCAAGACACTGTGGAAATCTTAGAAAGACTATGCTAAAAATGGATAGTGATTTCTGAAGCATGTTCCTCTTCAGAAATCCAGACACAGAAAAGAAAATTAAAGCTTTTTCTCTTTCCATATCTCCCTTTCTTCCTCCCTTCTTTCAGCCAATATTTTTTTGAGAACATATGTACTCAGCACTGTTCGGGACACTGAAGATATTATAGCAAACAAAACAGATGGGAACTGATATCTCATGAGTCAAATAGTAAATAAATAAACAAGAAACTAATATTTTACATGTTGAAAACTGCTGTGGAGAAAAATAAAGCAAAGTCAGGGGGAGAGGAATTCCTGAGACAGGGTTGTTTATGGTGTTGTTTATAATTTCACAGAAAAGACCATATTTGAGTAGAGGAAGTAAGATGGAGAACTGTGTAAAAACCTGGGAAAGAGTGCTGTGGAATTTACTGACCAAGAGCATGTTCCTTTTGAGGTTCGTCAAGGAGGCCAGAATGGATGGAATGAGTGGGGAAAGGAAACTTTTGTAGATGAGGTCTAGAGTTAAATAGGAGCTAGATCATTCAGGGTTTCATAAGCCATTGTAATCACAGCAGCTTTTACTCTGAGTGAGGTGGGAAGCCACGAAATCTGCTGAAGAGAGGTCTGATGTAACCTATCTAAAAAGTATCACTCTGATTTCTCTTTTATGAATAGACTGTATGGGGAGTCTAAGTAGAAACAAGACCACTTGGGGCACGATCACAAGGATCCACATGAAATTCAGTGACACATTGTGCTCTAGTGGGAGCAGATTGGGTGAAACGTAGTAAGACTCTTTTTAGAAGGTAATTGAAAGAGTAAGAAAGATTTGGGTTTGGTTTTAAAGCATGAGATAAAGAGCAAAGTATATTCTTCTCTTAGTAATTGGTAAGATGGAGTTCGCGTTACAAACATTGGAGGAGAAAAGGTTTTTATTAGAGTAATTGGGACATTCAAATTTAAGATATCTACTAGACATCCAAGTGAACATATGAGTAGGACGGTGCATTGAATTTATCCTGAAAAGGTTACATGTCCATTTAAAAGGTAAATATTGCATTTGTTTCTAAAAACATTATGGCTGATATTAAGCACAGCCTTAGATTTTTTTTGTTGACATATGTTTGACTTACAATGTTGTATTAGTTTCAGGTGTACAGCACAGTGATTCAATTATATATATATCTTCTTTTTCATATTCTTTTCCCTTGTAGATTATTATAAAACATAATTTTAGATTTTTAATAAAATATTAAAACATCTTAAGAGGACTATAATCTCCAATCCATCCATCTCTCACTAGGACTTCTGTAATCTATTCAATATATACACTTACAGGACCAAAATAAATTTCTGAAAGAACTTCAGGGCTTAGCTCTGAGTGGTTTTGACTGTATGATCTGCCTTCTTACATAAGAAAAGAAAGCAATCTAATATTAAGCTCCTGCTGGGTGGCTAACAGTTTATAAACCCGACTGCCTTTAATTTTCACAAGAACCCTATAAGAAAGGAAGTATTATTTCTGTTTAAGAGATAAGGAAGCAACCTTCAACAGATTAAGAGACTTATGCAGAGGTACCCTAATAAAAAAATAGAGCTATGCTTCAAATCCTAAAGGCCGCTGTAATTTTTTCCACTATGCCACTAAAACCTTTCCCACTTGGTTGCCCAAAGAGTGATGAAATTAGCCATGCAGAGTTAGAAATAAACCAACCACTTGTATTATGTTGAGAAAGAGTGTTGGTATTGAGCGTGAGTTAACTCGCAACTCATTTCTCTTATTGCCTTTAGTTCAGGCTTGTTGAGAGATCAGACTTTGATAACAATAGAACTCTACGTTATTATGAAACCAGAATTAGACAGGTTTCACACTACTATTTACAGACAATTTAAGTTTTATATTCAAGATTTGCTCCACAGAGAATTTATCCCACTTCTTTCCTTTTCCCACAGGACTCTTAATTGCTCTGGCACCTCCATGTGGTGCTTCTCCAGCCATGACTCAAAGACTTTAAATGACTGCATTTATTTTAAGAGAAACTTTAGTACCTATAAAAACAGCATGTTCTCCCACAGCACATCTGTTCTTTCTCTGAGTTTCATATGATCACTTTGCCAAAGGTTTTACCTGCCAGTTCAAGGGAGTGTAGTGTACTCTAATACAACTGGTTCATTTTTTTTTTTTTTTTTGGTCTTTTTAGGGCTGCCCATGGCATATGGAGGTTCCCAGGTTAAGGGTCGAATCGGAGCTACAGCTGCCAGCCTGCACCACAGCCATAGCAACATCAGATTTAAGCCGCATCTGCGACTTACAGCACAGCTCATGGCAACACTGGATCCTTAACCCACTGAGTAAGGCCAGGAATCGAGCCCATGTCCTCATGGAGGCCAGTCAACTTTGTTTCCACTGAGCCATGATGGGAACTCCAGATACAACTGATTCTTGTCTGTACTGAGTTTAATTAACTTGTTATATAGGACATACTGATATATTTATAACTGTATGATCTTTGCCAATTTCTAGATTCCTCTGATCCTGAAGGTCTTCATTTGTGAAACCCTCTTCTTTGAAAAGTTTTATACATATTTACTTTGCAAAACCTCTTCCTTGACTTTACATTGATTTTGCCTTTTCCTTGTATTCCCTTTTAGTTATACTTCAGATAAGTGACACATTACTGTTTTCCTCTATTTACATTTGTACCTAAATCTGTGTACTTGAAATATGTTTTTACATTGTATTTCCTCTGTTCAGTATACTCCATGACTTAGGTTATTGAATATAGAGAAAAGAGTGGTTGAATACTTTTTGGTGGGATATATTGCACCAGATTTGACTCCATCTTGTCTTAAAATGTGCTTTCCTAGTCAAATATCCTTGAAGAGCTTCGGTTAAATTTAATGACTGTGTCACCACCTTATTATGTGCCACTTGCAGTAAAAAGTAATAGCTGAGATTATATTAATTCTAAAGCACAGGGATATTGGGTCAGATTTGGTCTGCTGTTGAGTCAAATAAAACCCTCAAGTCTGGTATCAGTGAGCCAGTCTATCTCCATCTTTTAATTTTGCCATCTGATGCAAGATGCCTTTAAAGTTATGGTAACAGGGAAGAAAAAGAGATGTAGGAGGTTCTTAATTACATCTGCCAAGAAATGACACCTCAATTCTGCTAACAGTTCATTGACCAGGAGTAATAACTTGGCTCCAGTCTAATTGTAAGAAAATGCAGTCAGTACCAAATTTCTATTCCTTCTCAGTAATTGAGTATCAATCCCTCTACATGCCATCTGGATCCTACTGCTTCAAGGAAGCCAAATCCCAGCATAGCAGATCTGTGTCTTATGGAATATTACAACTAACAGTAAAATACTAACAAAGAAATTCATAGCTGGAACATGGAATATTGGCGAAGCTAGCCTATTTTCAAATAAGAAGAGTATAAAAACATAATGAGCTTGTGTTTAATGATGAGAAACATATTGCCCCTTCCTGATAAGTTCATGGAAAAGTATCAGTGATTTTTATAATTGTGCATTATGGAATTTGTTTTCTTTTAGTAAATAATAACTCTCAATAATTCATTAACCTCCATTAACTCTCAGCTATAACTGAGAAATAGTATTCCTAAAGATGCAAATTTTAGTTATTAGAGTAATATCTTGCTTCTAAGCTCTGTATAGGCACTTAGCATTTTTTTAAAGTGGAAGATTGCTTAAAGCCACAGGAATATATTTCTGAAATCTCAGAGACAGTAGGACTTCAACTATGAACAACAATGTCTAGACACCAGAACAAGCTTTTCTTTGCTGCTTTTGTATCTTTAAAATAGAGACAACTCACAAATTGTCTCTAAACATTTGGCATCTTCTAAAATAAAACATATTTAACAAAGATTGTCACAAAATAATTAACAATATTTGAAGAGTAAGAAAAATATAAAAAAGAAAACTGGCAAATGTTCCTTTGGTCTCTTTAATGAGAGTCAACAATTTTGAATTTTAATGTAGAGTGGATTCATTATACAGATGTTCTGTCTTTGGCATCATACACCAAAGAGATCAGAGTGAAAATGAGAGATGAACCAATTTCAGCATAATTCCAGGAAACGGCCCAGATGATAAACATGTCCATGAAAATATACTTTATGTAGTATGAATAAGCAGGTATTGTACATCTGGGAAGGCCCAAAAGATTATGAGTGATAGTTCCATGTGTTTGTTTTTTATTTATTTATTTATTTATTTCATTTTTGGCGGCCCCCCACGACATGTGGAACTCCCAGGCCAGGGATCAGATATGAGCCATGGTTGTGACCCAAGCCAATTTTGCAGCAATGCTGGCTACTTAATTTACTGTGCTGGACAGGGATTGGACCTGCATCCCATCACTTCCAAGATGCTGCCAATCCCATTGCACCACCGCAGGAGCTCTTGTTCTGTGTGTTTTTGCTGATATGTTTTTTCTCATATTACTTTCAAATTGCAGTCGGATTTTCTTCTGGTTGTTAACAAAGTATATGTTTACTACAGAAGATTTAGAAAATAAAGAAGAGCAGGAGAAATAAAAACTACAAGTAAATATTTCAAGAGCTGTTTTCGTTTGTTTACTTCTGATCTTATTCCTTAGAATCTGTTAATTACGTCAAAATTTTAATCATATTATATACATCTGATAAATGGTTTTCAAAGCATGATTTTTAATGGCTAGTTGATATACACGAACACAAATTCATATGCACTGATATTTAGCAGTTCCTATTTTGGATGTTTGTGCTGTATCTAAAATGTTTACTATTAAAATGAGTTGCACTAACCTCTAAATATAGAAGTCTGTATCCATATATCCATCCCATTTGTTTCTTGGGCTTAGATTGTATTTTTTTTTTTTGTCTTTTTGCCTTTATCTGGAGCCACACCCGTGGCATATGGAGGTTCCCAGGCTAGGGGTCTAACAGGAGCTGTAGCCACCGGCCTTCGCCACAGCCACAGCAACGTGGGATCTGAGCCGCGTCTGCAAACTACACCACAGCTCATGGCAACGTCGCATCCTTAACCCACTGAGCAAGGCCAAGGATCAAACCCGCAAGCTCATGGTTCTTAGTCAGATTCGTTAACCACTGAGCCACAAGGAGAACTCCTTTAGATTGTATTTTTGACCATTATAAATATAGCAAAGTGGCAGTGGCATTGTATGAAACAATCAAGACGGTGTTTTCATTTTTTTAAATTAATGAAATATGCGCCTTACTTCTAGTATTTTATTGGCTTTGGGAAATAAATGTTTGAATTTATAAAGAAAGCTTTGTGGAGAAAGAAGAATCTCACTGAATGGAGAAATGCAATCTGTTTCTTACACAGGGAGGCATTCCAGATACAGCATGAAATAAGTGGAGCGGGGAATGTGGAAACTATAGGGCAAGTGCTTCTAGGATAGTAATGTATTCCTTCTGGAAGAAGACCATGAAGAACTTCCATGGTTACATGAGAAAAGCAACTCTGATCTGTAGGATATGGAGACCTATCAGCATTTTAAAGAAGGTAACAAGTGAGGATTGTTTTAAAGAACAAAAAAATATATTGCAGAAGAATTTAAGAGTTCCTAAAATGATTGAAGTATAGGGTTCAAGAGCATTTGTAAGAAATTTGATTTTTTTCCTTAGGATTAATTACTGAGGCCACTCAGGCAACACTGCTTGAGGAAAGACCAGAACATTAGGGAACATAAAATGTTATACGGAAACCAAAAATGCATTCAATTATTCATTCCAGTTTCATGTCTTATTGAATTTTTTAGCCAGACAATGTGTGAGGCAATACAGATATGAAGATTACCAAGGTAATTCACATGTTGTGAGGACTCAGAGTAAAGGAGGAAGAGTAAGTAATTTTGTACAAAGTTTACATTATAATAATTCTAATAATAATGAGATCTAACAGATAAATAATAGGGTGTCTCAGATGGAGCATATCAAAGGAAGTGACAGACTTGTGCAGAAACATCAAGCTTTTTGAGGAGAATCAATGCAGGTGACATTACAGGTATATAGGAGTTTGTCAAGAGGAAAGTTTTGCAGCAGGCATTCTCAGCTGCAAGAGAAACACAATTAGAGACATGGAAGCAGAGAGGTGCTTTCGAGGAAACACTATTGGTTCAGGAGGGTTGTGCTCTAGATTAATACAAACTCAGATGGAAAGTTATGCCAGTTTCATTTTGAAAAAAATCTTATAAGGAGTTGTTATTTTATCAAGTTGTATCAGAAAGTCGATGAAAATTTTAAGCAGAGAGTTAATGAGACACCTTGTGGTCTTGTCTTAGGTGTCACATAGGCACTTCTTAAAATATAGTCATATATAAGTAGAATATCCAAGCTCTTATGCTAGAAATAGTTTGTAAAAATATTCCCCTTGATTTTCTGCCTTAATATATTTACTCTTGAATTTTGAAATACTTTAAGTGACAAAACAGATGAACTAGCATTTAAATAACTTGGTTTTGATGCTTCCTACGCATTATAGCAGATTATTATGGCACAAAATGTCATAAAAATATATTCAGCTATAAAAAGAATAATATGCCTGTGTGTACACATATATATAAAACACATTGTGTAATTTGCTTTCTTCATCTAAGATCTATCATATCTTGAGATATCAACATATGTATATAAAATAATTATACATTTAATATATACATACAATTACAATAGACATACTATATCTTGGGTGCAAAATAGCATCAATCATTTGTATAATAAGACCCATTTGTGTAAGAAAGAAAATGTCAAATAGAAATATATAATGTGTTATATTGCTTCTTACTGCATACAAAATTATGTATTTATCAAAGAATACACTAATATTAGTTATCACTGAGGAGTGGCAATAAACTGTCAGGATTTAAGATTCAGGAAATACTACTGATATTTCGCTCTTTTGTACTTCATTTTATAATTGGATTATACAAAAATATCTACACTTAAAAAATATTTGACTTCATTATTATTTTACTCAGTGTTTAGAACAGAAGTGTGTATATGTGATATGTCAAATTCATTTGACAATATTCTAGGTGTGCTTGAGAGGAATGTGTATGTCAATAATTTAGTAATGAGATTTTGTATGTCTATTAGATCAACTTGTTAATCGTGTCATCCAAAGTTGCTATACTTCTCATCTTTTTAGGCTCTATGATCTTTTGGCTTTGGACAGGTAAGTTAAAACATAGCTATATGATGGATAATTTATCAATTCTATTAATTCTATAAAATTTTACTTCATTTGAAGGCTATATTGTTGTGTACTGCAAATATAGGATATATATATATATATTATTGACAATTTGTTCATTACTACTGAATGTCTTTTTTTTCCTCCTGCCATTTTTAGCCTTAAAATTCATATGTGACTCAACAACGTCAAGTTTTGCTATAAACATGAAGTAGTTGTAATTCTCAAAAATCACTGGTGGGAGTATAAGTTTTACAGCCAGCCTGGGAAATTATAAATTTAAATATACCAACTAAAATTGAAAATAAGTGTTCTCAATATCAAGCACTTCTATTCCCAGATGAATACTCAACATGGACATGTCTACTAAGGCAATTTTA
Source organism: Catagonus wagneri (assembly GCA_004024745.2). Lineage (NCBI taxonomy): Eukaryota > Metazoa > Chordata > Mammalia > Artiodactyla > Tayassuidae > Catagonus > Catagonus wagneri. Next base: position 12,323,911 of record PVHT020000521.1, on the reverse strand, counting down.
TAAGAATATTCACGATGGCATTTTAATAATACTTTCAAATTGAAAACATCCCAAATATCTACCAATAGTAAGTGGGGTATACAAACTGCAGTAAATTTACACAATTGATGTTATAGAGCAATAAAAATGAACTCAACCACATAGGTGAATCCTACGTACCTAATGTCAAGTAAAAAAAAATAAATTCTAAAAACTACTCACATGGAATGTTTAACCACTTACAATAGAATGGTACTCAACTTTAGGAAAAGCGAGGGAGTGTTTGAGAGGGTGTATGAGCGATGGTTTTAACAGTTGACAATTACATTTCCTTTGAACTTGATGATAGTTATATAGGCTTTGTTTTGTGGTAATTTATTTACCAGTACTTACATATTATGTACCAGTATTTATGTTTTGTGTATTTTCTTATGTGTTTGTAATAATAACAAAAAAATTCAAGAAATAGATGAATCCTTTTAAAAACATAAAAACAGTTATTTCATTTGCCAAGCCAGTAGGCTTAAAGAAAAATAAAAACAAAACACAAAGAACAATAGTAGAACATTTCCTATTAAGTCAAAAAAAATAAAAAAGACCCTAACACTATTTTTTATAATCTTTATCGATGATGCTACAGAATGCATTCATACAGGAGAATGAAGTCAGAAATTAAAAAGAAGAGTTAAAATATCTGTTATTGAAGTTCCCATCATGGCTCAGTGGTAACAAACTCAACTAGCAACCATGAAGATGTGGGTTCAGTCCCTGGCCTTGTCAGTAGGTTAAGGATCGGGCATTACTATGAGCTTCAGTGCAGGTTGCAGACATGGATCAGATCCCGTGTTTCTGTGGCTGTGGCAAAGGATGGCAGCTGTAGCTCTGATTTGACCCCGAGCCTGGGAACTTCCATATGCCACACCTGAGGCCCTAAAAAGCAAAATCAAAACAAAACAAAACTATTATTTTCATATATTCAATAATTGTGTATATGTGATATCTAAGGGAAAAATCTAAAAATTTAACAAACTAGTTACTAAGGTATCAAGTTGACACAGCCATCAATAGCTTTTATAGATACCATTTAGAATGCAAAATGAAAGTAAATCTGCCATTTACCATAACAATATCAACAAAAGCAAACTCGTAGAAATATGTTAAGTAAAAAAAGTGATATATACCACTTTTATAAATATATATATGTGTATATATATATATATATATACATATATATATATATAATATGGAATATTTTAAAGCACTATTGAGGAGCACCAAAGAATTCTTAAAACAATAGAATATAAATATAACATTCTTGGATAAGAAGATTCACCATCATAAAGATGTCAGTTTACCTTAAATCATTGTGCTTAATGAAATCCCAATAAAATATTATTTTTGTTATTTTAACTCTATAATCTATGAGGAAAAGAAGTCTAATAAAAAAATATTTGGGAAACTCTGAGGTAGAACAGAAATAAGGGAGAGCCTGTCCTTCCAGATACTGGTAGATATAGATGTAGATATAGATAATCTCAAAATTAAAATGCAGGGTGTAGTTTTATTAGTAAACAAAAGTCAATGTAAGAAAACAGAAATTCCAAAAATAGACCAGAATATGTATGGGTATTTATTATATAAAAGTAGTATCTCCAGTCAGGTAAGAAACTCTGTAATTATCCAGTAGATAATGTTCAGATGACTGGAACAGCCCTTTAAAAACTAACTTTGACTACATCTCACATTGCACAGAAGGACAAATTCCAAATAGATTAAAGATTTAAATGCAACAACAGTAAATCTTTTAAAATACTAGAAGAAAACACAGAAAAAAATCCTTTACAATTTCACAGAGAGCAGTCTTTCTATGTCTCAGAATCCGGGAAACATAAAAGTAAACTGACAAATTTACTGAAATCACTATTCTCTGCAACAATTAGAAAAATGGATATGTTACCAAAATAAAACCTTAACCTTACGAGAAAACACATCTAGAAAGACATCTAGATAAATTAAAATTCAACCTGTTAGAGGAGATGTCCATAGCCAACCACTCTCCTCACTGGGTTCAATTATCAGTTTTGGACATGGGGTGAGGATGAGGCATGACCTAATTAGAGGGACAATGCTGGGCAACAGAGAAACACTGGGCTTTGTGATGGTTATGAAAGCTGGGTGTGTCGACTATTAACTAGAGGAGCCCAAAATCCACACCTGGCTTTCTTCATGAGAAATTCCTTGAGATCTGTGGTAGAGCAGAAAGCTGCAGAGCTACAACTGAAGCATATAGAACGGCAGAGTATAATCTCTTGTGGTCTTGCGGTGTTTAGAAATCGAAGCCCCCCTCTCACTCCAAAGAGGGGACCTGCTTCAAATACACAAATTCTCTCTCTTTAAGGTACGTGTAAAATTCTTAAGTGTCGTGGGTGGTTAATAAGGACATAAGCATATACACACTACTATATGTAAAACATATGACCAACAAAGACTACTGTACAGCCCAGGGAACTATATTCAACATTTTGTAAAAACTTAAAAGGAAAAAGAATCTGAAAAAGACTAGATATATTTACCTACGTATAACTGAATCACTTTGCTATACACATGAAACTAACACAGCATCGTAAATCACTATACTTCAATTAAAAAAAAAAATAAGATAAGCGCTAAACCGCCAAAGGCAGAACTGAATATTCTGGCAGCGTTCACACCAAAGTCAGAAACTATCACACACAACAACCAAAAGCTCAAGAGGGCCACACCTGAGGAAATGGCACCGATACGAGGAGAGAGAATATCGCAAAAACTGCAACCCAACCCAAGCTGAATTCCTGACTGGTTAAAGTTACCAGAATATTATCTTACTTGCCTAACAGAGATAGAGGAATCATTTTCCTGTGGAAAATAATATTATGTGGGATCTCCAGTTCTCTTATGTACAGATCTAACATAGAATTAAATATAAAAACAAATGTGGAGGCAGGACATTATGAATGATTATCAAGAGAAAAAGCAAACAGTAGAAATAATCATAACTGCTGCTTCTAGGTTTTCCCAGCTAAAGACTGGACCCAGCAGGATTATGATTTTGCCCTCCTGTTGCCATATGAGGGATTCTCCCGATGGACAAACTTTGCTTGATAATTTTCTACCACCATGACTGAGGTTTTCTCAGAATTGTGCAGCAATCTGAGGTTCCTCCTACCTGACTGTATGAGTTTGCTCAGTCTGCTCTAACCAGAACACCACAGCTTGGGTGACTTAAAAAACTGGAATTTATTTCTCACAATTCTAGAGGCTGGGATATTAAAGATCAAGATGCCAACCAATTTGGTACCCTAGTGAGAGCCCTCTTCTTATCTCACAGAAGGATGCCTTCTTACTATATCCTCACATGATAAAGGAAAAAAGCTCTAACCTCTCTTCTTAGAAAGACACAAATCCCATCATGGGAGCTACATCCTGATGACCTCATCTAAACCTAATTACCTCCCAAAGGCCATCTTCCTTCCATACACCATCACACTGCGTGTCAGGACTTCAAAATATAAATCTGGAAGTCCACAATTCAGTCCACAGCTGTGATCCTTCCCTCTCTCCCTTCACAGGAGTCAGAGTGCCACTGCATCTTAAGGCTCTCCCTACTTACTTGTGCATCTTCACAAGTGTCTCCACCAACAAATATATTGTATATTTAATTCCACGTTGACATCTGTTTCTCAGAGGATACAAATGACACAGATAGTGTCATAGATGTTAAAGCTGTCACTATGCTTCTTTGTGACACATATATATGGGGCCAGGTATAAAGGGGCCAAGAAAGGCTGAGCTCATTTTCATGCTAATTTAAAAATGGATGTGAGTATATATATAACTGAATTGCTCTGTTGTATGACAGAAATTTTCACAACATTGTAAATCATCTATACTTCAATAAAACATTAAAATTGAAAAGAATTTTAAAAGAAAGTAAAATTTTAAAATGTCAAATAATGAGCAAATGCTGATATACTTCTGAAAAAGACAGTTAAACTGCTCTAAGTTCTAATATACAACATAGTTGGTATTTCAGATTATCAAGGCCATTGCTGCCCTCTCTGGCTTAGAAAACTGAAATCTTTCTGCAAGAGTTGTGAGGACTAGACTTTCAGAAATGAGTTGCTGAAGGTGAGCAAGGCAGTGAGCAGTTTACTCACATCATATTTGGCAGAACTCAATTCCCACTACAATATAATTGAATAGCTCTAACCTTCCTGACCAAAATTCCCTCAGAGCTTAACTCTATAATGTTCATTTTCTTCCACCATCTGTTGATAGTAATACACTACCAGTCTTAGGCTACCTGCCTGCAATTCAGTGGTGGCTGCCTCACAGAACACATGAAAACATTTCAAGAGACCTACCCTTGGTCTTAGGAGATGTCACAGACACAGGGAGGCAGACATACCAGTCATCCATAAATAAAGAATCTGTACAACTACTCTAGAGATCCTAGTCCATTAGTCCTTCTCAATCATACTTCATCAACTGCAGATTATGTAAACAATCAACTAGCAAGCTAACACAGTTTCAGAATGTCAACTCAGATACAAATCAGAAATACATATTAAGCTTTACTAAAAAAAAAAAAAACTAGAATATTGGCTATCAAGAGTCTCAAACAAAACAGAAAGAAATCTTGAATTCTAATGGTGGATACTCAGGGAGGAACTGTCGTGGCTCAGCAGTTAGCGAACCTGACTAGCATCCATGAGGACATGGGTTTGATCCCTGGCCTCGCTCAATGGGTTAACGACCCGGTGTTGCCACGAGCTGTGGTGTAGGTCGCAGATGCAGCTTTGATCCTGCATTGCTGTGGCTCTGGCGTAGGCTGGTGGCTACAGCTCCGATGGACCCCTAGCCTGGGAACCTCCATATGCCGCAGATGTGGCCCTAAAAAGACAAAAAGATCAAAAAAATAAATAAATAAAGGTGGCTGCTCAGGTTTTCCCTTCCTGTGTTTAGGTCCAGTTAAAATGAAATCTGTAAGCGTGGTTCATGGAATTTCTCAGATAGCAGGAAGCACTTAGCATTGTAGAACTTACAGGACATTCTCATCAGAGCCATGCCCCATGGTTCCTGCATTCTACTAACTAAAGATAAGAAGTAACTAGATTACTAGTAACTAGATTATTCCTGTTAAGAGCATTTCCCACATAAACATCTTCCTTCTAACAAACATCACGAGTCAATTTAGGTGATGGTCCAGTTGACAAGGAGATTAAACTTGGTCACATGCCTCTTTTTTTTGGTCTCCTGGGAGAATGTCCATGGCTTCCAATTTCCTAAATGGAGTGAATGCACCAAGGTTAAGAGGCTTAACACCATCCTCCTGGTGAGTAGAAGATTTAAGAATGAGGGGAAAGAAAGAATAAATCCAAAGGAAATGGCCGATAGGGAATGAGAGATAGATCTTGAACTATAAAAGAAAGAAGACTGAATTCATTGGCAATAAGAGGTAGAGGGTTTACATATATATATATAATGGAATATTACTTAGCCATAAAAAAGAACAAAATAATGCTATTTTCAGTAACATGGATGGACTTATAACTATCATACTAAGTGAAGTAAGTTGGATAAAGACAAATATCATGATATCACTTATATGAAAAATCTAATAAAAATGATACAAAAGCACTTTTTTTTACAAAATAGAAACAGATTCACAGATATTGAAATCAAACTTGTGGTTACCAAAGGGGAAATACTGGGGGCGGCAATAAATTAGGAGCTTGGGATTATCATATATACAATACTATACGTAAAATAGATAACTAACAAGGACCTACTATATAGTACAGGGAAATCAATACTCTATAATAACTTATATGGGAGAAGAATCTGAAAAAAATTGATGTATGTATATGTATAATTAATTCACTTTGCTATACATCTGAAACTAACACAACATTGTAAGTCAACTACACTCCAATAAAATTAAAGAAAAAAGCTATAGAACCTGGACTTCACACTTAGGATCTAATTTCCAATTTATAAAAATAATAATAGTTATCATTATTACTTATAATAATTATTATTATAATCATCATAATAGTCATTATTATAATCATAATAATAGTTATTTTTATTACTTACTTTTCTCATGCTCTTTAACCTCAAGGGACTTGAGTTTTCCTCAATAATAAAATGATAATAATACTTTCCACTGGAATATTGTGAGGATGTAGATGAGACAAATTATGGGAGGGTGCTTGATAGCTGGTAGGCTAAATATTTTCATAAAAAAACAAGATACTTTTTTAGTATTGTTTTCCCTTTTAGTGGATATACCACAAATATTCCAAATAACTGCCACCTATTCTTGTATGTTTTACTTGTTCTCAAAATAGAGTTTACATTCCTTTGGGGAAAATATAATTGGTCTTGCTGAAGTAAGAAGTTTATGGACTGGAGAGGTCAGATGTCAATTCTATTGCAGACTATTTCTAAAAAACTAGGTTACATTTATATGATGTTTTTAACTAATGCTACATCTCTGAAAACTAGGGCAGCATAGGAAAATCATAATTTATAAATTAGGGGTCAGGGGAAAGGGCAAATAACTAATCAGCTTTACTCCAGCTCTTGCCTCTTTTGTGGAGACAGATATTTGTGTGACTTGATAGCACAAAACTATATCTTAGAAGGCTCCTTTCTTAGAATATGCAACTTTCCTGCTAAATCACAGAGTCTGACTCTTTTTCAATGAAATGAAGTAAAATAAAAAAGAATCTCACTATTATCACCGATGGACAGAAGTTGGATGCTAATATCAGTCAGGGCATAAAGTGGCAAGGTCTCTAATTGAACAACTGTCTCATGCCCTAGGGAGATGTAAAAGGCTGTGCGTGAGCTTGTTATCAAATTGTTGCTATTTGCCAGAGACATGCTTCCTAGGCTGGGTCACTTTGAAAAGCAAGTAGTCTCTCTAGGTATGTGCATTTTTTTTTTTCTTTCTACAGTCACAATGAGGCATATGAAGTTCTTGGGCGAGGGGTTGTATCAGAGCTCAGGCTGAGGCCTACACCATAGCCACAGCAACATTGGACTGGGCTGCAACTGTGGTAACACCAGATCCTTACCCTAGTGAGTGAGGCCAGGGATCAAACCTGCATCCTCAGGACACTACTTTGGGTTCTTAACCTGCTGAGCCAGAAGGGGAACTCCAGTATGTGCATTTTTATGTGCATTTTATTTTTATGTTATCTATTTTGAATTATAACACTGCTCATCTAATTAAATTTCATATCAGGGCAGTAGGGATGTCCTCATACAGACAGGGGGACTATAAGTGTTCCCCTAAGGTCTCTGAGACTCCCAGCACTGATGTGCATGACACTGTAATTCACTATGTCCAGAAAAAAGAGTTTATCTTTGGACCAGTGCTGCAACCAGTAATTTGGCACTAATTTCAAGCTAGAGTGGACTTGAAATTACTTCCTTGCCTTATTAGATTTTAAATCTTTTAAAAATGAAAATTCTTTCAAGGCAGGAACCTCTCAAAAAATGAAAATCTTATAATTTCTTCTTTCGTTTAGAGTTCTTGCACACTCTACTGACTTCAAATTATTGGTCTCCCATTAAGTAAAGCCTTCTGATGAGCATAACATCAGACTATTGATTAACCATAGTAACTGATTGCCATGATGAGGAAGTCATATTCTTCAGAAGAAATAAGACTACGATGTGTTACCAGCTCAGGCCTTTGGTTAGATCCTATGCTTTTGTTTTATTTTTGTTATTTTAAAAAACTGTCTTTATTTTTTAGCATATTTAGTTTTATAGAAAACTGAACAAATAGTGCACAGAATTCCCATATACCCTTACATCCCCCTCTCACAGTCTCCCTTATTGATATCTAATTAATAATGAAGTTTAAGTCCTTTATCAGATACATGGTTTACAAATATTTTCCCCCAGTCTTTGGTTTGTCTTCTATTCTCAGAACCACATCTTTCATAGAACAGAAGTTTTAATTTTAATGAAGTACAACTTATTATTTTATTCATGGATCATGCTTTAGGTGTTGTATCTAAAAAGTCACTGTGAACTCATGGACATGGAAAACAGACTTGTGGTTGCTAGGGGGAAGGAGTGGGATGAATTGGGATTTGGGGGTTAGTAGATGCAAACTATAGCATTTGGAGTGGATAAGCAATGAGATCCTTCTGTATAGCACAGGGAACTATATCTAATCACTTGTGATAGAACAAGATGGAGGATAATGTCAGAAAGGGAATATATATATATATAGGTCACTTTGCGGTACAGTGGAAGTTAACTGAACATTGTAAATCAACTATAATAACAATGTTTTTTAAAAAGCCACTGTCAAGTCAAAGGTTACCTAAATTTTTTCCTATGTTATCTTCTAAAAGTTTTATAGTTTTCTGTTTTACATTTAGGTCCCTAATCTGTTTTGAGTTAAATTTGGAGCAGAGTAAAAGTCTGTGTCTAGATTTTTTTTTTTTTTTTGCATAAAGATATCCAGTTGTTCCAACAATACGTATTAAAAGGCTATCCTTTTTTTCACTGAGTTGTCTTTGCTTCTTTGACAAAGATTAATTGACTATATTTGTATAGACCTGTTTTTGAGCTCTCGATTCTGTTGTGTTAATCTGTGTATTCTTAGTCAATACCACGTTATTTTGACTCTGTAGTTTTATAGTAAAACTTGGAATAAGATAGTGTCAGTTCTCTGAATTTGTTGTTCTACTTCTATATTATGTTGGCAATTTGCAGGTCTTTTGTCTTTTACAAATGAACTTCAGAATTAGTTTGTCAATATCCACAAAATAAGTTGGTGATATTTTTAGTAGGACTGCACAGTATCTATAAAACAAGTTGTGAATAACTGACATCTTGATAATATTAAGTCTTTCTATCCATGAACAGGGGATAGCTCTTCATTTATTTCATGCTTCTTTGATTTCTCACGTCAGAGTTTTCTACCTTTCCTCAAATGGATATTGGACATATTTTGTTAGATTTATGCCTAAGTATTTTATGTTGGGGGATATGCTAATGTAAATGATAATGTGCTTTAAATTTCATTAGTCGTATATAGGAAATTAATTGACTTCTGTAAATTAACCTTGTATCCAAAACATTGCTGTAATTGTATACAAGCTCTTAGAGATTCTTGCTAATTTCTTTTTCATATTTTCTACAGACAGTCATGTCATTTGTGAACAAAGGCAATTCCATGTATTTCTTCTGAATATGTATATTTTTTATTTCTTTTTATAACCTTACTACATTAACTAGGATATCCAATAAAATACTGAAAAAGATTGTGAAGGGAGACATCCTTGCCCTGTTGCCAACCTCGGGAGAAGGCATATATTTTATACTACTAAGTATGCAAATTGCTGTGGATTTTTTGTAGGTGTTTTTTATGAAGTTGAGGAAATCCCCCTTTA
>PVHT020000521.1:12283820-12314368 GCA_004024745.2 Catagonus wagneri | reverse complement strand
TGATTATGTGATTTTCTTCTTTAACCTGTTGATGTAATGGATTGCATTACAGGTGACCCTTAAACAACATGGGTATGAACTTCACAGGTCCACACACATGAAGATTTTTCAATAAATGTGTGGAAAAAATTTGGAGTTTTGTGACAATTAAAAAAAAGCTCAGATGAATATAGTAGCCTGGAAATATAAAAAAATTAAGAAAAAATACTAATGTCAGGAATGCTTAAAATATCTTACCATTTTTATCATTTACTACTTTATTATTTTAACATTTACTGCTATAAAATATATATTTATCATTTACTATTTTATCATTTATTACTATAAAATACATATAAATGTACTATAATAAGCTCAATTTTTAGAAAAAAATATGCAGATAAACACTTATACACCACAAATGGCACCATTTCACAGTTGAGACAAATGTAAACAAATGTACAGATGCACTATTAAAGATGCAGAAAAAGCATTGGAGAAAGTCCAACATCCATTCTCGATAAAAACTCTTACCAAAGTGGGTATAGGGGGAACATACCTTAATATAATAAAAGCCATTTATGACAAACTCACAGCATACATAATACTCAATGGAGAAAAGCTGAAAGCCTTCCCACCAAAATCTGGAACAAGGATGTCCACTCTCACCACTTTCATTCAACATAGAATTGAAAGTCATAGCCCCAGCAATCAGACAAACAAAAGAAATAAAAGGTATCCAAACTGGAAAGGAAGAGATAAAATTGTCACTTTATGAAGATGACATGATACTATATATAGAAAACCCTAAGGACTCCACACAAAAACTACTCAATTGATCAACAAATTCAGCAAAGTAGCAGGATATAAGATTAACATTGGGGAATCAGTTGCATTTCTGTATATTAACAATTAAATATTAAAAAAGGAATATAAAAATACAATATGTTTTAATCATACCCTCCAAAAAATTAAATACCTAGGAATAAACCTGGCCAAGGATGTGAAAGACTTATATGCTGAGAACTATAAAACATTAATCTAGGAAATTCAAGAGGATTCAAAGAAATGGAAAGATATTCCATGCTCATAGGCCAGGAAAGTTTAATGTTGTAAAAATGGCCATACTACCCAAATCAATCTACAAATTCAATGCAATCCTTATCAAATTACTCATGACATTCTTCACAGAACTAGAACAAAGCATCCAAAAATTTATATGGAACCACCAAAGACCCAGAATTGCCAAGGCAATTCTGAGGAACAAAAAAAAAGCAGGAGGCATACTCTTCCAGATTTCAGGCAATATTACAAAGCCACAGTAGTCAAGACAGTGTAGTACTATACCAAAACTGGCATATAGACTAATGGAACAGAATAGAAAGCCCAGAAATAAACCCAGACATCTATGGTCAATTAATCTTCAACAAAGGAGGCAAGAATATAAAATGGGGAGAAGACAGTCTTTTCAGCAAGTTGTCCTGGGAAAACTGGACAGCCACCTGGAGATCAATGAAACTGGAACACACCCTGACACCATGCACAAAAATAAACTCAAAATGGCTTAAAGACTTAAATGTAAGACAAGATATCATAACGCTTCTAGAAGAGAACATAGACAAAACATTCTCTGACATCAACCTTACAAATGTTTTCTTAGGTCAGTCTCCCAAGGCATAAATAAAAGCAAAAATAAACCAATGGGACCTAATCAAATGGACAAGCTTTCACACAGAAAAGAAAGCCATTAAAAAAACACACACACACACACAAAAAGATAACCTACAGAATGGGAGAAAATAATTTCAAATGACGCAACTGACAAGGGTTTAATCTCTAAAATATACAAACAACTTATACAATAACAGCAAAAAAGCCAACAACCCAACTGAAAAATAGGCAAAATACCTGAACAGACATTTCTCCAAAGAAGATATTCAGATAGCCAACAAGAATGTGAAAAAATGCTCAACATCACTAATTATTAGAGAAATGCAAATCAAAACTACAATGAGGTACCACCTCACACTAGTCAATGGCCATCATTAACAAGTCCACAAATAAAAAATGCTGGCGGGGGTGTGGAGAAAAGGGAAACCTCCTGCACTGCTGGTGGGAATGTAAACTGGTAATAACCACTATGGAAAACAGTATGGAGGTACTTTAGAAAACTACACATAGAACTACCATATGACCCTGTAATCCCCCTCTTGGGCAGATATCTGGACAAAACTTTCATTGAAAAAGATACGTGTACCCATATGCTCACTGCAGCACTATTCACAATAGCCAAGACATGGAAACAAACTAAATTGTCCAGCAGTGGGTGAATGGATTAAGAAGATGTGGTATATGTACACAATGGAATACTACTCAGCCATAAAAAAGAACAAAATATTGCCATTTGGAGCAACATGGATGGAAATAGAGACTCTTATACTAAGTGAAGTAAGTCAGAAAGAGAAAGGCAAATACCATATGATATCACATATCTGGAATCTAATATAGGGCACAAATGAATCTTTCCACAGAAAAGAAAATCATGGATATGGAGAACGGACTTGTGGTTGTCAGGGGGAGGAGGAGAGAATGGGTGGGACTGGGAATCTGGGGTTAATCGATGCACACTATTTTTTTTTATTTTTTTCATTATAGCTGGTTTACAGTGTTCTGTCAGTTTTGTACTGTACAGCAGGGTGACCCAGTCATACATACACATATACATTCTTTTTTCTCACAGTATCATGCAGTAGATGTAAGGTATTGCATTTGGTATAGATAGGCAATGAGATCATGCTGTATAGCACAGGGAAATATATTCAGTTACTTGTAGTGGAACATGATGGAAGATAATGTGAGAAAAAGAATATATATACACACATACACACGCACACACACACACACGGGTCACTTTGCTGTAAAGCAGAAATTAACAGAACCATGGAAAAAATAAAAATCATTAAAAAAATATACAGTATTAAATCATAACTTCACAGGTGTTCCCTAGTGGCCTAGCTAGGATCTGGCATTGTGAAATCTGTGGCTTGGGTCATTGCTGAGACATGGGTGTAACTTAATCCCTGGCCTGGGAACTTATACAGTGGACATGTGCAAAAAAAAAAAAATCATAACTGCATAAATTTAATAGTAGTACATAATACACTACTCAGAATTTTGTAACAACCTCCTGTTGCTGTTGTGGTGCGCTCAAGTGTTACGAGTATCACCATAAAAACCCTGTGACACTAATCACATCCACGTGAGCTTTTCCTCTCTAGTAGATTGTATATTGCAGTAAAAAGCCATCTCTCATAGTTCTCACATATTTTTCATCATGTTTAGTGCAATACCATAAACGTTAAATAACACCATGGGACCCACAGGCAGAGCTACTAGTGATGCTGAAAGTACTCCCAAGAAGAGAAAATCATGACATTATGAGAAAAAATTGAATTGCTTGATACTTACTTTAGAGTGAGGTCTATAGCTGCTGTTGTCTACCATTTCCAGAAAGATGAATCCAGAGTAAGGATCATTATAAAAACAGAAACAAACAACAACAACAAAAAAAAAAAAAACAAGGAAAGAAAGAAAGGAAATTCATGAAGCCACAGTGGCCATTATACCAATCGGTGCAAAAAACTTGTATCTGCAGATTTCATGTGGGTGCAGGGTAGCTATAAGAAGACATACCTTAGAGTCTCTAATATAATTTGAGAAAAAAAACACACAGTCATTATATGACAACTCAATGTAAAAATGGAAAGTTAACAATCTAAAGCTGAATAATTTAATGCCAACAAAGGCTGGTTTTGTAATTTTAGAAATAGTTTTGGCTTAAAAAAGTGTGAAAATAACAGAAGCAGCAGCTTCTGCCAACCAAGAAGCAGCAGATGAGTTCCTAAGTGACCTTAAGAAAATCAGAGGGGAAAGGGGATCTGCCTGAACAGGTTTTTAATACAATGAAAAATATCTTGAAAGAAATAGTACAAAATACATTTATTAATTACAAAGAGAAGTGAACACTAGGACTGAAGATAAGAAAAGATAGGCTAACTCTACCATTTTGTGCAAATGTGGTGGGGCTTATGCTCTGGACTTCCCTTATCTATGAAGATGCTAAAATTCAAGCTTGTAAGGAGAAGATACACATCAGCAGCTGTCCATGTTTTGGTTTAACAAGAAGGTATGGACACTGAGAACTCTTTTTCTAGAATGGTTCTACCAATGCTTTGTCCCTAAAGTCAGGAAGTATCTTGCAAGTAAGAAACTGCCTTAAAATTCTTTTGATATTGAACAATGCCTTTGGCCTCCCAGAACTACATGAGTTCGACAATAAAGGTGTTTAAATTGGTGTACTTGTCTCCAAACTACAATGTTCCTAATTCGGCCTCTAGATCAGGGTAAGGACCTGTGAAGGCTCATTACACACAGCATCTTATGGGAAGTGTCACTGCTACAGAAGAAAATCCCATCAGAGAGAACATCACAATGGCCTGGAAGGATTATAGCATTGAAGATGCCATTGTTGTTACAGGAAAATCATGAAAGCCATCAAGCCCCAAACAAGAAATTCCTGCTGGAGAAAACTGGCCAGATGTTGTACATGACTTCATAGGATGACAAATGAGTCAATTTAGGAAATCATGAAAGAGATTATGAAAACGGCAAAAAAGGTTAAAGGTAAAGGGTTTAAAGCTATGGTTCTTAGTGGCATTTAAGAGCTAATAGACACCATATCAGAGGGATTAACATAAGATGACTTGACAGAGATGAGTACTTCCAGACTAGTGCCAGGAGTTCCAGTCGTGGCTCAGGGGTAACTAACAGGACTAGTGTCCATGAGGACATGAATTTGATTCCTGGTCTTGCACAGTGGGTTAACCTGTAGGTTGCAGACGGGGCTCGATCTGGTGTTGCTGTTGTGGTGGTGTAGGCTGGCAGCAGCAGCTCCGATTTGACCCCCAGCCTGGGAACTTCCATGTGCCACATGAGTGACCCTAAAAAGCAAAAACAAAAACACTACTGCCAGACAATGAGGAAGAAGATGTAGACGAAGAAGACCCAGAAAACAAATTGACATTAGGTAACCTGGCAGAAGGGTTCCAATTACTCAAGATGACTTTTGACTTCTTTAACCACAAGGAACTTCTATGACTTGGTCACTGTAACTAGAGAAAACAGTAGAAGGACTGGTATTGTATAGAAACATTTTCAGAAAAATGAAAAAGCAAAAAAATATGGAAATTACAATGTATTTCTATGAAGTTACAGAGTATGCCTGACTTTCCTGCCTCCTCTTCCACATCCTCAACCTCTATCTCCTCTGCCACTGCTGAGACAGCAGGACCAACCCTTCCTTTTCCTCCTCTTGGTCAACCTGTTCAGTGTGAAAGCAGTGAGGATGAGGACCTTGATATTGGTCTACTTTCACTTAATGGATAGTAAATAATCATCATGCTGTATAGTTAATCAACTTATCTGTTCTGTATGTGCATGAGAGTTTGTGTGCAAATCAAATAAGTGTACAGCAAGAACTGTAAGAAGGTTGTGTATCATCATCACCATCACTGCTTATATATTATATGCAAGACTGGTACTGAAGTGGATAGCCTATTCTTACGTAGGTATATATTTATATGTAACATAAATTAATACTGTGTTAGCTTTCTTACTGTCTTATAACAGTTTTATCTTTGCTTTTAAAGAATTACATCACTGTACAATATGCCTCCCTTTCTAGTAACTGGAGAAACTCTAGGCTAATAGTTAAGTTTGGATAGAGTAGAGAGTTATACATAGATTTTTGACTGCACAGGGGTTAGTACTCCTAACCGGGACATTGTTTAGGGTTCTACTGTAACTGATTTCCAAATGTTGAGACAGCCTTGGACACCCAAGATAAATCCTACTTGGTCACAGTGTATAATTCTTTTTACACACTGTTGAATTCCATATGCTATTATTTTGTTGAGGATTTTTGCCTCTGTGTGTGTGATTTCTTATTATTAGATGCTTTTATTAGATTATGAGTGATCAGACTTCCTGTCTGTTATGTTTCCTTTATGTTATACCTTTATTTTCTTTTGCTATTAGGGTGATGCTAACATCATAGACTGAGTTAGGAAGTACTTCCTCTGCTTCTAAATTTGGCAAGAGATTGTAAAGAGTTGTAGAATTTCTTCCTTAAATGTTTAGCAAAAATCACCAGTGAACCCATCTAGGTCTGGTACTTTCTGTTCTGAAGGTCAATTATCAATTCCATTTCTATAGTTGCTATGGTCCTACTATATAGATTGTCTGTTTAGCTTTGTGTCTTGGTAGATTGTGTCTTTCATGTAACTGGCCCGTTTCATCAAGTTGTCAACCTTGGGGCATAGAGTTTTTCATAATAACTCTTTTAATAACCTTTTAATGTCCATGTGATCAATAGTGATGCATCTTCTTTCATTTCTTATATAAATAATTTGTGAGAGGTTTAATTTACCTTAGGGCTTTTTTTTTTTCTCTTTTTAAACACAGTTATAATTTTCTTCCCATGCTTAAGCAAGAGAAACATAAATTTTTGCTTGTACTTTTGCCTTTGTTGGTGAACATTGTGCACAACAGATGGGAAGGAAGCTAATCACTGTTAGCAACACCAGGTGTACAATATATGGAAATGAGGAGAATAATATAAAATACCAGGTTTTTGATGGCCAGTTCTGTGCCCCAAACAATAAATGGCATGTTATTTCCTTTCTTACAAAATTCAACAACTACCAACGATGGAGATTAAGCTTATTTTACAAGGAAAGGTCATACTCGGATAAATAAAATATTATTTTCTAGGTTACAAAGAAACAAAAATGTGGTGATTTTTTTGGCAGGATTTTGAATCCATGTCTTTCAGTTTTCAAAATTTATCATCTTTCAACACCCCTTTATTTCTTGGGGTGTTTCAACTTCTACTGTCCTGAGCTCTGAGGAAAAAAAAAAGGAAGTAAAAGCATAGCTCTTGTCATTTAGCATAATATAAAATGAATGACATATTCTATATTATGAAAAATATAGCTACTTGTTTACCTATTAGGTTTTTTTAATAATTCTGAATGCTCCTAGGGCTCAAGTTTTGTTGAAAGAAAAAACAATCTGTCAATAAACTGTGAATATATTTACAAAGCTTATTTGAAAGTATAAATCATTATTACCAAAAAAATGACATGCTATAAAGCAATCAATTAACAAATATATTTGATAAAATGTATTGATATTATGTCTAGAATTCTTCCTAGTTATGTGCTATTTCATGTCATTAGTAAAGTCAGTGATCATAAATTAGTCACAGAGAGGGCGCCCAGGTGTCTTAAGTCATTCTTTCTACTGATGCATCTTTTCATCATCATTATTATTTTTTTGGTTTGTGTCAGCTCCAATACTAATGACTATTAGGTACATTCACTTAAATCACTCCTTGGAAACAGATTTCTTATTCAGTAGATATAGTTTGGCAGTACCTTTTTAGCAAAAGCCCCTGAGATAAAGAAACAGATTAAAGGCTACAAAATACATGTTTAACACAGAGAGTATGAAATCAAAAAATATGATAATAACAAAATGATTGTGATTGATTTTCATATATACAAATCTTTTCATACATCAGAAGTGTCTTACCTCAGTTCTTTATATCGAATTCTATTAATTTCCCTCCTATGGAGGTGTCATAACCAGTGGGCTTGCATATCCGAGGCCCACAGTCTAAGACAATATCAATCATAGAATGAATATTATTCAAAGCCATTCTTCATCACCATGCTTGTCAAGAGAGCATCCAAAGGAAAATTAACATAAATACATGCTAGGAGAAAGGAAGAGAAACAGAAAGAAGAGAGGGAGAAAAAAGGGGAAGAAAAAAAAAAAGCAAAACTAAACAGCTTTGGAAGCTGTGCCTTCTTCCTCGGAGAGCAGAGTCAGATCTCCCATCTGAGTCTTATTAGTCTTTTCTGATATGAAATAGGAGCAAGGCTGTGAAAGGAGCAAATAAGAAAGCATGAGCAAACTGTGACTAAACAACTAGAAAGGGGAGCGGATCTCTCGAATGGGTACTGTAGATCCCTATACCATTTACCACACAGAATATTTCTTTCAATTTTTAACCCTTGTGAAAAGTTTGTAATATCTACCCTGTCACAGGAAAACCTCCCATGGCATTTTATAATTCCCAATTTACATAGCTGATTTTATGTTTTCAACAGTCTGTCAAGCTTCTGACAGCTGTTAATTTTTCTCCTCTGGAACACTAGAAAGCCATTGCACTGGAATATTATTTTGGGAAATTAGTGAGCCAAATTAGAATTCTGAGAGGCATGAGAGCAAATTCCCTTGCAGCTGCACATATGGGGATGGTGGTTAAGGGCCTGACTCCCAGGTTCAGGATCTCTGGGAACAAATGCTTCTCAGTATCAGATTGATCTAGCCAGACATAAGTAGAAAGAGGGTAAAAATTCCAATGCCAGCAGGTCCAACCTTGAATAGTAGAATCAGAATCTCTGAAATGGGCCTAGACCTTCACATACACACAAAATTGCACAGATGATTACATTATAAATATAACTATTACATATTATATATAATATATATAACTATAACATATCATTATATGTAACTATATTAATTATGTGAATATATAATATATAGAACTATTATGTATAAAATGGCATTTGACCTTAATACGTAAGCAGGGTTTAGAGGAATTTTTCTAAGAAATAAGGAAACAATATCAGTTTGATATGTGTTGATGAAAATTGAGAGCTGGACCTAAGGTTCATCAAATACTGGTTGAAGTCTATCTACTGTCAGGTATCATCAGGACTCTTATCAGTGGTCCATATATTATTGCTTGCAGTGATTCAATGAGACCTTGGGTTTGGAGGAACAGGGCATCTCCAAAGATTCAAACTGTCTACCCAAGCCAGTGTCCAGAATGGGTATAATCCACATTCCCAATGCTGTCCCAACTACATAGTCAAATCACAGCCTGTAGGCCTCATCTGACTTCATCTGACATGCTGCCTGTTTCTGCATTGTCCATGAGCTAAGAAGAGTATTCACAGTTTTTAGCACTTTTAAAAATGATCAAAAGAAGAATATTTTTTGGTATAAAAATATTATAAGAAAATTCAATTGCCATAGATAAAATGTTACTGGATTATAGCCATGTTCATTTGTTTGCACACTGTCTATGGCTGTTTTTATACCATAGGCCAGAGTTGAATAGTTGCTAAGAGATTGCATGGCTCATAAAATTTTCAGTATTGACCACTTAGGCCTTCCATTAGGTTACTATCACTACCATAGCAAATGATCACAAACATGGTGGCATAAAACAATAGAATCCTATTCTCTCCATGTTCTGGAAGGGAAAAAGTCCAAAGTCAAGGTTTTGGCAGAGCTGTGCTACCTCTAGAGGCTCTAAAATTCCATTCTCTGCTTTTTCCAACTTCTGGTGTCTCCGGGTGTCCTTGGATTTTGGCTGCATTACTCCATCCTCTGCCTTAGCTTTCACAGAGCCTGTCCTCTGGGTGATCTTCTTTAGGACAGATACTTGTCACTGGATTGTGAAGATAATTCAGGATAATAATTCAGGAGACTCTTAATTACATCTGAAAAGATGTTTTTTCCAAATAATATCATATTTGGAGTTCCTGCTGTGGTGCCACAGGATCATCAGCATCTCTGCAGTGCTGGGACTCAGGTTCGATCCCCATTCCCACACAGCATGTTAAGGATTCAGCGTTTCTAGAGATGTGGCCTAGGTCACAACTGAGGCCTACATCTGATCCCTGGCCCGGGAACTCCATATGCCGTGGGGTGGCCAAAATAGAACAAAACAAACAAACAAAAAACAATATATCCATTTTCCAGTTAGACATAGCTTGGGGGGACATTATCTAACCTATGAGGGTACTTTCATAGAAGAAAATTGTTCTGTTCTAGAATTTTAACTCTTGGTTATGGGAAAATGAGAACATGGGAGAGAGGGGTGGAAAATTGTGAGAACTTTTACATTTTGCCAGTGTGGGTGGTATGAGTTTCTGTTTTAACCAAACAGGACAAGGAAGCCTATTGGAAGCTGAGTGATCTCTGCAGATAAGGCAGAGGATGCTACTGGGAAAATAGAGATTTAGCCCACCCAAATATAATTACTTATTTTCCAACAGCTATTTATTTTAAAGTATGCCACATGTCAGTGAATTGTCAAATAGTCTAGGGACTTGCTTATAAAAGTAATCTCAGGTTTCAAAAACACCAGTAAATGCAAACAATCAATATTGTGCTAAACAGAAGTTGTATCAAGTAACTGATATAGCTCAATTAAGACAACCCACTGACAGCCCAACCTCTGTTTATTGCTCTTTATATGACTTCATAGAATTGAATCCTTGACTAAAATTATAGAAAGTCAAGGAAAATACAGTTAAGTCTCTCAGAACACCCAGAGGGTGTTCTGTTGATTTTCCAGGAACGTGGAGGTTGCAGTAATATCAGAATCTGGTGGCATGCCTTCCTCTTGTATACTGAGTCTATGGCTCGTTCTTAAAAGGCCCTTTTAAGGGAGGAAACAAACTGAGTGTTTGACTGCGATTACAACACTTGAAAGATAGTGAGAGCTCAGCCTGGATTTGTGGTGCTGCTGTAGGAATCTGCCATGATCCAGGAATCTTGCAGGTGCATTAAAACAAAAGACAGCCTTGGGCCAAAAAAAGGCCTGGACCAGCACCTAGAATTCTAGACAAAGGAATCAGGCAGTTTGGACGTTTGCCTCCTCTGCAGATCTGTGATTAAAAGGGTAGGAAGACATTTGCCTTTCTGGCTGATTGCTGGGTTAGGCGAACAGGAGGCAGAAATGCTGTCTTTTCATGGTGTTGCTGCAGACACCAAAGACACTATAGCCCTAGGATCTGGACACAGTGTGAGGGAGTGCGCATGATAAGGGAAACTAGTAATGTGGAATTTTCTTTTATAATGATTTTTATTTTTTCCATTATAGCTGATTTACAGTGTTCTGTCAATTTTCTGCTGCATAGCAAGGTGACCCAGTCACATATGCATGTATACATTCTTTTTTCTCACATTATTATGCTCCATCACAAGTGATCAGACATAGTTCCCAGTGCTACACAGCAGGATCCCATTGCTTAACCATTCCAAAGGTTACAGTTTGCATCTATTAACCCCAAATTCCCAGTCCCTCCCAGTCCCTCCCACTCCCTCCACTTCCCTCTTGGCAACCACAAGTCTGTTCTCCATGTCCATGATTTTCTTGTGGATTTTGAAACAGATCTGATTTTCCTCAGTGGAAATCACTTTGATAGATGAGAAAGGAATTTAACCCAAGATATTTCTTTGTTACTGATAAGACCTAAGTAATACTTGAAGCATAGCTAAGAGCCATGACAAGCTCCTACGGTGAGGAAGAGATTTCACTTGAAATTGGATTCTTTCTGTTATTCTTGAGCAGGAAAGTAGGCATGACTCACGCTGGGATAGGAAAAGATGTGCTTCCTTATAGCATATGGGAAAAGATAAACTCATTCTCAGGCACAGGGGTTCTGGGAGGCTTTGCAGTGGTTTGAGAGAGCTGGTCCTGCCACATTAAGACAAACAGGAAAGGTGAGGACAAATACACAAGAACCAAATCAGAGAAGGAAGAATTTTTACTGCTTCTGTTATTAGAAAAAGTGGAAGAGCCAAAAGAACAGCCTAATGGGTACTCCAATAAAGTGTTTGGTGAACAGGTAGCATGAAGCAAGGAAACAAAAGCTACTAGGAACTGTGAGATGTGAGAGCCAGGGTTGAGAGAAATATGGTAAAGAAGCACTGCCTTCTTTTTTATTGGATCTCTTTGGCATTCTTTAAGAAATGCCTGTAGAGACGTGAATGATGACTAATGTTTCAGTTGCTGCTTGTACTTCTGTGAATGTGCAAGTATAGAGGTATGAGAGGTGTATGCTTACATTCAAATAACAAAGGTCCAATAATCATTGGAATAAA
Source organism: Catagonus wagneri (assembly GCA_004024745.2). Classification (NCBI taxonomy): domain Eukaryota; kingdom Metazoa; phylum Chordata; class Mammalia; order Artiodactyla; family Tayassuidae; genus Catagonus; species Catagonus wagneri. Next base: position 12,302,356 of record PVHT020000521.1, on the reverse strand, counting down.
TGTGCAACTTAAAGTCTGTTGGTTCCTTGCTTCCTGCAGCCATAACTAGGAAGGGTACGGCTTTCTTTTTGCCTGGGTGGGGGACTGGGTGGGGGATTATTTGTCCTCCTAGATTAGAGTAGAACAAGATAACAGAATAGAATGGATTAGATTTTCTAGGAGGTTGTTGATAATTGATAAGATTCATTTGAGGTGTGATGGCTTTTGACAAATAACAGAAAGAGTAGTTTGGATGACTAACATATAGTGTGGGTGTATGAGACGGCTGATAGACACACATGTTGCAATGTGATTCCTCAGCCCATTTAATGCCATTTATTTAGTAAATCATGTTAAAGCTGCCTTGGATTCTTCTGGAAGCCAAAATGAGGCATCAGGGTTGGAGGGTGGGTATGAGATGAACTAAACCATTATTCTTGGGTTTAGGAACAAAGCAGAAGAATAAGAGATTAAGTTCAATAATTCAAGATCATATGGTAGATATTAGGATTTTCCTAAATTATATAATGAAGGGATTAAAGCAAGATTATCTGAGCTATGAAAGGGCTAAAATAGTCCCTCCCCCCAAAAACACACAAACCATCAACATACATACAAACAAATAAATTAGAGTGGAAAATCCCCAGAGAGTGGGGGTACACAGAAAACAAATAGCCTCCCACAGAAGAAAGTAAGCATAGGACATCATTACTCCAAAGAAGAGTAAAGCACTAACTTTCTCTTATAGATAAAATTAAGAAAATTAAAGCAACAGAACCCCCAAGTTTTATGTGGAATATATATCAGTATCCTGTCTGTGAATGACTACATATATGGGTGATGAGTAATTACTGTCTAGGAAAGAAAGTCATTGAAAATTCAATAGTAAATAGATGAAGAGGTGCACGGTGCAAGGTAATTTTGTCTTAAAAACAATAAACTGACACACTGAGATCTGAACACTTTATTCCATCTTTTGCAGATATCAGAAAGAGGTTTTTGAATCGATAAGAATGTTTGTTTATCATGAACACAAGCCAAACAGTAGCAAAAGCTGGCAGAGGACTGTGTATGAAAAAGGAGCCTGGGGTATTAGGGACATATTTTTTGTGTGTGTGAAAAAATGCCATTGCCCATGCACAAGCCTTTCTCCAGAGGGATCTGGAAACCTGGGCAAATCAATCACACAGTAGATTCCCTCCCCCACCATTTTTATATAGCTAAACTTGGATTGAATTAGACATTTTTCCTTTAAAACAAAAGGAGGTCCCAAGAGGTACAGTAGGCTAAGGATCCAGCATTATCACTGCAACTGCTCAGGTCACTGCTGAAGCACAGGTTCAGTCCCTTGCCCCAGAACTTCCACATGCTGCTGGAGTCGCTAAAACACTAACAACAATAAACAAACATAAAAAAACAACCCTCCCCCCACTCCGCCAAGAAAACCTCTAAAAATCCTAGAGCCTCAGAAAAGCTGCTTATAACTTGAGGCATGGCAGTGTGGTAAAGAAGAATTCATGAATTGATTATAATAACAATAAAGCTGACATTACTGATTATAAGTGCCAGGCAATGTGCTAAACACTCTATACGCACTGTTTCACTTAATGCTTATAACAAACTAGTAACTAGGTAATAGCAGTATCCTTGATTCATAGAAAAAGAAATAGGAATGAGAAGTAAAAGTACTTTGCCTAGGTATGAGATTACTATTACTAGTAATATTAATATTATCTGTTATTAGTAACTATATGCCAATAACTGTTCTAAGAATTCCTCATGCTTTAGCTTAACTCATATTGAACTCTATCAATAATTCTCATTTTTTTTTAAATGATAGGACAAAATGGCTGAGCTGGGTTCTAAATCCAATTAGCAGATCCTAGAGCCATAATTTTAATTTTTGGATAGGATGCTGCAACAAAAATTAATGAACAGAAACTTCAACTAAGTAGAATCAGGAAATCAGAAGAAGAAGCGCCCACACTCTGCAACAGCAGAGCCCAACAAGAAGGAGGAAGACTCTTCTAGCAAGGACTCAGCCAACGGGAAGCCACGGATTCTTTGTTTACTATAAACTTCCTTTTCCTCTCTACAAAAGCTTTCTCCCTCCCTCACCATGTAGGGACTTGTGTGTGGCTTCCTTGTTTGCAGATCCTTAATTTCAGTTCCCTACTGAGCCAAAATAAATCTAGCTTTGCTGGAGAAATATGTGGCAGTCTGTTTGTTTTAGGTCAACATTTTGGTGGTCCATACGGAGAAAGGACTCCAGGCAGCTCTAGGGCTGGTCAGCAAACAGGTACAGTACCTACAACTGAGCCCACTGTTGCTTACTGCTTTTCTCACCCTGGAGTTTGAAGGTATGTCTTTGGCCTGGATCCAAGCTCATATCCTCTTTGCATTTGAAGTCCTCCAGGCTTTATTCAGCTTCTATTTTAAGATTTTGTTCTTTCTGATTAAGGCCTTTTTCTGTATGCAAGTACTCACTGGCATTCTGGTCTGATTTTGGCATCAGAATGTAACGATGGAAGCTGGCTGAGATGCCTTTGGCCACTGATTTCTATCTTGAAAGTAAACAGTTTAATATAAAATATGACCACTGACCTTTTATAAAGCTATCAAACAACACACAAAATTAAATACAGTTTAGAAAATACATAGGAATTTATTTTTCTTAATAAGAGATAAGAATTTATGGTACTCATATTTCACTTTGCAGTTTTTTTTTTTTTGGTGAAATTTTCACCAAAGAGGACATAAGAAAAATAAAGAAAATGTGATGTCTTTTACATGAAGTTCAAATTATCAAAATTACAGCACTAAGTTTTGCTAAACCCTTCCAAATTTTTTAGTGTTAATATATTTTTAGTAGGTATGTATAACTATAAATATACATAAATAAAACATGCACACAAACACACACACAGAGCAACTCTATTATTTTCTAGTTCTCTAAATTCTTTTTAAATTTACTTGATGATATCCAAAGACTTGAATTCTCTGGTGCAGTCTCTTCCTTATATTTAGATACAATAATATAAATTTTCTACTGTACTTAAGAAATAATGACATATTCTAGATGATGTTTGTGGAAACAAAATATAATTATCAAAATAAATTTAAAATTCACTGTTTTGCCAAAAATCCATACTCTATCATAAAATGGTAAAATCTATGGTTGTTCACTGCTGACATCCACTAACCTCCACTGAGGAACATGCTGTGCACAGCAATGTGCTAGAACCCATTTTCCATCTTCCAGCCCCCATCAAAAATCATGTTGAACATCTACTAAGTTCTAGTATTATGATGAGGGGTTAAAGAAAAGAGTTCACGATTATTTGGAATTCCAAGTCTACTGGAGTGGCAAGCTTTTATTCAAATAAGGATGGGACAGGCTATCTTGATAGTATAAGCAAAGAAACAAGGCTGAGATAATTTTTAATTACATGAATAAAATGATACAACATACTATGTCTAATAAGTGGCACAAAATAAATTCTATAGGGGAGTTATGGTTTGGAGCAAGATAGTAAATATTTTTAAATGCCCCATTGCCTATTTCAGGCTCTAAGAAAAAAGAAGTTCAGTGAACAAAAAGGACTGCAGGAGATGAAGGCATGAGCTTTTTGGACATTTACAGACATGGAAGTGCCTTTCAAGTGTTGGTAAAACAAACTTCAGAGGTAATACATTTGATTTTACTTATTTATCTTTGTTATTACATATATTTTTCAAATACAGGTGGTGATTATCCACCTAGTTTTTCAACAGGTTAATAAGTATCTGGTTTTTAACTGGTCCATTTCTCTAAGGATTCTAGCCTTACTGAAAGAGTCAAATGTTAGTATAGATTCATAAATCATTAACTATCATCCAGGCATATAATCGGTACTTGTAAAGTTCCACCAATAAGTGGAAGTTTTCCTAGGCATTACCAAGATCCTGAAGATGTTTGCAAAACTTATTCCATAGACATCTTTCTCCTTATTTAATTCAAAAACATAACTTCCTGACACCTGAGAAGTCATCTAGTGAAAATTCAGACACAAGACAAAAAAAAGGACACCTCAAAATCATTTATTTTCCCTGTTTTGAACAATAGATCATTATGTTTACGGTCCCCAACAAAAAACTACTCTTACTATGTCCTATTTATAAGTGATTATTCATCAAATATCATTGGATCAGATTTATTAACACACAAACTAGTCCTCCTGCTTCACTGCTCATCTAAGAATGGGTTACTATGGGAACAGTGGGAGATCTGTGAATAGTCTAGTAAAAATATGCCACTTAAGAGGGATTCCTAGCACTTCAGCCCTAAGAACAAGTTTGCTTGAGAATCCGACATTTTCAAAAACCAAACATTTAAAAAGTCATTTAAAAGTTGTGCTTTTAAAAATATTTCTCAACATTAAAAAAAAACAAACAGTTCTGATTAGGAAGCCTAAAAAATTCTGATATTAGCATACCCATTTAGATATTCTGGCCCACATTTAAAATGGCAGAAGTATAAAATTAATTTATCTATGGAGAATCTGTAAATGTGGATGCAATTACAGATAATTTTTTTTCCAAATAAGCAACTGATTAATATAAAAATGGATAAGCAGTGTAGGCAGTAGTTTTGCCTGTACATGCTAACAACTGGCTTGATCCCAAAGGATACTCACCTCAAATATTTCAGGCCTCTCTCCACAGTTAGACAAATGTTATCTACGGCCTCTTTCATCTACAATATTCTATTTTCTAATAAGTCTTTTTCCTTCCATAGAGAATACAGGCTACCTAAAATAATCTACAGAGCCATTTAGCAGCAACAATACATTTCACAATGCATTGTTCCCAAATGATCACATTTCCCAATTGGTCAGGAATGAATAAAAAACTGATTCAAGTAATTAAAAATTTGATTTAAATGACATCAAGCAAATGATATTCATTAATATACATCCCAACAATAGTTTTGGTATTTTGGGTCATCATTGACAAATATTACAATTACAAAAGAGTATCAGATGCCACTAAGTTTCAGCATCTGTGTTCTTTTACACAGTGTGGATGTCAACTTGGTGAGCTATGAAAAAATTCATTTTGCTCACTGCTGAATCTCAAGTGCCTGGCAGAGTACTTGACACAGAGGCTATGTCAATAAATATTAGCTAAATGGATAAATGAATAAATATTCACATTAGGGAGAAGGAATTAAAGCTAAATAAATAGAAGTCCAGTAATAAATTTTTAGTGCCCATCTATGTAGTGCCTGTTATTATGCTTTACATTGTCTATCTCACCTAGTCTCAACAAGAGTTCAAGAAAAAGGACTTGAGAAAGAGTAAAATAGATTGCTTAATTAACTGTTAACAATCACAATTCAACATTTAATTTATAATAAAGCAGCAACAGAGGAAATTTCATTCTTATTTCTAATCTTTTCATCTTTAACCACTACATTTGAAAAGTACCCGTACGTTGCATAAAATTATTTTCTTTCAATGACAATTAAAACCTTATTTATATCTACTGTTATCATTTCACTAATTTGTGTAGCATTGGGTACTAGAATCAATGATAAATACTTTGTCAGGAGAAAGAAAGGAAAACGCCTCATGGATTTGCGAAGGTTGTAATCTTTAAAGGTAATGATGACATAAAAGGCATTTGAGGAGCTGATAAAAAGAAAATTTTAATTATAATTATTTACTATCCTATTCTGTTTCTCTAAGAATGAACACAGAAGAGGAGATGACAAAGAGATTTCTTACCAGTAATCTCAACTAAACATACATCTTCAAGTGTTGTTTTCCTAGAGTAATAGCAAAATGTACTAAGGTGTTTTGACTCTTGAGCCCAGAGGGTCCTATTGTGATGTAAATTGATTTCTATTGTTTCTCCTACTGAGAATGTGTGTCTCCATCACAGTTACTCTTGCATGATTTAATTAGAGTCTGAATCAAATGGATTCAGACTACAGACTATTCAAGAAGAGTGAATTCTAAGCAGTATTCACAAGTTATCTGAAATGATTCTTTACCTTGCTGCTGGTTCTAAAACGCAAAATCTGCCACCATGTTGGAGACCTGGGCCTCGAATAACATAAAAACCAGTTTTTCCCAGATTTATGGAATAAGTGAGACTAACAGTGATGGAGAAATCATGTTTTTAATGGCCCGACATTAAGCTGTGATTTTTCTCTGAGCCTGTATCACATTCCCCTCCAACTGTACTTGAATCTGGTTCAATATTCTTAACTCTGGCTAAGACTTTACAAAAATAATATGGTATTCTAGGAAATCCTGTGAAGGCTGATTAGTCAAATATGTATAAATATTTTCTTAAAATATTTCATATTTGTTACTGCAAGAAAACATGGCACCGATCCTTCACCATTCTGATTTCAGTTTATTTCAGTTCATCAAACGTCTTCTAGTACCTCTATACTAGGCAGGCAAGATTCAAAGATAAGGTATAGTCCCATTTCTTCCAAGGGCTACAATGCTACTCATTTTAACAGCCCCTTAAATTTCATTCATTAGAGAAAGACACTGACTGGTATAGCGTGATAGATGTTTGTACTGCACTATTTTTCACTGACATCAACCTCATTGCATTTAAAGTGTAAGCTCCTTGAGGACTGTGTTTACTATTTTCTTCCCAGTGCCTAGTCAGTGCCTGACACATAGTAAGTTTTAACACACATGCGTTGAACAAATGTCTTTTGTGAAATAAGAGATTACTTTTTTCTCTAGGTGTTATGTCTCCTGGAGAGGAGAAACCAAAGCATTCATAAAATACAAATGTTTATGATTTCCCTTTCAGAATTTTATTGTGGTTTGAGCAACAATGTAATTATTTAAAATAATTTCTATTTATTTGTGCAAGTTTCTTTTATTCCACTGTCTAAAATATTTGGTTTGGTTTCTGTACCCTTCAAACTGATGTCAACTGATGTGTTTTGATCATCTACCCTAAAAGTTCTTGCTGCTTAAGCACGTAACAGATAGTAGAAGGAGAACCTCTGCATTGTCAGGTTGGAATAGCTTTTAAAAAGTCAACGAAAGGGTTCAGAGACAGAAATACTCAACAAGTCTGCCTGGCCAGCATGATAAGGAATGACTTCATATTCCCAAGCATGAATTAAAACATTAATTCTAACAGCTTTGTTGTAACTGTAGTTTACCACAAATCCTCCGTGCCCAATTTTTCAGCATTTGCCAAATGTCCTGCCTATACACATGGTAACGATTCGCTTTGAATATTCAAATGCTTGAACTTTCTAAAATTAAACTAATAACAAAATTATTTTGGTTTTTGTTGGCAGTTTCTCCATATCCATGTGGTATTTCTTTGGGGATCTTCATGCTTTCGATGAGGGTGGGAAATGGTCTTCTCTGTGATGATGTATCTACTGGTTATTACAGACATGTAAAATGATGAAATTGCATGTCTTTACCACCTATGAATTTTAAAAAAACTAAAAAAATAAAATATATTTTGGATGGACACATAGTTCCTGTCATTCAGTTCAGGAGAAAACCTGGCTCTTTATGCTTCTTAAGGCAATCTTCACATGTAACCTTCACTTAAAATTTACCAACAGCAATAAATTTGTTTAAAATAAAAAAATTGCTGAAAAATAGTCAAAGTCATTTAAATGGAATTTGCTAATCTCAAGGGTAGTAGACTTACATCACTTATTCCAGTGTTCTGAGTAGATTTGTAATTGCCCATCTTTGATGCCCACTTCCTACCATTTTGCTATTTCTCACCATTGTTAGCTAATGGAATTTAGAATTCTAAGATAATGATGTTTTGGAATATAAGCAGTATTAATTCCGAGTATTTGCCTTATTAACTAGACTGATTTAACAATTCCAGTGTAGAGTCAAAACTACTTTGTTATCTATAAGTCTTAAGGAGAAAATGAAAACCACAAAGTCTCACTAGAGTCACCATAATAAACAGGTGGAATTTATTTGTACATTTTTTGGGAAGAAACACAATAAGACACATTTTTAGTTAAATAATCCAAATATTATTTTGCTTATACTATGTTATTTAAATTATCAAATTACATAATTCCTAGCTTTTTGTAATAGTTTGTATATATCCAGAAAGCAAAAACAAAAGACTACTATATTTCCTAAAAATATAGTAAAAACATTTTGCAATTAAAATAAATATTTTACTCTGTAAATAAATCAATTATTTTACATATTCATTGGTTTGTGTGAATTCAGTTCAGTGTGGCATACTTTTTCATTAGCCATATAGAGGGAGCCTTCCCATTTCCACCTGATAAATGCATACATTGAAGCAAAAAGTTCAGGGGGCAAATAGTGACTCCCGCACCATGTAAGCCAGGAGACATCTATGTTAGTCCTATTAGTAAAGTGCTTGGAAGAGTCACCAAAGTAAAACTAGTGAGTGAGAGAGGAAAAAACATATCCAGAGCCTATGATTCTTTAAATAGGTGTGCTAATGAGAACAAGGGAATGAGTTTTTTATACTGACTCAGAGCAATGAGCTTTGTTCGTTTTTAGAAACAACTTCAGAGGGCAAGCCCTATTCAAGCCCAACTCTTGCTAAGGTATAACAAAGAGGAAAGTAAAAATGCAGAATAGATGCATCCTTTTGAAATTATTTCTATAGTCTTGTCAAAAAACTCTATTGATTTGAGCGAGCATTTTTATCTTTTATGAAGAACATTTATGAATGAAAAGTTGCCCTAAACTGGTTTGATAAGAAGATGTGTTCAATTCTTATGAAATAATTACCACAATATGGAAATGACCTAAGTGCCCATCAACATAATATGAATAAAGAACACATATATATACATACACACACACACACACACACACACATATACATACACAGACACACACACATCATGGAATATTAGTCAGTCACAAGAAAGAATGAAATATTGCCATTTGCAGCAATATTAGTGGACACAGAGATGACCAAACTAAGTGAAGTAAGCCAGATAGAGAAAGACAAATATATATTTCTTAAATATGGAATCTAAAAAAAAAAAGACACAAATCAAATTATTTACAAAACATAAACAGACCCAAAGGCATAGAAAAAAACTTATGGTTGCCAAATGGGAAGGGGGGAAAGATAAATTAAGAAGACAGATTCACATACAGACATTACTATATATGAAATATAATAACCAACAAAGATGTACGTATAGCACAGGGAACTATACTCAACATATTGCAATAACCTATAAGGGAAAAGAATCTGAAAAATAATATATATGTGTGTGTTTGCATCTATGTATCTATCTATATCTGAGTTATCGTGCTGTACACTGGAAAGTAACATGACATTGCAAATATCGTAAATCAACTATACGTCCATAAAAAAAAATAAAGAAATTGTGCTGGTAAAATAATTCATCAGAAATAATGGTGAAAAGTATATTTTACTATTAAGTGAAATGCTTTGGTATGTGGGATGGAAAAACTGACAAAAAAATAAAATTTTCCATTTTTACCTATGAAAGCATTAAACTAGATGATCACAAAGATTTTCTGTAATGTTGAAATTCAATGAGGAGTTAGGTACATTATTAAAGAAACATAACTGTATAGGTCACAAAAGTTAAAATGATATAAGTAACTTATAGCAGCATCTAACTTTTCTTCTACATTATATTATGGTATACTATGTTGTATAACATAGATGGTAGAATAAAGAGAGTCTGTGGGGGGGTTGAAAGAAAAACGAAACACTTCAATACTGGTAGGCCAAGGAATTAAATTATTGAGAACTTATTGGTCATTCTCTAAGGTCTCAGAGTGAATTAAATACATGCATTTAAAAATCCAATGATATAACTTCAGGTTGCAATGAAAATAATTTGGCCCCCAAAGTAAAAAGAATCCAAGTGCCATCTGCCCTCATCAGTCAATTATATAACAGGCAGAAGTATCGACTGTTTTTTTCCACAGTAGCTTTGTGATCATGGGTATCCTTAAACAAACACATATAATTACATTTTCAAGCTCAGAATAATCAGTGCTACTACTCACAGAAGAAGCTCCCCAGAGGAGGAAGAAGGATATAGAATCTTTAAATAAAAATATGTAGGAAGATTTGCTTTAAAAAAAAATGTCCGTTGCTACTTTTCTCTCCCGCTCTTTCTCTGCCTCTCACTTCCCCTCTCTCTCTGCGCCATATAAGTGTCTGCCAACTACATGCCAGTAATGTGAGCTCTTTGGATGACCTACTTAAAGTCGGCTTGCACTTCGTCAGTTCAAAATCAAAGACTCGTGAGGCTGAGCGAGGACTCCCAGAGGTCGTTTATCTCAGACCCCTGCCTAGAGTAGTCACTGTTCTAACCCATCCTAGACGGAGGTAGGATGAGGAGTTGTTTCCAAAGGACCCCAGGGTGCTATAGAAGCTGTGCTGGTGGCTCAGTTCTCTGCATTCTCCTTCGCAGTCAGGGCCCAATCAAAGTTCCTGAGAGGTGGAAAGGCCACTGCACGTTTAGATGTTCTGCCTTTCAAATGTACTCAAAATGAGTTCCTCACAATGAGCGGCCATTTAAAACCTCCTAGGCTACCTGAAAACGACAGCTTTAACTAAATGTTCCTTTAAAGAACTAAGTTTCACTTGACGTATATAGTCACCTTTCTTTTCCATATATTGTCAGTTCACTTTCTAGTGTTCTGTTTCCTCTTCACAATGAACATTTAGTGGATGCCTGGACATTGGGTAGTGGTTTATTTCCCTTGGAGGTGAGGATTGTTGTGCATATGAGTGAGTTGTTTGTGATTCTGTCATAAATAAAAGTCACAGGACACTAAAGTATATCTTATTTAAATATTTTAGTGAATTAAAAATAGAGACATATTCTCTTTTCTCTGATTCCTGAACAAGGGAAGTGGGTCAGTTATTGTCAAAGGGCATCTTCACTTGGTTGTCATCTATATTTGTGCTTGGAACCTTAAATTTGGATGGCTGGTAGTGACGAGAAGTTCATGTGTAGATTTTGCACTTGAAATGTGCTTAAATTAGAATGGTCCCAAGCTCATATGTTAATCATCGACTCCTTAGATATCGTCCAGCCTCCTAGTAATCAGAAATGGTGAAATAATATTTTCTGAAGTATCTCATGAGAAATATCTTTGCAGTGAGAAAAATGACCCTCTATTACAAACTGACTATCTCTAAGCTCAGGTATTCAAGTCACAGTCACCCAACAGTCCTTAACTGTTGCACTCAGTCCTCTCAATTAAGAGGTAATGCCAATGATGACATGTGTTTAACTAGACAAACAGATGTGTATAAGAGATAATCTTCCAATTGCAGCTGTACTGCATGTAAATCCAACCTTCCTCTACTGATAAATTATAAGAAAAATGAAAATATGAGTCCATGACAAATATTTGGGATCTGCCTAATATGTAAAGAAGAATTAGTAAAACATGGATTTTATGACATACTCTGGCACTCAGGCCAGAGTCCCTCCCTGGAAGGAAGACCAGGGGATCATTTACATTTACTCCTTTATAGCTTGTTTGCCTCCCATTTCTAAAGATCTTTAAAGATTTAGTACATTATAAAAGTAGTTTTCAAATTAGTGCTTAAAAGGTAAAATAGTGCTTAACTTCCATATATATAAATTTTGCCAACTTTTTTCTTTAAAGAGCCAAATAGTCAATCTTTTTGGCTTTGCAGATTTCTGTCACTCAATTCTGCTGTTGTAGTATAAAGGCAGCTCTAAACAGTACATAAATTAACTGGCATGGCTGAATCAGGCTTACTGTGAGCACATCTGGCTCATGGATTGAAGTTTTCCACCCTTTCCTCAGACCATAAAAATTGTAAGAACTGTCACAGATTTAAATGCAAAATAATAAAATCACAAAAGAACTAGAAGAAAACTTGAGAGAAAAATCTAATTTTGGTGTCAAAATATATTTTAAAGTATCATCATGAACTCAGAAATCTAAATAAATAAATAAATAAACAAACTTGACCACATAAAATTAAAGGAAAAAAATATGACAAAACACTAAAAAAAGGACATAACAAACTACAGGAAAATATATTTGTAACTTATATCATAGACAATAGACTAACATCCTTACTGTATAAAAATTCTTCATCTGAAAAGAGACAAAAGATGAGACAGCACACAGGAAATAAATATAAATAGATCTTAAACACAGGACCTGCATTATCAGCCTTATTTGTAGTAGGATAATTTCAAGTTAAAATGACCATGCATTATCATTTTTCATCTCTAAGATCAGCAAAGTTCAAAAAGTTTGATAATACATTATATCCAGGAGGTTGTGTAGGAATAGAACCTCTTAAACATTGCTGGTATTGATGTAAATCAATTTGTTGTCTATGGAGGACAATCAATACCTCAATCTTATATGGAAAGATTTTAAAACAATGGATAGTTGATGTGTATACATATCCCCACTGACATTTTAAAAAATTTTGATTGAAATTTAAAATTTATTTGATAAAAACCTAATAAAGCTCTAAAAATCTTTACATAATTACTCTATGAAGCAACTGCAGGCAATTAACTCATCCAATTACGTTCTCATAAATCACTGCAGTTTCAAGCAGACAAATTTTTTTTTAAATATTTTCAAACCCATTATTTGGATGTCTTCCAACATGCATTTTAAATGATAGCTTTGCAGACTCTTTAACTTCACCTAAATGTAGTGGCATATAATCTTTATTTAATGTAGTCTCAGTCAATTTATAGAGGATATCTAATTTTCGAAGTATTTTTGACTATGAATGCTTTGGTTGTATGTTTCTATATTTGAAAATGTTGTGCCTTTCCATTTCTTTCCAACAATTCTCTAATTTTTGATAATCACAGCCATGACTCACTACCTACCCAGGAAAAAAACCCTACTTAACCATGTTTAACTCATAGTGAACATATAGCCTTGCATGGCATTTCCCAGGTGAGTCTGTACACTTATTTTTATCTTACTATCCTCATATTGTTGGATGAATTATGGAGTGAATAAAGACTTTCAGAATCTTTAGATAACAAAGACTGGAGAGAGTCGGAGCCACATTTAAAGCTTCTTGATTTCCATATTAAAAATATGGGATCCTATCAGGCAGGCAAGTGTCCATTGAAAGTTTTTAGCACTGAAATGATCAGATAAGATACACGACAGACACAACACAGACAGACATGCAGAAGCTGGATTTGATACAGAGATTTCAGACAGAGAGTTCAATTGGAAGACTATTACAATAGCCTACATACAAGGAAAGAAAAGAATGAAAATAGGAGTTATCTGGAAATTATTAAATTAATTCATAAGACCATGTGAATGTATGGGAAAGAGTGTTTATTTACATGGAGTTTTATCTTGCCTACTCATTTTAATATCTGTTATAAAACTATAAAACAGCATGGTTACTGCCGATAGACAACTACCTTCTGCAGAAGAGTTTTAAGCAAAGACACGGTCCCCATCCAGTTTGTATAACACTGCTGTCATCTGCTTAGCACCAAGGCCCTTTTCTATGACACAAAATTGTAAGCATTAATATCACATGCTTGACTACAGATAACATCATATTCTTGCTAATCTACAAGTGACTTCATACTCCATATAGGTTTTTAAGATTTATCATTTATACTCTATGAAAACCTGAGTTTTCACTAAATCTTTTAATGAAAGGGCTGTTACAAACTACATAAATGCTACCTGATGCATGTGGGATCTTTGCAGTCTTTGAGAATAAATCTTTTTCAGCAAATAATGATACATAATCTTTCATCTGGATGAGGTATTGTGTGAATGTAGCTATTTGTTTGGATAGCACAATGCTGGCATTTCTCATTTCATTAATAAGAACAGACACCAGCAACCAGCCCACTTCTTTTCATATATTTGCCTAAGTCAAGCAGGCAACATAAGAAATGGTTAATTTTTTCCAACTCTATAAAACGTCCAGATTTACAAGAGAGTGAGAGTTTCATCCTGAGAAATGTGGTATGTTTAGAGGAGCTAATGCCGAAGTAACACAAGCTCTAGTTAGCGGATTGGCATTGATAATCTATAAATTTCTATCATCCTTTGTCCTAAATATAGCATTCAATCTGATCAATTGGACCTATCATTACAGAAGTTACAGGTCAGTCGCTGGACTAAACTCCCAGGTTTACATCACATAAGATTTAGCTGACTGTGGACAAGTTATTTAAACTTTAAATGCCTCAGTTTTCTTATATGTAAATTGTGGGTGACAATGTACCTTCCTTCATATGGTATTTTGTGAGCATTCAGTGAGTAAATACATGTAAAGTGCTTAAATATACCATTGCACATAGTATTTAGAGATTGTTTTTAGTTCTTCCATATAAGGACAGAATTGGCTGAGGACATTAGACAGATTACCAACTTTTGAGGTGACTAAAATACTTTCAGAAAAATGCCAGTCTCTGAAACTTTTTAATTTGGATTAGCTATGAAGTTGATTTGTGTCAGGATGTCTTGGTTAAAATTTCCCTCTAGGAAGAGTAAAGGCAGTTTATAAGGCAAAGACCACCTTGGGGAGAAAGGGCATTTGTTTAAAAAAAAAAAATGACATCCACATCTTCTAAGACGTTTTTCATCCTACCTGACAAAAGCTTTCTCATACTGCTTACACAAGCCCCAAAGAAGGAATTTTTTACCTGTGTTGTGATTGTACTCAGCTGGTCATGCCACCAGCTCAAACAGCTCAAAGCAAAGGGGGATTCCCTTTTTTTTTTTTTTTCTTTTTCTTTTTTTTTTTCTTTTCTTTTTCTTTTTTTTTTTTTCTTTTTAGGGCTGCACCTGTGACATATAGAAGTTCCCTGGCTAGGGGTCAAATTGGAGCTAGAGTTGCTGGCCTACACCATAGCCACAGCAATGCAGTATCCAAGCTGCATCTGCAACCTACACCACAGCCCACGGCAATGCCAGATCCTTCACCCACTGAGAGAGGCCAGGGATCGAACTTGCATCCTCATGGATACTAGTCAGGTTAGTTTCTGCTGAGCCACAATGGGAGCTCCCCAAAGGAGGATTCTGACTGCTCAGGAAAGCACAGAAGACTTGTTGCAAAGACTGGAACTAACAGGATTAAACAGGGAGAACAGAAAGGAAATTATATTTTGGCCCTTTCCTTCACATAATTCAGTGTAATAAGAAGTTCATTCCTTTCTTGAAAAACATCCACAAATCTTGTCCTTCTCATCTGGTCAGGAGGGAAAAGAAATTTCTATTTCAATAACTTTTTTGTAGGTCAAATGGTGCTATAAAGTAAGGAAATTTAGGAAATAATTTTTACATGAAAAGAAGAACTCTCTGTGAAGAGCATCTATAGGTCACTCAAGGGACTGTGGTTGCTTGACATATATTTTTCCTTTAGAAGATTTCTCATTTCCAAATAAGAATATTGGTATTCATTATTCTATGAACTTTGCTACTGTTCTATCTTTGTGTAACTTCAAGGACACTCCCCTTTTGTGAGTTCATGAGTTTTACAGTTAACTTTGAACTGCCACGCTACTGAGAGAAAAGAAGTTGAGAGAAAAGAATGTAGAACATAAGTATCTTCAAATTTCATTTCAAATAATACGGTAATCTTCCACTATGAGCAGTCTGTGCTAGCTCATGCAATAATTTTATGGGAATTAAAAATGGAAACTTTCTGGCAGGTGTAGCCCTGCATCAAGGATGACCTAGTGAGCAAAACTACTACGTGCCTCTTGAGTGAACTTGCACAGTGCACAATCTACACAACCACATGTGGCAGCTTGAATTTTGAAGAAAACAATTTGACAATGCTATACTATAAACTATCAGTAAAGGCCAAAAATAATGTGCTTCCAGGAAACTAATTAGCATTTTAATTTAATCAGCAAAATCAAAAATATTTAAAATAACTGAAGGACACAGCTCTATTATTCTACCACCTTCTCAAAACTCTATCTGTTTTGTATATTACACATTTATTTTGTATGCTTTCCACAAAACTACATATATTTGATTTATTTTCCTTAATTTTATCCTTACATAAGAAAGTGTTTCATATAACCTTCTTAATTACTCTTTTGATTCATCAGTATCATGCCGTTATAAGTACATGACGTGGTATTTTAAGATCTGATTCTTAGTTTTCATAATCTCAACAATCATCTTTTACACTATGATCTTAAATTGTTGGTATTTCAGTAAAATTATCAAGATCTGTCTCTGAAATACTACATGTGTTATTCTCAGTCTCATTTTTTTCTCGCTGATACTCTCAATTTTCTAGCTAATCCTACTCTTCTATGTCTTAGCTTATAGTCTATTTCCTATGGTAGACACTGTCAGTTTCTCAGTAGCCAAACCCTATTTGATCTCACTTACTGGCGGGAATTCCTTGATTTCATAAGAGATAAAGTCCCCTCCACTAGAAGCAGGGTATGAATCATTGTGATTTTAGGTTAATATAGAAAATCCCATTCCAATATATCATAACTTCACTTTATCATTCTTTCACTAACGAGAACTATGACATCATTCAGGCAAATGTACTAGTGTATGAAAAGATACAACTTCCTAAAGGGGAAAGCTATGGTCCCAATCCATTTGTTTTTCCTTGAATGTGACGGCATCGACCTTCAGCAACCACCCTTACCAGCTATTGAAAAGCCAGCATGAGAGTTCCCACCATGATGCCGTGGGTTAAGAATCTGACTGCAGCAGCTCAGGTCAGGTTCACTGAGTAGCTGTGGGTTTGATGCCCTACAGGGGTTAAAAGGATCAGGCCTTGCCACAGCAGCAGGCGCAGTCTAAAAAGAAGGGGGGGGATAAAGAAAAGGAAGGAAAGAAGGAATGGAGAGAGGGAGGGAAGGAGGCAGGAAAGGAGGGAGGGAGAAGGAGAGAGAAAGAAAGAAAGAAAGAAGAAAGAAGAGAGAGGGAAGCAGAAAGAAAAGAAGAAGAAGAAAGAAAAGAAAGAAGGAAAGAAAGAAAGAAAATAAGAGGAAAGAAGGAAGGAAGGAAGAAAAGAAAGGCAGGCCAGCATACTGAAGATGGCAGAGCAGGAAGCAGAATGTCATATTTTATAATATCACTGATATTCTTGGTGATATCATTAAGCTTTTTTTCCAAATCTGGTCATGGCTACTTGTCTTATTTTGTGATTAAACATATTTATTTTATATTGTTGTTTTATCTAATTAATAAATATATTATTGGTAAAATCACAGATATTTTTATTTATTTCAATTTTATTCTAATCTGTTCATTTCATTTGAACAGCCTACTCCAGACTCCCAGTTCTGGGCTGGGTACTAATCCTATGTAATTCAATGGCAGAAGGTTTACTCTTTAATAAGGAAGTTACCTTAGAATACTAGACTTGTCCATTCAACTAAATAAAAAAAATACTCTTTTCTATGTTAGTGTAGCTTATAGGAGGATTGTCTGTTTTTCAGTCTTCTACCCTTAAGCAACTAAGCCAGTGCCCAAAACATACTAAGTATGAATTAAAATATTCTTGAGAAAAAAAGTTGAAGTATTTGAACTAGTTGAACTATCTTTTTTACTGTTATAGATTATTTTATAATAATGGTTATATACCTACCACAGTTTTTTACTATTAGAATTACTATATAAAAGGTTATGCACATTTTCATACATGTTTACTGTAGGCTCTTTGACACCATCTGTTACCCTGAGTCGAGTCAAACTCGAGATTAAGGGCACAGTCCTCCAGACTAGTGTACCATAGTATTTAGACACCATTCACAAGTTTGGAGGTCCCTGGGGCTAAATTAGACCTGTTGGCTACAAATTTGGGGGTTCTCATGATCATCTTCACATTTGATAAGTTTCCTCACAGTACTCAAGAAAGCACTGTCCTTGCTATTATTTTCATTAAGGGAAAAAGGATATAAAGTAGAAACACTTAGAGCAGAATGTGAGCCTGGGAGGAGGATTCCAAATACAAAGCTTCTGTGTCATAAGGGTTATGTTATATTCCTGGCACTGAAGTGTGGCAAAATGTGCAAGAAATGTTGCCAAAGTCAGATGTTCACTTAGCTTTGGTGACCAGAGATTTTATCCAGGCTTCTTGAGGCAGACGTGATTGACTGCGTTATCTCCCATAGGATTGAACTGAATCTCTAGCTGCAGTCCCTGGAAGTCAGGCTGATTTCATGAGGCTCAAAGTCCTAACTCTCTAATGAACTCATTGGTATTTGAAGAGTAGCCAGTCCCTACAGCACATTATCACTCCACAAAAAATGTCATTTGGGCTCTGAGGAGCATAAGCTAACAAGTATGGATCCAGAGTTCCATGATGGGCAAGTAGACATTCCATTCATGCAAGAGATTTCAAGGGTTTAAGAGTTAACTTTCGGAGTTCCCGTCGTGGCGCAGTGGTTAACGAATCCGACTAGGAACCATGAGGTTGCGGGTTCGATCCCTGCCCTTGCTCAGTGGGTTAACGATCCGGCGTTGCCGTGAGCTGTGGTGTAGGTTGCAGACGCGGCTCGGATCCTGCGTTGCTGTGGCTGCGGC
>PVHT020000521.1:12110495-12283720 GCA_004024745.2 Catagonus wagneri | reverse complement strand
AAATGGGTATTCAGAAAAGAACAGTAGGAGAAATGAGAAACCTGGAGAACCTATAGATTAGATCATAAGCCTATAACCATTTCTTTCTGTCTAGTGACAAATGTTCAATAAATGTATTTCCTGTCTATACTCAACATCAGTGTATATACCTGTTGGTGAGAAAACAGCTTAGTCATGCTGAAAGAGGGGATGTATTCCCTTTGTGGCCAAGGGGTTGCAATGCAGGAAGTGCTTCTCCGCATATCCTCACAGTTTGACTCAGAGCATGGAACTGGGGTCCAGAACTGTGAGTGTCTCTTTCCAGCTGGCTTAAAGTTTGAAAGTGCATCAGCCTGGTGTGGCTGATCCAACCATGCTAATGCCGCCACTGAGACAGTAAATAAGAACATTAGAATCTGGATACCCTGAGATGGTATCAAAAGAAAGGTCAGCCATCTGGCTGCTACATTAGGTCTTAGTAGCTTTAACTGAGCCTCTTTCTGTCCTATCTGCTTTTCTATTTATGAGCCCACAACTGACATTTCAATTGGTATAACATGGACTAAATGTCTGAGACTCACTGTCCCAAGAGCTGGAAAGGGGATTTACAAATGCTTAGTTCTTTATAGAGGCATATTTTGTTTTTCATTAACACATTTATTTTATAGTCAGTATTCTTCGAATGTCTGAATAAAAGAGCAACTAGATTTTATTTTATCTAAAAGATTAATAGGAATGGTATGAAAATGTGTGGTAAAGACCATGAACTTGGTGTCAGAAGAACTGGTTTATAAATATTTCTCTGAACCTCTTTAACTTGTAGATGTATCGACTATAAAACAGGAACATGAATGGGCTATACATCAAAATATAGTTATAAGAAGTGTTAGATAATCCAGCTGATTGCAGGGCTGAGGCTGGTTTACTGATGAGTGGGCAAGGACCGTCCATGGCAGGCTATGGAGCTGCAGTTGCCCTGGAGCTGGTATTCACCTGGTGGTGGATGAGGCTGGCCCCAAGGCTAGAGAAGACTTGCTGGTGGGCTGGGCTGGGGCCCAGGGGATTCTGGAGCTGGTGCCTTCCCATTGGTGAACAAAGATAGGACTGAGATCCCTGGCTGCAGGGCCCTGGATGTTCCAGGTCTTGTGCCTGTGCACCAGTGTGTGAGGCTGAGTCCTAGACCCTCTTTGGTGGACTGGGCCATGTCCAGGGGTGGCTATGGGCTCTGAGGGTCTTAAGACAGCCAGTCTTCTGATGCATGGGGTGGTGTTCCCACTCAGTTAGTCACTTGGCCTCAACTTCCAAAATGTCTACTGTCAGTACCTATACCCCCAGGGTGAGCTGTAGCTGCCTCCTTGCCTCTCTAAGACACTGTCTAAGATCAGCAGTTGGGTCTGACCCAAGCTCCTTTCAAATTATTGCTTCTGCCCTGGGTTCCAGGGCCTGTATGATTTTGGGTATACCCTTTAAGAATGCTGTCTATTTCTCACAGTCTTCTGAGGACTCCTGAAAGTAAGTCCCATCAGCCTTCAAAGCTAGCATTCTGGGAATTCATCTTCCTGGTGCAGAATCCCTGAGATGGGGAGACTTATGTGGGCCTCAGACCCCTTGCTTCTTGGGGAGAATCTCTGCAATTGTATTATTTTCCCATTTATGGGTCACCCAACCTGGGGTATGGGACTTAACTATATTTTAACTCCACCCTCCTACCTGTCTTGTGGTTCCTTCTTTATAACTTTAATTGTAGAAGAGCTTTCCTGGTAGGTTCCAGTCTCTTTCATTGATAGCTGTTTTGTAAATAGTTGTAATTTTGGTGTGCTGGTGAGAGGAGGTGAGCTCAACATCTTTCTACTTCACCACCTTGGGACTAATCCACCATCTTGGATATTCTTGAGCTCTGATGTTTCATAAATATTTTACAAAATCTTTCTAGGACATTGACTAGAGTCTCATTGAATTTGGAGAGTATTTATTTTTGTAGACTCTTGCCATCCATGATCATTGCATATCTCTAAATTTAGTTATTCTATTACGATTGCCACAGAATTTTAATTCTTTTCCTTAAAGAACTTGTAGGATTTTGTTGTGGTGGTGGTGGTTGTTACATTTACACCTAGCAACATATAATGTCTGTTAATATTATAAATGCTGTTATATAAATGAAATTTTTAAAAAATCTCCTGTTCACTAATGTGGAGGTAAGGGAGGTATGTCATTCAGATATACCTTCAAGAACAAACCTGTTGCATAGAGCTTCGTCAGATAATAGCCTTGAGTTGCTGCACCTTTGGGATCAATTTCAGTATTAAATGTACACTCTCCCTAGGCAGGTTCCAGTCAATGACTAAATATAATAAACATTTTAGGGTGTAGATTACTTGGAGCTCGCTGTTGGGTTGCCTGCAGGCTTTTTCAGAGCGGCATCACAGATAAAGGTTCTCCCTTCCTATTTTTTTAAGTTTTGAAGAAATAATGTATTTCCTAAAAGTAGGGTTTATTTAAAAATATTAACATAAATGCACATGTCAGGAGTTTCCATTTTGCTATTTTATAATCAGCAACCCCTTTGTCATTACCACTTTTACAATTAGAAAGCATGATATGAATCCATATTCCAGGATTCAATTTATCATGCTAGTTTTCACCACAGGAAATGGAGATTCCATGAGCCATGGTCAAAAAGTATCTGACTACATCACTGTCTCAAGCCCATCTTGCCTTTCCCAACCCAGAACATATTTTTACATCCAACTGGAACAAACATAATCTGCCAAATAACATGAGTTCATCTTGTTACTAAAACAAAGGGCACTTACAAGAAAATATGTAAAAAATCATTGAAATGCACTCATAAGTTTTCATGTCAAACAGAAAAATTATACAGGTTAAATAAGTCAGTTGATTAGAATGCGGAACTAAAAATTCAGTTTACCTCTAGGTAACTGATGAAAGCATGTGTTAACCATATAAAGCCTTAAATATTTCAAGACATTTGATTTGATATTTACAACCTACAGTGTGAGAATCTTCCATATGGTAGTTTTATATTATACCCAGTATTTGAGTTATATGATAAAAGATTAGTAGTAGTTTTCATTTCAAATGCTGGTACATGCATTTGTGTAAACACACACACACGTACACACACAAACTCACATAAGCTTTAAAAGTTAGCATGAGTCTTTGAGACCAAAAAATCACCCTTGCTATCAGCCTACATAGACACAAAGAAATGCTTTGGCAAAATGTAGAACTATTTCTCTTAGGCTATGTTATTTAAAGGTTATTATTTCAATCCAGTCTCCCATACTTGTCTTCTATTAATGGCAACAAGTAATTCGATTTGGCTTGTTGCCTAAAAACTAGTTACCAATATATGACTTCATCATTTTCTTCTTTCTTTCCATATATTGAAGAAGCAAATATGATTACTATGATTCCTGTTTAGATTATCCAGTGAAGAGGAGGCTTCAGTTTGAGAGGCAGGTCTCTAGAAATGGTAAAAGAATAAAAGAAGATGAGGCTGCCTGGTCAGGGTTTATATATAATAAGTGCAGCACCTCCCAACAGAATAACATTTTCCGATTCTTTTCTCAGTTGCAACCTGACAGTCTTTGACCATGTAGAAATGGCAAGAAAAGTATGATGTTGTTTTAAAAGGATTTTTTAAATTTCAAAGGACTTTTCAATTAGCAGAAACAGAAGTATTTTTAAAAAGCAATGTCTTAAAGATTTCATGCAGAATCCATCCCCAAATCTTGCAGATATGTTTTGAATACTCATCATTCAAATGCTTAAAAATGGATTTTTTTTCTTTTTTGGTAAAATGCCCAACCAAAATGCAAGCACTCATTCCTTTTTATGCTTAGTTATTGTGGACTTCTGTAACTCTGGAATTCTTAAAAATAAGAGATTAGAGAAAGTGCCTCAACAGATAATATATATCATATATATACATCTGGAGAGATGATAAGTAGGTGGGTAGGTAGACAGAGAGATAGATGATAGGTAGATAGGTAGATAGACAGATAGATAGATAGATAGATAGATAGATAAATTTCTGCTTCTTCACTGATAAATGTAATTCCAATTCGCCAATTCCTCTTGCAAGTAAAAATTAGACATCTCAGTTTATCATAGTGTTGACCACTATTCCTTGCTTGCCAGCAATTACAGAAACAATGTACTACATGTCTGACAATGGGTAAACGACCAGGAGGCAGTCACTCTTTCTGCAGAAACTCACAAAAACAAATTGATTGGAGTTAATCTATACAATGAAATGGATTGATATTGTAAGGGCCAAGATCAACTGCAAAATTTATACCACCTGCAAAGTAACACATCCTAATCTCTTTTTCCTATAGTGACAAAAGAGGTAGCTCTTGGGAGGAGTCGACTGCTTTGCCTAATAAATGGGGCATTTCATGTTGCAACTGATATCCCTTCACATAATTCACCTCTGGTCTAAGTGACAGTAGTTGAGATTATCATGTTTGTGGCTAGCAAATCCATAAAAGAGAAAATGTAACGCAAATAGGAAATGGGGCCAAGATCTTAACTAAAATAAAATCTTTTAACAGAAAGGGAGGAATTAGGAGAAAAGGACCGTTTTTCTTCACATGTAGTCTCCTCTATTTTAGCTCCTGACTAAAAATAAACGGTAGTAGAATTTCAGCTTAAGCCTATGTGAATAATAACACAGGAAAAGGAAATTTCCACCCAAGTTAGGTTAATTGTTGCCAGATGCTCTGTTTGTAAGTAGTATAGCCCAGTGCTACAGAATTTGCTACTGTAATCTGACAGATGTTTTACTGGCTTACATAAAACTGATTAGTTAAATCAGGATATATGGGAGATCCTAACTCATTTTCCCAATCTGTTTTGACATTAAATTCCCATTCTTAGTAATACATTATATTATGAATGCCTTTGGAAATAACAGTCATTTAGCAAATTTTTGTGCATTATATGATTAAGATCTAACTTTAAGCAAGATATTTTATTTTTCTATTTTTGAATATTAATGACATAAAATCTTTACTATGCTTATTTTTCCTGGGCACATTTTCACTTTTTTCTGCATTCACATCTGATGTTTAGTGTTTACCTTAAATTAATATGTAGGAAAAAGCATACTATATTCCCAATTACACTTCTAATTCTAATGGCACATATAATTTTTGGTTGTGACTAACTGTATGTTAAAAAGGTAGGGTATAACTTAACTATGCTAAAATTATAATATTGACAAAAAAGTTTCAAATAATCTTTGAAATTCTTTCACTTTATACTTAAAAATATCTGAATATATCATACATTTTTCTAGCTAACAAAATTATATAGATGACTTGAATCTATAATTTGTAGGCACAGCTCCATAAATAGTTATTTATACATGTATATTGGCTTATTTCTAGCACATGAAAAAAACGTTGATCATTATTACTATAATATCATGCTAACATCTAATACTGCATTATTCACATGTGTATAGGCCCTACTCTCTTTCACATAGCTCAACTTCATTCCTCCATAAACCCTTCCTTTTTTTCAAATTGAAATACAGTTGACTTACAATATTATGTTAGTTTCAGGTGTAGAACCTAGAAATCCAATTTTTTTTGAAACTAACTTTTTAAATTTCCTTTTATTCTAAAATATTGACAATATTCCCTATGCGGTACATCACATTTTTATAACATATATTTTATTTTACTTTATTTTATTTTTGTCTTTTTAGGGCCGCACCCGTGACTAGGGGCCCAGTTGTAGCTGTAGCCATGGGCCTTCACCACAGCCACAGCAACATGGATCCGCTCCGCATCTGTGACCTATACTACAGCTCAGGGCAACGCCAGATCTTTAACCCGCTGGGCGAGGCCAGGGATCGAACCCATGTCCTCATGGATGCTAGTTGGGTTCATTAACCACTGAGCCATGATGGGAACTCCATAACATATATTTTATATATAGTAGTTTTTGTCTTTTAATCCCCTTCACCCATTTTACTTTTACCCCACCTCTCTGGGAATCAAGAGTCATACACTTTCCCACATTTCTACCAAGACTCTACTTTTCCTGGTATTCATCCTATCTCAACAGTCATTTTATCTCAGTCTTTTTTTCTGGAACTTCCTCTTCTCTCCAGTTACTAAATTGAAGTGTTCTGAATCTCAGTCTTTGATCTTCTCTTCTTCATCTATACTCACCACTCTTGGTGATCTCACCTATTCTCATTGCTTTAAAAATTAGTATATGACGAAGACCTATAAATCACCCACCCATAGCACTGTAATAGATTGCTGACCTGTAAATCTAGCTGTCTATTTGATATCTCTGTAGGATGTCTAACTGACATCTCAAACTCAACTTAATTCAAAATGAATTTTCAATTGTCTTTCAGCAAATCTGCTTCAGTTATAGGCCCTCCCCCACCATCTTTTCCAGTAGTTATGCTAACATACACACAATCATCCTTAGATTTTCATTTTCTCTTGTATCCTAAAACCAGCCTGAGGGGAAATTTATTGCCCCTATCTTCAAAATATATCTAAAATTCAAACACTTCTCACTACTTCTACTGGTAGCACAACATGTTTTGTAAGGAAAAAACAGCCTCCCAACTGATTTGATACTTACATGTCTGTCCATTAAAGACTATTCTCAACACAAGAACCAGAGTTTGATAGGAAACTCTCTCAGAATTAGCTCCTGTTGAGGCAAGGGGTGATGAGGGATAAAGCGTCCTTGAGCAAGGGAGAAGTTGGGCTGTGACATAGTTTTGAAAAAGGTCACTCAATTCTACCAGAATCTCTGAAACTACAATGGCCTTTCTAAGTTGTTCCAAGGTGGTGAGAAGCAGCAGGGCCTTAATTTTCCCATCAACCATTCATTGAATACAGGCTTCCCCCATATACTATGACTGAGTAAATTGTCTTCAACTGAGAGCAAGTCTAGAAAAGCTTTGCAGCTTACAGCTATCAGACAGCAGCACTACCAGCAGCCGTAAAATAAGTATTCTTCTGTAGGCGCATGTGGTTGGAACATAACTGTACCTACTACACAATCAGTTGAAAATCACTGTCTTAAAAAAATTATTAGAGGAGTAAGTAGATGGAATTTGTTAAAGTTCTAATTTGAGCATTGCTAGAATGTCTGTCTGGCAAAATATAAATTCCATCCCTTCCTTATGAACTTCAACAATACTATATTTATAAAAACTGTGAATTCTAAGGTACTTTCAAATAGGGTAGGTGATTAATGATTCAGGAGAGAGTAGGTCTCTTAAGGTGTCAACTATGTGATGTGGATTTAATCACTTCAGTGGTTTCAGGAAGGTTCCCTTACTACCAGATATTTTTCTACATTGCTTCTTTCTGCATGAAATCAGTTCCGAACATACTCATTAATTCCTTTATATTTTGCTTTGTTTAAAAACACGTGCACCCTAATAAAGGAAACACATTGAATCTTTTTGGTTAACTCACTTTTTCTAAACCACCAACATTGAGGAAAGACTACTTACTGAACCTTTCTGTACCAGAGGCTGTGAGAGGCTGTAAGCTCACCGAGATCAGTAAAGTACTAAACACATATAATTTCAAGAAACTCTGCAATTTAAAATGGAAAACGTAAAAGCAGATTATTTCTGTGCAGCCTGCTATGTGCACTGACAGAGATTTGCCCAGGGACTTGGTCAAAGGTCAAGAGAGGAATCCTGGAGGACAAGTAAGGTTAATCAGTTGAGGACTAGAGGTGGAGATAATATTTCAGACAGCAAAAGCTGTGTCTGCAAAGGGTAAGAGGTCAGAGAGAACACAAAAAATAACTGGAAATTGCAAGGGATCAATAGGCCTGGGGCAGAGAGCCTGAGGGAGGCAGGCCATGGTGAGAGGGAAACTGGAGTCATAGATAGGGAAAGTATAACTGTACTTATGAAATTATTTTTCCAAATAAGAATTTCTTTAGTGGGATAGGGAGTACGCTTGGAAGGAAAAGTAAGTTGAAACATGAAAATTGGAAATTGTGGAATAATTCTTTCTTAATATTTTACAACACATTGAAAAAATATGAATCTTCTTCTTCCCCATTCTCAAATTTTCTTGGTGTTTAATCCTTTGTGTGTATGTGATTATAGCCTACACGAGAATCCCATGAAAGAAACACATATTCTTCCCCTATAAATAATGTTACATATGTATGCATGTAAAATTGTACATAGTTAATTTTATTATGTTTATAGATTTCTTAAAGCTCATCCTTGGTTGCTTTAAGACACTAAATTAAGAATCCTATAAATCTGACAAGAGTGGAAAGAGTATGTTACATAACTCTCACCTCCTGCCATCCCCACTACCCAAAGTACACAATAACATCTCTTGTTGCCTATTCATTCATTTGGTGATACCCAGACTCATGTTGTATTACATCACCCAGCTTCCAGGAAAGACCAGAGATCTATCACCCTGATCAAAGAACACTTATCTATGAGTACATAAACTTTCAGGGAGTAGTTTTTTCTTTATGTCTGCTCTAAATCACTCAGATGGTATCATAGCCCTCTTTCCTCCTACTCTGTCTTCATGGATTTGGAGGCAAATGTGAACCCAACTTAGAGAGTCATTTACCTGTTGTAAGTGTATGTGCTTAAAACAGGAGCCCCATCATTTAAAGCTCTGAAATATCACAATGATTTTATTTGGGGGATGGGCAGAGGTAGATTTAATCAACGTTACTGATGAAATTCAAATTAAAATTTACACTTACTCTTTTGGAATTTTTTTTCTACATTTGTCACTTGAAACAATTATCCTTTTGTACTAGAGCACAGCAGACAGATTTTGATACAGTGAAAAAGTTGAAGGTTTTTCATTGTCTTTATTTGTTTCTTCCCTGCCACTTCTATATACCTTTCAATGTAGGCTTAATTAACACCAGTAGATGCATACTCATTTGATTAAGTAACTATTTTTTAAAACACGTATGATGCATAATTATAAAGCTTCTACATAACAAGAAAGTGATTACATACTTTACATACTTACTTTTCAAATTCAAAATGTACCAATTCTTTGCCAAGTATTTTAAAAACTAAATGTAAACCTACAGTGATAGAAATGAAAGCCACTTAAGAAGTCTCTCAATCTACAAACAATCTAATAGCAGGCTGAAAAGTTTTAGGAAGTGTAGGAATTATAAAAATA
Organism: Catagonus wagneri; assembly: GCA_004024745.2. NCBI lineage: Eukaryota > Metazoa > Chordata > Mammalia > Artiodactyla > Tayassuidae > Catagonus > Catagonus wagneri. The sequence continues at coordinate 12,274,535 of PVHT020000521.1, read as the reverse complement.
TCCATTAGATGAAATATCAATAAGAATACTCACATCTCATTTTGTTAGCTTGAGCCAAGAGTCTGACTGTGGGAAAGTTGTTCATATACAGTGATCACAAATTCTCTCAAAAGCCTTCTTAACCCAAACTATGTTCATCTTAGTCTCTATGTACTAGAGGTACTACCTTAAGGAAAGAACAATCTTCAAAAATTACTGGGAGTAGTAAATGTAAATCTATTCATTAACCACACAAATTAACTTATTATATTATCCCAGCAAAATTCTGAGGACATATGAATAAAAGGAGTCAAGCACACTATATTACTTGGAAAAAAAAACAGACTCAGTATGAGTTTTCTGATTCCTAAGAACATTTCAAAAGGAAGGTAAAATAAGTAAAAAAAAAAAAACAACTTGATTTACACCATTTATTCACACAAACATTTTTTTCTTACTGGACTAAATATGTGGCAGATAGACAGATAGATAGGTCTGTATATTCATTTTTGTACTTATTTACTTAATATTAATTGATGATCAGGGACCTTCTTAGGTGCTAAGGGTACATCCACATGCTTTACACTCATGGAGCCATGGAGCTTACACTGGGTTCTAATGGATAAAATCACACATTACTGTATGCAGTAACCAGAATATCACAATTCTGACTTAATCATTTCACCCTGTTTACTTACATTAACCACCACATGTTAAGTTAACTTTGAAACCCAGAGATGACATATAAATTAAATATAGGTATTCAAGTGTCAGGCCATATATCATCGCTATGTTCAAAATTTTCAGAAATTACACCAAATGAATGAGTTAGATATTAATAAGTCTACAATTCTGAAATTCAAAACTACAGTTTGGTCTTACACAAATTAATAATTTAAGTTTCCATTTCTTCAGCAAAGCAGAATCTTAAACACAGGCAAATTGTGATTTTCTTTCCCCAAGATTTGTCTAAATTTTGAGTAATGGAGGCTTTCATGCTACCAAAATATTGGCTAGATGGTAAGTCGATTGGGAGCAATGTATCAGCTAAAACACCTCTTCATTCGTCTATTTTTAGTCACTCATGAGTTATGTGCCATAGTTCAGGGCATAGGACTCAATCTCCAGCTTGTATCCTGTTCTAGGGCACAGAAATCTTTGTGAGGCTGTTTTTCACCCTATCAACCATGTTTACTGGCCCAGCCATTTTCTCTTGAGAGTGGTGCAGTCTAGTCTGTCTCTTGACTCTAAATAGGATGTGAGAAAAAAATTTCCCACTGATTTTGGAATCTTCAAATCCATTTTTAGATTGCTGTCCCTCCCAGAGGATCCTGACTTACTCTTCCACTATTAATCAGAAAAATGAAAGAAACATCTGTGTTTTCAAACATTGGACAACAGCAGAACCAAGGATTCTGAATTCCCCAAGAAAAGGAAAACAAATAGACAAAGCCAACCCAACAATCACTCTAACTTTCCTACTATTAGTCATGATTTAAAATTGTTTCGTTCCTTTAACCTTTAGTTTCTTTACTCATAAAATAGGGATAACATTAATATTTATCTCATTAGATTGCTATAAGAATTTAAAATCTTACTCTGGTGCATAGCACAAAGAAAAATTTGATAGATGTTATGTCATTATCGCTTTTAGTAATAATGTTGATTATAATTATTTATTATTTTATAGATCTCTGCTCAGTGTTGCTTTACCTTAATGACACCTAGAGACAGCTTCTTTCTGTAACAACAGTTCAGTTTCCCTTTGCTCTCATCTGGGTCACTCTCACTTTTGCATTTTGGAATTGTATTTTATGACCTAATTTAGTAGAGTTTCTCAGTGGTTAACTATAAGGGTTAAAATATTTAAATTACAACATCATCTGAATATGTTGATCATCTTAAATGGATAATGATAAAGTTAAATGCTACAATCATAACATTTGAAAAAACATTGATTTTTTTTAGTCTATTGACTTATCGTCACGTAGCACATCATGTGAAAACATCATTTTCCAGCCAAATGAGGGTGAAATTTATATTTGAATGCCTTTAGAAAATGAGGTACATAGTCCCCCTCAAAAAGTCATTCTAGGGTTTTACATAAGTAATACTTAAACTAATGAGCCTCTGCTACTGTTCAAAGGTTGCTTTTGTCCCCTAAAAGATAAGGAAAAACAAGAGTTCCTTCTCTGAATGCAAGAAGATCCAAAAGTAAAACCAGTTTGCTCCTATTATTACATACACTTTCTAAATTCTATCTAAACATTTGCCACTAAAAGCAGATATGCACAGTATGAATAATTAACTTTAATAGTAGTAAATGTTAGGTCTCTTCAATTTCTTAGCTGTTAAATTTAGTGAATCATCCACTGCATATAACTTTGGACATTTATATCTTTTACTTTCTAGATTATTTAAAAACCAGCTTCTTCAATTATTTCTTTTTCCCCAAATTGTATTCAATATAATTAAAGCAGATATTGCTCCTCTCTTCAATGTGACATTTTCTACTGTTTACCTGACTGAAAAGTGTGACTGGTTTTACAAATAGCTAGAGATATGTGGGATACAAAAACAAATGGACTACTACATATACAAATATCTAAATTATCTGCGTTCTGTTCTTAGAATTGACTTACTCAGAGGATAATTACAGAGAAAACTAATCCAATTTCAATGACCTCTCCTAATCTCAATTTATTCATCTAAAAAATGGTTTATTTTTTACTCATGCTACCTACTCATAAATTTTAAGATGAATTTTAGATAATTATGAACACATTTACAAATACAATATTCACTCATTGTTTTTGCTACTCTACCTTACCACAGCAAAGAGATATAGTAAATATAAAAAATCATCTTTACTAAAATTCAAGTAATAGCTTATTCTAATTTCAAAGAGTAAAAGAATACTTATGAAAATTTTATCAAATAACCTAGAAGATATTTATATCAGCTATATCAGCTATTTGTCTTCTGCAAATAATAGGACACACAAATCAAAACAGCTTAAACAGTATGAAAAATTCATTATCTCATTTACTGGATGTCTCCAACCACTGTTGCTATTGATGGTACAAAAAAGCTTAGTGTCAGAATTTCATACAACAGTGCTAAGTAGGACACTGTCTAGTGGAAGGAGAGACCATTTGACTTGCTATCAGCATTTAGTTCCCATCTGTTGATCAAAATTTGTCACATGCTTTATGTCAATACAATTATTGGCAATGGTAAAGGGACTGCCATGATTAGTTGTCCAGTATGATGTAGCTACACATGCCTATTTAAATTTAATTCAGATTAATAATATTAAATAAAATTTAAATTTTAGTTTTGCCATCTTACTGGCCACATTTCAAGTTCTCAATAGCCCCAGGAGGCCAATGGCTACTATACTGAGCAGTGTAGAAATGGAACATTCTGTCATCACAGAAATTCCTACTGGGCAGTGCTGGAACTTTAGGAAAACTAGAATTTACCTTTTAACTGGACAAGGCTCATTTTCTTTGAAAGTTGGATATCTGAACAAATTGTGTTTCTGTATAGCAAGGAATATCTGGATATTGGATTTGAGTATACAACATGCTATATATCTTACATCAAACCATGCTTACTCCCAGCTTTGCACAGTCTACATACTTTTCTTCTGCGCTATATTTTAGCTAGCAAATGGAGAAGCGGTGAGGAGATTTACATAATAACATATGGGAATTAGAATTGTACCTATAAATTGGACACAACTACTTAGAAGTAGAAATAAAATAATGCCTACAAAGGTAGCATAGAAAATATATGAATGGATTATACTGCTCTTCATAGAAAATCAATGTTTTCATATTTTAATTTCAGGAAACAAATATAGGGTTTTGTTTTCATGTGGTCAGATATCAAATGGAACCAAATCTTGTATTTAGAAGGTGGAGCCCAATGTTTAAAATGAATGGTATACATTATCTACAGGGAGAAATTTACAGTAGTTCAGTGGTAAATTGAGTTCCTACATAGCTCACTCCCATTTCTTCAAAGTAAATGGACTATGTAACCAGAAGAAATGTGATTCCTAGCCCATTCCAGTCCCCAGAGCATAGCCAGCTGCCCTTGCCAATTCTTCCTTTCCCTCAAAAGAAAGATGTCACTGAGAAATGTTGGAATAGTCTCCAAATTCTATTTATACTATTCAAATTATGAAAAAGTCCAAGATGAAGAATAACTGCCAATAATTAGTGAGATTTTCCTCACATAAATGGAACAACAAACTGTGATTTTGTTGAAGCTATGAAAAAATGAAAAGAGACTCCAGGAGAAAATGTTAGAATGTTTTTTGGTAGCTGAAATAAGAATGATCTCTCTTATACAGGAAAGAATAGCAGGGCAAATATACCTCTCAGGTCACAAGGCACTAAGGCAATTTACTCCTGTCCGTATTTTTATCAACGGTTCTTCATTTCTAATCCTTGACCTCTGAGAAATTTGGGGCTTGGCACATTCTCTTCCCAGTCTGAAGGTCAAGCTCTGTTCTGTTTGCTGTGTCTGAAATAGCTGAGTGCTTTCATCCTAAATCCATGCTTTGGTTCCTGGACCATCTAAGCACCTGATTAGCTCTATCTTTTATATCCCATCTCAGTGGCTTTAGACCTTTGGCCTTGATATTTCTGCTGTTTCCTCCACACTCTGATTGATACAAAACAACAAAGTTGGCTTTAGGGAACTGAGTGGGACAGACCTGGCCTCCTTGCACTCCAGTTAATACCTTACCATCAGTAGTCTAATCCCAGGAGAGCTAACAACCATTTTTTAAATAGTGAATTTAACTATATGTTGTATGCCCTTCATTATTTTATAACTAATTGAAAAAAAACTGAATAAAAAGGCTTAAGGGCATATTAAAGGTGGCAATAATTTTAATAGTATTTTATATTATATATATTATACATTTATCTCCCACAGTATTTTCTTTTTCGTTTTGTTTTTTCATAATAATGATTTTTATTTTTTCCATTATAGCTACTTTACAGTGCTCTGTCAATTTTCTACTATACAGCAAGGTGACCCAGTTACACATGAATGTATACATTCTCTTTTCTCATATTATCATGCTCCATCATAAGTGACTAGATATAGTTTCCAGTGCTATACAGCAGGATCTCATTGCTTATCGATTCCAAAGGCAATAGTTTGCATCTATTAACCCCAAATTTCCGAAGCATCCCATGCCCTCCCTCTCCCCCTTGGCAACCACAAGTCTGTTCTCCATGTCCATGATTTTCTTTTCTGTGGAAAGGTTCATTTGTGCTGTATATTAGATTCCAGACAGAAGTGAGATAATTATATGGTATTTGTCTTTCTCTTTCTGACTGACTTCATTTAGCATGAGAGTCTCTAGTTTCAGCTATGTTGCTACAAATTGCATTAGTTTTTTCCTTTTTATGGCTGAGTATAGTCCATTGTGTACATACACCACATCTTCTTAATCCTATCATCTGTCGATGGCCATCTAGGTTGTTTCCATGTTTTGGCTCTTGTGAATAGTGCTGCAACGAACATACAGGTGCATGTGTCCTTTTCCAGGAAAATTTTGTCAAGATATATGCTCAAGAGTGGGATTGCTGGGTCATATGGTAGTTCTATGTATAGTTTTCTAAGGTACCTCTATACTGTTTTCCATAGTGGTTGTACCAATTTACATTCCCACCCACAGTGCAGGAGTGTTCCCTTTTCTCCACATCCTCTCCATCATTTGATATTTGTGGACTTATTTATGATGGCCATTCTGACTGGTGTGAGGTGGTACCACACAGGAGTTTTGATTTGCATTTCTCTATTAATCAGTGATGTTGAGCATTTTTTCATGTGCCTGTTAGCCATCCGAATGTCTCCTTTGCAGAAATGTCTATTCAGGTCTTTTGCCCATTTTTTCTATTGGGCTACTGGCTTTTTTGCTGTTGAGTTGTATAAGTTGTTTGTATATTTTAAAGACTAAGACCTTATCAGTTGCATCATTCGAAACTACTTTCTCTCATTCTGTAAGCTGTATTTTTTTTTTTTTAATGACTTCCTTTGCTGTGCAAAAGCTTGTCAGTTTGATTAGGTCCTATTGGTTTATTTTTGCTTTTATTTTTGTTTCTTTGAAAGACTGACCTGAGAAAACACTTGTCAGGCTGATATCAGAGAATGTTTTGTCTATGTTCTCTTCTAGGAGTTTGATGGTATATTGTCTTGCATTTAAGTCTTTAGACTTTTTTTTTTTAGACATTTTGAGTTTATTCTTGTGCATGGTGTGAGGGTGTGTTCCAGTTTCAGTGATTTACAAACAGCTGTCCAGTTTTCCCAATACCACTTGCTGAAAAGACTGTCTTTTTCCCATTTTATATTCTTGCCTCTGTATGTCTGTTTTGGTACCAGTACAACACAGTTTTGATTACTGTGGCTTTGTAATATTGCCTGAAGTCTGGGAGAGTTGTGCCTCCTGCTTGGTTTTTGTCCCTCAGAATTGCTTTGGCAACTCTGGGTCTTTTCTGTTCCATATAAACTTTTGGATTGTTTGTTCTAGTTCTGTGAAAAATGTCATGGATAATTTGATAGGGATTGCACTGAATTTGTAGATTGCTTTGGGTAGTATGGACATTTCTACAGTATTAATATTTGCTAACCCAGGAACATGGAATATCTTTCCATTTCTTTGCATGTTCTTTAATTTCGTTGATTAATGTTTTATAGTTCTCAGCATATAAGTCTTTCACCTCCTCGGTCAGGTTTATTACCAGGTATTCGATGTTTTGGGTGCAATTTTAAAGGGTATTGTATTTTTATATTCCTTTTCTAATATTTCATTGTTAGTATACAGAAGTGCAACTGATTTCTGAATGTTAATCTTATATCCTGCTACTTTGCTGAATTTGTTGATCAGTTCAAGTAGTTTTTGGGTTGAGTCCTTAGGGTTTTCTATATATAGTATCATGTCATCTGCACACAATGACAGTTTTACCTCTTCTCTTCCTATTTGGATGCCTTTCATTTCTTTTGTTTGTCTGATTGCTGTAGCTAGGACTTCCAATACTATGTTAAATAACAGTGGTGAGAGTGGACATCCTTGTCTTGTTCCAGATTTCAGTGGGAAGGCTTTCAGCTTTTCTCCATTGAGTATTATGTTTGCTGTGGGCTTGTCATAAACAGCTTTTACTATGTTGAGGTAACGTATGTTCCCTGTATACCCACACTGGTAAGAGTTTTTATCATGAATGGATGTTGGACTTTGTCAAATGCTTTTTCTGCATTTATTGAGAGGATCATGTGGTTTTTGACTTTTCTTTTGTTAATGTGGTTTATGATGTTGATTGATTTTAGTATGTTGAACCATCCTTGTAAACCCGGGGTGAATTCCACTTGGTCGTGGTGTATGATCTTTTTGATATGTTGTTGGATTTGGTTACCTAAAACTTCGTTGAGAATTTTTGCATCTATATTCATCAAAGATATGGGCCTATAGATTTCTTTTTTGGTGGTATTTGTCTGGTTTTGTATTAGGGTGATGGTGGCATCACAGAATGTCTTTGGGAGTATTCCTTCTTCAACCTTTTGGAAAAGTTTAAGGAGGATGGGTATAAGTTCCTCTTTGTATGTTTGGTAGAATTCACCTGTGAAGCCATCTGGTCCTAGACTTTTATTTTCAGGGAGTGTTTTCATGACATATTCAATTTCATTTCTAGTGATCAGTCTGCTCATTTGATCTATTTCTTCTTGATTCAGTTTTGGCAGGCTGTAAGTCTGTAGAAAGTTGTCCATTTCTTCTAGGTTGTCAAAATTGTTGGCATACAATTGTTCATAGTATTCTCTTATGTTTTTTTTTGTATTTCTGCAGTGTCCATTGTGATTTCTCCTTTTCATTTCTTATTTCTTTATTTGGGTTTTTTTCTCTCCTCTTCTTGGTGAGTCTTGCTAGAGTTTTGTCAATTTTGTTTACTTTTTCAAAGAACCAGCTCTTGATTTTATTGAGTTTTTTCTATTGTTTTTTGAATCTCTATTTTATTGGTTCCCTCTCTGATCTTTATAATTCCCTTCTTTCTGCTGACTTTAGGTTTTGTTTCCTCTTTTTTTCTAATTCAATTATGTAGTTGTTTAAGTTGTCAATTTGAGATTTTTCTTCTTTTTTGAGGAAGGCCTTTATTGCTATGAATTTCCCTCTGAGCACTGTTTTTGTAGCATCCCATAGATTTGAAATGGTTGTGTCTTCATTATCATTTGTCTCAAGGTATTTTTTAAATTTCCTTCTTGACTTCCTCATTGATCCACTGGTTTTTTAGTAGCATGTTGTTTAGTCTCCATATATTTAGTCTTTTTTCATTTCTTTTCCTGTGGTTGATTTCTAGTTTCATGCCATTGTGGTCAGAGACGATACTTGAAATAATTACTATAGTCTTAAATTTGTTGAGGTTAGCTTTGTGCCTCAGTATGTGGCTGATCCTTGAAAATATTCCATGTGCACTTGTGAAAAATGTATATTCTCATTTTTTTGGATGCAATGTCCTGAAAATGTCAATTAAGTCTAATTTTTCTATTGTGTCATTTAGGAACTCTGCTGCCTTATTGATTTTCTGCCTAGAGCATCTGTCCATTGTTGTGAGTGGGTTGTTAAAGTCTCCTACTATTATTGTATTTCCATCAATTTCTCCTTTTATATCTGTTAGTATTTGTTTTAGGTATCTGGGTACTCCTATATTAGGGGCATATATATTGAGGATTGTAATATCCTCTTCTTGAATGGGTCATTTTACCATTAAAAAGCATCCTTTTTTTTTTGTCTTTTTGCCTTTTATGTAGAGCCACACCCATGGCATATGGAGGTTCCCAGGCTAGGGGTCTAACAGAAGCTGTAGCTGCCAACCTTCGCCACAGCCACAGCAACGCGGGATCCGAGCCGCGTCTGCAACCTTCACCACAGCTCACAGCAACACCGGATCCTTAACCCACTGAGCAAGGCCAGGGATCGAACCCACAACCTCATGGTTCCTAGTCGGATTCGTTAACCACTGAGCCACGAAGGGAACTCCTAAAAAGCATCCTTTGTCTTTCTTTATGGCCGTCACTTTAAAGTCTATTTTGTCTTATATGAGTATGGCAACTCCTACTTTCTTATCTATGAAGTATCTTTTCCCATCCTCTCACTTTCAATCTATATGTGGCCTTTGCCCTCAGGTGAGTCTCTTTTAGACAGCAGATTGTAGGTTTTTGCTTTTTTTATCCAATCTGCCACTCTGTGTATTTTGATTGGAGAATTCAGTCCATTGATATTCAAGGTAATTATTGATAGATACATATTTACTGCTATTTTTAAACCTTGTTTTCCAATTTATTCTGTTTCTCCTTTCTTCCCTTTTTTTTTTGGTTGGATGTATTCCACTTATTTTATGCTTGAGTACTTTTCTTTTTAGCTTTTGTGAATGTAATGTTTGGTTTTGATTTACGGTTGCCCTGTTTTTTAAGTATTTTAACCCCTTCCTGTATTTGCTTGCTTTAGCCTGATAGTCACATATGTTCAAAGACATTATCAAAGTAATAAAAAAAGAATCTCTATTTTCTTACTTTCCTTCCCCACATTCTATGATTTTGAAATTTTTTTTTATCATATTCATGTTTGTCTTTTTGCTGTTGCTTGTGTTTATCATCGTTTTTACAGTTTTTTTTTCCTCTTTTAGATATGTACTCTGGCTTATTTAAGTGATTGCATTCCAATTGTAGTTTCCTCTATCCTATTTCTTCTTATCTTTTTTATTTTTTTAATTTAGAGAAGCCCCTTCAATATTTGTTTTAGAGTAGGTTTAATATTTCTGTACTATTTTTAGCTTTTGTTTGTCAGGCTAATGCTTTATTTTCCCCTCTATTTTAAGTGGTATTCTTGCTGTATAGAGTATTCTAGGCTACAATTTTTTTTTTTTTCCTTTCAGAACTTTAAATATATCTTGCCACTCCCTTCTGGCCTGCAGTGTTTTTGGAGAGAAATCAGCTGATAGCCTTATGGGGGTTTCCTTATAATTGATGCTTTGCTTTTCTCTTGCTGCCTTTAGAATCCTGTCTTTAACTTTTGCCATTTTTATTAAAATATGTCTTGGTGTGGTACTATTTGGGACCATCTTGTTTGGGGCCCTCTCTGCTTCCTGTGTCTTGATATCAGTTTCCTTTAGATCTGGAAAGTTTTCAAATGTAATTTCTTCAAATATATTTTTAATCCCCTTTTCTTTTTCTTCTCCTTCTGGAATTCTTATTATGTGTAGATTGGTCTCCTTTATATTATCCCATAGGTATCTTATACTGTTTCTGTGTTTTTTCATTTGGTTTTCTGTCTGTTGTCCTGATTGGGAGATTTCCTTTATTCTATCTTTCAAGTCACTAATTCATTCCTCTGCATTATTTATTCTGCTCTTTAGTGCCTTTAGCTCAGTCTGCATCTCAGCAAAAGAATTTTCTAATTTTTCTTGGTTCCTCCTTATGTTTTCTAGTTCCTTTCTAAAGGAATCTGCATTACTGTTCATATCCTCTCTTAATTCCTTGATATTCAGCCTTAATTCCTTCAGTATTTTCACCACCTGCCTTTTGAATTTAGTGTCTACCAGACTATAGAGGCCTGTTTTATTGTTTGCTACTTCTGGTGAATTCTCCTGGTCTTTCAACTGGGAATGGTTCCTGAGCTTCTTCATCTTGCTTATATTTTTCTTTTTTATTGAGTTTAGGGAAGTCAAACTATAGTCTTGGAGGGCTACTTCTATGCAAGATTGTCCCTTTGTATTTGTGGGGGGTTACTATTTTTTTTTTTTTTTTTTTGTCATGGAGTTGGAATATTTTCTGACTCTTTCTTTTGTGTGAACAGGCTGTTATCCCCAGGGTGCTGAGTGTGTTTCCATGGAGAAGGAGCCAGTGGATAGGGCTAGTAGTCAGTGCCTTTTTGTTGGGCTCTTAACAGCAGCAAGGACCTACAGGAAGGTGGTGCAGGCTTTTCCTAGTTGCAGGGCCCTGGGAAGTGGTAATAAGTCTAGGCAGATTTACAAGTTTTCCAGAGCTTTTGGCAGTGATGGCAGCAGGGTGTGTGAGTTCCCAGGGGAGTGAGAGAAATAAAAGGTAGTGTTTGATAGCAATGCCCTTCTCTAAGGTGATTGGGGCCACAAGTGGTGCTTGTTCAGGGACCCCTAATGGTAGCAGGCTGCACCTACTCCGGGAGTTAGTGATAACTGTGTTGGTTTGCCCCCACCACCTGTTCACCACACAAGGAGCAACCCATCCTGTTTAGCCCACACAGGAGGTGGTACACAGGCTGCTCCTAGTTGCAGCATCCTGGGAAGTGACAGAGGCCAAGAGTGTGGGCTCTGCCCAGAGTATTTGGCATTGGCAGCAAAAGGGCTGGTGTCTTCCCAGGGGTGAGAGAGCAACAACAGGTGGTGTTCAGTCATAGTGCACTCCTCCGTGGGGCCCTTGAGGTGATGGGGACGACACATGGTGCCTGTTCACAGACCCCTAGTGATGGTGGGCCACACCCACCTCTGGAGTCAGAGATAACTAGAGTGGTTGGCCCCTGCCACCTGCAGACCATACATGAAGCACCACATCCCACCTAGCCCACATAGGAGGTGCTGCACCAGCTGCCCAGAGTGTTTGGCAGTGGCAGCTGTAGGGAAGGTGTGTTCCCGGGGTGGGGGTGGGGCAATAACATGTGGTGCTTAGTTGCAGTGCCCTCTTATTTTTCTTATCTTTCTTTTTTTTGAACCCTTGAGGTGACTGGGGTCGCAAGAGGAGCCCACTCACAGGGCCCCCACTGACAGCAAGCCAGGCCTCCCTCTGGCCTCCAAGATACCACCACAGTCTGTTCCTGCCACGTGTATATCATGCAAGAGCAGCCACTTGCACTTAACCCGTTGCTTCCCTTAACCCATACTAGAAGTTCCTGCCACTGTAGTCTGCGCAAGAAGCACCCAGTCTCCCTAGCCCAAGCAAGAGGCTTCTCACCACCCGGAGCCTGTGCAAGAGCCTCCTGGTTTCCCGTAGCCTGATCAAGAGCCTTCTTGCCACCTGTATGCTGCTCTGAAGGCACCCCTCCCTCTGAGAACCCGTGCTGAACAGGGAGATTCCTATGGTGGTCTGCCCCTCCTCTTTTATCCCTCCTCGACAATAGTGCCTTGCTTCTTCTATGGGTCCAGACCTTTTCTTGGTTTCCCTCTGCCAAGGTGTTCCACTTCTCAGTCTGTAGTACACCACTTCTTTGCCTTAGGCTGTCCCCACACAGCCAACCCTAGTCCTCTCCCTGGGACTGACCTCCTGATCCTGAGTTTCAGTGCCCAGCCCCTGCCCGAGCACCTCAGGCTGTGGCATCTGGGGCGGTGGTGCAGATGATCTGTGCAGCTCTCACTCTAACTTGCCCTCCTCAGTGCAGCTGCTGTGCTTTTTTTGGCGATGACTTTGAAGTCCCTCCATTTTAGGTGATCTCCCTGTTAGCTTCCCAGAGGGTGGGTTCCTTTTCACCTTCACAGATTCCTCTCAGGAATGCTAGTCCTATCCTGATTCCTTCTCTCTATCTCTCTCTTTTTCCTTTGTTCTACCCACTTATGTCAAGAGTTTCTTGTTCTTTTCGGAGGTTTAAGTACTTCTGCCAGCATTCAGTAGATGCTCTGCACGAGTTGTTTTACACATAGATGTGTTTTTTCGATGTGTTTGTGGGAGTAGGTGAATGCAACATCTTACTCCTCCACCATCTTAATCCACCCCCTCTCCCATGATATTTTCTTTTGTCTGTTAGATATTTTAAACTCAGGAAATAGTCTATGATAGTTAAAGTCCATTTATGATTCATATTTTTTGGTAATTACATTAATCACACACAAAATGACACAAACTATATATTTAGTTTGAGGGATATAGATGTTGTGTTTCAAATGTATTCCTTTAACTCCTTAATTTAACACTAAGTTTCTATGTCAAAATATGTGTTCATAATTGTCAAGTATTTAGAACGTCTTAGGTGGACTTCATTCTTTCAATATCATGGATCGTGCTCCCAATCTCAGACAATCATCTTAAAATCCTTGGTTAGCTTTATAGTATTGCACACAAAAGAATGTGGCTATAGACAGCTTGAACACACAGGGGACAGGACACCTGAAACTGAGTCCCAGGTTCAGGAATAACTGGGTGAATCTGGTCGTATCATGTAACTCCCCATGGTCTCAGTTTCCTCATTTGTAGCACTAGCATGATTGCGGAGATGATTTCTAATTTGCTTTCACGTTCAAAATTTCAGGGCACAACAACAAAAATACAACAAATACAACTAAAAATATGGACAAAAGTCTTGAATAGGTTCTTCTCCAAATAAGATGTGCTGACAGCTATTAAACACAAGATTTTCAACATCATCAGTCATTAGTGGAAAGCAAATCAAAACATAAAATATATGATTTCATACCTACTGAGGTGAACAAAAATTTTTAAGAAAAACAAGTGCTGGTGAGAACGCAAAGAAATTTCTCCAATAGATTGGATTAAGATGGCAGAATAGAAGGACTGGAGCTCAACTTCTCTCATAAAAACAACAAAATTACAACTAAATGCCGAGCAGCCTTCAACCAAATGGACTGGAAACTTTCAAAAAGATATTCTACTCCAGAGGACAAAGAGGAGACCCACATCAAGAGGTTGGACTGGAGATTACATGACATAAGCAAACCCATATCTCCCGGGTGGGAAGCCCCACAGGCTAGAAAGTAACTGTATCACAGAGACTTACCTATAGGACTGAGGGTTCTGAGGCCCATGTTAAATCCCCATGCCTGGGGATCTGGCACAGGGAGAAAGAGCCCCTGGAGTATCTGACATTGAAGGCCAGTGGGGCTTGTGTGCAGGAGCTCCACAGGACTGGGGGAAACAGAGACTATGTTCTTGAAAGGCGCACATAGACTTTCACGTGCACTGGGACCCAGGGCAAAGCAAAGTCTCCATAGGAATCCGGGTTGAACCCGACTGCAATTCTTGGAGGATCTCCTGGAAAAACAGGGGTGACGGTGGCTTGTGTGGGTGAAGGGCACTGGAGGCAGAGCTTCTGGAAACATTCATTAGCCTGCACTTCTTTGGAGGCAGCCGTTTTTGGGAAAATCTGGCCACTCCTATCAGTGCTGAGAAGCCCCAGGCCAAACAATAATCCAGGTGGTATCACAGCCCATAGTAAACAGGCTGCCTAAAGACCCCTCAGGCACACAGTCACATCTAATCTCACCCAGAGACAAAGCCCCACATACCAGAAGGATAGAAATCAGCCCCACCTACCAGTGGGCAGGCACCAGCCCCTCCCATCAGGAAGCCTACAAAATGCCCCTGCCATACCAGCTTGAGCCACAGGGGAGGCAAACACCAGAACTAACAGAGGCTACAACTCTATTGTTGGCAAAAAGATCACCACATCAAAAACCTATAAAACCTATGAAAAGACAGAAAACTATAACTCAGATAAGGGAGAAAGAAAAAAAAAAACAGAAAAATAGCTCAGTGATGAGATTATCAACCTCGTGGAAAAAGACTTTTTAGACTGCTATGTTGAAGATGGTGCCAGACACTGGAAATAAACAGGAGGTAAAGATTGATAATTTACAGGAAACAATGAGCAAAGAAATACAAGATATAAAAATTAAGCACTAAGAGATGCAAAATACAATAACTGAAATAAAAAAGTTCATTAGAAGCAGCCAACAGTAGAATACAGGAGGCAGAAGAATGAATAAGCGAGGTGGAGGACAGATTAGTGGAAATCACTAATGCAGAAGAGAAAAGAGATAAAAGATTGAAAAGAAATGAGGACAGTCTCAGAGAACTCTGGAATAACATTAACTGCACCAACATCTGTATTCTACAGGTGCCAGAGGGACAAGAGAGAGAGAAGGGGACAGAAAAAATATTCGAAGAGATAATAGCCGAAAACTTCCCTAACATGGGAAAGGAACCACTCACTCAAACCCAGAAAGTGCAATGAGTACCATATAAAATAAACCCAAGGAGGAACACTGCAAGACACATATTAATCAAAATGACCAAAATTAAACTCAAAGATATAATATTGAAAGCAGCCAGGGAAAAGAAACAATTTACATAGAAGGGAACCCTGATAAGGTTATCAGCAGTTTTTTCAGCTGAAACTCTGCAGGACAGAAGGGAGTGGCATGATATACTTAATGTGATGAAAGGAAAATACTTCAACCCAAGATTACTTTATCCAACAAGCCTCTCATTCAGATTTGAAGGTGAAATCAAAACCTTTACATATAAGCAAAAACTAAGAGATTTCTGCAACACTAAACCAGCTTTACAACAAATACTAAAGGAACTTCTCTAGGCAGAAAAGAAAAGGCTACAACCAGAAACACAAACACCACAAATGACAATGCTCAACAATAAAGGCATATATACAGTAAAGATACTAAATCATCCATGCACAATTATGCTACCAAAATCAGAAATCAAGAGAAGGCAGCACAAATGCAGGACACTGGAGATGCACATGCAATTAAGAAACCAACAACTTAAAACAATCTCATTTATATATAGCCTTCTAGATCAAAACTTCAGGGTAACTGCAAACCAAAAATCTACAATTGATACACAAACAAATAAGAAAAATCAACTCAAATACAACATTAAAGCTAGTCATCAAACCACAAGAGGAGATAACAAGAGAATAAGGGAAGAAAAAAGAGCAACAAAATCCCAAAACAGTTAATAAAATGGCAATAAGAACATACATATAAATAATTACCTTAAATGTTAATGGACTAAATGCCCCAACCAAAAGACATAGACTAGCTGAATGGATACAGAAACAAGACCCATATATACGCTGTCTTCAAGAGACCCACTTCACTTCTATGGACACATACAAATTGAAAGTGAGAGGATGGAAGAAAATAGTCCATGCAAATGGGAATCAAAAAAAGCCAGAGTGAGGTTCCCTTCGTGGCTCAGTGGTTAATGAATCCGACTAAGAACCATGAGGTTGCAGGTTCGATCCCTGGCCTTGCTCAGTGGGTTAAGGATCCGGCATTGCTGTGAGCTGTGGTGAAGGTTGCAGACACGGCTCGGATCCCACATTGCTGTGGCTATGGCGTAGCCCGGCAGCTACAGCCCCTGTTAGACCCCTAGCCTGGGAACCTCCATATGCCATGGGTGTGGCTCTATATAAAAAAAAAGGCAAAAAGACACACATACACACACAAAAAGCCAGAGTAGCAACACTCATATCAGACAAAATAGACTTTAAAATGAAGAACATTTTAAGAGACAAAGAAGGGCACTACATAATGATAGAAGGATCAATCTAAGAAGAAGTTATAACAATTTTAAATATCATTGCACCCAACATAGGATCACCACAATATATAAGAGAAATGCTAACAACTTTGAAAGGAGAAATCAACAATAACACCATCATATCAGGGGACTTTAACACCCCACTTACAGCAATGGATAGATCATCCAGACAGAAAATCAATAAGGAAACACAGGCCCTGAATGAAGCATTAGACCAGATGGACTTAGTAGATATTTATAGGACTTTCCATCCAAAAGGAACAGAATACACATTCTTTTCAAGTGCATGTGGAACATTCTCTAAGATTGATCACATCCTGGGCTACAAATCAAGCCTCAGTAACTTTAAGACAATTGAAATCATTTCAAGCATCTTCTCTGACCACAATGCTATACGACTGGAAATCAACAACAACAAAAAAATGGCCAAAAATACAAACACGTGCAGACTAAACAAAATGCTACTAAACAACCAATAGATCACTGAAGAAATCAAAGAGGAAATTAAAAAATATCTAGAAGCAAAAGACAACAAAGTTACGACACTCCAAAACCTCTGGGATGCAACAAAAGCAGTTCTAAGAGGAAAGGTTATAGCAATAGAAGCTTAACTCAGGAAACAAGAAAAAGCTCAAATAAACAACCTAACTTTACATCTAAAGCAGGTAGATTGGGAAGAACAGACAAGACCTAAAGTTAGTAGAAGAAAAGAAATCGTAAAGATCAGAGCGGAAATCAATGAAATAGAAAGGAAGAAAACCATAGAAAAGATCAATGAAACCAAAATCTGGTTCTTTGAAAAGATCAAAAAAATTGATAAACTCTTAGCTAGACTTATCTAGAAAAAAAAAGAGAGGACACAAATCAATAACATTAGAAATGAAAAAGGAGAAGTAACAACAGACATCACAGAAATAAAAAGGACCATGAGACGACTATATGCAACTATATGGCAATTAAATGGAAAACCTAGAAGAAATGGACACATTCTTAGAAAAGTACAATCTTCCAAGACTAAACCAAGATGAAATAGAAAATATGAATAGACCAATCACAAGTTCTGAAATTGAAACTGTGATTCAAAAACTTCCAACAAACAAAAATCCAGGACCAGATGGCTTCACAGGTGAATTCTTCAAACATTTAGAGAAGAGCTAACACCTATCCTTCTGAAACTATTCCAGAAAATTGCAGAGGAAGGGACACTCCCAAATTCATTCTATGAGGCCACCATCACCCTTTTACCAAAACCAGACAAAGATATCACAAAAAAAGAAAATTACAGGCCAATCTCAATAACGAACATATATGCAAAAATCCTTAGCAAAATACTAGACAATCGAATCCAACAATACATTAAAAGGATTGTACATCATGATTAAATGGGATTTATCCCAGGGATGCAAGGATTCTTCAATATCCGCAAATCAATCAGTGTGATACACCACGTTAACAAACTGAAGAACAAAAACCATATGATCCTCTCCATAGATGCAGAAAAAGCCTTTGACAAAATCCAACACCCATTTCTGATAAAAACTCTTCAGAAAGCGGCCATAGGGGGAACCTACATCAACACAATAAAGGCCATCTATGACAAACCCAGAGTTCACATCATTCTCAATGGTGAAAAGCTGAAAGCATTCCTGCTGAGATCACGAACAAGACAAGGATGACTAATCTCATGACTACTATTCAACATAGTTTTGGAAGTCCTAGCCACAGCAATCAGAGAAGTAAAAGAAATAAAAGGAATCCAAATTGGAAAGGAAGAAGTAAAAGTAACACTATTTGCACATGACATGATACTATACCTAGAGAATCCTAAAGACTCTACCAGAAAACTGTTAGAGTTCATCAATGAATTTGGCAAAGTTGCAGGATACAAAATTAATACACAGAAATCAACTGCATTTCTATATACTAACAATGAAA
Organism: Catagonus wagneri; assembly: GCA_004024745.2. Classification (NCBI taxonomy): domain Eukaryota; kingdom Metazoa; phylum Chordata; class Mammalia; order Artiodactyla; family Tayassuidae; genus Catagonus; species Catagonus wagneri. The sequence goes on along the minus strand of PVHT020000521.1, from coordinate 12,256,283 downwards.
GATCAGAAAGAGAAATTAGGGAAGCAATCCTGTTTACCATCACATCAAAAAGAATCAAATACCTAGGAATAAACCTACCTAAAGAGACAAAAGACCTGTACTCTGAAAACTCTAAACACTGATGAAAGAAATCAAGGACGACATGAACAGATGGAAAGACATACCATGCTCTTGGATTGGAAGAGTCAATATTATCAAAATGACTGTCTTACCCAAGGCAATCTACAGATTCAGTGCAATCCCTATCAAATCACAAAGGACCTTTTTCACAGAACTAGAACAAAATAGTTTAAAGTTTGTTTGGAAGCACAAAAGACCCAGAATAGCCAAAGACACCCTGAAAAAGAAAAATGGAGCTGAAGGAATCAGGCTCCCTGACTTCAAACTCTACTACAAAGCTACATCATCAAAACCATATGGTACTGGCACAAAGACATAGATATAGATCAGTGGAACAGGATAGAAAGCCCAGAATTAAATCCACACACCTATAGTCATCTAATCTATGACAAAAAAGGCAAGAATGTCCAATGGAGAAAAGACAGCATCTTCAATAAGTGGTGCTGGGAAAACTGGACAACCACATATAAAAAATTGTAATGAGAACACTTCCTAACACCATGCACAAAAATAAACTCAAAATGGATTAAAGACCTAGATATAAGACGAGATGCTATAAAACTCTTAGAATAAAACATAGGCCACTCTCTGACATAAATGACGGCAACATCTTCTCAGATCCACCTGTTACAGTAATGACAATAAAAACAAAAATAAACAAATGGGACTTAATTAAACTTCAAAGTTTCTGCACAGCAAAGGAAACCCTAAACAAAATGCAAAGACAACCCACAGAATGGGAGAAAATATTTGCAAATGAATCCACTGACAAAGGATTAATCTCCAAAATTTACACACACTTCCTACAGCTCAATACCAAAAAAACAAAGAACCCCATCAAAAAATGGGCAGAAGATCTAAACAGACAATTCTCCAAAGAAGACATACAGATGGCCAAAAAACACATGAAAAGATGTTCAACATCACTCATTATTAGAGAAATGCAAATCAAAACCACTATGAAGTACCATCTTACACCAGCCAGAATGGCCATCATCAAAAAGTCTACAAACAATAAGTGCTTGAAAGGGTGTGAAGAAAAAGGAACCCTATTACACTGTTGGTTGTAATGCAAATTGGTGCAACCACTGTGGAAAACAGTATGGAGATGCCTTAGAAAACTAAAAATAGAATTACCATTTGATCCAGCAATCCCATTCCTGGGCATCTATCCAGAGGAAACCATGATTCGAAAAGACACATGTACTCCAGTGTTCATTTCAGCACTCTACACAATAGCCAAGTCATGAAAACAATTAAATGCCCATTGACAGAGGAATGGATAGGGAAGATGTGGTACATGTACACAATGGAATATTACTCAGCCATTAAAAGGAATGAAATAACAGTATTTAGAGAAACATGGATCTACCTAGAAATTATCATGCAAAGTGAAACCAGTCAGACAATGAGACCCCAACTACCACTTACATGTGGAATCTAAAAAAAGGACACAATGAACTTCTTTGCAGAACAGATACTGACTCACAGACTTTGGAAAACCTATGGTTTCCAAATAAGACAATCTGGGGTGGTGGGGGGATGCACTGAGGTTTTGGGATGGAAATGCTATCAAATTGAGTTGTGATGATTTTTGTACACCTGTAATTGTAATAAAATTCATTAAGTAATTTAAAAAAAAAATTTCTCCCACATTGCTGGTAGAGTTTAAAATATTACAGCTGCTCTTTGGCAGTTCCTCAGTAAGATAAGCACAGAATTTTCATACAAGAAGAAATACCATTCCCAAATTCAAAAAATTGAAAATGGTTACTCAAACAGAAACTACCACACATATATTCATAACAGTTCTATTTGAAATAGCCAAAGGTAGAAACAACTCAAATGTCCACCAATAGATGAATAGAAAAACAAAATATGGTATCATATTAAGTGAAGTCAGTAAGTAAAAAACAAATATCATATGATATCACTTATATATGGAAACTGAAAAAATAACATGAATGAACTTATTTACAAAACAGAAAGAGAATCACAGACTTCGAAAATAGACTTGTAGTTAACAAAGGGAAAAGGCAGTAGGAGGGGATGGACTGGGGATTTGGGATTAGCATAGGCACACTATTATCTATGGAATGGGTGGTCAATGAAGATGCTGTGCAGCATAGGGAACTCTACCCAACATTCTGTGATAACATATGGGAAAAGAATTTAACAAAGAATGCATTTGTGCATTGTTATAACTGAATCACTTTGTTGCACAGCAAAAAGTAAACAACCCTGTAACTCAACTATACTTCAATAAAATTTTTAAAAATGAAAAAAAAGTGTATATCCACACAACAGAGTATTATTACATCATAAAAAGGCATGCAATACTAAAACATACTATAGCCAGGATGAACTTCCAAAACATGTTAAGTAAAGGAAGACAGGCACAAAATGTCATATTATATGATTCTATTTGTATGAAATATCCTGATTAGGCAATTCCATAAAGACAGAAAGTAAACTAGTGGTTTCCACAGTCTGGAGGAAGGGAGAATAGGGGAAAAAATAATTGCTTAATGGATGTGGGGTTTTCCTTTGCAGTGATGAAAAACTTCTGGAGATAGATAATAGTGACAATTGCACAACATTGTAAATGTACTTCTTGCCACTGAGTTGCACACTTGAAATATTTTAATACTATGTATATTTTAATACAAATTAAATAAGTCATGTCTTTGATTTACGCAAAGTAGGGTCCTTCTACTAATGTAAGATGGGCCTACCACGTGTGGGAAAAGAAATTCCATTCTTACCAGTTATTGTCAACAGATGAAAAGGGAATTATTGTTTGTATAGTTTTGTGTAAAGAAACAGCATTTGTAGTCTTAATAAAAAATAAAGCTCTGGGGTATTCGTTTTCAAAATATAACCTGCTGACGTTCAACAAATCAAATCTCTCCTTGTAGCTATATGCTGCTTTGTTCTGTCAAACTGTTCCCTGTCTCTTTTCCTTTCTTTGTCTTTGGTAAATACCATATTTGTTACTCTGAACTTTCTTATAGCTTAGTACAAATATAATTATCTCTCAGTTGTAGTGTTTTGAGTTTTTTTTCCATTTAGTTTGTGGCCACGGGTTCTTAACACACTACTGTTCACTAGAATAAAAACAACCCCCCCCCAAAAAAATAGCCACTTCAAATGCAAGTTAAAATATTTGTCAGATAATGAGGTAATAATAGGCTTAAGTTTCCGCACAATCTTTGTATGTCTGTAAAACTATCACACAGTGTTGAGTTCCATGATGTAAACAGCTGAACTAGAATTTAGATTTTATTTCATCTATTTGATAAGGAATGCAAGTGTACAGATATTTAATAATTGCAACACCAGTCACAAATTTGGGTATGGAAAAAAATTTATTTCTTAAACTCTGACTCAGAGTTATCTGTTGCTTATTATGTGGTCAATTTAATCCAGTCATTTCTGGGTTTAATTTCTGTACAAGACAGTGACTGATTTCTCATTCAGTTAAAGTCTGCAGTTCAGTCTTACTCTGGTTTACAGTTCCTTCCAAGGTTTTGAATTTTTTTCTCTTATTCTCCCTTGTTTCTGGGTTGCTTTATATTTCAGGTGGTCTCCTCACCCTTTCTTTAATTCTGGCACCACTGATGTGCTTATCCTGTCTGCTTGGAAGAGGTGGTACCTATATACAGCTTGGGTGAAGTTTCTCTGAGTCTGCATTCCACCCTAAAAGAAGCAGCTTTAAATCCCTAAGCACCTAGTGATCCAAGATTTTTTTTTTTTTTTTGACAATACATTTGCCTAATGGAGCCACAACCAAACAAGTAATTTACTCTTCTCTGAAAAACCTCAGTATTCCACTTGTGACCACAAAAGCTGCGGTCATTTAAAGGGCCCTCTCCAGCTGCCCAGTGAGTCTGGGCTCCCCTCCTGCTTCCTTGTACTATCCTTGATTCCTGCTTCCACCCCTTTCAGAAACCCCAGACAAGAAGCCATGTTCAGTGTCATCTCCTCTAATTTCTCAAACTTCAGAGGGAACGCTATTGCAGTTCCAACCTTATGCAATAGTTAAATGTGAAGAGGACATGTAGACTACTCAGTCTGAATGAGCAGGATATATATGCAAAGATTTCAAAACAATTAGGATGACTGCTCCTCATCCAGCCTCAAGTAATTAAAAGTGGGCAGAGCTTCCCTCCCATTCCTTCCCCTCCCACCACTGAACCCCACCACTCTCCACAAAAATTGCAAGGCAGCACTAACAGAGGAATCCAGGCTCTCTCTCTGCCTGAATTACTGGATGACCTGCTTTTTTCCACATGGCTGTCCCTGGGGACTGTGGGGTATCCTACATGCTGACTCTGGCAGGACACCTGAAAAGAAATGGTGCAGAAGCTCTTGAGGTCTTGGCATCCCCTAAATGAAAAGAATTTAGTTCACCTGCCACCACATGTACCTGACTGCCTGCCTCCTCCATTCTGCCCCCTGCCATCTCTGACATCCACCAGAGCTGCAGGTGGCGGTGAGTATATACTCAGCTTCTGTGGATGTTCCTTAGTTGAAACTCACCAACCAGGTTCTCCAGACCTCTTTGATATGTTAAATGAATACATAAAGTAATTTCACTCTCCAAACAACCTTGCCTCAAAACTTTTTGCCTTACTACAGTCTCAAAATACTATCTGGGGTTTAGTGATTCTGCCTTTGGGATATAATAATCCCAATATTGCCTTGTCTTCATCTCTCACAATCTCTGTGTCCACACAGGCATAAACACTTTTAAAATATAGCCTTTATTCTCCACTTTTGGGGTAGGTAAAAAAATGTATTATCCTAGACACTGACATAAACAAAAGAGATTATTCTCTTCACTGTTGGCTGAGCACTAATTAGGGCACCAAAGTGGACAGAATTATCTGTTTTTCCAGGGGTGGCTATCTTTATTAAGCCACTTTTTACTATTGATTAGCATACTTTTCAACTCTGTAAGGATAGTTGTTAACTTACAGAAAATGGTAGTAATGCAATTATTTCTTGACTGAGAGCCATATATCTGATTCCTATTCAACAGTAATGTAAAATTATTTCTATCTAGAAGAAAAAGTAATTGCAAATGTTGGAGTTGATTGCTTATATGACATTAATCAGTTTTGTATCTAGTTGCAAAGTATTTTCAGTATTACAGTGACTGACAGACTACATAAATCTCCATTTCTTGAAATCTGTTTTGAATTAGTTTTAACAGTTTATTGGTTCCCTTATTAATTATGCAGCCAAGTAAATGTTGGACATATATTTGTTTATAACCTTTTGAAAATTATGCCTTACCAACATACACATCACTGAATGACAATGGAAATAGATTATACACATCTATTTCCTCAGGAATTTAGTGTCTGAAAATGTTGCTCATAAGTGAAGAAAATAAGTTTAAAAAGAATAATTATATGTAAATATAAATTTTAATGGGGAAATTATGGTACATTACAACTAACCCAAGATATATAATATTTACAAACAAAAATATATCAATTGAATAATATGAAAATGTAGGATTGGATTAAGATGGCAGAATAGAAGGACTGGAGCTCAACTTCTCTCCCAAAAAACAACAAAACTACAACCAAATGCCAAGCAGCCTTCAACCAAATGGGCTGTAAACTTCCAAAAAAGATATTCTACTCCAGAAGACAAAAAGGAGACCACATCAAGAGGTAGGAGGGGCAATTACACGATAGAAGCAACTCCATACCTCCCTGGATGGGAAGCCCCACAGACTGGAAAGTAACTGTATCACAGAGATTCAGCTACAGGACTGAGAGTTCTGAGCCCCACATCAAAACCCCGTGCCTGGGGATTGGGCACAGGGAGAAAGAGCCCCTGGAGTATCTGGCATTGAAGGCCAGCAGGGCTTGTGTGCAGGAGCTCCACAGGACTGGGGGGAAACAGAGACCCCATTCTTGAAAGGCACACACAGACTTTCACGTGCACTGGGACCCAGGGCAAAACAGTCTCCATAGGAATCTGGGTGGAACCTGACTGCAATACTTGGAGGATCTCCTGGGAAAACGGGTGACTGTGGCTTGTGGTGGGGGAAGGGCATTGGAGGCGAAGCTCTCGGGAACATTCATCAGCCTGCATTTCTCTGGAGGGGGCCATTTCTGGGAAAATCTGGTCCCTCCTATCAGCACTGAGAAGCCCCAGGCCAAACAATAATCCAGGTGGATCTCAGCCCCACCCATCAGTAAACAGGCTGCCTAAAGACCCCTCAGGCACATAGCCAGCCTCTAATCTCATCCAGAGACAAAGCCCCACCCATCAGAGGGTTAAGAACCAACCTCACCTACCAGTGAGCAGGCATCAGTCCCTTCCATTGGGAAGCCTTCAGCAAGCCCCCTCCATACCAACTTTAGCCACAGGGGAGGCAAACGCCAGAACCAAGAGAGGCTACAACTCTATTGTTGGCAAAAAGGTAACCACACCAAAAACATAAAAATGAAAAGACAGAAAACTCTAACTCAGATAAGGGAGAAAGAGAAAAGCCCAGAAAAACAGCTCAGTGATGAGGAGATTATCAGTCTCTCAGAAAGAGACTTTAGACTGTTGATGCTGAAGATGATGCAAGGCATTAGAAATAAACTGGAGGCAAAGATTGATAATTTACAGGAAACACTGAGCAAAGTAATAGAAGCTGTAAAAATTAAACAAGAAGAGATGCAAAATACAATCACTGAAATAAAAAATTTATTAGAAGCAGCCAACAGTAGAATACAGGAGGCAGAAGAACGAATCAGTGAGGTGGAGGACAGATTAGTGGAAATCACTAAAGCAGAAGAGAAAAGAGATAAAAGATTGAAAGGAAATAAGCTGAGTTTCAGAGAACTCTGGGATAATGTTAAATGAACCAACATTCGTATTATAGGGGTGCCAGAGGTAGAAGACAGAGAGAAGGGGACAGAAAAACTATTTGAAGAGATAATAGCCAAAAACTTCCCTAATATGGGAAAGGAACCACTCAGTCAAATTCAGGAAGCGCAAAGAGTACCATATAAAATAAACCCAAGGAGGAACACTGCGAGACACATATTAATCAAAATGACCAAAATTAAAGACAAAATTTTGAAAGCGGCCAGGGAAAGAAACAAATGACATACAAGGGAACCCCAATAAGGTTATCAGCAGATTTTTCATCTGAAAGTCTGCAGTCCAGAAGGGAGTGGCATGATATACTTCATGTGATGAAAGGGAAAAACTTCCAACCAAGATTGCTTTACCCTGCAAGGCTCTCCTTCAGATTTGAAGGAGAGCTCAAAACCTTTACAGATAAGCAAAAGCTAAGAGATTTCTGCAACACTAAACCAGCTTTACAACAAATCTTAAAGGAACTTCTCTAGTCAGAAAAGCAAAGGCTACAACCAGAAATAAGAACACCACAAATGACAAGGCTCACCAGGATAGGCATATACTTAGTAGATATTTATAGGACATTCCATCCAAAAGCAACAGAATACACATTCTTCTCAAGTGTGCACGGAACATTCTCTAAGATTGATCACATCCTGGGCTACAAATCAAGCCTCAGTAACTTTAAGAAAATTGAAATCATTTCAAGCATCTTCTCTGACTACCATGGTATGTGACTGAAAATCAACAAGAAAAAAATGGCAAAAAAATACAAACACGTGGAGACTAAACAACATGCTACTAAACAACCAATGGATCATTGAAGAAATCAAAGAGGAAATTAAAAAATACCTAGAAGCAAATGACAACAAAGATACAACACTCCAAAACCTCTGGGATGCGGCAAAAGCAGTTCTAAGAGGAAAGTATATAGCAATACAAGCCTACCTCAGGAAACAAGAAAAAGTTCAAATAAACAACCTAACTTTACATTTAAAGCAGCTAGAGAGGGAACAATCCAGGTCATGGAAACAACCTAAATGCCCATTGACAGAGGAGTGGATAGGGCAGATACGGTACATACACACAATGGAGTATTACTCAGCCATTAAAAGGAATGAAATAACGGCATTTGCAGCAACATGGCTGAACCTAGAAATTATCATGCGAAGTGAAACCAGTCAGACAATTAGACAGCAACACCTAATGATACCGCTTAGACACAATGAACTTCTTTAAAGAACAGATAATGACTCACAGATTTTGGAAAACCTTGGTTTTTCAAGTGGGACAATCTGGGGGGTGGGGGATGCACTGTGGGTTTGGGACACAAAATCTATCACATTGACTTGTGATGATCCTTGTACACCTATAATTGAAATAAAATTCACTGTTATAAAATAAATAAAACAAAACAAAAGAATAATATGAAAATGTATAATCAATAATATAAAATAAATAAATATAGTTTACAAATACATTCTAATTAATGAAGGTTTACTATGCTTACTAGGAAGAAAAAAAAGGCTGATTTCAGGTTATTGCTGAGGGTTGATAGAGAAATACTGAAAGAGAATCATTCTTTTGAAGATGCATCTTTATACTTTTGGGGCACAACGTTACCTTTCACTAAAATTGCACTTGGAAATAAGTCATAGAACAGAAAAATACCTTTAGGGCAAAATACCAGCTCAACCCAACAGATCTTTGAAATAGGACACAATCACAGCACTGAAAAATCTAAGAAAACACTGACTTTTCATCACTCTTGTTTGGCATAAAATTCAAAGCAACATCTTTTCAGTTCATTCAAACATAGCGTGCAAGTTCAATTTTGTCCTTTATATTTTCTTACTAGAAGTTGTGCTGAGTAAATTGGCGAGTGTATCTCTGCTTGAAACCAACATTTCAAAGTATTGCTTCCTTTAGAATATCTATATGGTATATTTTGGGGGTAAAAAGAGTGTTATTCCAAAAATAAAAGGACCTTATTACCCAAGTTGTATACATTTTTCAGAATGGTTTTGAGCAAAAAAATAATAAAAAAAGATAACTAAAAAGTCATGTGAAGTAAGTCTGTATATGGAAACCAGATAAAATTGGATATAGATATATGGGTACAATACTGTCCTTAGAATAAGTACAATTATTGATTTGTTTATTTTAAAAAGCTGGATATTTTTGGTTTAAAAAAAAACTTCCAATAACCTATATGGGTTCTTTTTGTCCAGTGCAACAAATATTTTTACCTTCATAATCTGTGCTGAGATTAAATAAATCAGAGATCCCAGCATTGACTTGCCCAAGATTATGGGAAATACTCAGCCCCTTCCCCTGCACTAAAGCCCTCCACAGTCCTTGCTTTAAAACTTACTCAGATGCCAGTTTTAACTCAGAATAGCCTAAGGGGGAGCAGGGAACATGAGAGAAGATAAAATGCTGGGGCAGCCACAGCCGCAGACAATGCCTAGGATATTGAGTTCAACCACAGCTAATCAGAGAGCAAGGGGACACGTTGCGGTTGACATTGATTATGAAGTATTTTTTGTTATTTATCAAAATAGTCAATCTAGAGGTTGTGTGATTAAAATCTTTGTCCCCTTGTGGCAGTGAAGTTGTGATTTGCTGTGTTGTAAGTATGTGGTCAGCCATACCCCTTACACACCTGTAGACCCAGCTGTCCCACTGCATCACTTTTCCCCTCATTCCTGTGCTCTGACACAGATTTGTCATTCTTGTCTTGACACAGATTTCTGTTTATTACCACAAATAATCTCCCAGCATGCTTATGTACTCTCCACTTTCATTTCCAATTTCACTTTATTTCTACCTCTCTGATTACCATGGTTACCTGATGATGGATTAAGTCTCCCTTATATTCCTGGTCTCTAGAATGCTAAAAAATGATGGCAATAAATCCTAAATCACAGAAAACAAAACAAAAGAAACAAACAAACAAACAAACAAAGCAAACAAGAAGGAAGCTCACTGGCCCACAGGCTCTGAGTATTCTTCTAAGTCAAAAATAGTTGAAGGGGAATTGAGGAAGGAAATGACTACTGAGAATGCCTGAAGATTATTGTTGCAAAAAGGCAGAATCACCACCAGGAAGGGGCACGCATGGAGATATTTGTGTTACCAGAGCAGAGAGGGCTCAAAGACTAGCAATGGAATACGTAGCTGGGTGTACCATCGCAGGAGCAACAAATATCTCTATCTCTGCCTGTCAACTCTCACTTTGTCATGGTCCAGGCAGAAGTTGTGAAGGATCTAGAAGAAGATATTGCTAGATCTTGATTTAGATACTCAGGTCATGAAACGTATTTTTAAAAATTAGTCTGCAACACACTATGTAGTTTTTAGGCCTATATGACCTAATGAGTTCAGATTCCTTAGCATAGGGAAGTTGATTCTATTCATCCTTTTTGCTCCTAACATAGAGGAAATACAGAAAAAAATACTAAAAAAAAAAAAAATTGAAAACAAAATATAAACTGGAAGTGCCAAACAGTGGGTAGTGATGAAGCTCTCCCTTTTTTCCTGTCCCTGGTCTGAAATCTGTCTGTGGAAGAATACAGATCTAAAGCTTAATCTGGCTTTTGTTTGAAATGTTAGTTTTATTATGTTTACTATTACCATTTATAGTGATATAGAAGGTAGGTGTCCTTTCCCATTGAATTGTTGGATACCTTAATTTTTACAAAAGCATTTTAAACCAATACCCATGTCATTTACACTGATCCAGACCTGACAGTTGGTACTATTTGGAATTTATCAATTCTCCCCCACTGATCCCCCACCATCACTGCTTTAGATGACAGGCATCTTTCTATAATAGGTTATCTTCACTGAGATGGGAGCCAAGAGCCAGAGGAGACAATCTGAACAGTTCTTCAACAGCCCCTCCCTTGCTCCAAATAATCTTCATTATGTGTTCATCAATGTGCTCTTGGCAAATGAGGCATCTTAATTTTTCCATAATATTCTAAAAACCCCTGAACTGCTAAGAAATATTCACTGTAGTCATTTTAAATAGATGTATATAAGTAACTATGATAAACCAGCAATGTATGATAAACGACCTTTCAGACGTGGCACAGATGACTGACAAATGCATGTAAGAAAACAGAATTTTCCCATCTAAGCCATTAACACAGGAGATGCTGCATAATTTATGATCATCCATCAGAGGAGATGGAGCTGTCATTAGTTTTAAAATCAATTAGTTTATTCAATTAGTGAATAAACTGTAATTTAAGGCAATTAAGAAATATATGGAGTTCTACAGTCACTTAGTGGCAGAATCAAAACTAAAACCAAGATTTTCTCACCCCTGATCCAGTGCTTTCTCACTACATTACACTAAATAACAACCAAGAGGTGACTGATGAGCTATGATCACATAATCTGATCTATGTTAGTCTGAAAATGCAAATGCAGAATTTTATTTAAGACAACTAAAATGGAAGGGAGCAAATCAAAACTTTAAAATATTGAAGAAATTTACTATTTAATCTATTATGCAGTTAATAAATATTTCTAGTATGTACACTATACGTTACTAAGTAATCCTCCACAAAGGCATGAATTCTACATGTTACACTTTCTTTTTAACAGAACAAATTGTGGCAAGTCAATATATATGTGCATAATTTTCTGAAGTGTTTATTAAAGCAATATAGAAACTATCAAATAAATACAATGACAGTGAGGAGTTCTAATTAAAAAGGGAAGATTACTGGCTTCCATTTAGTTTCTTGTAGGAAAACCTTGGGGAAGGATGTCTAAAAACTTGGTGGATGAGCAAAATGGTGTAACTAAAAGAAAGGTGGGAATCCAAGGAGTTGAGGAGAAATAAAATTACAAAGTTACTGAGAGAAGTGGTAGAACTTTCTTTAAAATTTTGCCCAGGGCTTCTCATGTTGATCACAGTCAGCAATTACTTTGCAAGAATCTGTTGCTTTTAGGCATATCTTACTCCTTTAGGAGCTGCTTTTGATGTTATTTTTGTGAGACTGGGGAGGCCAAAGAAGACCTGCAGTCCCAAAGCTTAAAGGACTAAAAATGAAGCCTGCCTCCATCTTTACCATTTATTATGGAAAATTTTTTCCTGAGAAGGTAAAAGGAATAAATAATGAAATAACCTCATTATTTGCCCCAGGTACTTCCCTCAAATCTAATTATCTGAAAGGCATCATCTTAACCAGCCTCTTTCTAAGACAATAGTTTGTTTCTGTAGGTAGACAGCCCTCTTCTCGGGACAACAGGTTGCTCAGATGGGCAAAGAGATCACTCGGCTGAAAACTAGAAATTGAAGACAAACTAAGACCCTCACATTCTTTGTCCATAGATCTTAATCATTACATCAAAAACTATGCCCCAGTCTAATCAGATTCAGGCATTAAATACATGAATTCAACCACTAGAGCCTTAAGCTCTAGAAATAACTTTTCCCCACCTTCCCTCTTTAATAAATTAGGTGGCTCTTAAGATGATGTTCTCCCTTAATAAGTTAATATACTGAGCTGTCCTCAATCAACAGTTCGCTTTGTTCAGGTTGGAGAGCTGGCAGCTGACACTCTAATAGCAAAGACAGCTTTTCTACCATGGGAGTTCAACTACAGTATTATTCAGGTGATAGACACCTGAAGTTCTTTATAGTATTTTGGTTTGTTTATTTTCCCATGTATCACTTTTTGTAAGATAAGCTGTTATGTAAAATATTTATTTGTGCCAGAAAAATCATTATAACCAGCATTTTTGTCCTTTCTTTACTAAAAGATTCAATTTAGCACTTTAAGGGTAATTTAGGGGGCATAGCTCATCTTTTATGAGAGCTTGAATTTATGAAAATGAAATATATTTGTCAAAGACCACCAGTGCTTAAAAAAGTAAAAGTACCTCAAAGTACTTGACATAAATTCTGAAACAGAATAAACACTTTATAAAATATACTTGAATTCTTTGGTTGATTAGAAGAGCTATTTTAGCTGGAGAACCCAGTTTATGGGCTTCTTGGAAAATATACACCATCTTGACTATTTTAGGAGCAGTAGGGGAGGAAAAGGTTCTCCTAGACCCTCTAAGGATTCTTGGCTGGGCCTGAAAATTAAACTGACAAAATCAGATTACCAGAAGAAAAGCATAAGTTTTACATGACCCAGGAGCCCTCTTAAGAAAATGAAGACCTAAATATACAGTTGGACCTGAGTATTTTTATGCAAGATTTAATAAATAAAGGATAGTCCTGTAGAAACACAATAGGTCAAACAGTATGCGGTAAGTGTTGTAAACTGGGGGAAACTTAGCAAGGTCTTGTTAGGAATTTCTTGGTGTCTCTTTATCTTCGGAAATAAAGATGTCCCTTTCCTCTGGATATAGATATAACTGAGCAGGATGCTACGGGGGCTTTCCGGCATAGATCCCTCCCCCATATCCTCTGCTTTAGCTTTTCTCTGAAGTACCTAGATAATTATATCTGATGCACATTCCTGACTTGTTTTACAGATGCTAAAACCCCCACCAAATGGAAGAAATTTGTTATTGATGACCGTGAGGATAGAACCCCCAGGCCTACTGGTCCCTAAGGATTCATAATGTTAACCCCTCTGACACCGCCCTGTTACCTTACCATCAACCAATCAGAATTGTCTATGAGCTGATCACATAACCTGGGACACCTTTCCCTCACCTTGCCTTTAAAAATGCTTTGCGCAAACCCATTGGGGAGTTCAGGTTTTTTGAGTACTAGCTGTCCCAGACTCCTTGTATGGAGTCTTACAACCTGGTGCCAATAGACTGGCTTTACTGCGTGCGGGTGAGTGGACCTAAGCTTGGTTTGGTGACAGAGAGTGCACATCTCACTGAGGGTTTTATAACCTAGTTCATAAAGCCAGAAGATCAGAGATTTTTCTTGCTTCTACTTTTTACTCCAATTCCATTAGCTTAAATTATTCATGTGCCAACACACCATATTTGGGATAATTTGTCCTGAACCCATCTGGATCATGATCACAGTGATATAGAGTTCAGGATGTTTATGATCCTGAAGGAAACAACGTTCTTGCAAATGTGTTTTACAGCTTTTCTTCACCACTTTGAGCAGAGTTGCAGATTAGGTTTGTAATGGAGCTGGCAGTCCTATGACTCAATGTATCGTACCAAAGTTAAGGTAATTTTTCTCCAGGCTCTGGTAACATAATTTTATATCACTTTATATTAATAACATGAACTAATAACTCTTGAGTATGAATAAGATGACAAATAATAAATATGTTGTAAATTATTTCGTTTTCCTTGGTATATTTATTTTCAGGGCATTAACAAAAATGTCAAGCTCTTGTATATTCCCTAAATTCTACTTGTTATAAACAATAGTATCAACTTTCTATAAATTTGTATTATAGGAAAATAAAATCTGATCTATCATGAACTCAAGGGAAGATAATTTGTCTGTGTTTTATTTTACTATCAGCATCTAAAAGAGAAAGAGGCACATACTATGTGCTCAGTAAATACATATGACATAAAAAAATAAATAAGTAAATATTTGTTGAGCAAATGAGTGATTGAGTTCCAGGCTGGGAAACTCTGGAAATCCACTTAAGACCAGATTCTACATCCTAAGTGTTGCCATGATCCAACTCATGAATTTCCCATAATTAGCCTTGATGCTGTTTGTACTCTGGTTCTGTCATGCCAAACTACACTTTGTGGTTACATCATTCTCAAAATGAACAATATACATTCAGATTTTCCTTTCATATACTCCTAGAGTTTAAAAATAATTTAATAGAAAATATTTTTTTAATAAATGTTGAGTTACATGGAAATGTAAGGAAGGAAAACCATTTCCAGTACCATATTAGGTCTTCTGAGGGGTAAGTGAATTCAAATGACAAAAGACAGATTATCAGGAGAAAAAAGCATATATATTGTTTATATTTTTATGGGAAAAGGAGATTCACAGAAAAGAAATGAAAAACCCAAAGACTAGTGGGTTTATATTCCATTTTAACAAAAGGATATAAATGGTGATAATGACCAAATAATGGTGAATAACGGTCTTTAGTAAGGTTTGTTAGGTAGAATTATCCCACTGTCAACTCTAGTCTTCCTGGTATGGGACAGGCAACACCTTTACAAATGAAAACTGATATCACATTCACAAAGAAAAATTTACGTCCTATTCTTAGTCAGAAAGGGAGAGGAAAGAGGGTTCTTTCCATGTCTGCTATTTTTCAATTGCCTTCAGCTCAGAATGACCTTTATGCCAAAGCAGCATATTCTGGAGTGCTTTATTCAGAACACCCTTAGAAATGCCCTTTTTAAACATCATAGGATTTGATCATTTACCATTATTGTATCTGCACTGTATTTTGGTGTATTAGCCTCACATTCTTCAAAAGAAATTATAGTAGGACCCACTATATTTTAAATTCTGTAATATGTCATTTGTCTCTTTAGCCTACCTGTTTACTCTTGTTATCCATAATCCAAGAGAAAATAAGAGATCTTAGTTCTTCCCAGTTTCTTTCAGAAAAGTTCTATGGATCAATAAAAATGCCTTATACTGGAAAAAAAGTGTAAATCACTTTCATGGACATATGAATTGAAAAACAATTTGAAAAGAAGAAAATAAAATTATACCTCTAAGCTATATTGGTTTATTTTTCTTCAAGTCTATCTCAGTATGCTGCATTTACTTCCTGAAAATTAAATTTCTTATAAGTAGTATGTCATCCCAGGACTTCTTCAGTTGGCTTCTGATATTTGCATATAACTGCCATTCCAGTGAATATGGGTTTTGCTTAGCAATTAATCAGTGTCAGGATGCAGTCCATTGTAGAAAGTAATTCACATGCAGATAGTTTTCTTAACGCTTTTCATTGTATTCCAAAGGAAATGTATGAAGCATCTGGATTTTTGACATACTTCTGTCTCAATAGCTGAAGTGATAATGTTTTCATTGAAGAGATGTAAAACACCTGGGGTGTTAACATTTAATTGAAGCTTGTTATTTTGAAAGAACAGAAATGAATTTGTACTTTGTCATAATCCATTTCCCTGAAGATTCAGTCACTCCACAGTAATCAGACAATAGAACTGTTACCTCATTTGATTTTTAGCCAAATGATCAGAATGCTAATTGTCTAACAGATACTAATGCAACTCTGATGAAAACATTGGAAATAATAAACACTACTTTGTGATAAACATATATTTCATTCAACACAATATATATTGTGAATACAATTTTTGCTTTTACTCTTTTCAGTTTATGGTAATGCTTGGAAACATTCAAAGACAAGTGTCCCCAGAATAACCTTGTGCCAACTAAAAATTGGCACCTGACAGCTACCTCTACAAGGATTGACTTACGAGCCCCTGCAGCTGCTGGCCTTCTACACTCCCTGAAAGGAGGTCAAGGTGGAGATCAAGAATGAGGCAGTCTGTGCTCTGAGAAAAACTGGCAGAACAGGCCTTTAGATAATATTTTTGGGAGAAGATTCTATGAGCCCAATTCTTGCATCTCCTCATATCTAGAGAAGCACTAAAATCATTAACGGTGAAGTCTGCTCCTTTTGACTAGCAGCAAGCCTCTGCCAAAATGTGTGCTTGACTGCATGTATCCCCTGTCACTAAAATTACATATATACTGACCTTCCCCCCTGCCTATTTGGAGCAGTTTCTCAGAGCTACCTGAAATGCTGTTTCCTGGGCTACAGTCCTCATTTTGCCCCCAAATAAAACTAAAATCACAGCTCACTTCTTGTGTTTGTTTTCAGCTGACACGTCTCATTTAATTTTGAAAAATGTGAATTGTATTATTAAACTTCTTATATACAAACAAAACATAAAATAGCAAAGAATATCGCAACTGGCTAGCACAGAAAACTTTAGGACGTTAGTCTTGGTAAATTTTACAGTAGGGCCTTTGATATTTTAAATTTAGAAAATAAACAATAGGAAATTTCCATTGTGGCTCAGTGGAAATGAATCTGGCTAGTATCCATGAGGATGCAAGGTCAATCCCTGGCTTTTCTCAGTGGGTCAGGGATCCAGTGCTGCCCTCAGCTGTGTTGTAGACTACAGTTATGGCTTGGATCCTGCATTGCTATGGCTGTGGCACAGGCTGTCAGCTGTAGCTCCAATTTGACCCCTAGCCTGGGAACTTCCATATGCTGTGGGTGTGACCCTAAAAAAAAAAAAAACTAAAATTGTCAATCTTCTTTTTTATCATGGCACTAAATGGAAGCTATGGAATTGGAGGATCTTTATACATAAATATTTAAAATCATGTCCATGCAATAATATGATGGTTTTTCATTTTTATTGCTAATGAGAACTAAGATTATCTGTCGAAGAACTTCTTTTTTTAGGGCCCCATCCACAGCATATGGACGTTCTCAGGCTAGGGGTCAAATCAGAGCTGTAGCTACTAGCCTAGGCCACAACCACAGCCATGATGGATCCAAGCCACATCTGCGACCCACTCCATAGCTCATGACAATGCCAGATCCTCACTTAATCCTAAGTGAGGCCAGGGATCAAACCTGCATCCTCATGGATACTAGTCGGGTTTCTTACTATTGAGTCACAATGGGAATACCATGTTGAAGAATTTTTAAGGTAAAATAATGATACTCAGCACAATAATTAATGAGAGAACCAGCAAGATATAAAAACTGTTTTAAAGGAGAATTTAGAGGATACACATGCACAGACCAATAAACCCACTGAAGTGAATCTACAAATAGATGAACATTTGGCCAATGCCCAGCAGGGCAAAATGATCAAGTGAATCTTCACTGAGCAAAATTCATTCGCATTTCTAACAATAATTACTGGCATTACTATTGGTTTTCCACAACACACAGAATTGTAAAGTAGACTGAAAACCATGAAAGGCTAAAATAATCTGAATATTCTGGACAACATACCAGTACACATTTTTGCTTATTTCCAAGTCCTTTACAGTTTTTCCTGATATATGTCACTCTAAGATCTTAATTGGAGAGAGAGGGTCAATGCTGTATTTCACTATCATGTAGTAAAATTAATGAAATAAGAATCACAATCACGGGTTGGTTTTTAAGAACAATTTATCAAACTTGAATTCTTGCTCTTTATGCAATAAACAATTGCAATTAAGCTTTATGAAGAATAATTTTATCTCACATTCCACTTCACATGACAAGCTATATAGATATTTGGTCTTCCTATAATAATTGTTAACATAAAAGAATACAAGTTGTATAAATCAATAAACAATTTTTTTACATGAGAAGACTTGGAATTCTAAATTAGGCTTGACATTTATAGTGTGGTTCATACATAATAAAGTTTATATGTAAAATATCATGGGAACACCCCCCTGAAATTTTGTAACATTGAAGTTTTTGTCGATTTGCCTAAATTCATATTTAGGGGATAACATCAAGCCTTCACATCAGTTCTTAATGTGACCCATAATTCCTAAAAAGTTAAAAACTTCTACTTCAGAACAGAATTATTCTGACCTACTTGCCTTCCTAATATCATTTTATTCACTCTTTTGGACTATTTATAGCAGGAAAGTCAGCTAGGCTATCAGAGACATCAAGTATGCTGGCACAACGAGCAGATGTACTTGAAAATCACCCTGGGAGCTTACATCAGGTTTCTGGACACTGAGCTATTTAAGAACCCCTATTTTCACACTCAAACCTTATTACATCCAAACTGGGAGCATTATAAATTGAACTTCTCATAGGCCTAATGGCTTCCTTTTTGTAGCATAAAGAGCCATAGTGCACGTTACCAGACAAGCACTGGTACCATTCCCTGGCTGTCTGGCACATCAGTAAGTTGTCTCATTATTTGCCAATTGCTTTATCAGGAGGGAGAGTAATGGCCTGACAAAGCACTTTTCCTGGAATGCAGACACAAACTACAAGTCCTGTGAGAGCTCTGGCATGATGTCAGACTATGTGATGACAGCAAAGATCAGAAGACCTGTGCCTTCAATTCTTGCTGAACCTGGACTGCCAAATTCCTCAATGAAGCCTATGCCTATTCCTTAACTCAAGTCACAGATGCTATGGAATTTTTGCCCAGTCTAGCAAAATTGGGTATTTTCTCCAACATATGAGAGAATCAGTGATCAAAAAGAGACCAAGTATGCATTCTAACACCATCACATGTACATATATATTCTCTGATTTTCATGATATTTACAAGTTTTCTGAGGAAAAAAATGTGTGAGAGCTTTGGGGTCTTGGCACTATAGAGCATTTATAGTGAACTTTGAGAAGAGCAGCAGAAATTAAGTGGTAGGCAGGAGCCCATAGGACCCAGTCACTATTAGAGAAGGAGACAAGTATAGCCATCAGGATTTAAGAACTATGGTGAATTTAGAGAGTAGGGTAGTGTTGTATGTCATTTAACTACATCCTTGAATCAGCCAATATGGCAGCATGTACATACAATAAGCAAGAAAGGACTACTTATTAAAAAAAATGTAGTTTTACTTAAGTTTTGGGACCCTGGTCACTCTGATGTAGTCACCCCTATAAAAAGAATGGACCATAAAATGCTAGGAGACATTTCCCAAACCAGAGTATAAATTAAGCACAGGCTGCCTAGACTTAGAAGGCATTTGTCAAGTGCCTCAGATGACTGACATCTATGAGAACAGTAGTCTGAGGGAGGTCACAAGATGAAAAGAAGTGTAAGTGAGTTCCGAGCATGGAGCAGCCTAGGAGCAGTGGGGAGAACAAGTGTTTGGGCCACACTGAACCGTCGAATGTCAGCAGTTCAAGACAGAGATGCCAGGAATCTCAAGATCTGTACCACAACTTGACCTGCCTATCCAGAAATGTTTGCACGCACTGACATATAGAGAAAGGCAGAGATTTCTACATGAAAATATTTATTACAATATAAATGGCATAATCAATAATGTATACAGCTGGCCCTTTCACTTCTTAGATGTATCTTGGGTATCTTTCCTTAGTATCTGTGCTTCTTCACACTCCAGACTCACAGAGCTTTACTTGAAGCCTGGATTCTCAACATACTAAGAGCACCCTTACTTTGGGCTTTGCACTTATGGTTCTCTGAGCCTGGGAGGCCCTTTATCCAACTACAGAGTTTACATCACTCTGTGATACATATCTCTTCTCAATCATCTCCAAGCCTGCTTTTTAATATGGTCCTCTGTTCTCTGTCATCTTTCCCGCATCACGCTTTTCCACTCGCTCTACTTCATTTATCTTGATAGCATTTACTACTGCTCTCCTTGACATTACATACTTACCTGCTTGCTGTTTACCTTTCTTACTAAAATGTGAGCTCTAAAATCATAAAGACTTTGCAGGTTTTCTTATCACTCTACTCTCCAAGGCTTAATATAAAATTGATTCTTGGTAAAATGAATACAATGATTCATCAAAAAGATGAATGCAATGATTAATCTGTTGATTATCGATAGTGTGACTTTCTGGTAACCAACCTACCATTCATATATAGAAATGGGAATGATAATGTTACTTATTTTATATGGTAAATATAAAGATAAAAATACTCTTTTAGTAATTATAATATAAGAACTAATAGTAGGTACTGAATATAATTCTCATATAATTTTCTCTCCTGTAAAATTGCAACTTGGTGAAATTCACTGTGGATGGGTAAATTGAGGCTTACAGAGTTCAGAAATGATAAGGATATGATTTTATCCCAAGCAGACAGACTCCAGAACAGTACCCTCCAAACTACACTATGCTACTTCTCAAAAAGACATAGCAACTGAAGACAATTAATGTTACTGGTAACCTTACTGACATTGTGATTCTCTTGTTCTTTTCAGGATCGCACAGTGCTCCATCACATGGGTATTCTATTTAAGTTAACATGTTCCCAACTGTTGTATATTTAAGTTACTTCCAGGTTTATAAATCATTACAAGCAATGCCTCAATGAAATCCTTGTACATCTGTGTGTATCTGAGAAAGTATACCTATAGAATAAAATTTCAAAAGTCTATCTAATAGGCAGATCAAGCATTTAAATTTTTGATATGTTTTAATGATTCATATTTTCAAAAGACTGCTTTTGCCCCTGTTTCCATCATATTTCATTTTACATTAGCAGTTTAGAAGTCACAAATCAAAATTTCCTTTGCCAAACCAAATGAATGTGTCCTACTTTTCTCAATACCCAGACCCTTTCATTTGACTTTACTGTTTTCTTTTAAAAACTGTTATATATTTGCTTTTTATATCTTTCATTTGCTTCCAAAATGAAACTTTCACATTTCTTATACTTTCATGAAGAGGGTGTTAATGTCTTGGCCATGTGATCTTGAAATTTCTAAGTGATCATAAGAGGTTCTAATAAATTACGAGCCCTTCATACCAGTAAATACTTGGGAAAAGAGGCTTACCTTAAAGTGTTCTGATCAAAGGGACTTCTGGAGTGTTCACTGAACTGCCATAAATGTGCTCTCTGACTTTATTTCACAAAATACTTAGGGAAAAATGAAAGAATTTTAAAAATACACATCATCTTAGAGACCAAAGCTCATTCAAGGAACACACATATCTTAGAGGCGAGATATCCAGAACCTCTTTGTGGTCTCTTGCCCTTTGACGGGGTAGCACAAATTACTATAATCCCTTCTTGTTCAAACTATGTCACTACAAAGATTACTGGATGCTTGTATAAAAACTAAAAACATTTGAGAAGTAGTTATGGCTCAAGATTACAATTAACATTTCTGAATGGAACAGAGCACCTATAAGATGCTAACGTATAAACAAAATATGAAATGTGGATACAATAATCTTAATTGCCATCACTTTTCAGTGAAGATTTTCAAAAGATACTTGAGGAGTTTTGCCAACATAAATCATCCAGTTATTTGGAAAGCCCTGCAGAGTGCCACTTGCAATGAGCATGTAAAAGAAATGGAATACAAATTCAGTATATTTGATTGCTTCTTTAACTTTTGTACTGGCAAGTGAGGAGTGTGAGAGAGTGTGTGGGTGTGTGCATGTGTGTGTATGTGTGGGTGTGTATTCCTCTATGGGGAATTGTTTAAAATTCAGAATGAAGTCTTATAATACTCCTGCTATTTATTATCAGTGAAATCTATTTTAACTCAAATAAGCTCGTCTTAAAATAATATTTAGGAGTTCCCAGGTGGCTCAGCAGGTTAAGGATCTGGCATTGTTATCGCTGTGGTTCTGGCTACTGCAATGGTTTAGATTTAATTCCTGGCTTGGGAATCCACATGCTGGCAGGCATGGACAGAAAAAAATAACACTTAAAACTGAAGGCATCGAAAGGCTTGTGACAATTGCAGGCAACTTCTCATCTGAATACGTGTGCCTGTTTTTTGTGTGTAGCAAAAGCTTAGCTTAATATGGAGCTAAGAACAAGGAGGAAAACAATTCTTGCATTTTCCTCTTTCTTTTCATCCTCACTGCCATCCTCTTAGCTCAAGCCCTGATTATTTGTGCTAAGGCCATACTACTAGCCTCCTCTGTCTTCAGAGAACTACAAATTGTTGAATTTGACAGTAAGTCAGCTTTACCCCCAGTGAAAGGTAAGCCAGCTCAGTAAGTAAAAAACATAGAATTCTAGCTGAGCCATAATCTAAAAGGAACAACTATTATACTACTTTTTATGTACCCATATTCTATGTAAAGCCTTTTCAGGGATGCTTTTATGCATTAGTTTTCTGAGAGATTCATTTGATAAATTTACACACATTTCATTTTTCTGACATATATGACTTTGATATTTCTGAGACATATCACTTTGCTTTTTTTTTTTTTTTTAACTGTGGATCTAAGGAACTTAAAGGAATACTTCCTAAAAACATAGAGATAAATGAATGGAATTTTCATTTTTAAGTGGACATATTCACTATTTTATTCAAGTAATTTGAAAACATGTGCATAGCAGTAAACACCTATTATATGAAAGATATTGTCGGATGTGTTGGAGATTTAAAGCTCTAGAAGTTGTGATCACTGTCACAGAGAGATCACAATTTAGTTAAAGGAATACTTTAGAGTTACATAAAGATAAAATTTAAGGGAATATATAATTTGGCAGGAGGTGACAGATATAGACAATGGGTATTATGGAAATTCATAGGATGAAGAAAATAATAGTACTTTGCAGCTGAAAAGCCCTTTGATTTACTCATCTTCAACAGAATCACTTTGCTTTTATCTGCTTTATTTGTTTATGCTCCTGGCTAAGATTTCAACTAAGGAGAGGATTCTGTGTGAAAAGTAAGTTTGAAAATCACTGCTCCCATGAAACATGAAATCACGGCAAAGATTTTAAAAACAATATTGGGTAATCTGATTTGTATGCATATGCTTGTTTTTATGGTGTATCATGTGGTGCTTTGGGAGCATGCCTACTTACCTTCTAACCTGCCCACCTGCTGGAGCTTTCAAAGTAAACAAAAGTGCCAGTGTGTTTTCAAATTCTGCAGCCACCCCACCCCCCACTGCTTAAGAATAAAATCCAAACTTTCTAGAAAAGCTTGTTCCCACACATCTGGGGGAAACACATCTGTTTCCAGCTTCCCTTTCTCTATTCCGTTTCTTTAAATTGCAACCTAATACCTGATACCACAACCACAGAATTCTGTGAGAATCTTTCAAATGAGAAAACTTAGGGTCGGTATGGTCATTCGCCAATAGATGAGAGGCTGCTCCATAAACCGAGGTTCATCTGCTTCTAAATGTGTATAATTTCTTTAGTTTCCCATGAACCATTCACCTCTACAACTCCAATGTTAAATCAGTAATCCGTGCTCAATATATGTTGGTTAAATGAATAACAAGCAGGAAATTGGACATAAAAGAGAAATGTAAGATAAAATTCCACCATCAAGCTTACTTTCTTATGATTGCAAACAAGGCATAAAACTGTCAAAACATTTTCTAGTCTCTAAGTAAATTTTCTTTAAAGAAGGGGTAGTTTTCCAGTTTTTGGTAGTCTCTGAAAACTAATATTCTATTAATCTCAGAGGCTATTAAAACTGTGATAGCCATATTTTGAGAGTTTCTGGTACCTCCTCCATTGAAAAGTGAAATTGCTAAGGGGTCACAGATTTCTAGAACATTCTATGAATGCTGTGGGCAGTTGAGGATGCAAGGAGAGTAAAAAAAAAAAAAAAAAAAAAGATACTTAATGCATGATTTCATCAAAAGAGCCTAGAGTGATTTCTATATCTTTTGTAGATAACCAACCGTATTTCCTTACTTTAAGATAAACTGAGACAGATTAAACCCTTCTCTTAATTTCTATGTTGCTTATTTTAAACAAAACAATAGATGAAGTGCCAGGTTTACACAGTTCACATATTTGACAGTACTTCGAAAGAGATACATTTTTATCCAGTCAAGTTAATATTAAAAAAAAAAAAAAAAAACTCCTTCAGTTGACTTATTGGATTTTTTGATAGTGTTTGACAGGCACATTTAATATCTACCAACTCCCTAGCTAGGGCTTAAGAAATCACTTTAATTTTGTCTGCCAACTCAGGATAACACAAGCCTTTGTAAAGAGCTTGCTTGTGGTCAACAAATTTGGAGAAAATGTACACACTCTATTAAAAAATATGCAAAGCAGAACTTAAAAGTTCTACCCATACTTGAATAAAAATGACAGCAATTAGAGTGCCCATTGTGGCTCAGCAGTAATGAACCCAACTAGTATCCATGAGGATGCAGGTTCTATCCCTGGCCCCACTCAGTGGGTTAAGGAACCAGTGTTGCCTAGAGCTGCAGTGTAGGTCGCAGCCACAGCTTGTATCCTTTGTTGCTGTGGCTGTGATGTAGGCCGGCAGCCACAGCTCCAATTCAGCCCCTAGTCTGGGAACTCCCATTTGCTGCAGGTGTGGCCCTAAAAAAAGAAAAAAAAAATGACAGCAATCTATTTCTACTACCAAGACACTGAATTAGAACTATGCATGCTTTTCTCCTAAAGAACACGTGTGCATCTCTGTCTGTATGTGTGCCTATACCCATTTGTAGTTCCCACGGAATTATGGGCTTTTGAGGAAATTATAGAGAATTTTATTAAACTCTATATAAATCAACAAGGCAAAATGTTATAGGAGATAATCTTTAATAAATTATCTTACTTATTTGACTTTAGAAATGAAAGAACAATGACACGCACCTCACATATCTTAATTTACCATCCCCCCAGTTAAACTTTTGCAAACTTTTCCTAGCATTTCCTATTAAGTACAATATATCTATGTACTTTTTTCCTTTTTCACAGAAAAAGGTGTGGCATATGGAAGTTCCCATGCTAGGGGTCAAATTAGAGCTGCAGCTGCTGGCCTACACCACAGCCACAGCAACACCAGCTCCAAGCTGCATCTTCAACCTATACTACAGTTCACGGCAATGCCAGGTCCTTAACCAGCTAAACCACAATAGGAACTCCAATATGCATTTTTATCTTTAATAAGCAACTTGAGGGTAGAAAAGTTTTTGCTTTGTTATGAGAGTTAAAAAAGTCATTCTATCCTTGGTGCAGGCCTTTGCTTCTGGATAAGGTGCTATTGCACCTTAGTAAAACCGGCAACCCTTCAAAGGGGTTCTGAAAGAAACTGTTATATTTGAAGATGAAAAGGATGAAGGCATTGCCCGCATTCTGTTCTGTAAACCTTAGGGGTAAATCGTTTGATGTTCAAATGAGAGAAACTTAAATTCCTTTATCTTTCTACTTTTAAAATACTGTCCATGAATTCTTTTTATAAACAGTACATTACACTTTCTATAGTGAATCCCTGCTATTTTGTATGCAGCCTAGATGATAGGTATATTCTTTCTGAATGTCAATGTCTCATTACATTTATTTTTCATATCTCCACTGAGGCAGCATATTTCATAGTAAGTGGAAATTTTGGGTATCATTAATTACGTTAGAGAATTAAAATAATCTAGAAAATTCAAAACCAAAAAAAACATTTACTGGCCCATCCATTAATACCTTATCAGTCAGCACTTTCTTGTCATGTTAAAATGAACAAAACTTAAAATTTTAGTCTAATGGTTCTCTATGGCTGTTCCCATGCATCAGAGAATAAATTAGATGAAAGAAATTATACGGAACTGGAATTGCCCCTACAGTGTAAACTTTATTCACAAAGGTCTAGCCTTCTGCAAATCCCCACATGTACATTAAAAATATTTCCGTAATTTCCTGGGAAAGTCTCATTCATACTCCAAAATTTAGCTTGGCTCCTGTGGTCACAGAGCCGGGGAACTTGGTAATACTGTGATACATTAATGGTGTGAAGCTCTTCCAGGCCACAGTGCTGAGCACAAAACATACATTAGGAACTGCTCTGAAGCACCCACTTTGAGTGACATTTTGAAACCAGGGACATATTATTTTAACCCGGTCAAATACATAAAAAGGTATTCAAATACACAAAAAGGTAGAAAAGATTACTATCTTCTCTGTGTATCAGCCAGCCAGGTAAAATAAACATTGCTAATACATTTGAAGGTCCCTGTGTAATCTATGCTGATACCATCCTACTGTTTCCTAAATCATTTACATTCTTTTATATTTTCACTATGTGCATATATTAAGCAGCATATACTTTTGCAAGATTTAAATGTCATATAAACAGTATCACATGATATGTACTTCTAAATATCATATAAACTGTTATCACAGTATATGTATTTCTTTCTTCCTCAACATTGTGCTTATTTTGTTCAATCTTGTTTTCAATATTAATTTTGCTTACCTGCCACTCTACTTAATTCATTTTCATTATCAGCTTTTCTTTGCATATCCTATCAGATTTACTAAAATCTAAACTAATTTAGACAGTGTACCATTGGCACAGAGCTAGGTAGACTATACTATTGCTGGATATGACAGCAGTTGCAGCTCACTGAGGGCAGGGAGGTGGGGGTTGATAAAGAAGGTTGGAAAAAATAGTTATTCTCATGGGAAAAATAGAAGTTCTACTGCATAACACACAATATGCCCGATTCAATTTGAAGTGAAAACAACAACTTTAAAAGAGTAATTAATTACATGGTACTCGTCACAGAACTTTTGGAACCGTGTAATGATTTTGCTATGTGTCAACCTGCCAGCCTGAATTGCATTTCCCCAAATTCTGTTCCTTGTATGTTTCCTATTAGGATAAACTGCAAGAAATTGAGAGCAAGATAGCAGCTGGACCTGCAAGTGTTCTGTCTTCCTTGGATTTTTTCCTTCAGTTGCTCGGACTGCTGGGCTAGGTGTGTGTGTTTATCTCCATGACTAAGGGTGTCAGCCCCTGTCGGATACCGGGTGAATACCCAGTCACTGATATCAGAGGCAACAAAATAGACATGAGTTTTAGTCCATCTTGTGGGGTTTTAGCCAATGCTGGTGAGATTCTGGCTTGCTTATGATCTTCCTTTCCCAGTTACCTGTTCAGCAGACTTAAAGCTGCCGCCTCAAACACAGAGATAGTCTTCCTAGAGACTGCTTAGACCGCATGTGTCAAGTTCAACTGCAGTCATAGCTGCATTATTCTCTGAAGGTACCTCAGCTCCATAGATAATCTATACAAATATGTTAATATATTGTCTCCATTCTTGAAGCATGATTTTAAATATCTGTGTTAAACTGAAATATTTTTTTAAATGTGAATTTTGAATTTACATGTTATGGGTATCTAAAAAATTGTTAATTTTTACATCATTTTTAAATCTAAAGTATCACCTCAATTTTAAAAATTCATTTTCTTTTTGTGATTTATTCATTCTCATACAATTGTATTTCCCTAGCTTTTTCTACATGAAACATACAAATAAGTGCCATATTATCTCAAAACTCAAGTTCATTGCTCAGGAAATAAAATCTGCTATCAGAATGCATCCAGGAAATTCCAGAGTCTAAAGTAATTTTTAATGAGTAAATAAGGGTTGTTCCAAGTTTGATCATTATCTCCTTCCATCTGTTGGAACTGTGGACTTAAAAATTTAACTTTCGAAGTTTGAAGCTAAAAGGAAGATAGCACGGTTGACTGCAGATTTTAATATCCCTTTCTTCCCATGCTTATCAAAGTCTCCTGCCTGGTTCACACTGTACTCTTTCTACTGTGAGTGATGATGTAAATATTGATGCAAGCTAGCATTATGTCTTACCTCTTCTAAATTTGCATCTATCAAACTTATCAAGTAATGGGCTTTCTTTTTCTTTCTCATATTTACCCCACAACCTCTGAGATTTTGCACATGCCCCTTCCTCTTTTGGAAACCATGCATCTATTCTTCAGTACAGGGATCATGTCTAGTCTCTTTATCACTGTACACCCACAACAGAACAACTGTACCATGTCCATCTGGCCCAGATAATAAGGGTGAGATGAAATCCTCACTGATCAGATCCTGACAAGAGCTTCACGCTAACCTGCATTTTCCCTCTAATCAGCCATCCTCTCTTTCCAAGCCCTTCTCCACTCATGAGCATGCCTCACCTCTTCCTAACATACAGAAATTACCTTATGCAATTGTTTCCAGCTTTTCTTGCTTTACGACTTGCATTAAAGACAGGGAGTGTCTCTCTCCTCTCATAATAGTTATTGGTACATCATTACTATTGTGATCAAGAGAAACTATATCAACCAGGCTCTTGGCAGGAATTAGGTACAACATTTAAACTGCATAATTCATGTAGAACTTAATAAAGAGAATATTTACAAAAGCATAGGCAGGATTTAGAAAAGCACAAAACAGTGAAATACTCTGGTGCAATTAGCACTGGTAACGTAGCTAGGCAGGGATCAGGAGGTAGAAGGCATCCTTATCAACAGAGAAAGGAAATTTAGGAACAAGAAGGCTGTATAAACAAACCTTGTTACTTCTTCACCATTTTACTACAACTAGCACAAACCCTTTTGTCTTGTACATTCCCCATAAATTTTTTTTTTTTTTTTTTTTTGTCTAAAGGGATAAATGCTTCTTGCTATGGTCATTTCTTTGAGTCATATCTTTTTGGCGCTCTCATACTTATATACATAATTAATTTTTTTTCTGTTAATCTGCCTTTATATTTCAAGAAGATATCAGCTATAAGGATAGATGAATAATTACCACCCCCAACCCCAGTAGACTCAGGAAAGGGCCTACAAATACATAACAGAAACAGAAATGAGCTAAAAACATTTAGAAGAAATCAAGATAAGACTGGGTGAAAATCCCAGATGATGTTTATCTCTAATGTTGTGAAGTAGTTATTTCACCAACAGCCAAAGAAGATGTATTGAGCCTTATTATGTACTCGGCACCTCTCTGAGGGTTTCAATCAGATTGAGTGCTTTCATCTTGACATCAACCCAATGGGGTAAGAAATTCCAATTTTACAAGGGAGTGTGCTGATGCTCAGAGGGGCACTGACTCACCGAAAGTCATCCAGCTAGAAAGTGGCCAAGCAGAGAGGACAGCTAATTACTTTCCTTCTCCAAAAGTCTCCTTCCAGCTTTATTGAGTTATGACTGACAAGTAAAAATTGTATGTATTTCAAGTGTACATGTGATGATTTGATATAGATGGTGAAATGATTACCACAAACTAATATATCCATCACATCAACTCACATAGTTACCGTTTCTGTTTGTGTATATGGTTAAAATACTTAAGATTTATTCTCCTAGCAAATGTCAGGTATACAATACAGTATTTTTAGCTATAGTCATGTTACTGTACATTAGGTCTCCATAATTTCTTAATTTTATAACTTAAGTTTGTATCAACACACCTCCCTATTTCCCCCACCACCAGCTCCTGGCAATCACCATTCTACTCTGTTACCATGATTCGGAATTTTTAGATTCAACATATAAGTGAGATCATGCAGGATCTGTCTTTCTGTGTCTAACTTATCTCACTTAATATAATGTCCTCAAGGTCCATCCATGTTGTCACAATGGCAAGATTTCCTTCTTTTTAATGGCTGAACAATAATCCATTGTGTATGTACCCATAAAACGAATCATTTAATCATTCAGAAAAAAATCTCTTCAGTAGGTGATTCATTTTCTTCCCCCTCTTCCCCAAATGTGCCACTTAAATATTCTCTAAAGCAACCCTCCTTTGCTAGCTGACCCTTTCTTTTTCATGACAAGCAAAACTGAAGCTGGTCCTTCTAGACAAAATAAGCTCCCTTTCCTGGACATTAGGTGTCCTTTCTTTCCAACTCCCCTTCTCCACATGCCCGTACAAGGCCTGATACCTTAGAAACAGTGTCCTCTATATGTATAAATACAACCTGATTGTTTTCTCAGCTTTATTTTTTAAAAATATATTTGAGGTGACAAAAATATTAATTATATGTAAAACACAAAACCATATCACTATATTTTTTGTACTAAATAATTACATACTTTAGACCAGCTTTAAAGAATTCAAGAGAAAACTCTGGGTGAAATCAAAAATCCTTAGTGCGAGTTCCTGGTTCTACCCATTATTAATTACAAATGGGAAATCTTAGAAATGAAGCCTCCCAATCAAAACTCTTTCACTGTGTCTCATAGGATTTGAGAAGTATCAAAACCCTGAAAATGGAAATCCTATATAACATGAGGTATACTTAATATGGTACCTATTTCCAAATGTGTTTTCTTTTTGAGAGCTAATTCATATACCTTACAACTCACCCACTTAAAGGGTAAAATTGGCTTTAGTATTTTAACAGAGTTGCACAACAATCACTACAATCAATTTTAGAATATCTTATTACCTCAAAATAAACGCCACACATTTTAGCCCTCACTCCCAAATCTTTTTATTTCCCCACTCCTGACCCCACTTTACCAAGCAATGACTAATCCATTTACTTTCTGTCTGTATAGATTTGCCTATTCTGGACATTTTATATAAACAGTATCACAATATATAGCCTTTTGTAGCTGGTTTCTTTCACTTAGTATATGGTTTTCAAGGTGTACCCATATTACAGCATGTATCAATACTTCATTACTTCTATGGGAAAATTATATTCTATTGTGTGGATGTCCTGTATTTTATTTATCCTTTCATCAGGTGACGGACATTTGGAATTTTTCCACTTTTTTGGCTATTATGAATAATACCGTTATGGACATTCATGTACAAGTTTCTGTGTTGACATGCTTTT
Source organism: Catagonus wagneri (assembly GCA_004024745.2). NCBI lineage: Eukaryota > Metazoa > Chordata > Mammalia > Artiodactyla > Tayassuidae > Catagonus > Catagonus wagneri. Next base: position 12,225,113 of record PVHT020000521.1, on the reverse strand, counting down.
GGGATATGCCTAGGAGTAGTATTGCTGGGCATATATAATTCTACCTTTAACCTTTTGAGAAATTGCCAGAATGTTTTTCAATGTGCCTACCTAAACGTGTTTAAAGGTTAACATACTTCTCCTCTATCCATTTCTGGTTTACTTTTGTGTCTCAGCATGGATGCTGCTGAATCAGAAAGCATTCTCTGAGTTAGGCTCTCCTCTTTTGTGCTCCCACACATCCTACGATTATGTCAAAACAGCACACATGCTTTGTGCTAACTAAACATTAATCTCTTTGATTACCTTCTGGATGCCCAATGTTCAATGCATAATAGGTACACAACCAATATTTGTGTATTAAATCAAAGTTTTAGAGTTATAAAAAAATTCTATGCTCTCTGTATTTCTCTGAAATTTCTATTTTTTATTTTTATTTTTTATAATATTTTGATTTATTGTTATTTTAAATCATGGCAATGGCACATCCGAGCTGCATCTGCAAGCTACCCCCCAGTTCATGGCAACACCAGATACTTAACCCTCTAAGAAAGGCCAGGGATCAAACCCACATTCTCATGGATACTAGTTGGGTCCTTAACCCATTGGGACACAATAGGAATTCCTGAAATTTCTATTTTTTTAATAATGACCTTGAATTACTTATTGAATCATTTTTATAATCAGAAAAAGTTATATATCATTATATATACATTATATAATTTAACTTCTACTGAGCATACTTACAATAAAATTATTTAAAATATATTATATAGAAGTTCCTGCTGTGGCACAACATGATTGGCATGGCATCTCTACAATGTCAAGATGTAGGTTCAATCCCCAGCCTGACATAATGGGTTAAAGGATCCGGTGTCGCCATAGCTGCAGCATAGGTCACAATTGCAGATCTGATCTGATCCCTGGCCCAGGAAATCTGTACATTTCAGGGCAGCCAAAAAATAAAAATATCAACTATTTTCTTTAGCATAGAAAAAGTACCTTAAAATGTTCATAGTAATTCTTCTGAGTAGTTTTTTTTGTGAGATATATTTTTTTATTCTAATTCCCTATAACTAAAGTAATTTATGTCATATTTTAAAAGATCCTTGTTCTGGAAAGTAGCATCAATTTCCTTTGCATTAAGTCCATATTAAATAAGAAAGCACACAATCTCATTTTAGTTTTGAAGGAGCACTGAAAATTCCCTAAGCAGAAGACGTAAATATTGTCATCTTTGAAAAGATAAACATAACCCCTAATATACAGTGGATACATGGTCATTCTGGAGCTTTATTTAATAAATTAGTCTCCAATAGCTTGATCAGCTCTGAGTGCAGGAACACAATTGAGTTTTCATATCTGTAAAATTAAGAGCCAGAGTATATGTGGTGACAGCTTCAAGATATGCCAACACATAGGGATCGACCTAAAGCTGGCAGCCAGTCTGTTCCTCTAGGACACATACAACAACTGTATTATTGAGAACTTGAATCAAATACATAATAAGATTAAAACTGTGGTGCAGATAATTTCAATAATTTATCGTGCATAACAATGTGTTTTAAATGGAGTAATCCTTGAGCTGTCAATATGTGACTACTGCTATGCAAAGAGTACTCTACTCTTCAATACAAAAGAGAAGAACGATTAAGATGTGGACTTGGCAGCCACACTGCCTGAAGAGGAGTCCTAGCCTGCATCTTAGCAGCTGTGGGAACTTGAATATATTGTTCACCTCTCTATCTCTCACTTTCCTCATTTGCAAATGAATACCCCAAGTAGCTACCTCATGAGATTCACATGAGGGTTACACGTATTAATTATATGATTATACGTGTAGGGAACATACTTGATATATGTAATTATTAGCTAAAAATCACTGTATTTTTTTTCATTTTACCTGTGGTAGAATGATTTTGAATGTCTGACTGAATTTCCTTTAAAGCAAGCTGTAATGTAGACAATTTACTAATTTAAGCTATCATGTCAAATGGTTCGAAATTCTGAGACTCTATGTACTTTTCAATGTCTTCTTTACTCACATTTTAAACCAAATACTCTAATGATGCATATAAATATAATCCACATCGCTTTTTTGATCCATTATGTTAACAAAATATTCAGAGAGAAAAACTTAGCTATAAAACCTTAACCCTACTGAAATTGAAAAACTATTCCATTCATTGTGTAAATTAGTGTGCTAGACATATCTTCACATGTTTAGTGAGGGGAATTTAATTAGAGCACAATTTTAAAATGTACTTCTTTTTAAATTAAATGTTGAAAGCACTGGAACCTCGTATTAAATGTGAACAGCCTCCAGTAAAGTGAATGAAAAAGGTGCTTTAAAAATCACCAATGGGGAATTTAAGGAAATAACTTTCACATTAATAAGTTAAAGCTATCAGTGTAGAGTTTTGTCCATTCTCCCTTGAGCTGTTATTGCTTGCCCGGTAAAGGAAATTGTTGTGTTAAAAGCCAACTTTAGATTTTTCTTTTCTTTTTTCCCTCTAAGTGCTATGCATTGATCATTCTTTTAATCATTCTTTTTCAGTTACTATTGCCTTTAGAGAGCAACACAATTTAGTGCTCTGCAGAAAGGAAATGACAAAATGTAGGGCAACAAAATCAAGGCAAAGCACCTGGGTTGTACCTGAGGATTTACTGCATTGCCTTGGTAGGAGAATGTCCTTGTTTGGCTGCTTTGTGCATATAATTCTTTACCTCTACTCCAGTGATTCTCAACCTTGACTGCACATTGGAATCAACTGGGGAACTTCAAAAAATTCCAGTGCCCGGGCTGCACCAGGGGCCAATTAAATCAGAATCTCTGGAAGCAAGACCCAGGCATCAGAATTTTTTAAAAAAACTCCCCCAGTGATTTCAGTGTACAGCCAAGGCAGAGAACCACTGCTCTGGAAAAACTCTCCCACCTCCTTGGTGAAATGTATTAAGGGCCATTTCGCACAACCAGCATGCCGTTGGTTAGTAATCGTGTCACACTGCTCACCCAAGAAGCTGGAGAGGTGTTCACGATGACATTTTATTCCTTTGTTTTGACCCACAGGAATCCCATCTCCCCTGATGTTTTAGAGACTGAAGAAACTAAACTCACTGGATCCTAATAGTGTGCTCCGAGGTGTTTCAGAGGACTTGTGCAAATGAAAATTTAAAAAGACAGACATAAAGAAAGAAACTAAAATCTATATGTTTGGCTATTTACTTTAAAATATGATTAAGAGGATTTTTTTTTAATCAATAAAAAGGCAAGTATAACAACTGTTTCACTCTGGTTTGTTTCAGTTTATTATGTGGTCTGAATAACAATATCCATCCTATACAAACTCATAATGGTAAAAGTAGCACATATTTTGCATGTGATTTAGGGTTGTGGAGAGAAACTTTCATATACACAGTCTCACAAAGGCTTCACAACTCTGGAAAGTCAGGAGAGCGCTAGCTGTATTGCTACCTCCAGTTCAGAAAAGAAGAAATTAAGCCTCAAAATCTTTCCCAATCGCATACAGTGAATAAGTGACTGTGCTTGTGCACTCCCGATACCTACTTTTGTGTGTATGTGTATGCCTTATCTAGGGCTGCACCCGAGGCATATGGAGGTTCCCAGGCTAGGGGTCTAACAGGAGCTGTAGCTGCCGGCCTTCGCCACAGCCACAGCAACGCGGGATCCGAGCCGCGTCTGCAAACTACACCACAGCTCACGGGTAACGCCGGATCCTTAACCCACTGAGCAAGGCCAGGGATTGAACCCGCAACCTCATGGTTCCTAGTTGGATTCGTTAACCACTGAGCCACAGCGGTAACTCCCAGATACCTACCTTCTCATTCCCTTTTTAGTATATTTTATTCAGGCCACTATTTTCACACAGCTCTTTGGACGATGGCCCAAAAAACACCTTTCCAAATCCATTGGTCAGTTCTCTGTGGTCAACTTGTTTCTTTTTCCAGAATCACTCATTCAACACATCTGATCGCGTCCTTCTTTTTGAAAAAATTTTTTGGTTCTTACAAATCAGGGGTTCTTATTGTGTTCTCTGATTTTCCTCCTCCAACAATGACTTCAGTCTGGCTAGCTGGGTCTTCCTCATCTGCCCTACCTCCAGATGATGGAGCACTCCCAGGCCTTGGTACCAGACCTTCTTCAGCATCCCATCTCAACCCTCCCTGGATGATTTCACCGGTCAGATGACTGTTAAATACCACCTAAGGTAATACAGCCTACATTTCCATTTCAGGCCCTGACCTCTCCGCTGACCTTCATCTATTTACACAAATCTTCCCTTCCTCCTCCATGTCTACTGAGCACTTCAAACTTCACCAATACCCAAATAATTCACTTGATTTTTAGCCTCAGATCTGCTAATGCTGCCAAACCATTATTATTCTTGTCTGGACGATAGCAGGAAGTTCTTAACTCTTTCTCTGCTTGGATTCCTATTTCCCTATAGACTTTCCCTCCACAGAAAACCAGGGTGATCTTATAAAACTATGTCTTAGGCCACAGCACTCCCTTGCTTAGTATATTCTGATGATGTCCAAATTCCTCACCATGAGTTACGTATCCAGAAATGACTTCTGCCTTCCTCTTTTATCCATTCGTTCACTCAAAATATATTATTTTACCTATCTTATGTCCCTAAGGATCCGTACTGTAACTGCTCATGTGGTTGTTATATTGGTTGGAAGAGAACAATTAAAGGGGAAGAGTGCATGTGTTCGTGCATGTGTGTGTGTAGCTGAATGTTTGTTTGTTTGCTTTTTTCTTTTTAGGGCCACACCTGCAGCATATGGAAATTCCCAGGCTAGGGGGCAAATTAGAGCTGCTGTTGCCAGTCTAGGCCACAGCCAGAGCAATGCGAGATCTGAGCTGGATCTTCAACCTACACCACAGCTCATGGCAACATTGGATCTTTAACCCAGTGAGTAAGGCCAGGGACTGAATTCGCATCCTTATGTATACTAGCTGGATTTGTTACTGCTGAGCCACAATGGGAACTCCTGAATGTTTTTACAGGTAGGATGGTCAAGAAAAGCCCCTTATCTCTGTCTCTGATGGGGTGACATTTAGCAGATACCTTAAGGAGACTGGGCTGGGACTGTCTGGAGGAAGACAGTGCTGGGATCCTTTATCACTCATACTTGTCCATATCCTACAGACGCAGTAGCCCTTTTTCTGTACCTTTAACACATCAAACTTACTCCTGACCTGTGCCCATCTTAAGTTGGAGATCTTTGCATGTCTGGGTTCATGACATCATTTAGATTTCAACCAAGCATCACCTCAAGTAGCGCTCCCTGAGCAACCTTAACAGCCTCCACATCCCCTGCTACCTTCACTCTCTAGTTCACTTTTGTTACTTTTTTAGTTTCATTTATCACAATTTGAAATGTTTTGCTTTTAGGCGGGTGGGGTGGGGTGGGAGAAGGTTTATCGTTATTCTTTTTCATCTAGCTACCTCTGTGAAAGTCCTAGTCTTAATAATCCTATTCACTGGGGTATTATCCGGAGCTTGGAACAATGACTATAATTGAATAACTTTTTGAATGAAAGACTGGATTCAAACTCTGATCTTCAAACCCCATGCTTTTCCCACTGTACCAAAGCCAGTTGGTTATGATTACAAGCTTTCCAACAACTCATAGCCTCTACTCACTTTAGATAGTTTTTCTCTTTCATTCATATCAAATTCTAAACATTAGACTACACTGGCAAGGAAAAATGGGTATAATCCTCAGTAAATATCAATGAAATGTGCATATTGTCCCCTTCCTTTATTAGTATGAGTTAGTTTACCAGATTCCTGAGATCAAATAAATTGTAAGCCCTTAGAATATGAGATCTAAGTAAGAAAAATTCAGCATTGAAAGGTCTAGGAGATGAGAATAATAAGTCTAGGGAGGTATAGAGGCTTTCAACTAGCACAGCTCACCTTGGACATGGCCTTGAAGATCCAAAAGAAACTTCATCACCAGCTCTAGGCTATTCACAAACTAAAGTGATTAGTTAAGCTCATCTGGTCAGTGAGGTTAGCTATTAGCCCAGAAAAAAATCAGTTGATTTCCTTTAGAATAGTGATTCTGTACCCTGTCTCCACAGCAGACCCTGCCAAGGAGATTTTAGAATATACCTCAGCTGCACCTCACTTGCAGAGACTGGGACCTACCCAGTTCAGGGTGCAGCCAGGGCATGCATGGCACTTAAAAAAATCTCCTCCAATAAATGTAATAGGTAACCAAGATTGAGGAACACTGCTCTAGGAAAAACAGACCACCCCAAAGGAAGTGACAAACTAAGAGAAGTGATAACTTGACTGTTTACACAAAGTCCTGCTCCGAAAAGTGCTTTGAGGATTACATACAATTCTTTTTAAATTACCTCGATAAAATCAGAATGGCATATGGAACTTTCGGGGGGTATCACAGGAAAGTATATGAGTACTGCTATCAGGAAACAGGTTTTACCTAGCTTAATAGGATGAGAGAGATTCTCAGTCGCTTCCCTGCGGGAGAGTAATGCTTTCTGTTCCTGGTGTCCTTTCCTCATGGCCCTGAGTTATGGCAAAGGAAAGCAAATTGGAGCTCTGGAGGAGCCCCTGGAGGAGATCCGTGTGAGAAAAATACCACACTTTATAAATGCATGCTAAGTCACAGAATCATTCCTGCACCTGACTTTTGCTATACTTCCAACACTTCTGATTGCAGACAATAATTATCTAATACATCAGCAAAATATTGCTAAAGAACTGCTGTAATACAATATCATGTGTTAAGGGCTGATTATTTAATGCAGCACTGAAGTAGCTGTTTCACATACATTAACACATTTCATCCTCATAAAATCCTTCCAAAGAGGTATTTTTATCACTGTTTTTCAAAGTAAAAAATAGAGAAAAATGAGGCAATGTGTTCAAGATCACAAATCTAGTAAGTGATAGAGCGGGTAACTGAAGTCAAGTGTTAAACCCATGCCCTTTGACAGAAGTACTCCACTGTACTACCGTGACGGGTCTCATGTCGGGTGCAGGGGAAAAACACCTACAGAGAGAAAATTCTAACGAAGACTTCAAGTAACATTTAAGGAGTAAGAAAATGTCCTAAAGCCTACCAGTTCTCTTTTCTTTCTTCTCCCCATCTGCTTCCAACTAAATTAACAGATTGTCTCAGGATATATATTTCTTGAGAATTACGACATGGAGATGAACAACCTGCCTTAGAAAAGGAATACATTTATCTCAAAGCCAAGTACAGAGATCATAACGGATGTGGGTGTTGGCATGGCGCTGAGGAATGGAGAAGGGTGATGGCATTACAGTTCCCTGGAGCCAGGGAAGGTGACCTGCCTAGCCAGCAGCATCCTCATTCAAATCGGAGTCAGACCACCACAGAGCAGAACTTTGGCTGGGATGCTGGGAACTCATCTAGTTAGGCTTTGGGATTCTGAACTGCAGGTTGCAGAAAACTGAAACTGCAACTTCTGATAAGATGATAATGAGACACTTAAAAATGAAAATGTAAAGATTACATAGAGCTAGGTTACAAATGTCGTCCTCATATCTTTCCCGGAGCCACCTGAAGAGAAATGCCAACAATTCTTTACTTCTTTCATACCCCTCTAAGCAAATCCCGCCAGTAGCCTGTAAATTATATAAGAGGGTGTGCAAGAGCCTGTGGCAATGGCTTTGAGAAAACCCACATGCACATATGCCATTCTTCTAACTAGATTTTGTGCTTTTTATGTGTTCAGTCAAGAATGAAAACAATATTATAAATGTTATGCTTTCCAGGCTTGACAGATGCTCATCTTGGGATGGAGTTACATACACAGATAGAAAATGAGCTGTAACAAGTTCTTTGCAGAGGATAAGTGGGTGTTTTTGGAATCCTTGATGAAAACCCACTGTAGCATATATATATTTTTCCTTATTACCCAGATTTATTCCGTAAAACTTTCCTTCCACCATTTTTACCATCCAACTGACAATTTTCAGTGTTCCTATGTTATTACTGCTAACTTGGTATAAAGCAGAAATGATGTTTTACAGCAGCTATTTGAAGTACCATTGAGAATTAAATTGCTTTCCTTTCTTCCTCATCACTGTGAATTTGGTGCAGATGAAAGATGGAAGATTGGCAGCCAGGGAGTCCAAAGTCCTCTGTTATCTCTGAGATGCGCATGATACAGGCAGAGGCAGCCCAAACTTCCCTCTTCACAGTCATACGCCAGCTTTCAAATCTTGGAGAGAGAGCTCTATGGAAGAGTGTGTCATTTATAAAAGATAAGATTTCAAGATAGGCTTTCTTTAAAAGGGGGGTAGTGGAATTTACAAAGTAGTTGGAAGGATAAAAATAAGTTGGAGAAAAGATTCACGAAGGTGCTTTCAGGGGTTCCTATTTAGTTCGCGAACACTGTGAGCTCTCCTCCCCTTTTCTCCCTGCTCCTGATCTTCATTTGTGTGCCTGTTTGCCACCCTGGAATCCTCTCCCCATTTCTGTTGTGTCTTAACAAGCTCAGTTCCTGTAACCAACTCCTTTATCAGCCACTGCCAAGTCCTGAGGCTCTCTATAAAAAAAGACAGTCTGAAACTGCAGACCGTCGTGGAAGGTCTCCACATGCCGCTGCTTTGACTTCTTTCTCTGTTTCCAGCCAGTCTGCTCTCGTCTAGGTGATTTAGCTTCCTCACTGCCTTGCACCTGCTCTTGCCTCACAGCTTAGCTTGATTCCAGCTTTGTTCCTGGACAGACCTTTTAGCTCCATCCTTGCAGCTTGGTGGCCAGCTCCAAGCCACCCTATACCATAGCCCAGGCTCTGGGGGTCCTGGCCTGGACTCAGGGAGTTCTGACAGGACACATCACAAGCCAAATTTGTCATGGGTTTCTTTCCACCTTGCCAGAAGCTTCCTCTTGCCTTTTGTTTCCTATGGATTTCAAAAAGCCTCTAAACTGCACAGGGCTTCACAGCAAGGGAGCTGACCAAATGCTCAAGTGGAACCTGTGGTCTGACTTTCCCTCAGTCAACCTGCTGTGCTCAGTGCTGCAGCATTTACTTCCCATCCGCCCCATGGACAGTCTGGCCTAGCAGCTCCATGGAGCTTGCTTTGTTAGGCCTAGGTTTGCATAATTCAGTGCTTAATAAACATTTCCCATTATGATGATGAGTGTGCTAACGGACCCCATGATGTTAGTTTGTCCAAATTAGATTTTTCTTCTCCCAGTGCTAACCTGCTACTCCACCTGTGATCCCTATTTTTGTTTATGGCAGCACCATTTTTTTCCAGGCCCCCAGTCCTAAATAGCATGGACTCCTCTTTGATTCCTCTCTCACCACATTAAATTTCTTTTCCAATCCTGTTGATTCTCATCCATCCTCAATGCTGTATTCCCACTACAACAGCAGCCTTTACTCCTTTGGATGGAATACTGAAAGGGTATCCTATTTTACCCTCCTGTTTGCTGATTCCTTCCCTTCAAATTTATTTGATACCTTATTGCCAGATTAAGCTTTCTAAAGTATTTGGATTTCTGTTCTTCACTTGCTTACTGTGTGATCGGGGAAAGATACTGAATTCCTTTAAGTTTCAGGTTTTTATCTGTAAAATAATACCTCAAAATATTATCATTATTATTATTATTTTGAGTGCTACATTGTCACAGAATAAAACACAAAGCTCAAAGCTCCTAGGTTCCTCTTACTAGCTTTAAAATTTCTATCTATTTAGGTCTAACTTATTTCCCAACTGTTCTCCTTCCTCTGTACTTCTGATGCTCTGGTGATTATAAAGATGATGACACAGTTCACATCAAATAATACCTGCATGCCAGAACCATTCTAATCAATTTTACATGGATTCACTCATTTAAACCTCAAACTGTAACACAGGTACAATTAGCATCCTTTTAGAACAGATGGAAAAATTAAAGCTAAAAGAAATTAACTTGCCCCAAAACACACATCGAAGAAGTAAAAAAAACTAGGATTTGAACACAGAGGATGTTCCTCTGAGGCTGTGCTCTGAGGCAAGTGTTTTAAGTGCCTTACAAAATATCAGCTATGTCTTTTTTTTTTTCAACATTACTCTTTTAAAACTTTTTTTTATCATGAAACACTAGCAAAAGACAAAAACGTGGACAAATGTGTGTAATCCATTGAGTCATCACAAAAGAACACGCAGGTCAAATATAGAACAGTGCCAAACTCCAGTACCCACACGATGCCTTCCCAAAACTAATTCTTCCATTTGCGAAGACAACTATTCCTTGATTTCATGTTTTAAGGGAAATATTTCCTAGGCTTCATTTATAATTTTATCAGTTTGACATGTAACCTAATTATTTTAGAAAAGTTTTAGAGATTTTTTTTTGCAATATACATCTGTATCTGTTCAAATATACACTGTGTTTTCTTTTGTGCCAGACTCCTTTTGCTCAATATTTTATTTGTGATGTCCATCCATGTGGCGGCATGGTTCATTCATTTTCATTCTATATAGTATGCCATTGCACAAATATGACATTTTTAATCCATTTTATCTCGATGTGCCTTTGAATCAATGCTGCTTCATGTATCTTATACGAATTTTTGAGATGCATGTGCATGCATTTCTATTGGGTATATACCTAGAAATGGAATTTCTGGTTCTTTGGAAATAAGTATATTCAACCCCAGTAGAATATGCCAAACTTCTGTTTTCCCCAAAATGGATGTACATATTTGTATTGTCACCAGGTGTACATGAAAGTTCTCACTGCTTCACATCTCCATCAATATTTACTCTAGTAAAGCCTTTCTAATTGTGGTCATTCTTATAGAAATATAGTGAGTTCTCATTTCAGTTTAATTTGTATCACCCAGATTACAGGAAAAAGATAAGCACAGTTTCATTTGTTGGTTGACTACTTAAATAATCTATTTTGTGAAATGCCTGGTCAAGTTTCTTGCCCATTTTTCTATTGAGTTTTTTTTTTTTTTCCTCTATTAAGTAACTGTGTATCTCTTCTGGGTATGAGTGCATTATGGTTATATTTATTGCCAACACCTTCTTTTATATTCTAGCTGGCCTTTTTCACTTGCTTCATGATGTCTTTCAATTTTTATTAATATAATCCAATAAAACAAGTTTTTTTTTTTTTTAATGGATAGTGATAATGGGTATCTGGTTTATTAGGAGATCCACCCTGAGATCTATACCTTTACCTAATCTGAAACCATAAAGATATTTGTCTATGCTATCTTACAGAAGTCTCACTGTTTTAAATTTCATATTTAGATGCACAACACAAATAGAATTGATTTTCTGTGTGCAGTATAAATTGTGGGTCATTTCATTTTTATGGTATCCAACTAACCCAGCACCATTTATTGAAAAGATATTGTTCTTCAATATAACCATTGCTGTAAGTCAAGTGTCCATATTTGCATGAGTTGGTTTTTTAGTTCCCTGTGTTTTGTCATTATTTAATTATGAAAAGTTTCAAACATACTGAAAAGTTAAGAGAACTGTTTGTTAAACACCCATATGGTCACCACCTAGATTCTACAATTAACACCTTATTATGGTTGCTTTATTATATGTTATCCATCTATCTATTCCTCTGACCATCTATGGATTCATCTTTTTAAAGCATTTCAAAGTAAGTTATAATTGTCAGTACACTTCATTCCTAAACACTCATTCATATCATTAACTAGAATTCAATACATGCTTATAGTTTTCTGGTTTGATTTGGGGGGATAAATTATACAAAGTGAGATGTACAAATGTTAAGTATATTGTTTAATAATTTTTGAGGTACGCTCACATAGATTATCTTAGCCTATAATCCAAATTCATACAAATAAAATCATACACTCTGTGTTTGTTTGAGTAAAGCTTCTTTTGTTAGTATATTATTTTTGAGATCCAGCAATATTGTTATATGAATATGTGGTTTATTTTTTTGCTGAGTAATATTAAATTGCATGAATAACATGTCAGAGTGTTTTTCTATTCACCCGTTAAGGAGCACCTGGCCTGTTTCACTGTTTAGCTACTAAGCTATGAAGCTGCTATGAACATTCTTCTTAAAGTCATTTGGTGGGCATATACTTCCCTATCTCTCGGGTAAAACCCATAGTATAAATGAAACCATTACTTCATAGGGTAAGCACATGTTTAGGTTTATTAAAAACTGTTAGAATTGGAACAGTGAGGAAGAGTTCTGGTTACTATGCATCTTTGTCAACATTTAGTGTTGTTAGTGTTTTGTTTGTTTGCCTGCTTTCAAAATTCCACAGAATGTTGTAATTTCCAAAATGACTAATGATGTTGAAACCATTTCATGACATTATTGGCTATTCACATATCTTCTTTTGTGAAGTGACTATTCTTTTGCCCATTTTCGAAATTTCGATTTGTCTTTTTATTACTGAGTTGTATGATATATATATTCCCTATATATGTCCTGTCTAAAACAGTTTTGAATATTTACAAGTTGTGGTGATATTGTCTTTCTACGTGTGTATTTTAGAAGCTTAAAGATCTTTTTTTTTTTTTTTTTTGTCTTATCTAGGGCCGCACCCGAGGCATATGGAGGTTCCCAGGCTAGGGGTCTAACAGGAGCTGTAGCTGCCTGCCTTCGCCACAGACACAGCAACGCGGGATCCGAGCCACGTCTGCAACCTACACCACAGCTCACGGCAGTGCCGGATCCTTAACCCACTGAGCAAGGCCAGGAATAGAACCCGCAACCTCATGGTTCCTAGTCGGATTTGTTAACCACTGAGCCATGACGGGAACTCCTTAAAGATTTACTTTTAATGCTAAAGTCTATGATCTATGTAAAATTAATTTTTGTATAGGGTAGGTTGAAGTTAATTTTTATTTAAAGCTATAAGTATTTTGAGATGATTTGATAAAAAGACTTTCACTCCCCCACTGGATTACTTTAAATGTTCGTTGAGAATTAGTTGAACATGCAATTGAAAAATTATTTCTGAATTCTCTCTATTCTATTGATCTATTTGTCTATCTTTATGCCAGTATCACTGTCTTGATTACAGTAGGATTATATTGTCTTAAAGTACTGTAACTTTTTCTTCTCAAGATTGTTTAAATATTTTAAGTCCTTTGCATTTCCACATAAACTTTTTAATCAACCTATTTATTGCTAAAATAATCTACTAGAATTACTATTATTTCATTGAGTTTATGGATCAATCTAAAGATTATTTAATGATCTAAAGATAATTTACATCTTAACGATATTGTCTTCCAATCCATAAACATGTTATACTTCTTAATATATTTATAGCTTCTTTAATTTTTTCTAACCATGTTTTCATGTTTTCAATGTACAGGTATTTCTGTTGTTACTGCTGTTGTTAAATGTAGTTTTGGTATTTCATATGGTATGATGCTATTTAAAAATAATCAACACTATTAAAATATAAATTACACAAAACAAATTGTGCTCACTTCAAATGTATAGTTGGTAAGTTTTAAAATCACATGTGTCTTTTATAAATTATTAACTTTCTGTTTTAGAAAAATTTTGCATTTATTGAAAAATTTAACAGATAGTACAGAGTACTCTGGTAAGAAACTCCCCTCCATACCACACATAGTTTGGTCTATTATAAGCATCTTGCATTAATCTGGTAAATTCATTACCAGGGATGAACTGGTATTAAGACAGTGTTCTTGTACCCATCACTACAGTACCATATAGAAATAATTTCACTGCCCTAAGCTTCCCCTGTGCCCCACTTATTCATCCTTCCCTCCTTTCTGTTGAACACCTCACAACTATAAACTTACTACTGTCTCTTTAGTGTTGCAATATTCAGAATGTCTTATTCTTTTAAAGAGACGTTTTCCTCCCCTAGCTGGAAGCTTGCAGAGGCCTGGAGTTGGGTATTTACCTTCCACAGGTTTGTTAGGCCCTGATAAAACCCAAGGTGTCAAAAAAAAAAAAAAAAAGCCAAGGTGTCAAAAGAGCTTGGCAAAATAGTTTTCCTTGAGGCCACGCTTTTGTTAAGGTGAGCAGAACACTCTGGCATATTTCAAAACAGTTATTTCCTCTGCTTCCCTATTCTTTCCCATCAGAAACATATTGGATTTTCCTTTGATCTTCACTATGAGAAACTGGAGGGGTTCCTGGAGGAACTCAAGAAAGTTTTTAACTCTCAAGCTTACCCACACTGGGTCTCCAGCAATTCATCAACTACAGTTTATGTTTTACTGGCTACTGGTTCCAGCAGCAGATGTCTGTTCGTGAATGTGAGTTCCTGTGCTGGTGAACTATAATTTCCTCTATTTCCCTATCTCTCTCTGTTGTAAATTCTCTGATAAGAAGAGTTATAGATTTTTAGCTTGTCAAGCTTTTTTTTTTTTTTGTCTTTTTGCCTTATTTGGGCCACACCCGTGGCATATGGAGGTCCCCAGGCTAGGGGTCTAACAGGAGCTGTAGCTGCCGGCCTTCGCCACAGCCACAGCAACGCGGGATCCGAGCCGCGTCTGCAAACTACACCACAGCTCACGGCAACGCCGGATCCTTTACCCACTTAGCAAGGCCAGGGATCAAACCCGCTACCTCATGGTTCTTAGTCGGATTTGTTAACCACTGAGCCACGATGGGAACTCCGATTAAGCTTTTTTGTTGTTGCTGATGCTGACTTCTTAGCTATGCATGTGTGAGACCAGAAAGTCAGTGGGAATAATCCATTTTTTTCTTCCGTTTTGTTTCATCTGAGGAGGGTGGTTGACCCAAATTATATAGTCTGATATTATTTAAAGCAGAAATTTCTGGTTATTATCTACTTTAATCTTCATGTCAATTCTATGAATAGTTAATTAATGCATTATTCCTCACTAGTTCTCATTAATACCTAGTTTCTAGATCTTACTTATATTTTTCCCCTACTACTGTAACCGAGCAGGGCCCCATGAGGCTCCCGGGCACAAAGGCATTTCTGTGTCCCCCATTTCTTATTTTTAGGAAATGGACATCATTCAGCCTCCCTTGCCTTCTCTGAGTTCCAAGGGGCAGGTTCAGAAACTTGCTGTTTAGGGAAGGAAGGGGACACAAAGATAAGGGAGGAACAGTCAAGAAACAAGAGTACAGCCTTGGGGCAGGGTCCTGGCTCCCTCTCAAGGGATACACATAGTGATGTAGGCATCTCTTACACCTAAGAGAAAGTTTTATTCCCTATGCTCTTTGAATATTTCAAAACTGAACAGCTTGGAGCCCTTCTTTGCGCTTCTCCCTCGTTTGACTATACCCTAAACACAATCATCTATAAGCTAAAGATTAGGCACCCTGAGCACAACTACCTGGGGTTAAAGATTATTAGCTCAGGATGTTTTTCAGGAACTTTTCTACTTTGTTTAAATCTCTGATCAATATGCCCTCTCTGAAAGCATTGTTATTCTAAGCAATAACACAGACCACCACCAGGATCATGTTGAGATCTCCTGACATCAGCTTTGATGACCAAGATTCCCCCAAAGAAGGAAGAATGTATGTTTGCCCCAATCCTGCATCTTAATCTGAAATCCTAACTTTCTCCTTTTTACTGTAAAACTCCTACAATTAAAGACTGGAGGGCACAGTCTTTAAGGCATTAGCCTGTTGTGGCCTCCTTTGCCTGGAAAAGCAATAAAAGCTATTTTTTCCTCCTTCACCCCAAACTCTGTCCCTGCATTTCTATTCAGCACTGGTGGCTAGAGGCCAAGTTTCAGCAGCACTAGCTGGAATGCCTTTCTACAAGCTAACTTCAGTAGGTTTTTTTTGTTTGTTTTGATACGTCTAAATTCTTCCCATGTTTTATAACCTATCTGAAACAGTACCTTTTCCAGGAAGTACTGAGAATATTATTTTCTTCCTCGAATTCTCTCAGCATTTTATTTGCCTTGTTCTTACGGTCCATATCACACTTTTTAATGTTTTAGTTATTTATGTGCAGATAGATCACTATGTAGATTATACCTTCTCCCTGATTAATTTTCATTTACCTCCCAAAAACTAATTCAGTGCTTCACAACTAATAAAATATGCTTACTCACATTTAACACTATATCCCACATCTTAAAAGTGAAGTCTAATGAAGTCCAGCACTGATTCCAGGCATAGGTGACCAAATCAAGACTGAACAATTACAATTCAGAAATGTTTTCCCATAAATTACTATAAACTCATCTTCTGTGGTCTTAAATCTCAATTCCATGTTGGTTATTATTAGCATTGCATCAGGAAGGAAGAGATTTTTTTCTACCCTTCTAGATTCTTCTGGCTGGTCTAAGAATGAAATTGACATGAGATAGAATGGGAAAAATCTAACTTAAATAACATGTAAAAATAGGAGAGACCCAGCAAACCAAATAATTCACCAAAATGACCCAAGCACTAACCTAAAACACCATCTTCAACTAAAGACAAAAGAGGATGTTGGGGTAGTGAGTTGAGGCTTCAAAGGGGAGGAAGGTAATTCACATGGAGATGAAAAAAGCAAATGCTTTGTAAACAAATGTTTTCCAGGTCATGCAGGGACAGTGGGACACAGAGTAGACTCTGATCCTAGCCCATATTCTTCATAGATACTTCTGGTGATAGCTCTATTCCTGGAACAGGCCCTCTATCTGCATTCTTTTAGGCAGTTAATAGGAAAGCCAATATTTCTTCCTGAGTCTTTTGGGACTTGATTATTTTTAGATCAAAATAATCCATATGTCAAAGACACATCTGTGGGTGGCAAATTTTGCTCCCCTACAATGGTCTCAAATTAAATTATATTTAATGTCAAATAACTATATTTCTTTACCTGGAACATTTCTGTTTCTTGTAAGGTGCTCAAATTTAGCAATGTAGAGTTAGGAGGGCTCACAGAGTGGGAAACAGAGGAGGGAGATGAGATCAATAGTTAGCTGTGCTCCCCAGTAGAGATGGTAGTGGGTGTTCATAGGTGCTCTGAGACAAAAGTCTCTACTGATAGGAACAGACAGGGACAAAGTAAGTGACTAAACAGTTTTAATCCCACTAAGGGGTTGTAAGCAAAGAGAAAAGTATGAGGGAACCTGTGTAAGTTAATGATCATTCAAGAAAGCAGGTTTGCTTAACAAGAAAGCCAAGCAATAGAAACATGAGACATGCCTCAAACAAAACAGTGGTGGAATGAGACCTATATCCTGCCATTGAAGTGAAGTAGGAAGTTAATGATTCTTGAGAAGGGGCTTTTTATGCATGTACTAAGAGCAGAAATAAAGGGGAAAAGGGATGTTATGTCATCAGCTGAGATGACTTACCATATTTCAGTCTATATTACTGCTTTTTGCTTATTTCCATAGTGCCATGACAGTCCTGGCTGGGCCATATAGGGTCAAAAACTCCCCCATCTGACCATTAGGAGGAGTTAATGATGGAAGACTTGAATAATGAGGAAGAAGATGGTCTTCTCCCCCTCCCCGCTTTTTCTTTGATTATAAAACTGTAGCCCACTAAATTCTTGCGGTGGCATTCTCTTGCCTGCCCACTTATATTTCTCACAAGCATCCTATACTACTAACCTTTTTCCTTACCTGTCACCCTGTCACTCTACCTTTGCTGAATTCTTTCTGCGCTGCGACAGAAGAACCTGTGTTCTGCTAAGTCCTAAAATGTGTTCTGAGGTTTCCCTGTGACTATCAAACTGGGAACTGTTGGAACAGGCAAAAGGAAGGCATGTCTTTAAGTCTGCATTGGGAAATCAACAAGATGAAGCTATGGTTAAATTTATTTGTTCATAAAACCCCTTTTCTAAGAGATAACCTGAGGGACTAGTGGGCCCAAATACATTTTGTGAAAAGCCTGGGTAGGCATGAAGCCTTCTCCCAGATCTTAGAAACCGGCTACCTGCAAATCAGGATAAATATGGATAAGACGGTAAAAGTAGGAAATCATTTTTTCCTATGTTGAAGGAACAGTAAGCTTTCCCAGAATGATGGGGAAAGACTGAGTTGCAATGTAATAAGGGGAACATTTTTTTTTCTCAAAATGGAAACATCTATTAGAATTTGCAATAGTCATGCCCTCACTAGAATACTGTAACTACTTCTGGCTTTCACACCTTAAAAGAGATTTACAGAAATAGGAGAGGGTCAAGAAAAGTCATAAAAGTAATTAAAGAATTACAGATCAAGAACTTTGATAAAAAGTCAACGTTTTTATTTCACTTAATGAAAATAATTTAATTCCACAAATACTTATCACATACGACTCTCTACTCTCCATGATTGTGAGTATATTTTATACAAGAGAGAATATAAAAATGAGTTCTGCAGAGAACAAGTAGTTTTAACTTTCAGAAAAATAAATTTTTGCAGGTGGAAAAATTACCATATCTTTTCATTGGAATACTATTTCACTGGTAAGTTTTAGTTAGCACAAATGTTGGCCTTAGATAGATCTGATTCATGTCTCAGTTCTAAATATTCTTTTCATAAGAATTTGGGTAAAATGTTATTGGTTTCTGTGGGTCTTGGTTTTAGGAGTAGCACCTAATTAATGGATTTAATGAGTGTATATCTAATATATGTGTACACATGTATACACAGTGCTTCCCTCATTGCTGGCACATAGTAAATACTTAATAAAATGTATTTATTTATATGATAAACTAGTTGGAAGCAGGTCATATGAATATCAGATTCTATGGTTTTCTAAAGAAGTTGCTCTAAAATCTCTCTGGATACCAAATTGGAAAAAATTAACACGAATTAAGAGAAATGTCTACTATTATGGGGAAAAAGATCTAATAATAACGATAATAGGTAATGATTATGGAGCACTTAATATGTGACACTTTGTATTATAAATACTTTACATGTACTGATTCATTTAACCTCCAGAAAAACTCCATGAAATACATGCTCCTATTAAGCCCACTTTACATGTGGGAAGAAGACTTCAGTAGATTTTTCTACATCACACAGCTACTATGGGAGGAGCTAGGATTTGCAACCTAAGAGTTTTGACCCACTTACATTGTCAATGATACCGGAAAGATGATACCAGAATCTGGGTTCTTGTACACCGCAGTTGAAGAATGATCTCTTCAAACACACAGGGAGCAAGCAAGCAAAGTCTTTATTAAAGAAAAGTAAATAGCTTCCACGGCTGCTAGGGGTTAGGGGGAGAAGAGCCCCCTTCTCTATTGTCATATAGGGATTTTTATCTCTTAAATGTTGGGAGAGGTATCAACATGGGGTCCAGAAAGATGTGTTTTTTCCCCATTGGCCTTGTTCAATTACCTATATAGTCCTTGTTCAATTGGGGTTTTAGGGTTGGAAATGTCCCTTAAGTTTTATGGTTTCTTTGTCTTTTTCTTTCCTTAGATTAAGTTATCATTCCACTCATTCCTTTTCTATCAGCTGAAGAGGGTGATAGAGATTCTCATTTCCTATAGTAAACAAAGTCTGTGGGGAATGTGCATTTCTTATAATAAAACAAGGCCTGTGGAGGTGTTACTCCCTGGAGCCCTTAAGCCGCAAATATTAATCAATATCCACATCAAAAGAATGTGGGATTGCTGGGTCATATGGTAATTCTATGTAGAGTTTTCTAAGGTACCTCCTAGAACAGGGAAAAAGCAAAGAGCAATGAAGTCCTTGGAAAAAAAAAAAAGAATGTACTGCAGCCCATGTTCCTACACTGACAACCTGAGTTAATATTCTGCCTCATCAAGAACGGCAAGGTAAATGTACTTAAGAATTATTTTATACTGGGATAGACAGATTACTGTATTTTGTGCTTTAAATATGTTTATGGCTACTTTAAGTTGTGTGAGGAAGCACATTGGTAAGGATATGAGAATTCTTTAAAATTTTAGGACACCAACATAATCATCATCCCTAACACACAGCTTAAAAACCAACACAAACACACACACACACATACACACACACACAGAATATATTTTTAGCCTACTAACAATAATACAAAACTGTCATTTTCCACACCAAGTGTGTATTTGGTCTTGGCCGGTTGGTTTTGGAGCACTCTATGTACCCATTATTTTCCTATCAATGCCAGTATTTTCTTACAGAATATCTATTGTCATGAAACCTGTATCCCAAAATGCAAAAATTGAAAAAAAACTTCAATGCCCAAACCCTAATCCATGTATCCAGTGTTTGAGAATTTGAATACTGTATGGAATTGATACCAATGAAAAACTAGGACATTTTTAAGAAAAAAAATTTTTTTTAAATGAATTACTTCTAATGTGGTTTGAATATATACAAAATATTAAAAATTACTAAAGTGGCTTAAACATAAATTAAAAAAAAAAGAAGCCACATAAGTATTTCAAGGCTGCATACATACATAAATATTCTCATCCCAAAATGTCAGTTCCAAAGACATGGTGACAAATAAGTGGCATAGCACACCACAGCAACTAAACCCATCACACCTGGTGTGATGCACGACTACAATTTCCCCTGCTGATTACATTATTTGGGCCTGAATGACAAACAGAGAAAGGTGAGCTAGAGAATATGAAGCAGACAAAGTTAGAGTCTTCCCTAGCTCTGAAGATATCAACCTTTCCCCAGATGCTACAGAAGTCATTTTAGACAGAAAAGGTAGAGCTTAAAAATGACTTGTGGTCCACTAGACAGAAAGGAAAATGGAAAAGGTGTCGTATTTTCTCTGTGTTTAAATGCTTTTTTGCTCTTCTGACACTTGATGTGTATGTATGGGCTTGAAAGCTAGGTTAATGTAAATGTAAAAATTATGCACATGTTATTTCTTTTGCCTCCTCATAAATGTTAGGTGATGTGAACTCTTTGATTTTAAATAAATGATTTTTTTCTTTTAGCTGCTCAGTGTAATTAAGATAAACTTCCTGCTTAATTTTTTAATATCTGGAGTTTTATTGCATTTTTGACATTAGCTGAATAACATAATGAAATGAGCAAGATTATCATATTCCCTTGAGAAAAAATGAACAACATGATTTTGAACTGCCTGGATCCCCTTAAACATGGATTTTTTTTTCAATGATAAATACTACAGTACAGAGATCCATGATTGGTTTAATATGAGGATGTGGACCCATAGATAGCGAGGAGAGGGGAGGACCAAATGTAAATTACACAGGGATTTTCCACTTTATGGAGGGTTGTCACACCTCATCCCCATGTGTTGTGTTCAAGGGTCAACTGTATAGACCATTGTTAGTGATTATGATGCTAATCACTTTAGTCTTAAAAGTGTGAAGTGTTTGAAAAGATGCTGGTCCTTTGTTTCTGTTGTTTTCTTTGATGACTTAGTTTATTGACAGCAATGTCTTCTTCCCAAAATATTAAATGGATATTAAGTAATCAGTGATCTACATTTACCCCCACATCACTTGTCATCGAAACTGTGATTCAGTATTAGAGTTGATAATGAACTATATTTAGCCAAATTGAAAACAGTACTTAACCCACAAAAAACAAAAATTCACTTGCATCTATCAATCAGTCAGCAAGTATTCATAAAGTTCTTGCAAAGGGGAAGGTGAATGATATTTTCAGAGTGTACCATTTATCAGTCACTATGATGGGCACTCTGTACACCACCATTGCACTGATTTCTCAGAAAGTTCAAGTAAGTTGGATATAATTATATGCATTTTACATGGAATGTAACATAAGTAAAGTAAATTACTCACAACAGGTCAAACTGCAAGGAAACTGTATAGTCAGAATTTAAATCTAGTACCACATGCTTCTAAAGTTTATACTATTTTACCCAAACCAGTTCAGCTTGCCGTTAGTAGGGTGGTGAGAAAACTAAAAAGTGAAAAAAATAAATAAAACAGATAAAGCAGGTATCCATAAAACCTAGGAAGTTTGGAAGAGGGATAGATAACTGTGGGCAAAAAAAAAGGATGTATGTATGTCTGTAACAAGTGCTACACTGTATATTCTAAGTTAACAGTACCCGTGACATCTGATGACTGGGGATATAAGAATGGAATCATAAAAGTTTGTCATTCACCACTGCTGAAATACATTTGGCAGATTTTGGTAGACTTTTGGTGACCTCCAATAGTTAAAGATAGGTAAGGATTACTTATTTCATTTTAACTTTACTACCAGGTAGGAAAGGAAAAAAAGCAAGTCTCAGAATGAATTCTGTCATTCACGTAGGCATTGATCATTAAACACATTCAATTCTTCTTAAAACGGAGTCCTCTCAGCTTGGTGGAGTGCCAGCTCTCTCTGCCCTTTCACGGGCTCTACTAACAACTTTCACGAAAAGCTATGGAAAGGTAACCAAACTTCCATTCTATTTCAGGTGAAAATATCCTTCCATAGGTGGATTGACGTGGAACCTAGTCCTGTTCTAAATATAGGACACTCAAAAGTGTAGCTACTCAGTTGGCTATATTTTTACAACCTGTTCACAAAAGGATGGGAAAGCTCAGCAATACTTCTATCTGATCTACACACAACGTCCATTGGAAAATGATGCCTGACATTCATTATGCTAAAAGACAAAATTTCTGGGTTTGAGATGGACAAAAGTCCTTCTACATTCAAATACAGATGATCTCTGACTGAAGATGGTTCAACTTACAATTTTTTGACTTTACAATGGTATAAAAGTGAAACACATAAAGTAGAAATGACACTTTGAATTTTGACCTTTTTTCCCAAGCTAGCAATCTGCATGCACTATGATATTTTCTTGGTATGCTAGGCAGGGACAGGGAGCCACAGATCCCAATCAGGCATGTGATCACAAAAGGAAAAATTGTTACCCCTACAACCATTCTCTTTTCACTTCCAGCATTGTAGTCAAAAAATTACATAAATATTCAACACTTTATTATAACATAGGTTTAGTGCTACATGATTCTGCCCAACTGTAGGCTAATGTGTTTTGAGTATATTTAAGGAAGGCTTAGCCAAGCTGCGTTATTCCATAAGTTAGGTATATCATTTTTTTTTTTTTCTTTTTTCTTCTTATAGGGCCACACCTGTGATATAGGGAAGTTCCCAGGCTAGGGGTTGAATTGGAGCTACAACTCCCAGCCTACGCCACAGCCACAGCCACGCAGGATCTGAGATGCATCTGCAACTTACACCACAGCTCATGGCAAAGCAGGATCCCGAACCCGCAGAGTGAGGACAGGGACGGAACCCCCATTCTCATCCAATACTAGTCGTATTCATTGCTGCTGCACCTCAACAGGAACTCCCTCAAATGCATTTCAACTTAAGATATTTTCAACTTAACTGTGGGTTTGTTGGGAGGTAACCCCATCATAAATCGAGAAAGATCTGTAGCTCTATATGCCTAAAGTGGTGTGTGTGTGTGTGTGTGTGTGTGTGTGTGTTTGAATAATGCTTCAACTGAAATGTTTTAAGGAAAACTACAGAAAAGTATAAGAACTAGTTATGGAAGCTTGATAATAAATTTGAGTCTTGACCAGAATCTAGAATTCTAAGAAAAAGTTGTTGAGACCACAGTGAGAAAGGAGAGTGAATTCTATAAGAGAACTGTAAGAGGTGGGACATGCTTTGTGCGTTTAGTAGCCTGGACACTGGAGAAGAGATGGTTGTTTTCATAGTCTCTGAAATTGCTTTTCAACCTTGGCTCCTGTGCCTATGTTACTCACAGAAGTAAGTACATCTTTGGAGGGATAGTGGCAGTGGGAAATAAGGCCGTAGGTTGTATAGGGGAGGCCAACTGAAGGGAGGAGGGGTAAATAATCCCAAGAGGACATCTATATTTTTAAGTAACTTTCTCCCAGGGGTGGTTTCTTAGCAAAGGGAAGGGCCATCTTAGGAGTGTGTATTAGAACTCTCACTCAGTCTGATGCTGCTCAGCCTGAGATTTCTAGGAGTCAGGAATAATGACTCTGTGGCCTCTGGACTAAGGTTCCTCTCAGGCTTTGTGATTCTGTAAATGAAGAGGACTTTGATAAAAAATAAATAAATAAATAAAACTTCGTAATCTCTTAGTGATTTCTTAGCATTGCATTTCTTAGGACCTAGACCCTAAGGCCACCTTCTAGAAGATACCCCTTTACAGCAAGTTTCCTTTGATAATTCTCTCTTCTTAATGATCTTTTTTGTTTCTGCTATTGTTACTTTTAAAAGGGTTGATGCTCCAGGGCAAACCATAGAGAAACTGAACTCTGTCTGCCTTTTCTTTGAATGGTAGTTGCTTCCCAGTGACTGGTGTTTTTGATTATAGTACCACAGGCTCAGAGGTTAGAATTATTCCAGGTATGGATTTTAAAAATGGATAAAGCACTTATTAACTGCACACACTCCTCTCCTTTAAAAATGAAATAAACTGTTTAAATAGACAATAACATATGTATGATTTAAATTTTCAAATCATGTTTAAAGTATAAAAGGCACTAGCTAAAGCAAGCATTAGAAGAAATAAAACATCTACTCTTTTATAACCTTAAACTTTTGAATCAGCTTTTTGCTCTTAACATTGACTTCTTATCTTTTTCTCACTCATGAAATGCCTCAAACTTTATGTAAAACTTGTGACTGATAAAATTGTTTCAACTTACATTCAGCTACAATAATACTATAGTTATTAAATTCATCATTAATACCTTTCTGCTACTCATGCTATTGCAGGAAATTCAAGAATCTTTTACTCTCAAATTAATCATTATACAACTTTAAAAAATATTTTATTTCCATATGCACCTATAATTTTAATACCTAAAAAAAAAAAAAGTCAGCTGACATCTCAGTAATTCCTCTCTCTAATTTGGTTTGTAACCACTGTGTATGTTTCCTGCTGATCAACTCTTCTGTTTTTTAGAAGGCAGCTATGCTCACCACTATACCACCCGCGCTACTAACTCTTCTGTTTTTTGACCTTGTCTAGATCATCTCTCTTTTGGCCAACTTTTATGGAAGGTCTTTATTGAATCTTTTCACCCTAACCTCCTAATATTTGCCCACCTTTAACCTTGTTAGCTCAGTACGGGTTCAGCATCTTCCCATTTTTCTACAATAGCCTTTGAGCTTTTAAATGAGGGCAGAACCTCTTTCCTCACATGTGTTGCTGCATTAGTTACCTTGAAAATCTGAAGTCTGCAGCTGTTAGCTCAAGGACAACCCAGGGGAAATGTCATTTTCCTCCTAAACTTCTTAAGAAATTTCTTTGTGCTCATTGCTGCCAGAAGGAAGAGGGGAGATAAAGGCACTATAATAAACTGACCCCCTAAATCCAAATCTTTCAAGTCTGAAAAATCTTTTTTACTTTCTCCTTAAGGAAGCGAATAGCTGCAGGAAGGACATGGTATCAAAGTATGTCGTGGTTTCCCTTAGCAGAATAAATGTGCATCTACTTTAAAACAGGATCATTAAAAGACTTGCAACTTTAGGAAAGAAAGAGACCTGAAGTCAACTTTTTCAGCCTTTTAAAAATCCTTCACATTTTTCTTCCTTGTACTTCAGAAAAAGAACTATTAAAAGCCCAAACAAAAAATAAAAAATACATCAGAAAAGGGACATTTTCACTTTCCTCAGGCAAGCCAGTATGTACTTGGGATGTCTAATGACTATGTGCAAACAGTATTTTCTGTGTATGAGTCACCTTTCTTTAAGGCCATTCTCTAACACTTTACACTCAAAGAATCCTATTAAATCCAGAACAAGCTCCATTATCACTGAGAATGAATTCCACTAAAATGTTTTCAGGGCATTTAAGTTATAAAGACCAAGACCATACTCTTGGTTTGTGATATGACAATCAGTGTGTTCCAATCCTTTTCCTTGGTATATCTTCTCATGCAAATGAAGATACATACCATTCTTTAATTGGTTAGAAATCTTATTACTTAATAGCATGTAATAGACTATGCGCATGTCAGTTAAGGATGTGGGGCAGGGAAGGAAAGAGCAGAGATGATTAGGTGTCAGACTCGCAAGGAAAAGAATCAAATTATTTGTTCATAGTTATCAACTGTGAAATTTCCTGCTAGGAGAACCAAGAGACTCCACAGAGCTATAGCATCTATTTAGTTTCTTATTGAGTTGGGGAGACAAACAACTAGAAAACGAGTATGAGGTGGGAAACTACAGGGATGGAGGCAGCATTTGCTGTGTTTTCAACGACTTCTTAGTAAGACTCGAACTGAACCTTTACATATAGGCTCTATATGTAAAGGGGAGAAAGATGATAGTGGGGTGTGTGTGTGTGTGTGCGCGCACGCTTAAGGGAGTGAGGAGGTAGGCAATGATAAAGCCTCAGCCAGAACCCAATTTGATGTATGCCTGGTGGAGGAGAACTTTTCCATAAATCTCTCAGAATACCTTAGTGAGGAAATCTTTATAGAAGCTTCTCCAATTCCACATTCAGAATTCATCACTTCCCTACTATTCCGTTTCAAGTCCTTATAATGAGTTTTAGTTTAAGTAATTATTGTAAGCAAGCAAGTGCAGTTTTTCCCCAAAGATGTCTCCCCGTGCCATCACAATTTGACAGGAGCTCCAAAAAAGCCAGGTATCTCACTTTAAATCCCAGGTGTTTATCATAATGCCTGGAACACATTTGGTTGCTGATCAGATGGGCGTTAAAGGCAGGGACAAAAAGGAGAGGAAGAGAGAAGTGAAAGAATGTTTACTGAGCACTAGACAATCACAACTATAGGGAGAATGTTGGTAGTTTGTTTTTTTGCTTTTTTTTTTTTTTGAGTATGTGTGTGTGGCTGTAAAAGAATATATTCTCCATTGCATAAAATAGTTTTGGACAAAGCCTTCTACACTAAACAAAAATAAGTCAAATGGAAACATGATTGGTTCAGGTGAACAAACCTCTGGGTGATTATTTCTTTTTTTCTGCTAGATTATTTTGGCATCAGAGGCACAGGGCCTTTATTATGTTGTCTCCTTGAAAGCAGCAGCCATGCCTACAGTATTTATTGTGTGTCCCTTTTGATTAATATTGTCTTGGCTCATTTTTTGTACTCAATAAATAACAATATTGTAAAAACTTATGAAGCTTTTAAAAATTTCATGGTATTTTTGTGCAGGGGGCATTTGCAAAACATGTTATAATAACCCAAACTATGATTTGTAATTGCCATTATTAGATGATGTTCTAACTAGATATTCCAAAGTAGTTGCATTGAAAGTCTCACATTTTCGAACCAACCCACTTTAAAACTAATGATGTCTATCACTGAATACCTGAAATTTCCCAACGCCTTGGAAAAAATGAATTTAATATATATGCTATAACTTTTACTGAATAATTTGTCACTCATCTCCAGCCTGAAGGAAATAAGTATGTGTTAATTAAAATTAACATATATTTTTATCAGCCCATCTACTTAACCTGACAGGTTTTGGAAGGTGCTGGGAGTGAGCATAGACATTACATCACTGACAAGGTGGTGTTCCCCTGTTTCCTTTTTGTTAACGATCCAACTCCTTTAAGGACTGCTCTTAGGACTTCCTTGCTTTACACCGGATAATGCCTGCTCCAATAAAGACAACTCAGAAGCCTTGGAGAAAAGAAAAAATGCCTGGCTTATGAGAGGCTCGATAGGCTCTCTTAGTTCTTACTTAAAAGTCAAGGAAGCATGTAGATTTTGAAGAACAAAAGTGTCAAACTGAACACTGTCTTTTTGCAGTAAAAAGGAAAGGTCACTGGGAAAGAATGCTTAAATTAAAATTGAAATCTAGGGCTTAAGGATCTAAATGTGGCTTTAACCTTTCACAAAATAAGCACAGCGTTGTAAGAGGAGGTGTTCTTTTATAACCTCCTCTTTCATAATCACCTCTTCAGGGAAAATGTCATCTATGATATATAGATATTAACTCTCCCCTTTGGCTTGGATTGGAAGAGCTATATGAAAATGGACAATGTGAAAAGACCTTAAATAATATCCCAATTTATAACATGAAGGTACTTTATTGGGTGAAGTTATCTGTAACCAAAAGCTCAAAAATATTAAGAGGTGGTCTGTGGAGTCACAGAAAGATTGAAGACTAGCTCTTCTTTGCTGGTGACCTGTATTCTCTCGCTGAAGTCAATCTGATCGTGTTAGTAATGGGTATGGTCTCCACTGTAACAAATTCTGACTAAATCCCTGCCCCAAATCTATGCAAATAAGTCTGCTTATCATTTCATCATAATTTTTGATTTGATATCAGTAAATTTCTCTTATGCAATTTCCTTAAACAATTTATTTTAGAAACTTTATATTAACTTGATAGTAGCTTATATCTTGGATATGTCATCATTAGAAATGCTTTAAGCACAATGTAGACACTACCATAAACATCACATAATTTGAAGCAGGGAAATTCTGAGGGAAGAATGTACATCTGCTAGAGAGAATGATATTTACTCATTAAATATTTTATTGTTTATTGCTTATAAATTGGAATGTAGTAAAACTTGTAATTAATTTGATATTTAGCACACACCATGCATCAGGCTCACTAATAAGCACTGAGGATTGGATCCCAGAGACCAGAAGGCATGAAGAGGATCCTGGAGAGAAAAAGGCATGATTATACAAGTCCAAAACAGTGAGGTTGCCTGTTGGTGGGAATGTAAATTGGTGCAACCACTGTAGAAAACAGTATGGAGATTCCTAAGAAAACTAAAAACAGAATTACCACTTGATCTAGCAATCACACTCCTGGGCATCTATCCAGAGAAAACCATGACTCAAAAAGACACATGTACTCCAGTGTTCATTGCAACACTCTATACAGTAGCCAAGACATGGAAACAACCTAAACATCCATCGACAGATAAAGAAGATGTGGTACATATACACAATGGAATATTACTCAGTCATTAAAAGGAAAAAATAACGGTATTTGCAGCAACATGGATGGACCTAGAAATTATCATTCTAAGTGAAGTCAGTCAGACAATGGGACACCAATATCAAACGCTATCACTTACATGTGGAATCTAAAAAATGGACAAAATGAACTTTTTTGTAGAACAGATACTGACTGACAGATTTTGAAAAACTTATGGTTTGCAAATGAGACAGCTTGGGGGGTGGGGGGATGCACTGAGGGTCTGGGATGGAAATACTATAAAATTTGGTTGTGGTGATTGTTGTACACTTATAAATGTAATAAAATTCATTAAGTAATTAAAAAAATACTGAGGTTATAATAAATTCAGGAATTCAACATTTTGAGAATTCAGACAATGCAAGACTGCTGAACAGCTTTTACGCTATGGAGGAGAGAGGAGGAGATAAAGAAAAAACTTCATCTTTCATTTAATTTAACATGAAAATTTGATGAAGATATTTGCACATATACAAACACACAAAATAAATTTATGAACAGCTGCAGGTTACTTGGAGACCAGTTGCATGTTACATACCCCAGTTAAAAAAAAAAAAAAAAAAAAAAAAAAGAAGTTCCTATCACGGCTCAGTGGAAATGAATCTGACCAGTATCAGTGAGGATGCAGGTTCGATCCCTGCCCTTGCTCAGTGGGTTAAGGATCCAGCGTTGCCTTGAGCTGTGGTGTAGGTCGCAGACATGACTCGGATCTGCTTTTGCTGTGGCTGTCGTGTAGGCCAGCGGCTACAGCTCTGATTTGAACCCTCTCCTGGGAACCTCTATATGCTGTGGGTGCAGCCCTGAAAAAACAAAAAAAGACAAACAAAAAAAAAAAAACCTCTAAAACCTGACATATTCACTATTGATTTATGACCTAACCTAAGTTAGGCCAAGCAAATACTAATATCAAGCCAGATACAAGGAAAGTGAAATCAGATTTTATTTTCGGAGCCAACAAATCTGTGGCTCTGTTTAATCTATCAAAACAGGTAAGTACAGGAATATTCTGATAAAATAATAATTTTAAACAATTCAGGGGGTGTTTATTGCCCTATATACAATACAGTCCATGAACACTCTGGAATAAATATTCCATTGGACTCAAAGAACCTTGAGCAATGGCCAGCACAAGCTCCAGTACACAGAAGGTACTCAGTAAGTATTAATTTGTAAAACATTGATGAAAAATAATCGATAATTTTATTTTTTAAAAGTTCAATGAATTGTTTGATAAATTTAGTTTGATACAGACTCATCCATGGTAATAGTGGTATTCTAGAACTAGTTTTTATTGGCTCACAAGAACTAATTTTTCCCATTTTCAGGAACCTTTTTTTTCTTTTTTTCTTTTTTTTTGTCTTTTTGCCTTATCTAGGGCTGCACCCACGGCATATGGAGGTTCCCAGGCTAGGGGTCTAACAGGAGCTGTAGCTGCCGGCCTTCGCTACAGCCACAGCAACGTGGGATCCGAGCCGCCTCTGCAGCTTACACCACAGCTCGTGGCAATGCCGGATCCTTAACCCACTGAGCAAGGCCCGGGATTGAACCTGCAACCCCATGGTTCTTAGTCGGATTCGTTAACCACTGAGCCACGACAGGAACTCCCCATTTTCAGGAATTTTTGAGCAAGTTGTTGACATGATGGTAGCTTGAAATCAGCCATGACTGGAGTAATTACACCACAGAAATCAGCAAATATTACAAATGTTAAACATTTATCAGCAAACTTCTGATAGTATATCTTCAGCATTGTTACCAGTTCCCTATATTTCTCTAAATTTTACATCTAGACCTTTCATCTAAACCCAGATCCCTGGGAAAATGCTTTTCTAGATCAAGGATTATTTTAAAAGCCATTGTTCATACTTCATATTTTTAAGCAGCAAATCAGTTTTTCTCTATGTTGTTCTTTGAATTTTATATTGTGAGTCTCAGATATATGAGGCTCCAGTCTTGTTTTCAGGACTGCTAATTGGCTCCCAAACTGTATTCTTTCCAGGAATCCATATCATGGTACCAAGCTATGCACATTCTTTATTAAGGCCTTGTTTACCTTGCTCCTGCCTACCCTTTTGGCGATCCAGAAGTTTGACCCCCAAATTTAGCTCTGTGACAGATCCTGTTTGCTGAAAGCTCCACATCATCTATTCCTTTGTTCTTAGCCAGCCTTCTGTGATAACAATCTGTCGCTCATTCTTCATCTCTCCAACACTAGCATCCCCTTGCCTGGTCAAGGATTAACTAGAAGGTCTGCTTTTTGTACTTCTGTTGCACCTCTGTGGTTCCCCTACCCTGACTCTCCTCCCACAGAGTCACTAACACTAACAGACAGACACACTAATGCATCCCATTGATATCACTCACTGCCAGAAGAACTTGTATATAGCCAAATCCAGAATTAAATAATTTGTTGGACTTGTTTTGACATTGTAGCAATGGTGACATGACCGATTTGGTCTTATCAGAGTCATTAATTCATGCAGATCATGTATGAGTAATTGACAAGATGGCAGCCCGGTAAATAGCTACCGGGCACTCTGCCACATGCAGATATTACCTGATTGTATCTGTATCTAATGTTTAAGCCGCAAGCATTTTTTCTGAGAAGAAATATTAAAAGGTAGTCCCTTGTTCAATACATTTCAAATCTTATTTTTTACAGAGATACTAAATATTGTGCAAAGAATTATCTGACTCATTATGTAAAGATCTGACAACTATTCATACAATAGAACAATAAATTATCCTTAATGGCAAAGAAATCACAATATCTAGAGCACTTGAAAGTCTCTGTTTATTGATAATAGACACTAATCTAAAAAGCAGTTATCTCTCTACTTACTTTCATTTTGATAGACATTTGTTTGAGGAGGAGAAGTAGTGTTTCATCAAGCATGATAATGCTCTACTAGTTCTGCCAGCTACAGAGGAAAGCTACAGCCATAAAATATTTTGCCTTTCCAAAAGAAACACTGCATTCCAAAAAATAAAATAAAATAAAATAACCCTCCCAAATACTTAGTATGTATATAGGTATGATATATTATTCAAAGATCTTTGAAACAATGCAGCTTGTTTGTGACAATTTATGTTAGAGAGATACCTCTCAAAATTTATCCTTGAAAGTCTTCATACAAAATGTGCTCATTGTAGCAGAGCTTTTTTAGATGTACTTCAATAATTACAAATTCAACCATCCCTCTGTAAACACATCAATTTAGCTGTGAAGTGACAGATGAAGGACATGAACAAATACATATCGAGCACTTATATATATCAGGTACTGTGCCTGTTCCTTATCATGCAATGAATGGTCCTATATTCCAGGTTGAGGTTAATACTGTTCTGTTCCATTTATGGTTTTCAAATTTTCTTACATTTGTATTTTTTAATACATCAATTCTCACAGTAATTTTGTAAGTTCTTCATGACTGACATTAAGATTCTTATTTTAGAGCTATTAAAAACACATAGATAGGGGACTCGTATATCACACAGTCCATTCTGGGCAAAGAGCTGCAAGCCAGATTCTATGAATCACAGTCTCTGCATTATATTTCCATATAGAGAAAAACTTTTCATTATAATTTTCATCCATACATATGTATATGCTCTATTTTATACTGAGAATTTATTTAGAAGATACAGATAAAAAGATGACTTAGATGCAACTCCTTTCTTCAAGGAGCACATAGTCTACTGAACATGAAAATCTGTAAGCATCTCTCAAATAACAACACTTGAAGTGTACCAAAGTGTAACCTGGGGGCTAGGAATGGTTTCCAGGAGCAGTGATATCAATCTAGACATTTGTGTGAGGAACCATTACCAGTCAAATTAAATGAGAGAAGTGGAGGAAAGGGGAGAAAGTGAGGATAGTGAGGGGACACTTAAATGTCTAGCGGTGAAGAGAGACCAACATATTTGGAGAATAACAGACAGTTCAGAAGCTGGACCACAGAGTATGAGGAGGCAGGAAAGTAAGACAGCCTGGAAAGGGGAGCAGAGACTATAACGGGTATGGGCTAGTTTTACTTTGTTCTGAGAACAATGAGCACCATGAATTCAGCACAAGTGATAAGACAACTAGTTGTTGGTTTCAATGAAAAAACTCAGATAGATGCCAACAGTCTTCTCAAAAATGCCTATGCTTCACCAACAGTATCCTACTCTTAGAAGACGTTACCCTAGGTAAATTTGGGCATTATGAGAGGCTCCAAATATGACTTCCATTTATAGCTTGTATTTTATTTTATCTCTAGAAGGGATTTGAAACACCAAATTACTCATGTAATCTCTCCCAGCACCTGGTCATTCTAATCTACTGTGTAGAAAGAATTGTTCATTCAGTGGATCTATTACTTTTCAGCCTAATTTAATGCACTGGTTTACACTTAATAGTTGTAATTACTATAGCCATGATTTAAATTTAAAAAAATATTGATGATCCTTGAGATCCTTGAGCTTCTGCAAAGCTTTGTCACACAACTATAACACATAAGAAAAAATAAAACACCAGACTGTATATAAAATGTGGGTAGCGAGAAGAAATAACTGCTGATCACTGTGTAAGGTGGGTGACGAGTTCTAGGGCATTCCTTAGGCAATTTTCTCCAGTTTGTATGTTTGATAATAAAAATCAAGTAAAATTAATGTTTTCTTTAGCATTGGCTTCTTCAAGATTGTCAGCAAAAGTATGAACTATGAGCTAGCTGGGAAAAAGCTTACCTCTTGGAAACATTAAGAGGTCTTCTGATACTGCTTTCATAATTAAGTGCCTAGCCTGTATGTCAGTTTTCCCAAGTGAGTGCATAACATTCATTTGATCTCAATAAATATTCCCAGAAAGATTTGTCTCCTGGAGGTATAAAAACAGATTCTAAAGTTAATACAAAAAACTAATCCAAGATAAAAACCTCTGAAAAATGAGAGAAATAGGACAAAGAAACTAATTGACACCAGGTATTAAAACAGGTTACAGAACATATACAATTTAACAAGTTAGTACTAGTACATTAAGAGACTGATAACAAAAGAGTCTAAAGAACATCAGCTAGCTTGGTTTCTTTAAAATGTCAGTGTCATGAATGAGAAAACGTAAAGAAACAAATAGCAGTACTGTTCTAGATACACCTCCTCCTTCAAGGAGCTTAAACAGACCCATAAACCAAAAGCAATATGTGATCTCTGATTGGATTCAGATTTTTAATAAAATGGCATTTTGGGGGTAATTAGTCTGAATATAGACTGAACATTATACAATATTACGATATTACTGTTAAAGATCTTAGATGTTATAAGTAGATCATGGTTATGCAAAGAATACTCTGGGTCTAAGAAAATGCTGAATTATTCAGAGATGAAAATTTCACTAGTCTGCCACATTAAAAATCTATAATTCAGGGTCCTATTGCCTGAAGAACTTCAGAATTTGTCAAAGTCCAGTTAGCATGGCTGCCTAACTTTAATGAGACTCAGTGCTTGTAGATTCAGGGACGTGTAAGTTCACGACTAATCACCAGTTCTCATCTCTCCATAGACACTTAAGCTTCTGGGCAAGCAAGAAAACAGTCAAATGAAAGACTAATGGGTCTTATAAGTAAAAGCTCACCTTGATAACAGTATGAAATGTTTTTCTGCTAATGGGAAAGCAAGGTAGACCGCCAGCTCTAAGTCTATTTGGTCTCTGTATACAAATGCTATATTCCATGAGATCCTGGAACCAGATAGCTCCTGCCTGACAAAACATGTAGAAGAGAATGGATCCAGAAGTGAGAAGAATTGTATACTTCCCTCTCTCAAGGACTGTCTATAGGGTCTGGACTCTGAAGCTACAAAGCTGTAAATAGAAGACAGACTCATATTACAGGTGCCCCGATGCTACATTTGTTTATGTATCTTACCTGTTCAGAATTTTTCCAAAGAATACTAATGCTGAGAGGTATGGAAGCAAAAGCTGACAGTTTTCTCTGATCTGAATATTACTATGCACTTGACATTATGCATAGTAAGGAAAAAACTACTTTATACCCAAACATAAATGAAAAATAACAAGGTCATTTTCTCGGGTTCTGGTTCTCATGAAATTTTGAACATCTACTTTAACCTGAACTTCTTAGCAAAAACAGTTTTGTCCCTGATTTTTGCTATGGTGATGTCTGAAGATGTGACATGATCTTTCTGAATATGATATTCACGTGAAGTTTTTCCTCTATGAACACTAAAATGAATACTTGATAACCTTGCAAATTTTGTTTTTCCTTTTAAATGCTAGCTGTCTTCTTTATTTGGTGAGCCAGTCTTTTTAATAGCTGACTCTCTTGCATTTTTGCAAGTAAACTTTTCCTTCACTTTTATAATGAGTTTGTCTCCAATTTCTTTTTGACTGAGGTAGGAATTGCATATCCCTGAGGCAGGTCACATTCTAAATTCCAATGAAGTTTGGTTTCAGCACTGCATTTGAGGTAGCAGCAGCCATCACACCAACTCAGACAAGGGAGAGGTTTTGCAACAGATGGGCAAAGCTAGGAAAGTTTCAGACCAAGAGGAACTCAGACAGACCATCATTGCTAATAGCAGGAAGCCTTCAACAATGGTTCTGTGCCAGCAATGATGGGCTGCAGAGAAGGTAAGGAACTGTGGTACCTGAATTCCAGGTGGCTCCACAGGCAATTTAATCAGCTGATTGTAAGAGCATTAGATGATACCTTAATTGTTTACAGGTCACAAAGACCAGGGGCAATTAAAATACATGTCTTACAGGCAGGGCAGCAGAAGAGAAGAAAAAAAGTCTCTGAAAGAAGAGGCAAGTTGTTAGTGGAAGGGCCACAATGGTAATTCCATTTGCCTATGCTAATTATTGGCTTTATCAGTCAATAAATATTAGTGAAAAAATAAGAAGGCAAATGTATATGAGTGTGAAAGTCATATCCTTCACGAGAGCTCACAACCCTAGTGTTCAGTGGAGAATGTCTTAGTCATTTGTCTTATGGTGCGGCTTGGTCTATCTAAAGAAAGAGTTACATTTTTCTAGCTTCACTCTATCTAAAGAAAGAGTTACATTTTTCTAGTTACATTTGGGTTAAAGGTGACTTTGCAAAAGAGTATCTTAAGAGCCAAACTAAACAAGATGTAGTTAGAGTCAGTACAGACATAGACAGGGAAGCAGCAGGTAAAAGTCTGCCACTGGGGCTAGGTGGACTGTATAAGGCCTAGTTTCACAGGAGGGCTACCTGTCCTGTACACTTGCACAGCCTCCATTCAGAAGGGCCCTGTGCTTGGTTTCATGTTGGACTGCCACCATCTTAAAATTCTTAATAATCTTGTCTTTCATCTTGTGTGTTTTTGGTTTGTTTTTTGTTTTCATCTTTTTAGGACTGCACCCACAGCATATGGAAGTTCCCAGGCTAGGGATCAAATCAGAGCTACAGCTGCCAGCCTACGCCACAGCCACAGGAATGCTAGATGCGAGCTGCATCTGTGACCTACAACACAGCTCATGGCAACACCGGATCCTTAACCCACTGAGCAAGGCCAGGGATTGAACCTGCATCCTCATGGGTGCTAGTCAGATTCATTTTCACTGAGCCATGATAGGAACTCCTCATCTTGTGTTTTGTAAATGAAACACGGTCATGGAGCATGCACACAGGCAAAGGTGTTACAAGCAATATGTATGTTTTTGCCCCATGGACATGCTGCCATGTAAGCACAAAATTCCAGTGGATGAACGATGCATGGTCATTCAGCAAAGCTCAGGAGTACAAATTAAGTGTTTGCCTTTCTGCTGAGTAAGCAGAGGTGCTGACAGCCTTCAGAGGCCAAACACACCATCTGAATCAGATCTTGCTTCAAACACAGAAAGAACGAAACAGTGTTCTAAGTAACACAATGATCAAGGTATTTTATTGCAGTTTTGCATATATTACTTCCCTGCATTACTCAAACACTTTTGCTGAAAAAGATGACATAGAAGAAAGGAAAAAGACAGGGCAATCCATAGTTCCTTTTCCTTTCAGTTTTTCCCTACGCTTCAGTAAGTAGAAGGTAATATTAGTGGAATACATGGGCAGCAAGAAGTGAAATAGAAGACTGCTGAGTTAGTTTTGTGTAGCATTTCCACTGTTTTTTGATGAGAATGAGATACATATGTATGCATGAGTTAAGAAATATGAATTGTATAATTTTGACCCTTCCACTTGTGAAATAAATATATTTGCATTTAAAACTGGCACTGCACAATATGAAGAGCAATAAAATTCATGTTAATTTAAATTTTTTGTTTCTTTAATTAGAAAAAATTAACTGGAAAATAAAAAAGCATCTTGACATACTGACAGGAGAGGAAAGAAAAAGCTTTATGTTTTAATATCTTTAGTGGTGCTTCCTCCCTTGCTTTTTGAACAAGGAATTCCACATTTTCCTTTTGCTCTGAAGCTGTCTAATGCATTGAGGATATCAGAGTGGAAATTTCTACACGTTGAGGAGAAGGGATATAGCCCAGAGATAATTGTAAGCTTTTCTCCAGAGGGCTGAGAATTCAGAGGATTTTGGAAAGACGTACGTATACCTAGGAATGATGTAATACTGACCTTGCTTGCAGAACACAGAAAAAGCAAGAATAAACAGATAAATATCCTACCTTTTAAAGTATAAAACATAATTGTGAGGGGGAAATAGATATGAACTTTAGAATGAAAGATTCCTGCTCCAAAACAAACATCAAAACAAAACTAAAATCAGAAAAAACAAATAGCAGCAAGGACAAGAAAAAAAATATAAAGACAGAAAGTTAATGAGGAACTAACAAACTTTGGCTGAATATTACAAGCAAGGCACAGTTAAAACTATTCTCCGGAATTCCTGTTGTGGTTCAGAGGTTAAGGAACCCTACTAATATCCATGAGGATGCAGGTTCGATTCCTGGTCTTCCTCAGTGGGTTAAGGATCTGACATCTCTGTGAGCTCTGAGGTATGGTCATAGAGGTGGCTGGGATCCTGTGTTGCTGTGGCTGTGGCTGGCAGCTCCTATTGAACCTCTAACCTGGGAACTTCCATATGCCATGTTTGTAGTCCTAAAAAAAAGCCTACTCTTAAATACAAGTGATTTGTTCATGAAATATATATATATAATATATATATATAATATGTAAATTTATATATTTACAAAATATGTAAATAATTTGGACCCATGAGACTACAACTTTTAATAATCTCTAGAAGCAGATCTGCTATTTTTGCTTTTTAAAGAGCTGCAAACTGTAGGTTGATGAAATTTTACTATAATCAGTGACGTTAAATAAGTTGAAAAGGTGAGCCAGCTCAGCAGCAAATTCTATAGGGCAAGCAGGACCAATGCCACAGCCACAGGCAGGGATGCCTGGGTAGAAATGTCCAGCTTGTAAACAGAATATGAGAAGCTGTGAGGGAAATCAAACAAATTCAGACTATTGCTGGGGGAAAATAAGGAGTTGTCAACATATTCATGAGAGAGTACCACACACTACAAGTACTGAGGCTGGGCAATGAGTTATTGCCCTTGTCTGGTGGCTTGGCCAAAGAGTCCTTAAGATCAGGGCAGTAATATTCTACAGGGCCTGGAGTCAGAAAAGCTCTGATTTAAATACCAGTTCTGCCACTTATCAGTTATGTGAGTTAGATCAAACCCTTTCATCTTAGTTTCTATATGTATAATGAGGGAGTAAAGAGTACTTATCTTTTAGGGTCAACTTGAACTTTAAATGAGTTAATAGTTATGAAGGAATTACCTATTCAATGGCTAACATAGAATAGGTAATTACTACTACTGATATGTTGAACATAAAGTGAATAATATTATTATTTATTCTCATATTATTATGTTTACATACTCAAAAAATAGTTATTATTGTTGCAAGATTAATGTACAGCTAAACATTATAGGATATAACCCTATATAACAGTTATAAATTTGGAAAATTATCTGTTCCCACGTGGTTAGGGCACCGAGATTACATATTTTATTTTTATTTTTTTAATTTTTTTATTTTTTTGTCTTTTTGCCTTTTATGTAGAGCCACACCCGCAGCATATGGAGGTCCCCAGGCTAGGGGTCTAACAGGAGCTGTAGCTGCCGGCCTTCGCCACAGCCACAGCAACACGGGATCGGAGCCGCGTCTGCGACCTACACCACAGCTCACGGCAACGCCGGATCCTTAACCCACTGAGCAAGGCCAGGGATCGAACTCGCAACCTCATGGTTCTTAGTCGGATTCGTTAACCACTGAGCCACGAAGGGAACTCCGAGATTACACATTTTAAATATTTTCCTTTGTTTTAGGAAAATGACCCAGAGGGCAGTATGTTGTATGAGTCAGTTTAATGTCAGAGCACTTTTCACCAAGACAAGCTGCTGAGAGATAACCCCTTCAAATAAATGTCCAAAGAAGAGCAAGATTTGATTGATGGAGAGAGAAAAAAAAGATGAAGAAAAGAGATTTAATCCACAGAAAGCACAATCCCTAAAGAAGGTAAAGTGCACCGCAAGGAACCTGTGGGTTGCCTGAGGGACCTGGGCGCCTTTAACAAGTTCGTGGTGGTAGAGGGATGGAAAATGTACAAATTTAGAAAGTAGAAGGGAAAAATGAAAGTTTTTTTTAAGTCACCTTTGTTTATTTCAGTTGGATATAGAATGGATTTGAGAATAAGAATTACATTTGGAAGAAAATATATTTCTATTAAAAGAGTGAGGAGCTCTATTTTTATCAAAATGGGAATCAAATTTAACATTTGAGGAAGATTCCTTCCTTCCTTCCTTCTGTGTGCCCATATTTTCCTCCTTCCTAATATCAAACATCTAACAGACAGCAGCCATTGTAGTAAATATTGGGCATAAGTTAAGAGGATACAGTCCCAACACTGTAGGAGCTCATAATGTGAAACAGAGAATCAAAGATATAAACAAGTGAAATCTATAGACAAATAGCATAGAGTGGATAAACAAAGGACCACAGACTCTCCAGTTTTTTGGGATGGTCAAGAAAGGCTTTAGAAGAAATGATGTCTAGTTTAAACATGCAAATTGAGTTTTAAATTGTTTTGTCACACGGTCAAGGGAACAAGTGGTATTCTAAGCAGAGAAAACGCCATAAGAAAATTAATTGGTGGATGTCACAGCATGACACATGTGGCAAATACCTACGTATAATACGGCTAAATTTTTTAGGAAGGGGATTAGCCAGAAGGATGCTAAACTCAACTGTGCCTTCATTATGGAGGACTTCATTAGCCAGGCTAATATGTTTACAGAGAAGGAGAAAAATTAATATCAATGATAAAATTTTCAGGAATGTAGGCATCTTTCAAAAATACATACTGACCACTTCTTCTGACCTAAATTTTAATGGACAGACATTTAAGACATAAAGTAACAGTTTTTCTGCAACTATTCTCACAGTCTTCATTAGCATGGATGACAAAGACAGTGACATTTTCTAAGATTTTGTCAGTATATTTCTGTGGACATAGACATGAATAATTGTAGGCTGCTTTCACAGAAACTAAAAGTGTCACATAGATAGATGACCTCCAAATTTTATTCAGCTTCTGGCCAGGTAGACCTATATAGTAACTTATTTTTCCTAATTACCTAAGAATTATTTATTTAATTCAGACTGACTTAAAAGGAGATCATATTTTCTCAATGAATATCTTCCCTGGTAATGTTATATAAATAATTGTATGTAATTTTTACACACAGGGTAAAAATATTTACTAAAAATTATGTTGGCCATTGCAATGAAGAAGTTGACCATTTCTGACTTTTGGCCACTGCCAGCTTTTAGATCCCCATCATTCTTCCCCGCCTGCTGTACATCTGTGCAAAATGGACAAAAGGGTCAGTACAGAACCTTTGTCGCTTCAGGCCAGAAGAACTTTAAGCAGTATAGTCTCTAGCCCACAGGGGATCCACTTCTTAACCACAATGACTCTTCAAGCTACCCTCTACCCTTTTAATCTCACCCTTGGCTTGACTGCTCTCATTAGAACTGTGTTCTTTGAGCCCCTCCCCTCTTAAGAATCCCCAGCTTACTGTGACTACAGATAGTTCTTGACTCCTGATTTTTCTATTTTACAGTGGTTCCCAAGCAATAGGCATTTAGTAGAAACATAGTGTGAATTTTGATCTTTTCCCAGAACAATGATATGCCCTATGACACCCTCGTGATGCTGGGCAGTGGTAGCAAGCTGCAGCTGCCAGTTAGCCATGCTATCACAAGGGTTAATAAACATACAATTACAACCATTCTGTACTCATACAACCAGTCCGCTTTTCACTTTTAGAAGAGTGTGCAATAAACCATTTGATATATTCAGCACCTGATTACAAAATAGACTTTGTGTTCGATGATTTTGTACAACTGTAGGCTTATGGAGGTCTTCTGAGCATGCTTAAGTTAGGCTTGGTTCAACTATGATGTCTGGGAGGTTAGGCGTATTAAGTGCATTTTCAACTTACAATTTTTCAATTTATGATGGAGCTGTACTAAATACATAGTATTCATATTCACTGTTGAGTGCACTGTGTTATCTGTTTGGACATCCAATAAACTCCTGGGTAGGCAATCATGCTTGTCTCTGGACAGACTGATTAAAACAACCATGCTGTTCAATTATTTTTTAGTGGTTCTCAAGCTTTTGTCTAACCAAGTATACACAAAGCATCTGACACTTGCATTGATAATCATAGCTCACAATAACAGGATTCCCAGAGAGGAGGGAGAATAAGGGGAATTCTTAATGTGAAGTGCTAGTGTGAATGGCTGCCCTTCTAGGTGGCAGTCATGTCATGCCTTTGAAAAGTTCACCATGAATTCCCGCAGAAGACTGGTTAGTGGTATAAGAAGTTATCTTGGTTTATGTCTATAAGATAAAAAAAGAAGAGCTAAAAATGGTTTGCATATGTTTTGGAGTACTCAGTTTTATCCACCTCCTGTGTAGGGAAAAACCCAGCTCTTCCCTATATCTGTTTTCCCTGAGAGTTTCCTTTACTGCTTACATAAAACAATTCACTATTAGTCTCCAAATGTGTGGAGGCTTTTCCCCACACAAGGCATTCTCCATGACACCAGCTGGGTGTCCTACAATTTTATTCAGGACTGGCACTACCTATCCAGAGGTGTCAGGGATGGGGACAAAGACAGATATCAGAATAAGAGATGTTCCCAGTGTTTCATCACATAGAAATTTATAAAGGCTTTAGGATCTCTGTGTTGGGAACTGGGGACAAAGACATCATATATATACACACACACATATATATACATCTTATATTAAGATATATATTAATATAATATATATCTATATATTATGTATATACATATATATATCTTACATTAATATATATCTTATATTATACATTAATACATTAATATTAGTTTAATAATTAATGTTATTAATATATATTAATATACTAAGATATATATTAATATGATATATATACACATCTTACTATTTTTACAGTATATTATAATCTAATTTTTTAAAAAGTAACACACATAAGCAAAAATGAGACTAAGTATATATGGTGATTACTTGTGTCTTATTGAAATTACAACCAGTTATTAATATGGATTTTCCAAATATTCAATATATCATTATTTTAAAAATACTTACAACAGTTTTGAGATATAATTCATACACTATAAAATTCAACTATTTAAATCTGAATAACAATGGTCTTTTTAGTATACTTACAGGGTTATGCAACCATCGCCTAAGTAAATTTTAGTACATTTTTGCCTGTCCTTCTCCCCAAAAAAGGAACTCTGTCCAATAAAAGGTCAATTCTCATTACTTCTCTACCTCTGCCCCAGTCCTAGGTAGCCACTAATCCACACTCTGTCTTCACAAATTTGCCCATTCTGGACATTTCAAATATAATAAGTACATTTTTGCATTTAACTTCTTTCACTTATCATGATGTTTTAAAGGTTCATTCAAGATGGATCCTGAATCAGTATTTCATTCTTTTTTATTAATGAATGACATTCCATTGTATGGATATATTACATCTTAGTTTTCCATTTATCAGTTGATAGACATTTAGGTTGTTGTTCCCACTTTTTAGCTATTATGAATACTACTACTATGAACATTAATGTGCAAGTTTTCTGTGGACATATTTTTCATTTTTCTTGGGTATATACCCAGGAGTGGAATCAGAATTGGAAACTTCATTCATTGCTAATAGGAATTTAAAGTGGTACAGCCACTCTGGAAAAGGACTTGGCAGATCTGCAGAAAGCAGATAAAAGAGTATCAATAAATAAAATACTAAAATGTTATTTAAATATTATTAAACTATGTAATATTATTGAAACAGCAAATGCCACTTGCTATTTGACATAAAAGCAAAATCTCTGTAATGCTAGATCAGGAAAGTTTACATTTTTGCAATTTCCACTGTAGCACAGCAGTTTAAGATCCAGGGTTACAGCAGCTCTGGTATAGGTCGCAGCTGCAGCTCAGATTTGATCCCTGGCCCAGGACCTTCCATATGTCACAGATGCAGCCAAAAAAAGAAAAGAAAATTTACATTTTAAAATTTATCCATCGGTCTAATCTCTACCTACCTACGTACCTATCTGGAGATTATACTCTTGCATGCTTTACTTTTTTCCCTAAATTCTATCCTTAGGTGGAGTTGGATTAACAAAACCTTACATGAGGCTATATTTACTTGGATTTATACAAAACTGTCTCCTATAAGTGGCCTT
This sequence comes from Catagonus wagneri, assembly GCA_004024745.2. NCBI lineage: Eukaryota > Metazoa > Chordata > Mammalia > Artiodactyla > Tayassuidae > Catagonus > Catagonus wagneri. The sequence goes on along the minus strand of PVHT020000521.1, from coordinate 12,181,549 downwards.
TTAATGTATTATCCTTAGCTTTTATGGAAGAATCCCAGCAATCTGCCATTTGAAAAATATTACCATTTGGTGTGTAGAAATGCTGAGAACTCCTTTATTACACTGCTCATATTTCTGTCTGTAAGCAGACTAGTCAGTGAGGGCTGGGTGAGCAGCACAGACTGGGTGTCTTAAACAGAAAAAAAATTTATTTTCTCCCAGTTCTGAGTCTGGAAGTCCAAGATCAAGGTGCAGGCAGAGTTGGCTTCTGATAAGGACTCTCTTCTTAGCTCACAGACACGTGATTCTTTCTTGCACTGTCTTTGTTGTCGAACCCAAGTTTGTGTGCTCAATGCTCAGTGAGGCCAAACCAACCAAAACGTTAGTTTAGAGCAGAGAAAGGTTTATTGCAAAGGCCAGACCAGAAAAATGAGTAGCTCATCATGTTCAAAAGACCTGAACTCCCTGATGGGCTTCAGGAAAGAATTTTAAAAGGCAAATTTAGGGGGAGAGCAACTGGATGTGTGACTTAGAACTGGTGGAGAGATAATAGGGTGGTAGTCCAGGACCTGCTTCACCACAGCAAGGCTGTTTCCTGAATTCCCTTCCTTTGTTTCTGCCTTCCCTCATTTCCCTATTTAGTAACTGTTTAAAGCTGCCCTTTGGAACTCACGGAAGCTCTAGGAGGCTGAAGCCTTTTTCCTACAAACAAGAAACAGGGGACATGGAAAGGCTTTTGTACTCAAGAGGGCCCACAGAGTCCTGCTCTGTTTCATCCTCATATGACCTATTTTCTGTGCTCACACACTCCAGGTTTCTTCCTCTCCTTAAAAGGACACCAGACCTATTGCATGGGGGCTCCCCATCAAATGACCTCCTTTAAACTTAATGACCTCTTCATTTTTATTTATTTTTAATTCTTACGACCACACCCAATGCATATAGAAGTTCCCAGGCCAGGGGCTGAATCTGAGCTGCAGCTGTGCCCTATGCCATAGCTGTAGCAACACCAGATCCATTTAACCCACTACACTGGGCTGGGGACTGAACCTGAACCACCACTACACTGGGCTGGGGAACTTAACCTGCCGTGCCACAGCAGGAACTCCAAAGACCTCTTTAAAGTCTCTACCTTAAAATGCAGTCTCACTAGGGGTTGGGACTTCAACATGTATTTTTTTAGGGGGCGGGCGCAATACGTCAGCTCAAATGTTAAGAGAACTTGCTTTGCTTTTAGATCTTAGTGTCATAATGCAGCTTTGATCACCTATAGAGTGAAGTAGCTCTGCTCTACTGTAATTGTATCTACACTGCTTTTTGGCTCCAGTTGTTAATAAACATGAGTTTAACTAGGTTCAGTGATCATAAGTATGTGGACCACAGAGCCTGTGGACATGCTTTTGGCTGGTTCTCTGCCACTTCTTTTTCTCCCACCTGCTCTTCTCATCAACTCTACCCAGCAATAACTACGTACTTCCGTTTATATTTTCCTACTTTAAATTCTTGCTTCTTAGTTCTTTTTGCCAACATTTTATTATTCATGTTCTGACTGTTAGATATCTCAAATCTTCTCTGAAAAAAGGCAAAAATACATAAGGAAAAAAAGTAGTCAATTCAGTCAGAGAACTTGAAACATTTCAGAGACAAAACCTAAGTCTATTATATACATACAAACTGTGTATCTGTGCCTATAATTCTAGTTTACTGTTTCCAATCTTTTTCAGTTTTCCCCTTCCTTTTGAATCCTCCTATTAAGTGGAAAGTTAAAAGATTTTTGAGGGAATACATTTCCATTCATTATAGCAAAAACATGTTGGGAGACTTTTATATGCAAGTATCAAAAGAATCACACTAGTGCTAACAAGAAAGAATTGCATTATATAATGTCATTTTTTCAGTACCTACATGTTCTTTTTCTAAAAGAAATGAGGGTATTCTGGGGAGAAAGAAGCAAAATAAGAGAGCTCCCTCTCAGCCTCTGCATACCTTATCCATATTTACCACTGTGCCTGAAAGGCTTCCCAATTCCTGAAGGAAACCTATCATGCCAAGAACTGAAAAGTCTCTGCCTTTCAAACTCATTAAATATCTATCAGAGATATATATGACAGTAAAAGAAAGAGAAAGAGAACACAGATAAAACTCGAGACCCTCCTAATGGAATTTAAAGTGCAATAATATGTACTTTCAGGTTGCAACAAATACTTGCTCAGAGAAGACCCAGGTAATTAGTGCAGATGATCTCCAACAGATGGGTGTGAAGTTGAGAGATCAAATACATCTTTAAGAGATGTGCCAGACGCGTATTTGTTCTGGACTTGCTAGGTAGATTAACTCATTTGTGAATATCTCCAAAAAAATAATTTACTCAAAGGGAGAAGTTTATTGGCCAATTGATAATCCATTATATTTTATAAAAATAAAATGTGCATAACAGATCCTTGAAAACTAATTTTTTTCTGTTAAGGGGAAATGCACCAAGGGACAAGGTGAGATAAAAGAAAACAGAAACACATGTAACAGTTCTGTCCAGGTTACTAATGAATTTCAGGACATTTCTAGTAGGCTACTGTGGATTTTAACTACAGATTTTATCAACCACATAAATATATAGTCCTATTACTAGCTGAAGACATTATGTTGTTGTGAAAAGTCTTCTAGGATAGGAAGTAGGAACATGGATTTGTGCCAAGGTCCAACTTTTATTCGCTTTGTGACTTTGAGCATCTCATTTAATTTCCAAAGCCCCATAAATATTTTTCCTAACTACCTGGCCCAATTGTTTAACTATCAAAGAATGAGATATGATATCATTGGATAATTTGAAAGATACTGCTACTGCTACTAGTTTATTATTTAATAGTGTCAATCTCTTATTTTTCAAGTGTTTCACAACTGACACACAACATATAAAATATTTCTATGTTGATTTAAGGATACCACAGATTCATCTGTAACACGTAAAAAGCTGACAGCAAGGACTTTCATTATCAGCCTAAGTAGCACAGTGAAAGGTTAGGAATGTGTTATAATCTAGAGTTGAGAAGAGCAAAGCCATGCCATTGTTCATGTGTGTGTGTGAAGACTGCGCCATACAGAGATGAGTGAATCCATGGAAGTAGAGGCCATGTGCCAAAAGACCACTAGAGAACTTAGGAATTATGAAGAAGTGATTCTAGAGGAGAGACAACCCTATTTATTAGCTACTACTACCGTATATTTGGAAGAACAATTCCACAGAATATTCTGGAACAAGATTTGGAAACTTATGGCCAAATCTATCATGCTGCCCGTTGCTGTCAATAACATTTTACTGTAACATAATTGTGCTCATTCCCTTGGGTATTTTTGTGCTGCAACAGTACAGGTGAGTAGTTGTAAAACAGACTGCACGGCCTAAAATATTTACTATTAAGCCCTCCACCAAAAGTTTGTTGACCTGGTTCTAGATCACAGTCTTATTTATGTCATTAGAAATCTCCCAGAAGTCAAGCAAGAAGGACAACTGGACCATTAGACTTATATTTGTAATTACAGACTTGAGTATGAATCTAGGTTGCTGATAAAACCATGGTCCTTTCAAATGTGAACATAAACATGAACTGTATACATAAGGATAATATAATATTTTTTTAAAAAAGGAGTCCACTGTTTTAGAGTACCTTTTTGAGAACATAAGAGGTCTGAAAAAAAATTTAAAAAAAAATGGCTTTGTGTTTTATACAAGTCAAATGCCTGGCCCTCCTACTCTTGGGAATTAAAATCATTTACCTACAGAATTAGCCCAGGGGTCTCTCAGGGGCACAGGTGCCATAATCACAAAGATTGTCCTTTTGTCTCTCAAGGGAGTTTTCATTGGTCTCTCTTTTGCTTTTTATGTACATTTGTGTGAAATTCTGCCCAGATTTTGTATTCACTTTCAAAGGTAGCAGAATGTGACACCGCAAAATATGTTTCTTTGGCACAAGGATGATTTTGAGTTGATTTTTTGAGTAAAAAAATAGAGACAAGGGAGTCTCAGAAAACAGAGTAAAAGTTACCACTTTAAGAAAGTGCAATCTTTATTTTAAGGGTGTTCTCTCTCTGTACAAGGAAGAGAAGAGGGGCTAAATCAAGAGAAACTTTTCTCTCTCTCTCTTTTTTTTTTTTTTGTCTTTTTAGGGCCATACGTGCAGCATATGAAGGTTCCCAGGCAAGGGCTTGAATCAGAACTGTAGTGGCCAACCTATACCACAGCCACAGCAATGCAGGATCCGAGCCTTGTCTGTGACCTATACCACAGCTCACCAGCAATGCCAGATCCTTAACCCACTGAGCAAGGCCAGGGATTTTGAACCTGTGTCCTCATGGATGCCAGTCAGATTTCCTCTGAGCCAAGAGGAGATTTCCAAGAGAAACTTTTCTCAATGAAGACAGCATGGACTTAAATCTGCATAGCAAAAGCTTATTCTTACCTTTTGTTTTTCCTGCTAACATCCCTTAAAGGGTCTGCCCCCTCCCCCACATCTTTCTTTTGTCTTTAGCTGAAGATGGTATTTAAGGTGGTGACTTGGGCCATTTCTAGAAGTTTACATCTTTTTCCTATGTACCTCCCATGTATAAAAGAGGTATATATGTTATTAAATTCCTGCTTGTTTTTCTTTTGTTAATTGTCTTTTACTACAGGGGTATCTCAGGCAAAAACCTAGAAAGTTGAAGGGAAAATTATTTTCCCTCTGGTATATACATTATCTCACATGAACAGGACTCTTATAACGCCTACCGAAAATTAAAATGATGTCCTCTTCCTCTCTTGATATATATATATAATTCTACACTGCATCAGTATGGAGGGGTCTTCTGTAGGATTCTTTTTTCCCCCCTCACAGTAGGGATATGGATAAAATGCAGATTCCTCTTGGTAGACTTAGTGAGGCACTTAAGAGTCTTCATTTCTAACAATTTTAGGTTTTAGATTTTCTAAAACTTAACTAAGTGTATCTTTTAAAACCCCATTTCTATTTACACCCACCTGCATTTTAAAATTCAACCTCTTTAGGAATTCCGGTTGTGGCTCAGCAGGTTACAAACCTGACTAGGATCCATGAGGATGTGGGTTCGATCCCTGGCCTCACTCACTTGCTGAAAGGATCTAGCATTGCCGTGAGCTGTGGGATAGGTCACAGACATGGCCTGGATCCCACATGGCTGTGGCTGTGGCTTAGGCCTACAGCTGCAGCTCCAATTTGATCCCTATCCTGGAAACTTCCTTACGCCACAAGTGCGGCCCTCAAAAAAGAAAGAAAATTCAGTCTTTTAAGGTAACGTGACAAGAAAAAATATTTTTTCCTTCGCTTCTCTAAATTCTCACCTGGGAACTCTACAACAAAAAGTTTAATAAGAGAAAGACAAAAGAAGTGAATTAACATGTATATCTCACACATATGTGCAAGATACCTAGAGAAAAATGAGTAACTCTCAAAAGTGGCTTAGAATTCCGGCTTAAATCTAACTTCAACTAAAGACAAAAGACAGAAAGATGCAGGGTGGCTGGGTATGGGGAGGTGACCAGAAGAAGTATGGTAAGCAAGGGTAAAATTTATTATGCAGATTTAAGTCTAGACCTTATCCATCCGTAAGAGTTTCTCTTAATTTTGTCATCCTCCTCTTCCTCATACAGAGAGGGAGATGCCCTTACAAACAGAGATTTACTTTCTAAATGTAAATTTCCCTTATGAAAGCGTAACTTTTACTTCATTTTCAGAGCTTCTCTCATATCTGCTCTTTTCCAAAATTAACCACTCAAAATAATCTTTATGTCAAAGGGGCATATTCTGGGTAGAATAGTCTACCACCTTACAGTAACTGAGTCAAATGCACAGCATTCTTTTTCCTCGTTTTTGTAAAGGTGGTTTTGTTTCTGCGGTGCAGGGGAAATTTAAATGTGTCTCGGGTACCTCTGGCATACCTTTCTGGAGTACCCTGATGGCATCCACCAATGTATTTCCTTCACTGTATTTCATTAGCTTGGGCTTCTGCTGCCAGATCTGAGTCTGCAGTCTCACAGCACAGCCAGTTGCTTGGGCCATCCATCTAACTCTTCCTAATCCCAGGCTCAGAACCAGTGTTTCATCTGGCCTTTCTCAGCACTTCTGCACCTCATAAAACCCCTAGGTATTTATTCTTTCCAATAATGTAGTTAGGAACTTGAGGAGGCTTCCCTTGAAATCAACCATCTAGCCCTGTATATAAGCATGCCTTCTCCAAAACCCTTATAGTGTCCTGGGCTATGCTGGGAGTGAGGCAAAAGATTATGGCTCCACACTTCACTCTAATCCCATCTATGGTTTCAACCTTCCCCTGAGACTCACTGAGAGACAGAGTCAGGCCTTGTCATCTTTTCAGACATTCATTCACTCATAGGTTTTCTGCCTTTATTTAAAATTTTTCTGTTCTGTTCATGATGGATATTTTTCATTAACTTTGATTTTAAAATATTCCATTAAAATACGACTTATCCTGATCAATGATTTTCTTTTGGAGACGCCTTAAATTGTGCATCCAACTGGAGTGGCCTGCTCACCTCACTCCAATCCCAACCATATCACCCCTTTCAGTTTCCTCCTTCCTCCCCACAGCCAAAGATCCATTACCCCATTTGAGTGGGAAACTAGCACTTAATTATGCATCATCGTTACCTACACTTGTTACTGATGACCTTATAACTCTGCTTTTTTTGGATCCTGGTTCTTCGGCTCTCAAATGCCTTTTCTTCATTCAGGAGAAAAAAAAGAAAAAGGAAAGCCCTAACCTTGTGAATTAATGTACTGACTTTCATGATTATTGTTTTTTTCTATGAATTAAAAAAATGTATTTAGCAACTCAATTGAATTTGTTATTAATCATTATTACTATTACATTGTTTCCTATTTATATACACTCTCTTCTTATATATAGTGCATAAATAAAGCCATGATATTTTACCAGTGAATAAAAACATAGCTCTAAAAATATTACCTTATAATAGTAACAAAGATAATATTAGACTAGGTTAATAAAAACTGAATAGTTGGCCAGTATCTAGCTATTACAATGGAGACAAGCAAATAAGAAAGTTCTTAAAACAAACAAAAAAAAAGAGGACAAGGAAATATTTAGTTGATTGTAAACTCCGCTGAAGGTATGGATTGGGTGTTATATATTATGGCAAATAGGAGAGAGTTAATATACATATGGTAAACAAGTTTAGGATCACGGTTGACGTTTAATGATGTCACTGTTTATTTCCTACTTATTATATTTTATGGCATCTCAAAAAATAGACCAGACTAAGAAATATCAATCATGAGAATATATGGTTTCTCCATATTTTATGTAAATGCCACTGGTTATTAAAAACTGTAGAAATAAAAATATTTTTAAAGTGAGGAATTTTAATTCAGGCTTTGTTTTGAAATTTAAAAAATAGACAATAAAATAGAATGAAAGTGGGAAGAAAGAGAGCACAAGGCCACATAGCAAAAACAAGCGTTTTGAATTGATTTAGAAAAGAGATAATAAACTGGACAGAAAGCATAAAAGTTCTGCTGTAGATGGAATGACTTGATGCCAATTCCAGAGGCAGGAAGAGCCCTATATAGTCTGCAGTAGATGTGTGGGAGGCAAAACAGTCCTCCGGGGGCCGTGAGGTTAAGGAAATAACGGTGCCAGAGGCAGAGTGACAACTGACCTCTTGCTCATTGAAAGAAATCAGCATGAAGGAGGATTGGAGAATGTCCGGAATTTCACACTACGTTCTTCAAATAGCTAGTAGCTTATTTTTATGAGAGCCCTGAGACATACTTTCCCTGATCATTTATCCAGACAGTTGAGTTTCTTTAATGAAATAACATGGCTCCTCTGGGGAAAGGATTTGAGGAGAGGGAACAATCAGGCCTACTAGCAACTCCCACTAGGAGAGGTGGCCGGCTCTCTGCACAGCAAGGAAGCAATTAGGCTTACATCAGGATGCATTCCTGAGAGGTCGGGATTTCTTTAAGATATTTCTTTTTAAATTCACCTCTCCCACCCCTCACCTTCCACTAAATGAGTATAAAATAAGCTTAAAGGAACTGGGAAGCTAAAATAATAATGATGACAATGATAATAATAAGGACATTACCTTATCTATAAATTTTGACACTTTATTATGGACTTCCTTGGGAAAAAAAAAACAGTATTTCACACTATTTAATGTGACTAACTCTACATTAGTCTTATTTTCTAATTTTAGGTAAGAATGTTCCCATTAATGTTCAGGTTATCTACTATTTACTTAGTGCCATATTATTAAAAGACTCAGATCACACCCTCTGTCTCCATCTTCATTTTTTCCCTTTACATGATGAATGAATTCAGGATCAGACAGTAGATGGTGCTATTATTTCAAAGACTTCCAGATTATTTTAAGACTTTGGAAACAAGTGAGAGAAAGTGTGGAACTTGACATCGTTTTCTAGTTTTCAAAGGTTATGGAGTGGGAAGCTATTTTCAGGTAGTGACCTATTCTGTGCCTTTTGGGGGTAAAACAACAATCAAAACTTCCCTTAGTAATTAAGAAATTCTGGTTCCCTAGAAAAGAAGAGCTAGGCCCACATTTAATTTTCTCTTTTGAAGCAGCAACAGTCACAGATGCTGTTGCTCAACCAACTGCCATTACAGACAGAAAGCAATTCGCCTGCACTCAGCAATGCAGAAGAAGATATTAAAATGTAAAACACATGAATGTGAAGTTTCCTTAAAAATGCTGCAAAAAAGATATTTGTAATATAAAGCAATTTATATGTAAAACATCTGTAATCACAAAAGCACCTTAAATACAATATTCAAATGCAAGCAATAAAACCCTGCATCTGACAATGATAAATCAACACATTAAAAGCTTGCCTCTTCTGGCAGCAGATGCTCTTTGAAAGAGAATTGGTAACAGATGCACACCATAGTGGGGTTCAAACAGTGGTGACACAGGCAAGGGGCTGAGTGGAGCCAAAGCTACACCATTGGATCATGGAACCTGCCGCTAAAGCACAATTGCTGTCGAGGTTCCTAAAGAGCAACACTCTAAGTTGTCTATTTAAAACCCCATGACTCAGACTTAATAGCCATTGACGGGAACCCTTTACTGGTCTCAGTGGCAAAGGTTTAGATTATTTTCATTTTTCATTCCCAAACAAAACACATGGTGATGGGCTGTCTTAAAGGTGATCCACATTCTCCACCTAAATTTGCAACTCAGAACCCCTAAATGTAAAGAATAAGGTAAACCAAATGACAGGTGATATTGTGGAAGTAATAAATGCTGACATGTGAAACATCTGGATAATTAATTGAATCATTTTTAAACAGTATTATTTTTGCAATGGAGGGCCAGCCATATTGTTAAACATATATTTCTAAGAAATTTCAACCTTTTAAATGGTATATTTTAACCCTTAAACTCCTAATAGGATAATTTCAAATTAGAAATATGGTTTTTAACTGTGGATTAACATTCTATTCCACTGGCATTGCTAATATCTCATGTCCATTACATGCCTCCCAACTCTGATGATTATAGAATTGCATGAGTAATGTCAAAACTAAGTAATATACCATTTTAGCAGGTTCTTTGAAAACAATTGCTAACAGTGCTTTTATATCATACACATTTTTGTGTTGTTATCTTTATGTGGCAGTTTTAAAGCATAGCCTCAAATTTTTTGATATTCCTACCATTGAGAAGTGATGTCTATGCCCCTTTCCAAATCTGGGTGACTGCTTTGAATAACACAATTTAGAGAAATGAGATTACATGACTTTGACTTCAAGATAAGATCAGAAGGAGATTTAAAATTCTGCCTGGGTCTCTTGGAATGCTCACTCCCTCACCACCAGATCCATGTGTCCAGGTTCCCACATTCGGAGAAGTCCAAGCTACATGAAGAGGTCATGCCTTGGTCAGGTGCCCCGGTCCCCTGTCCCATCTAAGGCTCCTTTCCAGTCATCCCAGCCCAGGAGTCTGAATGAGTAAAAATCCTCCGAATAATACCAGTCCCTAGATGCTGAATCATTCCAGACATTGAAATCATTCCAGCTGAGTCCCCACTACGTCCTTTTGCAGTATCTGACCCACAGAATCACTAAGCATAAGTTGTGGGTTGGTTTGTTACTCACCAATTGACAACTGAAACACCAGAGTTGGATTATAAATTACAATGGCATTGCCAGTTGTAAACTATTGAGATATTGAGGGAAGTATGTTTAATTTTAGATACTTCGAGTACTCTGAGTCTCCTAATAAATTTTCTTGCCTTGACTCTCTCCTCACTCTACAGGACCACTTTAAATAACTAGTTAAAAATGTATCTCCCTGCTCTGTCACTCTGCACTTCCCCTTCCCCCCAAGTACTGCCTGCCTTCCCTTTGCCTGTAGTTCACACTCCTCTGATGGATATTTACTAACCTCTATTCTCCGTCACCTACATATACACATTTATTTCCAACTCTTCCTGCAAATGCTTTACTAAGTCCCATGAATCACAAGGGAAAGAACTAGAAGAATCTCCAAAGTCATCTTCAAACCACATGTCCACACTGTAAAGTTCACCTCAAACGCAAGGCCCCCTGGAGAATTACTGCTTCAGTTTTCCAGTGTGGCAGATAAGGGTACCGCTATCCTTCAAGTATAATAAAGACCATAGATATGGTTAAGAACCTCTAAACTTTCATGTTATAGACATTGTTCCTCAGCACCTTTGCTTTTCCTATTCTTACTATTTAGGATACTATCCTCTAATGCTTCTTCATAGTTTATGGGAGTCAAATTATTTTTCTGTCAAGAAACATTAAAATTCCTTTTCCCTAGGTGGTCATCCGAGGATTTAAATATGATATTCCTAGATACCACGTATTGGCCATTCAATGCCAGGCATTTTGCTTAGTTCTTTACATACATTCTATCATATGTCACTCCATTTTCTCAAATACTTTCTACGCCAACCATTTGGCAACTGTCCTATCTTATTCTCTATTGTTTATCCTTTTACTAACATTGTCTCAAATGTTTAAAATGGCACCTGAAAGACAAGGATTTATTTTTATTTTTCATGGTATCCCTAGGATATTTATACTGTGAACTGGAACACAGTAAGTGACCAATAACAATTGGTAAGGAACAATTCAGTTAAAAATATTACTTACTATTAATGTCAAATCTATTAGAATTTCTATACATCTTTAATCATTGGGTCTTTTCATTATATCAATCAAGTTTTGAAATGATCTAATGAGATTTAATTTTGTTAGTAACTTTATAATTCCAGTGAGGCCATTCCCAAACACAATTTGTTCTCAGGTGGCTGTTCTCACATGACAAATTATGCATACTTTTTTAAAGATGGGAGATAAGAACATTACACATTTCTTGACTTTCACTGAAGTTAATGGAATCTATAGAATTTTGTTGCTTCAATTTAATTAATCCCTACCTATGTCAAGTACTAATGACACTTTAAACACAGAACCATCTCTTCCACATAAAATTTCAAAAAATGTCAAGTAAACATTTATACTAGTGATGCATTTCGGAAACCTATAAAATAGTTTGATAAGAAGTCATAAACCCCCTGTATTTAGCAAGATTTTCAACTAATTTTCCTGTTCAAGGTGCATTAAAACTAGTTAAAGCTCATTAATTTCAGAAAAAGTGCATATGCCTTCCAAACTACAGTACATTATTTTAATATGTGAAATTTCTTGAGTCTTTTCTTTCATATCTACTTATTCTTTTAACATCTATACAACAAATACAAATGCAAAAAATGTTTCCCATGTTTCTATATGTTGCCTATTCAGTTGAATATTTCTTTATGCCTTTAGAGCAGCCTCATAAGTTCCACAGAAAAAAAAAAAAAAAGACTAAGATCTTTTTGGCTACATGTGTGTTTTAGAGAACTTTTTTTTTTAAATTTAACTTTGCTGCAGTTGAGAAATATAAAATGCTGCACTGGACAATTAAAAAGATGATTTTATTCAGGTTATTGCACTAGGTATAACATTCATTAATGAGCAGTACCTCAAAAAACAAAATAAGGAAGGGGACTTGGAGTTTCAGAGAGACAGGTAAACAAGAAAGCCATCTGTGAGTCTTAAGGGAGTCAGAAAGATGGATGGAGGTGAGTCATTGAGGAAGGGAGGAGATGGGTCTTATCAAAAAATAAAAAGGGTAGGGTGGTCCTTTGCCATTGGTCATTAATTGGAATACAAAAAGGGTGAGAACACAGGGCTCAGATAAAATTCAGTATTGTCTCAGGGAATGGGGATGGAAGAATGCTAGAATATAATGCACACAAATATGAAGGAATTCCGATGATAGAAAACAATACATCAGAAGTTCCAGCTGTGGTGCAGCAGAAACTAATCTGACTAGTATCCATGAGGATGTGGGTTCAATCCCTGACCTCACTCAGGGGGTTAAGGATCAGGCGTTGCCATGAGCTGTGGTGCAGGTCACAGATGTGGCTCAGACCCCGTGTTGCTGTGGCTGTGGTGTAGCCTGGCAGCTGCAGCTCCAATTTGACCCCTAGCCTGGGAATTTCCTTCTGCTGAGGGTGCAGCCCTAAAAAGCAAAAAAAAAAAAAAAAAGACCTAATCTTGGTTATAGAGCACTAAGAACAAATTATGACTAGTGGGAGAAATGATTTATTTGTATAAATTAGACTGTGGGCAACCTGTTCCTAATTCTCTTAGCCTCACTTTCTTCTTCTTCAGCCCCCAAGTCCTAACTGGAGATATGGGGTTATGGCTCCCTTACAACATGAAAGACCTCTGAAATGAGAAACAGAGCAAATGAAGAGATGCAGAGGAGAAACAGCACATATGGGTTCTGAAATGTGCCTTGAAAGTGGCTGTGTCAGAAAGTGCTATTAAACTTCCTGTAAATGAGACTAGAACTGCAAAGACATATGGAAACATGACTCTGGCATTAAAGTACTAATAAAGGTTTTAACATAACTTCCAGAAAACATGGCTCCTACAGTGATTGTTCCCCACCTCTTCCAACTTTACACCAAGTGAGGACATCACAGAGTCCTCCTCAACATCAGATAATCCTTGCCTTACTTAAAGGTAAAGGCAAATTAGCAAGGCTTCCAGACTCCAGACAGTAAAGAGAACCTACTTCACAAAATCAGTAGGTTTTGGTCTTCATGGAAAGCAAATGAGAGATGGAATGCAATTTCCAGCACCAGCCCAGTCCCACTGTGACCAGTATTCTCTGTGAAATGGTCGCAGGACAATTTATATAAGACAAGCCATGGATAGGTGTGTCAGAGTAATTTTTGAGTATGCCATTATGTAATTGTATAAAACACTGGGAGAGTATATAAGACCATCTAATAAATGTTTCTTGCTAGATATGTACTTCTAATTTAGTCGATTAATCTTCTTTCAAAACTAAAAGTTTTATTTTTCTGATTCTCTCCCTCCCTCCCTCTCTCTCTCTCTCTCTCTCTCTCTCTCTCTCTCACACACACACACACACACACACACACACAATTTAACTTCACTTTTCAAAGACTTTATGCTAAGGCCAGTTTATTCTTAATAGTCTCCTCACATCTAACTTATAGATGAAGAAACTGAACTACAGACTAATAAAATGCTTAGCACATTAGAACTTGGTAACATACCTAAAACTAGAACCCAGAGTTAGAAACTACTCCTAAGTAAAAAGCTAAAAACATATTCAAAATGAATGCATGAAAGAAGGAAGTGAGTCTAGTGACAAATGGAGAATTTTTATCTATGGACATAAAGTTTAGGGGAAGGAATCATCTATTTTGCATCATCAACTTTACCTAATGAAGAGGGGGAAAGGATGGCTAGTGAGAAAATTTCCAGTTGTGTTGATTATTTTCGCTTAATTATTTGCTTGTGATATCTATTTACTGTTTTAATAATGAAAGCATGTATTATTTCTGTGATTAATGTGAAGTATAAGTACAGCGAGTTAGCTCTACCAAAACTTAAGACAGACTGAGTTTTCATAGCAAGACAAAACTTCACTCTGTCAGAGTGTACTCTATCTCAGTGTATAATTACTACCATTTTCAAACTTTAAATTCAGTTCTAAAATGTAGAAAACAGTCTTTTTTTAACATATAAGTTAGGTCATATCATCAGGCAATTTTATCATTAATATCAAGTATATTAAGAATATAAAGAATTATGTCATTATAGATATATATATATATGTAAATATACATGTGTATATTGTATATATTTAAATTTCATCCTCTGAAACTTCCACATCAGTATCTCAAAACTAATACATTTGAAAAATTAATGTGTGATGAACTATTAATTGTTGTATTATAAGCTTCCATGTGGATATTAACTATAGTCTTCCTTTAAAGTGCTTTTAAAATCACAACTATTCTGGAGTTTCCATCATGGCACAGTGGAAAAGAGTTCAACTAGGAATCATGAGGTTGTGGGTTTGATCCCTGGCCTTGCTTAGTGGGTTAAAGATCTAGTATTGCTGCAAGCTGCAGCGTAGGTCGCAGATGCGGCTCAGATGTGGCATTGCTGTTGCTGTGGCATAGGCCGGCCACTGTAGCTCTAATTAGAACCCTAGTCTGGGAAACTCCATATGCCGTGGGTGCACCCCAACCCCCACCAAAAAAAAGCAAAAAAAAAAAATAATAATAATAATGAAATAAAATAAAATCACAACTACTCCACTGGCAACTAATTCCTGGAAGTGATCTTTGCCACTATGACAAATTTTTTTCCCCACTGTTCAAAATGTACTTTCCCCACTGTTCAAATGTTTTGTTTTATTCAGTTTCATTCAACACAATATGCACTAGGCCAGAGTTGAAGTACATGAATGTCAGAAGGATATTTAACTAGATCTTGGAAGGTGAGGAAGGTGAGATAGAGAATTATGAGAAGAGTTAATGGAAAAAAATCATATAAGAATATAAATGAAATCAGTGAGATAAGAAAGTAAGTGCAACTTAAGGGCTCGTAGTTACAAATCCTGATGTTTGATGTTAGGTAGGGGTTTTTTTTGGTGACCTGATAAGAATCTTAAGCAGCAGACCAAATAATTTGTATTTCATTCTCTTTGTAACAGGAGACAGTGTAGGATTGTGATAAAAGAAATCGCCAATTCCATTCTTTGTTTAAGAATAGAATTGTGATGGTGATATGAATCATAGATTGAAAAAAAACAAGAGAGTGGAAATCAATATACCAATTAGGAAGCTATTATAACAGTCTTGGCATGCAGTTCAGAAGCACTGGGAAGAGAAGACAGATCACTTGAATGAGCAGCATGGTTAAGACAGAGGTGAAGGAATTTAAGAAGTGAATCAGAGAGATTCACTCTTTGTTTTTCCAACACGCTCTGATTCTACTGGTCACAGAATCAGTCTGACCAGTAGATGGAAATCCACTTGGTTAACTGAAATGTTTCATACACATGCAGAGGAATATAACAATCAAGTTTTTGGAAAATTCTGAAAAAAAATGACATGAAGCAAACATAAGTCAAATAGTTTCTCTCCCTAATGTGTTTACATATATCATTTCCAGACCAGCTACTTTTGAGGGGACTTCAGCTTGGTTTTGAAATAATTTAACAGAGAAAAAACAACAACAAAAAAAGAAATAATAGAGAAGAACCATGTAGAAATTTAGTTCAAAAAAGAAAATGACATATGGTAAAGAAACAGGTGACTGAGTAACCCAAACAGATTACTCTTGTTGATGGGACTATTTTAGGGTGGTCTCCCCTGGGTAACTGGATTGGCTTCCTGCTCAACCCTAGAGTTTGCCACTGTGCCCTATTTATAATCCACTGTACCTTGTAATCCCCCATGAAGAGTTAGAGCAAGCCCAGTAGATTATATCTGTGTGTGATCTGATGTAGCTGTGTTCAAACTGTGTTCCTCAGTACTTGAGGGCTCACAAGGGGAATACGAGGCACGTGGTTAGTGAGAAAGATTCCAAGAAAGTTTTAAACAAAGTGTTCAAGAAGGCAGACCTCTCAGAGCCCTGTCTATACTTTAAAAGAGTAACTCCACCCATATCTATTTAAATACCAGAAAAAAAGAAAAAAGAAAAGAAAAATTCGAGGAATTAGGGAGGAAATATTTGAAAAAATTATAATGTGGTGTCATAGAAAAGAGGATGCAAGATGACATGCTTAAAACTGTAAAAATAGTTTCAAAATAGATGTACTGTGATTGAAGGAATTTGGGTTAAACTACTTCAATCAATACTATTTGGGAAGAACAGCAATGATAGAAATTAGGTGGGGGCTAAAAAAGCATGGGAAATGTTTCAAATTCCCACTAGGAAGAATGAAATGGGGCTTAATTAGTTATAAATACTAAAATTGGCTAACAAAAGGGCTGCCCAGCAGAGGCCATTTATTACGTGAATCATAATCATTCTATAATTTCCTCTCACTTTATTCTGTAAGTCAGTGGGAGGAAGAGAGAACACAATGAAGGTCATTAAACAATCTTATTTGAATGGTACAAATTGGCAATACAAATACTACCCAATTTTAGATCAGAATCAGAATTAATATTTGGATTATGAGTAGAAAAATAATCTCATCAAGTAATGAAAATGCAGTAAGCTTATTTCATATGATACTAAATTGTGTAAACTGTGTTCTGTGTTGTTTTTACAATAAGCTTATTTCATACGATACTAAGCTGTGTAAACTGTGCTCTGTGTTGTTTTACAGAACTCTATAGTATAATGACAATGATTTGGACAATTCTTTGACACTCAAGGATTAAAGATATGGGCCCTGCATCTAACTGTCCATGTTCTCACCTGTTATAAGATTTTTAAGAAGAAATTTTTCTGTTTATATTTAAAATGACTAAGACTTGGCACTGCAAGTGAAACACTAGGGTCATATTGAAATACTTAAGTTTTGTACCTTGGTTTGAATCCTTGTACACAAGGGGGCCACTAAGTGAAAGAGTGAAGAGCACAGATCTGGAGTTCAGTCTCTAGTAGTTTGGATCCTTCTTAGTCATGTGTCTGTGGGCAAGTTAATGAAACTCTGTTTTCTGACCTGTACAATAGGAATTAAAAAGTACCACATTCCTATATGGAATGGTTGGCCAATGGGGACCTGCTATATAACACAGGGAACTCTAAGCAATATTCTGTGATAATCTACATGGGAAAAGAATCTGAAAAAGAATGGATGTGTGTATATGTCTAACTGAATCAACTGGTTGAACAGTAGAAATTATTACAACATTGTGTATAAACTACACTTCAAAAATGTAAAAAAAATTAAAACAACACATTCCTAAGAGATTGTGACTATTAACAAAAAAAAAAGCTCCATTTAATGGATAATTCATGGCCATCATACAAGCTGACTACTATTTTTTGGGGGGTTGGTTTCCACCCAGGGATTGAACCCACACCATAGCAGTAATATGAGCCACAGCAGTGACAATGCTGGATCCATTAACCAGTAGACCACCAAGGAGCTCCCTGAGTTGACTATTATTAGCAGTACTACTATCATTTATGATGTGGGAAAAGACCTTCAAAATTATGGTTTTAATTTTAACAATTCTCTTGAGATCTGTTATCTTCAACTCATCTCCTATTTAAAAAAGGTAGTACCACAATGTAAGTTTTACAAAGCAAATTTAATTTTTGCTCAATTTGTTCACTGCTCTGGAACCAGTACTTAAAAAGTACCATGTATATTATAGGATCTTAATAAATATTTCTCAATATATGTACACAATTTTAGTTATTTATAATGAAAGATGAGAATATAACTGGATCAACATGCTTGTCTCTCCTTTTATGTCTGTCCTTTTTTTAATAGAAATAGAAAAAAAGTTTATTACTTACAATCGCAGCTAGTTAAATGATGGGCTTATCCTGTTGAATAAAATGGATGCTTGTACTAAGACATAAAAGTGAGGAATGCAGATAGAAATAATATTTTAATTGTATGAACAAAGTACTAATAAATTCATTTGGTTGGACATATCTCCTTAATATAGAAGAACATTACACTTTGTCTCCCAGAGATTTGGGAGGTCACATTTATAAAAGAAGAAGATGTGGAGATAATTCTAATGGGGAAAAACAAATCACTGTAGCGTCTGTGTTATTATGGCTATTTAGAAATTACCAAAGGAGCCATTCTACACTTGACTGTCACTTATGCTAATACTGAATATAAATTGTTTTAATCTTAACAAATACTGTATTTATACTGATATTCTTTCTATTTCCCCATTATTTCCCAAGGAGAAATACCGTGTAAGAATCAGTCAGGAGAAGAAAGGCATGGTATAAAATTTCAGTGATGTGGATTGATGCATATTGTGATAATTATATTCTGCCTCTCTAAAGTTTTCATGACTCTTTTAAATGAAAAATAAATGCTTCTCTTATTCAAAACTTTGAGTAACAGGACTCTATAGGTATGCCTCCTTGCTATGTTTTACACGTTGGAAAAAAAAATGATTCAACTGCAATTGGCAAAAAAAAAAAAGTAGTTTTCAAAAGTTTTTTTTTTTTTCCTCTCTCTCTTCCGCAGCACTTCAAAATTCATCTAGATGGTACATATAGGACTACTGTCATGGTAACAGGCTATCCAATTACCTGTTGGAATTTTCATTTCCTTCCCTCTTGGATTGTTCAAGAAGCAAAGCAATCATTTCACTGGAGAAGGTTCGTTGGAGGAAGGCAAAGTTACAAAGAAGGATAAATATTCCAGGTGGAAAAGAAACTCAATCATGTAAATCTCATAAAAATATATCACTATCATCAAATCAGCCATTGCGAGAGGCACAGGTACACTTTGAAGAAAGATCCTATACTTGCCAGATGTTTTTTCCTCCTTGATGTGCCTTCTACCTTAAGTTACCATCCCTGAAATACTATCTCCAAATCCATCACTTCTTCTAGGTGTTCTCACCTGAAATCTGAACATTATCTGAGGAAGGAAAGAGAAAAGCCACCAAAAATCTAAAATAAAACTGAAGCTATTTGATAATCAGCTTAATTTTTCAAAAATGATGACTCATGCAAATATGACCCTGGGGAGAAATTTCATCTGCACTCCATCAACCAGTCTCAGGGTAAATTAGACTCTAAAGTGTGGAGTGCGGGATTAGAGGTGGTTCAAATCCCCAAAAGGGCAATTTGGTTAGAGAATAAAGGAAAGGTACATCAGATAAAAGCTCTTGAAATAAAATCTAAGAATTTGGTAATTTTCTCTACCCTTAAGTAGTGATTTATAAAATCATGGACAGGTTTTCTTGTTTGCTTATTTGTTTGATTTTTGGTAGAAAGGGACCAACTTCATCCCTAAGTGCTAGCCTGAAGAAACAATCCTTCCTTACTCCCTACTGTTTCCTCAATGGTCTTTTCTCTAAGGCAGTGGCTCTAACCATGGATGCACATTAGAATGTCCAAGGAAGCTTAAAAAAACTACCAGAGTCCTGGCCTCAACCTTGCAGATCCTGATTTGATTGGTTTGCACTGGACTGAGGCCCTGGTTTTTTTACAGAGCACGCTGGGAGTTGCGGATGTTGAGACACATTAGTTTACATGCTGCCATCTTTAACTCTCTCCACTTGTCACCTGACATACGTAGTTACAACTAATTCCACGTGCCCTCTTGTGGAAAAGCAGCTCTTAATAGATCAGGGAAAGGTGTTTAACTCTTCCGTTACCATCTAATCTGTGATAGGTGGCTTTCACATCTGAACATGACCTATCACTGCACAGCTCATGAAGTCTGTCCAAGGCACGGCTATCTACTACTTTTCTTCCACAATTCTTCCCCTTTCCACCACTTCCTTCCCATGGTGACCTCACGCTATGCCTCAATTTCCATGGTTCCTCCATCTAGATTTGCTCTCTTGACCATGATCCATACTGCTGGATAACATGCTGTGTTCCCATCTGTCTGAGTCCTTTTTTTATCCTACATAGGAGCTTGTAAACTGCTCAGGTGATTACACTTTGAGACTTAAAATTCTGACATAACTAGGTGTGATTTAGCAGCTCTTCAAGGAATGATTTATCACAAAAAAGTGAGAATTTCAAGCATCGGAGTGGGTCGCTAGGTGCAGAATTTTAACACTATGCAGTTTTTCCCAAAATTGATTCTCCAGAAATAAAGTCCACTGAATGATTCTGGAGAATTTTTGTAATGTGATAGAGTAAGTTTGTTAAAGGTTCCATTCTCTGTCCCTGGTCTGAAGAATTATTTATATACTAACATTTTAAAGTCACCGAAAATTTCTTAGTAGACCAGTTTTTCCTTTGCTTTGTACAGTGTTTTCCAAAATTACCTGGCCTCATAACCCATGTTTTTCTGTAAAACTTCTATCACATTGTACATAAAATTGCCCATCAATGAAGTATCTCTTGCAGGGGAGGACCTCCATCTGGAGGAACTGGAAATGAATTCAATTCATGGAATGCTACCCAGAACTCATACGTGAAAAAACAACTGTAAAGAAGAAGAGTGATATAGTATTCCATAATTGTTATATTATTATAATATAACCCTATATCATCTCATCACATATGTATATCGTGTGTGTCACTGTATTAAGTATATTTATAAATGAAGGTGATACTAAATATTTATGTTAAAATTCCACTGCATTGAATCCTCACTTACTTGTAAAGTAAGCATAATTATAATCTGCACTTTATACAGAAAGAGAAACTTTGATTCAGAGAGATTAGGACATGTATCTAAAATAATGCGACTGCAACATTAAGAATCCGGAAATTAAAATCCCATCCAGTTCCAGGCCCATTTCTTAACTATTTTATGCTAGACCACCTCCTAAGGTGCTGTGGTAGAAGTACAGGGGGGAAAGCTACACAGTAAGGAAATTGTAGGCTGTCTCACGTAGTCATATAGCACCCTGGAGCCCTTCTCCTATCAACATAAGTCGTTTGTCTTATCTTAAATACTTAATATATTTTTATTCTCATTTGTACCAGGAGCAGCTTATTGACAACAAAAAATAAAGTTTAAAATAAGTAAGGCAATTACATTATGCTTGTCGGAGGTAGGCATCAAAGTTAATTCTCAGCTTTTTAGCAGGCAGAGAAAAAGGGGAAATACAATTCATTTTATGATCTGTGACAATCAAGACATAACAACCAACAAGTGAATCGACACAAGGGAATGTTTTTCTTTTCTTTTTTTTTCTTTGTTGTTGTTGTTTACAAGCAAATCACTTTATTTTTTTATTTATTTTTATTTTCATTTATTTTTTTAATTTTGCATTATAGCTGGTTTACAGATTTCTGTCAGATTTTCCAACTGCACCATGTGGTGACCCGATTACATGTACATATATGGATTTGTCACATGTAATTAGATATAGTTCCCCGTGCAATACAGTTGGAGCTCCTTGCTATTCCCTCATTAAAGCACTAGTTATCCCCTTCCCTCCCACCCCTCCCCCGCCCCCCTGGCAACCACAAGTCTGTTCCCCAAGTTCGTGATTTTCTTTTCTGTTGAGATGTTCATTTGTGCAGTGTTTTAGACTCCAGTTATAAGAGATTTCATATGACATCTGTCTTTCTCCTTCTGACTTGCTTCACTCAGTATGAGGGTTTCTAATTCCATCCATGTTGCTGCGAATGACATTATTTCATCCTTTTTTATGGCTGAATATTATTCCATCATGTATATATACCACATCTTCCTAATCCAGTCATCTGTCGATGGGCATTTGGGAATGTTTTTCTTGATCCTGGAATATCCTGTTTCCCAAGGATATTCATAATTAGCACTGTAAACAATGTCCTCACAGTAGATAGTACCCTTTGCTCCCCTGGCTTGCCTTTTATCAAGTTTTCCAACATAGACCAAGGGAGTGTACCAAAGCATGATTCAGTAAATAGCTGATCACTCAGCCAGTGTGGTGCGGGGTTGTGGAGGTGGGAGCGAGGGTGCAGAAGCAATGCCACACAATCTAGGCGAAGAGTTCTCTATTGGCCTCTGCCAAATCAAGGATGAATTATTTCAGAGAATCTAAGAGAATGGATGGCTGTGATACATTGAAGTGATTCTTCATAAATATTGTTTCTCTCAATCCAGTGAAGTCTTTGATACTTACTGAGCAGCAGAAAGTTGCAGCTTAGATCCCTAGCACACACCTGGGCAATCTATTATCCAACAGATAGAACCTGAGCATCAAGCATGGGTCTTTCTATGTATTTCTATGAGGTCTCTTTTAACTCTCCTCTGACCTACCCCTCTGTATTTATAAAGGAGAAGCGGCTTAAAAAATTATTTTTTCCCAATAATCTTTCCTGAAGAAACCAGACAGCTCTAAAATGTTAGCAGCCCTTATCTGTCATTTCAAGGTAGTTTTCTATAGTCATCTTTTGCTCTTATTTCTTGCTAAAAAGCTGGGTTAGATGATAATACAAAAGGTCTTGGAGGAGTCATTAATCACCCTTTTGGAATGGCCTGAGAGCCCTTATGCACAACAACCTCAGAAGGAGTTCTGATCTCTTCTTTCGCCCTTCACCATATGGTGTGGTTTGAACCACATGGTTCAAACAAAAGGAAAATCATTGCAATTCCCTCTGTGAATTTTTGTGACCACATATTCTGGCACGTGGCTGTGGTCCTGTACTTGGCACAAGGAGCAAGGAGAGAATCATCTTCCTCCATGAGCCCTTAAATTCATTTCCATATATGGAATTGGTTCAGTTCAGTCACCAAAATTAAGGCATTGTATTATTTATAGAGTTAATTGCTTAGTTAAAACAGGAAAAGATTTCTATCACATCTATCATTCAAGTTTTGTGGGCTTTGTCTAAAAAAGCAAGTTGTAGAGATTCAAGAAAGTAAAATATTTACTCTTCCTTTGTTTTACAGGTTATCTATGTGATGGATATTTTTCTGTTCAGTTCAACTAGGACCTATCACTATGTGCATTTTGGGGGTTGAGGATAGGCTGGGGGAGAAGAATTAGCTGATGATATTTATCTAACTTGTCTCCTAGAAATTCTGAAATTAGTCAGCTTGCTTTTACAGGGATATACAGCCAGGGACAAAACCACCTAATTTCCTGATTTCTGTAGTTAAAAAGACAAACAAGTTTTCTGATTTTCAGACTTTCATCAAACACTAAGAAGAGTTGTGTAAAGCCAGGTCTGCATGTTAATCAGGTCTTTTTTCTACACAAATCTTTGCCATGGATGCTCCAGAGAACACTGATGAAGACGATGGCACTGGCTCTATCTTTGGAAAGCATTAACGTTCTTTATAAAATTTATTTTTAGAGAACTTCAGTCTTGGGTAGGAGGAGGATGAATGAACTATGCAGAAGAGAAGGGCTGATCAGAAGGTCATAGATATTTGAAAAAAGAAAAAACTTCCTGTGTGTGTTGTTGTTGTTGACGACCATTAAAAGACCCAGACTGCAAATGTGTGAGCAGATGACTGGCCTGGGATGGAGAAAATATTTCCAAGGAGTATCCAGAAAACTTCTATGTGTTAGATCATTTGTTTTGATGCTGAAATCCCTAAGAATGATGGCCAACTTGTGTGGCAAAGAAGACATTTTTCCCAAGCATGAGGGAGAGGACATAGATGTAATAAAATCAAGGGGGGTAATGTTAGTAAAATCTGATGACATGTTCCAAAGAAAGTAGAATTTGTGAAATTTATTTGTGTATAAAAACAGAGAGCATTAAAAACCCCTTAGGTTTAAGGCCTTGAGGTGCATAAAGTGAGTAGGGGAGGGGACAAAAAGCAAGGGAAGCTAGGACCTCAGGAGATGGTACCATTAGTTAGGAAAGAGATCTTCAGAGAAGAGTTTAAGGATGTAGAGAAGTCTGATGATCACAGATCCTGAATCCCACAGAACACAATAACAAGGGTTTGGGAAGATGAGGTAAGAACAGGAAATGGGTCTTGGTAGTTTTTGGTGCCATATAGGAATAAATGTCTGTGTGATGATAGAAGACCTAGGATGCTAGGGTTTTGCAGGAAGATGGGGGTGAATGGAAAGGTTGGTTATTAATAATGCAATGGACTTTAGACCTTGACTTGTAATAAAAGCAAGAAGAGACAAGAGTTCATTGTGATTGGGATGACTCTCCAGACTGAAGATGTGGGGTGACTGCAAAAATATTAGAAGCAGTGGCCTGCAGTGAGTAGGGAAGTAACAGACAGTGTTCTGTCCAGCGACTGTAGCAAAAGGCACAGTTATTCCTGCCTAAAGTTACTAGATTCACCTATTTTCACAACTGAAAATAGGTATTTTATAAAAATAGTATCATCACCACCAACAACAGTATAATCATAACTCCATGTATTAAGCACTTGATATGTATCAGGTACTTTGTATACAATACTTTATTCATCCTCACAACAATAGCCCCTGATATTAAATGCTCTGATCTTAATTGCAGTGAGATAACTGCAGCTCTTGGAGGTCAAGGTCATTGAATCAGGAAACTGGAAATCTAGTCCAGGTTTTTCATGGCTTCAGAACAAACGACCTTTCCAACCTTTCAAAATTGATTTCTACCTCACAGCTGAAATCAATTTCTAATGAAATCTATTTGTTGCTTTAATCTGGTAGTTCTCAAAGTGTAGGTCCTGAACCAGCAGTATCAGCATCACCTGTGAACCTGTTAGAACGTCAAATTCCCTGAATCAGAGAATCCCAGAAACGGACTCAGAAATCTGTGTTCAACAAGTCTTCTGCTACTGATACATGCAAAGTTTTCAGAACAACCTCTTAGCCATAAATTTTTGTGGAATGAATGGAATATATAATACCACATTTTACCTTTTTGTGTACAAATAGGACTGGAGCAATTGCCCAGCATTGTAATAGTGTGATTTTTCTGCAATTCTAAATTTCAACTTTGCAGTAAAATCTTGTGAGACATTGTTTGGAAAACGTTCTCTCAACTTTTTTATAACTGCTTTAGAGATACCCCAAGCTTCAAAAATCTACCCAGCCAGGGGGTCAGGTCTTAAAGAATCACGGGTCGCCTTCATCTTTTGCGACTCTGTCAGGTATATCTTGTGATATTTCATCCATTTTTTGACCTCTATTTTCAAGTTATTTTCTCTTTCATGCCTCCAAAGACTTAGATCTGTTTCTAGGTTTCATTGTGCCTAAAGGAAAGGTGTATCCAAAGCTACAGTTTATTTCAGCAAGGAGCCTCAGGAAATCTTAGCAGAAAAAGGTCAGGGTGTCATTACCTGCAAGGAGATACTGGCATGCTGTTATGTAAGTTTAGGCACTAACTTGACAAGCACTGATATTACTGGCAAACACTCTCTAGCA
Organism: Catagonus wagneri; assembly: GCA_004024745.2. Taxonomy (NCBI): domain Eukaryota; kingdom Metazoa; phylum Chordata; class Mammalia; order Artiodactyla; family Tayassuidae; genus Catagonus; species Catagonus wagneri. Next base: position 12,156,206 of record PVHT020000521.1, on the reverse strand, counting down.
GATAGCAGTGAACAAATTTATTCTGTGAAATAACTTCCTGAAATAGGGTTTTAAAGGTTCTGACCTGAATGACCAAACATTTTTAAAAATGACACTGTGCCTAGTATGGGGTGAACGGTCAAAGAATGTGAATGGAATGAACATATGTACGCATTTCAAGAATCAAGAATTCAGATTACATTCTGAGAAAATAAGGCATGAGTGTAATACATCCAATGATAGCAGGTCTAACTGGGGATAGGATCAATGTTTTAGAATAGCAAACACATTTAAAATGATTCTTAATCAAAAATAATGTTTCTAATATAGTCATTACTCAATAAATATTTATATTTGTTGCCAGTAACAGTTCAGAATACATTCTTAGAGAATATTGTTTTTCCTTGAAAATGGAGATGCTGAAGATTATGTTGAGTTACTGCATTCTGGGGTATCCATTTCTTGCTCATACCTCCAAAACTCCAGGGATACACAGTCTATTTTGAACAATGGTTGTTTTGATTTACCAAAAATTAACTAGAATAGTTGGAATACACAAATAACTCATGACCTAGCTTTTATCTCTACTGGGGTCACTCTAACTCTCAGGGCCACAGTTGTTTCTTTACCTGTAAGATGGAAAATAATATGATAGCTGTATACACAAGATACTAGTTTCTAATTCAGTTTGGGGCTGCTTGTGGAACAAGCCATACTGGACTATTTATAGAATATAATTTATTTTTTTAATTAAAATATAAATTTATGGTGTTCATCTGAGAATTTAAGTGTCTATAAGGCCCTAAATTGGCACACAGTATCCTTCCTCCACACACAAGGGTCTTTATGAAGTACCTTCTGTGTGACTCTGAGTTCTGACTTTCATCTAGAAAGGAAGACAGGAAACTGTTATCATACTGAGCATGTGTTTAGTAACTAGCATGATGCTAGGTATTCTCCCTTTCATACCTCATCCAATTTGCAGATGAGATGCAAAGGAAATAATATATTTTGCATTGCATTATAACAGTAAATATTAAGTAAACGCTGGGCACTTTATTACTCCTTCATAACTTTTTCAAGTGGAGAAAATGAACAAGTTCATTAGGAAAAAGAGTTCAGATCTCTATGGAACTGAAGAGTGTTGTTATCAGTCACCTGTTCTTCTAGGCTCAGTCCCAAGTGACGCTGATGGGTGCAGACTGTACTGGAACGCAAATCTTTTTCATTCACCGATAGCCAACCATCTCAAAAGACTCTAATCACTTTTTCACCTTCCAAAACCTCATCCTCAAGCCCCCGCCTGAACAGGCACTACAAATACTGAGGAACTAGGAGGAGTTGTTTAGAACAGTAGGCATATTTTGAATGACATTGATAATAACTCTGGGGTATTTACTATACTCCAGGCACTATCTAAATATTTTATCTTTGTTATCTCATTTAATTACCTTATAAAGTGGATAGTACAGTTGTCAAGTCCATTTTACAGATACAAAAGACAAAATCTCGTAGAGGTTTAATGACTGGCACAAGGCATAGCTAATAAATGGAGGGGCTGGATACAACTCCAGGCAATCTGACTGTGAATCTGTGCTCAGATATCTAGTTCTGAGGTCCTTTAATTATAGAGTCTGGGAATATATTGATGATTTTGGATATTAGACCATTTTTAGAGCATGTTTCTTTCATCCTTAAAAATTAGGAGAATCATAATATTCTTCCTCTTTAATAAAGTTCTGTATTTCTAAATTACATCTGCTTTGTAATGAACTGGAAGCTAACTTTATCTTGTGTTAGAAACATTAATGGAGCTGTGCAATGATGTAAAAGAAGCAAGGGTATCCAACAGACATATGTGGGCACCTTATATCAACAGACATGTGCATACTTTATATCCAATAGACATATGTTTATACCTTGGGGTGACTTTTTGTACTATGATTTAAAAGCTAATAATTTCCATAATTACAGATGCAAATATAAATTCATTATTTGGGCCCTTGTCTTTAAGTATATCCTAAGAGAGTAGCTTGCTTATAACGTGTTTGCACAGCAATTTGGGTGATTGGAAAAAACATAGAAAAGGTTCAGAAAAAAAAGAGGCAAATTGATAAATAAAATTGAAAGCAACTCTGATATACAAACTTAGTAAAATAAAATTGAAAGCAATTCTGATATACAAACTTAGTTATTGAAATGTAACTGGCTTAAAAAACTATGCTTGAATCCAAGGTAAGTAAAACTCCTTTGGGGAACATAACTAGCAGTCAGGATGCCTGACTTATCACAAAAGAGACTATGGTTTCACCTCTCACCAACTTTCTGATCTTTTGAATTTCTTACTTGACTTGATATACATTTTTTAATTGGAGTTTTGTTTCATCACATAATAGAATATTTAAGTCTTACTGGAGTTCTGACTAGCCTCGGTGAAACATAGGCAATTATGAATCCTTTTGAAATAACAGTTGCTAACAATTTACCCAGGTTCTTAGTATCAACCTTGAGCCCTGAATAGATACCAGTAGATTCATGACCCCTGATCTAATCAGCTGTTCAACTTTCCTTTGCTGCTTCATAACCAGTTTTACGTAGTCCCTAACGTACTTCTCCCTCATTACTGATTACAAACCTTTATTCAGAATCCTATACATCTGCTTGTTAAGATACCATCAAAGACTAATTCTCTGGAACCTGAACTTTTATGTTCATGGAACACAAAAAAATAAGTTCACTGAAATTGTGACTGAACTTAGACTAAATTTTATTCAATACAGCTGGAAGAATGAATCCTGAATGGAACCTCGCATAGGAAAAAAAATGGTAACTACCCCAACCTTTTTTTCCGGAATAGAGTTTAAAAACGTTCAGCTTACTTTCAGAAAAGGGTTACTGTTAGATTTGCAGTCATTCAGTTATCAAGTTCACTGCTGCTCTTACTCCATCAATTAAACATATGTCCATTCTTTAAGACCCAGATAAATCAAACTTATGGGAAACCTCCAATGATCACATTAGTCCACAATGATTTCTCGCCCCACCCGCACCAGTGTCACTGTCTGAATCAGACTGCTCAGTAGTATTTATATGCTTCTTAACTGTGTCCCATGTATTCGGTCTTATTTAATCAACGGAATTGTAAGCTCTTCAAGGGCAGAGATCAGACCTTATTTTGTTTTTCATATCTCCCCCCACTACCCCCAATAACAAGGTATTTAGCAGCAATGTCTGTCATGGAAATACTTTGTTGAAGGAGTCACCGAATCAAGTGCCACCTTATTACTCACTTTGGTATCTAGACCCCTAAGCAGGGAGATAGGGCCCCAAAGAGGAGAGAAAGATTTGTCTCCACAGAACTGGACAAATTTGAGTCAATTCAGATCATGAACATTTATTACCTAGACTGCTGCAGGCTCCATTGATCTCTTCCTTCCTTGAACTTCTGAGCACTCTTGTCTCAGATACTCAATACAACATTTACTCATGTGTTCTCTTTTATTGTGATTTAGCAGCCCTGGGTGTTTTTGTCTTATTTCCCCTCCATTAGGTTATATGAGGTTGAGTCAACTGATAATCGCTTATATTTAACCATTTTGATCTACACATATTTCAACATTGGGTGTATGTGTCTAAAATATATATTTTGGGGGGGTGGGGGGATGCACTGGGGGTTTGGGATACAAAATCTGTAAAATTGACTTGTGATGATTTATACACACCTATAATTGAAATAAAATCCATTAAGAGAAAAAAAAATAAATAAAATAAAATAAAATATTCTTTAAAGCAATCTCTGTATCATATTTCATTTATCAACCAGTCTTTTCCCAATCTGAGAGCTTAGTGGGTGTTAAAAACATATTCATTCATTCAAACAAATCAAGGGTTTCAAAGTATCAGATATTACGCTCCATGATAAATTACTGAAATTATTTCATATTTATAACGTTAAGAATACTTTCATCATCCATTCAAAAGTGTATGTGCGTATATACACACACACGTTTTTCATTATGTCTATATCTATATTTATACGAGAATTAGGTTTGCTAAAAATAAACCAGTCAGCCATGGATCTTGCTACTTAAAAATCAGAATATAAGAGAACCTGTAAAGAACCATCAGTAAAAGGGAGCACGTACTCTCGGCCAAACGGCAGAATCTAGTCATACCACAGAAGCTTGGATTCTAAGAGGTCTGCCATCTGAGCCAGGCGAGTCAGTGAACAAGCTCTTCGGAGCATATAGTCTATTCAATGTACCGTGATTTTTCCAAAAACGCAATTCCACTCGCTGCTCTGATAACCTATTTTAGTATCTAATTTCCCTGGCCATCAAGAAATTTCTTTGTATGTCTAACAGAAATGTCTTAGTACAATTTAAGTCCATTTTTCTTTTTCTTATTTAGCCTGCTGTAAAGCTATGTCACTATTGATCAACCGTATCCTCCTCTTCCTTTGCTGGCTGGATTGTGAAAAGATTTAGGAATTGCCATCTAGTTAACAAGCCCTAAGGAACCTGCCTGCACCATCTGTGCTCATTTAATATTGGCTTTAAAAAAATTTTAGCTTAAGAAAATGTGGTAATGTTTCAAAGTGATAGAAATAAAATATGTATGTAGTGACTTAGATTCAAAACACTGGCCATACAAAGAACTGCTATTATAATTAGCGTCAATGGTGAAAGACACTCTCTCTGAGAACTCTGAGAAAGATCTGTGAAATATGTCCTGAAAACAGTCTGGGTACTAACTGTCAAACACAGGCTCAAATACCTATAGCCCTCAAATGTAGAATTCTGCCTTTGTGAGTGCTTTTGCTTCCTTTCTGAAACCTGTCAAGCAATCTTGCCACTTATTTCTTTCTTTGCTTCCTCTCTCCCTGACCCAACATGACATGTCCATAAGAAACAGTTTAAGACTCTCTCCTCTGAGAAACTTCCTCTCTCCTCTGATCTTCTTTTGTGTTTGTAACCAGACTCTATCATTTCAGCTAGCCAAAGGTTTCATTTCTTTTCTGATTGCTTCATATGATTTAGTCTTCTCTCCCTAGTTATAACTGTAAAATCTTTTAGGGCAACAATACACATTAACTGATTAATAGTCTCTGACAAAATTATTTTTTTAAGGTCTTTAAAAGGCCAAAAAAAAAGAACTTATGTGTGGTAAAATACATGTACATATGTGGCTGTACACACACACACACACACACACACACATACACACACACACACACACCGGAAATCATTAGAGATTGAAAGCCAATATCATGAAACAACAAACCAGGCTCCCTGTATATGTACCACAGTTGGCTCCTGACTTCCCTTAACTTGACAGTCTCTTAAGCTACCGATCTGTCTGATCCAATTTGGTAAGCAACAGAGAAATAATGATTGCATCCTAAATATGCCATCACAAGTTTGGCAAAGCACAATAAAAACACTGAGTCTCTGTTTCCAGTCTCAACCACAAACTGAGAAAGTTTTAAACTTCAACCACACATTGAGCATATTTCACTGGACAGTCTCACTATACCAGGGCAGAGTTTTCTTCAGCTGGTTCCACTGTGCGCCCATAACTCCTGTCTTAATTCATTGTTTTTACCAAAACCTAAAAACTATTCTATGTTCAGGTAATAAAAAAAAAATTTTAGAAAAACATTAGAATGAAGAGATAGGAAACAAGGGCTCTTGATCCAAACCATGGACTGAGCTCCATGACTTACTCAAAGTGTAGTCTTGAAAAGGTCTTTCTGATCCTCAGGTTTCTCATCTGTAAAATAGGGATAGTAATAATATTTATATCATGGAGTTGCCTTAGGAATACATAATTTAATATATGCTAAGAAGTTAGGATACTACCCAGTACTTAAAAGGACTATGAAAGTATTAGCTTTTAATTGTATAGTTTTAGTAAATTAGTCAACATTGAAACATTTTTAAAACAGCTTAACAGACCCAGTGCATTCCCTGTGAGACAACTGAACCTATAAAATACACTGGCTGATGGATACAAAGGGGGTATAGATGAGGGGCAACAGAGGCACAGTGCAAGGAGTCCTCAGTTGCTAGAGGAATCAAAAGACTTGAATAGCAAAGAAGCAAAGCTGATTTTTTTTTTTTTGGTCTTTTTGCCTTATCTAGGGCCGCACCCGCGGCATATGGATATTCCCAGGCTGGGGGTGTAACAGGAGCTGTAGCTGCCAGCCTTCGCCACAGTCACAGCAACATGGGACCTGAGCCGCGTCTGCAACCTACACCACAGCTCACGGCAACGCCAGATCCTTAACCCACTGAGCAAGGCCAGGGATCGAACCCGCAACCTCATGGCTCCTAGTTAGATTCATCAACCACTGAGCCACGACAGGAACTCCTAAAGCCGATTTTCTGAATGAGGAAGAAGACTTTTTAATATGCAAAGTTAAGGGGAAGCAATTCTAGATAGAGGCAACAGTTATGCAGTGTTGTCTGAAATTGTGCTACGGGACAAGGCAGGCAGTGCAAACAGACCATTGAGATAAAGTAATATGTAATTTACTTTAACAACGGTAATATTTTGAAAAAGTATCAAAACAGAACCAGTTTGTTTCCAGTAGACTTAACTTCTTTTCTCTTAAATAAAGCATCTCTGAAACGGCTGCTTTGTTATTCATTACATACATTTGATTAGAAAGGTAGGTAAATAAGTAGATGAGAAAGATAAATGTAATTTTTTGCCACCTGATATGCTAACTACTAACAATATCTACATGTGAACATTTATTGAATTACTCTCTAAAAACCGTTTTTGACAGAGCTCTACCAAAATAAAAATAAAACCTTGGTAAACAATAATCACTCTAATACAAATTGCTGATTTGAAGGTTATATCTGAATTGTTTACCTTATATGACCTTATGGACAATTTAGATAGAAAAATGTGAACAAGAGGAAGAGGAGGAGAAAATTTGGAGAAACAGGTGTGTTATTTTTCTACTAGTCACCTTAAGTCTATTGACCTTTCCTTCAAATTAAGCTATTCCGGTCAGTTCTGTTTGCTTTTCATTCTCTGTGCTGATGCATTTTCATTTCTGCTCTTTTGTTGACTTTTCGTTCCTATTTCACTGAAGTTCATGGCTCCCTGGCTACACTCTCCACCTCTCATCCCTCTCTACAGAAGGCTGGGTCTTCATACACAAAACTAGTGAGAACACTAACCCAGTTATCTAAATAGTCAGATACATGCATTTACAAATCTAAACAATCCAATTACTCTTTTTTTCCATTTTACTTACAGCATCTGTCCTGTGCACAGTGTCAGTCACATTCCAGTTGAAGCCATAGCTATGCCTATAAACATTTACTCCATTCAGTCAAAGAATCAATTTAACTGACTCCACCCCCCTGCCCTCCCCTTATTGACATGACTGGTCAGTGGCAGTGACAGATTAGTTGTTTCAGAATCTTAACAGCCTTCGGATTTATGTTATAAAAGCATCTCTTTAGCTAGTTTTGGGGTAGCTGTCTGACTTTTTATGCATCCTGTGCAGTTATTAGACACTCTCTCCAGGAGTGAGTGGCAGGCAGCTTTAAAACCATTACAAGCATTTAAAAAGTAATTATCAGAGAATTCCAATGCAAATGAAACACCTATTTTGACTACCATGAAAGACTCTCTACAAACATTTCTCCCTCTCTCTCTCTGTCATAGACGTGGCTATCCATTTCACAGAGATTTAATTACAAATTTGTCTTCCTTATCTTCTGGGCCCACACCGCTGCTTGAGAAAAAGAGAAATAACACAGATAGAGTGCCAGAAGGGTTGGAGTCAAGAGAGGTAGAGAATAAAGATTTAGGGTTAGAGAGAATTTTTTTTAAATATAAGTACACATGGCCATGTAACCTTTAACCTACAAGTATGTTAATTAGAAATCATCTGTAATTAGATTCTGAGAGAGGAAGTCGACAAATCACAAACACAGCACTATCCCTTTAGTTGCTTTATAAGAAATGTATTTTAAATGATATCTTTTTAAAATGAACATTTGGATTTCATTTTTGATTGAATTCTTTTTCTCTTATTGAAATAAGTTAAATCACCTTTTGATTTAAATAGGGGTGTATAGAAATATCTGATTTATTTGCTCTTAAATTCCATTAATTTCATGGAAGACAATTTGAAAACATGGGATTTTATGCATTTGTTAAACGCCTGTGAACACTTTTCTCTGAGAACACTAAGATCTTCTTGAACTTGTGTTGTGCAATGTGGTAGCAACCAGCCATATGTGACCACTGAGCCCCTGAAATGTGTCCAGTGTGAACTGAAATGTGCTGGAAGTATAAAATACACACTGAATTTTAAAGACTTAGTTTAAAAAAAAAAAAAAAAAACACCACAGAACATCTCAGTAATTTTTCAAGTTGATTATTAGCTGAAACGATAATATTTTAGATATATAGTGTTAAATAAAATAATAAAATTATGTCACCTGTGTCTTCTTTTTAATGCAACAACTGAAAAGTTGTAAATTTCCTTGAGGCACACATTATGTTTTAGCTGACAGTACTGGTCTTAGATAAGGGAGGGCTGCCTCTAGTATCTGAGAGGCATTGAGAGGAGATTATTCATTCTGTAAGATTTTGGCCTAAGTGGAGATAAAAACTGGCACTTCTGAGAGGAATAAAATTGCTTGCCGACTGAATTCTTAATTAGTCTTCCAGTTAGAAGGCTCCTGAAGTTCACAATGGCACCCACTGACTAAGTTTTTGGCAGAAATATACTGCCATTTCAGCTACAGAATAAAATATTAAGCCCATCAAAAAAAACATTTGGTTGAAAGGAATAGAACCGGGAGAGAAATAATAATAAAGCAAGCCAAAACATCAAACAAGCTTAACCATTAAATATAAAAAAAAAACAATTGCCAGTTTTGTACCATTTTAAGTAAAGACAGCCAAGTAACTGGATAAATTATGTACTTACTGCCAAGAAGAAATCTATATTTCCATTTGTTTCCCCAGTCAGTGACCCACTGAGGCAATTTTGTTGTTTAGTAAAAACCAGTCTTTTTCTCTGAGAGCACAATTTTTGGAAATTTTACTTTTCTTTGGCAAGACTTTCCTCTCATTGGTACCATAATAAATAGAAGCATTTCCACCACTGTGTTTTCCTTTTTTACCCCTCTTGTCAGAGCTAGTACTGTACTCCCTGAGAACAAATTATTCAGCAGTGAGTTCTCTCAGTGTACCAGCTGATGTTATGGGAGAAAGAGTTTACCACCACATCACACAGTAAAAAGTAACCACGGAGTAGAAGACCAATGCCATACATAAAGGATAGTTTGTTATTATAGTCAGAGAACTTTATTCTAGAATATCTCATCCAAAAATAGGCAGAAAATTACCATAGCCAATCAATCAAACTGAAAGTCTGGCTCCTGTCTCAACAATTCCTTGTCTGGAGACCATCTTCCATTCTTTTGAAACACAGGGGAGTATGCTGTCATGAAAATGTAATGCTTCTCCTTGCAATGCTAATCCTTGTTGCCATCTTATCATCCCAAAAACACTCTAATGGGAATTTTATTAATATAATGGCATTATTTGTGGTGTTTGGAAAGATGATCTCTTCAGAAATAGTTAAAACTCTAAATCATTCCCAAGCATCACAACACCTTGTTATAAGTCATGCAATGGCACGACTTATACTGCCATTTCAGCTACAGAATAAATGTAGGAAAAAAAAAAAAAAACCATGGAACAGGATTATAGCTGCTTCTGCAGGGAGACTGAATCTATACTGATAACAATATTTTCTGATCAAAATAAATTCAATAAAGAGTACTTTCACATGATTAGTAACAGAGAGATATTGTTTGCTTTTTAGCTAATCTCTACTGGTTTATTACTAAGGACACAAACTAAGAACAGTCAAATGGAAAAGATATAGAAGAAAATGTGTGGGGGTGTACTGATCTCCCATGCCTGTTCTTGGGTGCATCATCCTCTCAGCACATCAACATGTTCATCAATCCAGAAGCTTCAGGAGATAGATGTAGTACATCTTTATATGACTACATATTTTTAAATTGTGTTCAGCTTTTCAGTATTTTTAATCAGTTTTTAATCAGAATCTAATACTAACTACCATACATCTACACTAACTGCAGCTTCAGCCTACATACGATCCTAATAAAAGACAGCCAGTATAATCTCCAGGAACCTGAATTTCAGGACTGGTCCTTGTCCAGACAGAAAGTACATGCCTCTGGCCCTTTATCTCTGAAATATTGCTTTTCATTTTGAGACTCTACTATCTGTGGTCATACTTCTCCCTCCACCTGGATTCAGAGATTTTTCTTTTGTGTTGTCTTGGTATTTTGCATGGATTCCTACTATAGCCTTCATTACCCTGAACTTGTAATTATCTTTTTACCTTTCATCCTTACCTTACAGTAGGGATCGTCTACCTACATCAACAGTACTTGGGTCACTACTTAGACTACAGGCAGTGGTTAATGTATCGTTGAGCTTACTATGAGCAAATGCTGGCTAAACTAGATTCTTGCCTCATGTGGGAAATTTTTCTCCTATGCCCACATTCCTAGTGCTTTGTATCGTGCTTTCAATACAGGGCTCAGTAGAATGCTTCCTATGTGCATAAAATGTATGCCAATGGAACAAGAGGACTTGCAGAATATAGGGAGGAGGAAGGAAATATTTACTTAGGGCTGATGAGTTCTTCTGATAAAGCCCTTAAAGAACATTTAACCCCAGATTGAGCAATGGATGGTTTAATCCAATACATAAGAAATACTGCCTGGTCATGAATATTGAAGAATGGTATTTTGACTCCCAATTTTACATGTTTTCTTATGAAAGATTTAAAAGTTATTCAAAAGTAACTGGACTTCACAAATTTTCTCTATTCCCCTATGGTGATTAAGAGCATAAACTTTTCATATCAGATGGATCTGAAGTTAATATCTGGCTCCATCACAGATTAACAGTTAAATTGGGAAAGTTACATAATGTCTTTGAGCTCCAGTTTTACCTGCAAAATGGGGATAATAACAGGATCATTAGGGAAATGAGCTGAAAATTATATACAGAGAAGAGTTCACCTAAAGATTTTACTATTCTATCATTTATCTACTAGTATTATTCTTATTTGTAATTGCTTTATTGTCCTGCTTTACTGACTTGCAGTTCCTTGAAACCCACTGAGCAGTTCTTCTCTGGTGATCATTTTCTGCAAAGTCCTATTACCTCCAAGTGACAGTAATTTTCTTAAGTCTACATTATAATTAAATGGAGTGTTCTAATAATTTTATATAACTTCAAAGAGTAAATTTTGACTTTTGTAGTTATTAAGCATTCCTAGTATTAAAAAAAGATACTTAAATGTCATATGTGATACTTGATATCATATTCTCCATAGGAACTTTATTATTTTAAAAATGATTTCTTCCTAAAATTCTGAAAATAAATGAACAAAAACACCATTATTAAATTTCTCATCCATCAACCAACTAGAATATGAAATACATTTCATAATCACTTTGGGGTTTGTATATTATTGAACTACAGGAATCAATATAAGAAAAACATAGCTCTAAAGGAAACTTGGGAGGAGAAAAAGGTTTTTTTTTGTTTTAAATCATATAGTAGTTATTCGTCTAGTTCCACAATATACTCAGAGCAAGGACACTCATTTCTCATTTATGAAAGGTTAATATTTTTAAAAACTTGAAATTTATCACTAGATATGATAATGTATAAAAATGTAGTCATAGATTGAAAATTCTTAATTATAATTTTAAATTGGGCAAATGGTCATTAAGTTGGGTAATGGCCATTTACGGAAGAATTTGTGATTGATTCACAGTCACATAAAGTTGCTATATTCCATATTGCTCTAATAAGGGATTTATCTTAGATCCATGTTTCTAAAATTAATGATTAATTAGTTTAATTTAGTATAATATCTCATGGAGGCCCTGTCCTCTGTTCTCAATTTTTATTTTTTATCAGAGAACAGCTTTAGCACAGAAGAACTATTTAAGATTCAGGTTCATGCAAATTCCCAATGGCAATCATCTCTTATTTGCAATATTTCTAGTGTACACATTAGTTACTTTCCTATTCCAGAGACATTCTGACATCTTAGCATTATACACTGCCGAACATGTGAAATTAACATTTTTTCATATCTTTTGGGGAAAAATTACCTTTCATCTAAGGATTAGGTATAATGAACAGTTAGTTGAATGACATTCTACCGCATAGTCAGTCCAAAATGAACCCAATTTGAAGGTCAATTTCTTCATTTCTTTCTTTGTTAATAACAAAATAACTCATTAAGTTTATGGTCAGATCATTAATACAATCTCAATTATAGTTCCTCCAATTGGTTCAAATTGACAACATCTCATTTTCAAGAATCACTACCTGCAGAGAGGCTGTCAGATGTGTCTATTCATGTTCATCATCTGTGCTGATATCCTGGTATCACAAGGGCAAAGTAACTCCTAAGTAGAAGTTCACACAAAGTCAGACTCCTCTAGGTGTTAATTAAAAATGTAGTTTCCTCATTCCAATACCAGAAGTACTGAATATAATTTTTTGAATGCAGAGCAATAAAATCTACATTTTGAATGCAGAACAATTAAACCTTCATATAAAATATTTCAAAGGTAATCATTTTCTTATGTGCTATGACATAACTGGTAAAGTCAGTGGATAGATCACCATACTGAAAAAGGCAAGCTTGAGTGTATAAGGAGGACTTATGATATAAGTGGACCCTGCTCCCTGAAGTTAGTCAGGTAAGGTTAAGTGTAAACATGAGAAGCAGGAGAGCACTAAGGGAGGAAGGGTTTTTCCCTGAATCATTTTCCTACACATGACCTTTTCCACTGCCTCAATAAATATTCACACGGTTGAGAATATTTGCTTTGAATCTCTATGGAACTGGCCTTGGCTAAACTAGTTGTGGTCCTTGGACCAGTGGCAGAGGCCTCCCATAGGAGCTTGTTTCACATGCAGAATTTTAAATCCCCCTGCAGTGACTGATTCAAGCCAACAGAATAACCAGATTTCCACATGATTCACATTTCCCTGAAGGTCTGAGAGGCACAGGCTTATGAAATTTTCAGTTCAAATACAAAGAAGTTACACCTACCTTCTTACTGCCCTGTGCCTCTTCTCTTTTCTGAGCATGCCCTCCTAACCTACTTTTCACTCTGCATCCAAACGTCTAATAAGTTTTCATAGCAGCCAGGTTTCAGTAACTCTCTCCTAAGAATCTATAGGAATTCTACTGAGACACTTCTACATTTATTTATAATATGCTTTTTTAATTGAGAAAAAATACTATGTATATGTACATAGAATAGCAGTGTGCTTGTCTTATAATTGGTGATTTATCGAATTTAATGGATTTTAAAAATCTAGATGATCTGAAAATCAAGTGCTATGGTCAAAAATAGCAAATCTTGGGGAAACAATCAAGATGACAGAGGAGTAAGACCTCACAGTCACCTTCTCCCACAAACACATCAAAAAATAAAAAAAACAAATCTACGTGTAAAACAATTCGCACAGAACATCCACTGAATGCTGGCAGAAGAACTTAAACCTCCAAAAAGGGCAAGAGACTCTTGACAAAACTAGGTAGAATAAAATAAAAAGAGAGAGAGAGAGAAAGAAAAGGAATCAGGATGGGACTAGCATTTCTGAGAAAAGAGTTGTGAAAGAGAAGAGGAACCCGCACCTTGGGAAGCCATCTAAATGACCAGGAGATCAGTTGAGATGGAGGGACCTCAAAATCCCTGAGAAGAGCACAGGAGCTGGACTGAGAAGGGCAAAGTAGAGTGAGCACCACACAGAACAACTGCACCAACACCCCAGACACCACGGCCTGAGATGTTTGGGTGGGGGCTAGGTGCTTAGACTCAGACTCTGGAGGTCCGTTCCAGGGAGAGGACTAGGGTTGCCTGTGTGGGGACAGTCTAAGGGTCTATGGAGCAGTGTGCCCACAGGTGGCGGAGTGGTGTGATATGGGCTGGGGAGTGGAATGCCATGGCAGAGGGAACCCAGGAGGAGGTCTGGGACCACAGGAGAAGCAAGTACCATTGTTGGGGGGGGCGAGAGCAGGAGGGGCAAACTGTCCTAGGAATCTCACTGCACAAGCACACATTGGCTGTCAGAGGTAGGGCACCTCTGGCGCAGGCTACAGGTGGAGAGAAACCACTTGCTCAGGCTATGGGACGCTGGGCAATTCTTGTGTGGGCTACAGGTACCTGGACACCTCTTGTGGGGGCTAAGGGCAGCATAGGGCTAAGTGCAACATGGTGCCTCCTGCATGACCTACAGGTGGCAGGGATGGACTGTGGCAGTAGTCTTGGAGTTCAGAGGGTGGCATGGCCTGCCACCACTGGGGGCTGTGATTGGGCTCCACCTGCAGCCCCAGTCACCTCAGGGGTTGGCACAAAAAAGAGGGCACTGCAACCGAGCATGCCCCATTGTTGCTCTCACTCCCCTGGGAACACACCCACTCTGCTGCTGCCACTGCCAAATGCTCTGGACAGTGCTCAGATGCCTGATCACTGTCCCTTCCCAAGACCCTGCAACTAGGAACAGCCTGTGCAGCACCTACTGCATGGGCTAAGCAGGACAGGGTGCTTCTTGCATGGTCTACAGCTGGTGGGGGCAAATCACTGAATATATCTCTGACTCCAGAGGTGGGTGTGGCCCGCCACCACTAGGGTTCTGTGAACAGGCCGCCCTAATCACCTTGGAGGACACCACAGAGAAGGGCATTGCAACTGAATACCACCTGTTGTTGCTCTCACTCTCCTGGGAACATAACCGCCCTGCAGCTGCCAATGTCAAACTCTCTGGACAGTGCCCACATTCTTGATCACTATCACTTCCCAGGATTCTCCAACTAGGAGCAGCCTGTGCAGCACCTCCTGTGTGGGCTAAGTGGGACAGGGTGCTTCCTGCGTGCTCTACAGGAGGTGTGGGCAAACCACGGCAGTTATCGCTGACTCCAGAGGTGGGTGTGGCTGACTGCCACTGGGGTCAATGAACAGGAACCACTTGTGGCCCCAATCACCTAAAGGGCACCACAGAGGAAGGCATTGCAACTGAACACCACCTGTTCTTGCTCTCACTATCCTGGGAGCATACCCTCCCTGCTTCTGCCAGCGCCAAAAGCTCTCAGCAGTGCCCACATGCTTGATCACTGTCACTTCCCAGGATCTTACAAGTAGAGCACCCTGTGCAGCACCTCCTGTGTGGGCTAAGCAGGACAGGGAGCTTCTTACATGGTCTACAGGTGGCGGGGCCAAACCACCACAGTTACCTCTGACTCCAGATGTGGGCATTGCCTATTGCCACTGGGGGTCCCTGAACAGGAACAACTTGTGGCTCCAATCACCTAAAGTGCACCACAGAGGAGGACACTGCAAATGAACACCACCTGTTTTTGCTCTCACTCTCCTGGGAGCATACCCACCCTGCTGTTGCCACTGCAAAATGCTCTGGGCACCTCAAAAATCTGCCTGTCACTTCTCAGGATCCTACAACTAGGAGCAGCCCATCCTGAGTGGGCTAAGCAGGATGGGGTGCTTCTTGCATAGTGAACAGGTGGTGGGGGCAAACCAACACAGTTCAAAATGGAGACAGTGACAATGCTGAAGGAATTAAGGCTGAATATCAAGGAATTAAGAGTGGATATGAACAGTAATTTAGATTACTTCAGGAAAGAACTAGAAAATATAAGTAGGAACCAAGAAAAATTAGAAAATTCATTTGCAGAGATGCAAACTGAGCCAAAGGCACTAAAGAGCAGAATGAATAATGCAGAGGAACGAATTAGTGACTCAGAAGATAGAATAATGCAAATCACAATATCAGGACATGAGACAGAAAACCAAATTAAAAAAAAAAATAAAAGCAATATAAGAGATCCATGGGATAACATAAAGCAGGCCAATCTATGCATAATAGGAATTCCAAAAGGAGAAGAAAAAGAAAAAGAAAAGGGGATGAGAACATATTTGAAGAAATTATGTCTGAAAACTTTCCAAATCTAAAGGAAACTGACATCAAGGAAACACACAGGGCCCCAATCAAGTTGAAAACAAATATGCACACACCAAGACATGTTATAATAAAAATGGCAAAAGTTAAAGATAAAGAGAGGATTCTAAAGGTAGCAAGAGAAAAACAAAGTGTTAACTATAAGGAAAGCCCCATAAGGCTATCAGTTGATTTCTCTGCAAAAACAATACAGGCTAGAAGAGAGTGGCAAGATATAGCCAAAGTTCTGAAAGGAAAAAAATTGTAGGCTAGAATACTCTGTCCAGAAAGAATATCATTTAAAATAGAAGGAAAAATAAAGAATTTCTCCAACAATGAAAACCTAAAACAGGACAGAAATACTAAACCCATTCTAAAAGAAACATGGAAAGGGTTTCTCCAAATAAAAAAAGGAAGTATGAAGAAATAGGATGAAGGAAACCACAATTGGAAAGCAATCACATACATAAGGCAGCATACAGATCTAAAAATGAAAAAAAAAAAATTTTAAACTACTGTAAAAGCAATGATTAATACATGGAATAGCAAAAGGACAAACATGAAGATGTTTAAAAAGGACTACAAAATCATAGAATGTGAAGTAGGAAATTATGAAAAATCGAGACTCTTTTTTGTCTTTTTTTGTTTAAATAAAGTGTTTGATCCTATAAGACTATCAGGCTAAGGCAAACAGATACGGGAAGGGGTTAACATACTTTAAAAATATGGCAACCACAAATCAAAACCAAACATTACATTCACAAAAACGGAAAAGTATGCAAGCATAAAATAAATATAAATCATCCAACCACATAAAAGAAAAGAAGAAAGGAGAAATATAGAATCAACTGTAAAACAAGATTTAAAATGGCAATAAATACATATCCATCAATAATTACCTTAAATGTCAATGGACTGAATGCTCCAATCAAAAGACACAGAGTGGCAGATAGGATGAAAAGGCAAAAATCTACAATCTGCTGCCTACAAGAGACTCACCTTAGAGCAAAGGATAAATATAGACTGAAATTGAGGGGATGGGAAAAGATATTTCATGTCAATGGACGAGACAGAAAAGAAGGAAGATCAATACTCATATCAGACCAAATAAACTTTAAATTGAAGGCCATAAAGAAAAAGATGGACAGTATTTAATGGTAGAAGGATTCATTAAAGAAGAGGATATTACAGTCATCAATACATTGCCCCTAATATAGGAGTACCCAAATACCTACAACAAATAATAAAAGGAGAAAATGATGGGAATACAATAATAATAGGGGACTTTTAACACTCCACTCATATCAATGGACAGATCCTCTAGAATGAAAATCAATAAGGCAACAGAGATCCTAAATGACACATTAGAAAAGTTAGACTTAATTGACATTTTCAGGATATTACATCCAAAAAAATTAGAATATACATTCTTCTCAAGTGCACATGGGACATTCTCAAGGATCAAACACACACTGGGACACAAAGCTAATCTCAACAAATTTAAGAGTATAGAAATTATTTCAAGTATCTTCTCTGGACACAATGGCATGAAACTAAAAATCAACCACAGGAAAAGAAATGAGAAAAAACTAACTACATGGAGACTAAACAACATGATACTAAAAAACCAATGTATCAATGAATAAATCTAGAATGAAATTAAAAAATACCTCTAGACAAATGACAATGAAGACACAACCATTCAAAATCTATGGGATGCTACAAAAGCAGTGTTTAGAAATTCAGAGCAATACAGGCCTTCCTCAAAAAGAAAGAAAAATCTCAAATCGACAATTTAACCCACCACCTAAATGAATTAGAAAAAGAAGAACAAACGAAATCTAAAGTTAGCAGAAGGAAGGAAATCATAAAGATCAGAGAGAAAATCAATAAAATAGAGATCCAAAAAACAATAGAAAAAATATCAATAAAACCAAGAGCCGGTTCTTTGCAAAGATAAACAGAATTGAAAAACTTCTGGCCAGACTCACCAACAATAGGGGAGAAAAAAAATGAAATAAACAAAATAAAAACTAAAAATGGAGAAATGTCAATGGATACTGCAGAAATACAAGGACAGGGAGGGAGGGAGAGAGAGAGAGAGAATATAATGAACAGTTATATGCCAACAAATTTGACAACCTGGAAGAAATGGACAACTTTCTAGAGACTTACAGCCCAACAAAACTGAATCAAGAACAAAATAGATCAACTGAGCAGACCGATCACCAGAAATGAAACTGAATATGTAATGAAAACATTCCCTACAAATAAAAAGTCCAGGACCAGATTGCTTCACAGGTGAATTCTACCAAATGTAAAAGAAGAACTTATACCTATCCTCCTTAAACTTTTCCAAAAGGTTGAAGAAAAAGGAACACTCCCAAAGACATTCTATCACCCTAATACCAAATACCAAATACCAAATACCAAATACCACCATCACCCTAATACCAAAACCAGACAAAGATGCTACCAAAAAAGAAAACTATAGGTCCATATCTTTGATGTATATAGACACAAAAATTCTCAACAAAATTTTAGCCAGCCAAATTCAACAACATATAGCAAAGATCATACACCGTGACCATGTGGGATTCATCCCAGGTTCACAAGGATGGTTCGACATATGCAAATAAACGTCATACACCACATTAACAAAAGAAAAGTCAAAACCCTACAATCATCGCAATAAATGCAGAAAAAGCACGTGAAAAAGTCCAACATCCTTTCATGATAAAAACTCTTACCAGAGTGCATATAGAGGGAACATACCTTAACATAATCAAAGTCATTTATGACAAATCCACAGCCAATATAATACTCAGTGGAGAAGAACTGAAAGTCTTCCTACTAAAATCTGGAACAAGACAAGAATGTCCACTCTCACCACTGTTATTTAACACAGTATTGGAAGTCCTACCACAGTAATCAGACAAAGAAATGAATAGTATCCAAACTGGAAGTGAAGAGGTAAAACTGGCACTCCATGCAGATGACATGATACCATATGTAGAAAACCCTAAGGACTCCACACAAAAACTACTCAAACTGATTAACAAATTCAGCAAAGTAGCAGGATACAAGATTAACATTCAGAAATCGGTTGCATTTCTGTCTACTAACAATGAAATATTATAAAAGGAATACAAAAATACAATACCTTTTAAAATCACACCAAAATAATCAAATACCTGGGAATATTACTAACCAAGGAGGTGAAAAGACTTACATACTAAAGACTATAAAACACTAATCAAGGAAATTACAGAGGATTCAAAGAAATGGAAAGATACCCCATGCTCCTGGGTTGGGAGAATTAATATCATAAAGATGGTCATACTACCCAAAGCAATCTACAGATTCAATGCAATCCCTATCAAATTACCCATGACATTCTTCACAGAACTAGAACAAACAATCCAAAAATTGTATATGGAACCACAAAAGACCCAGAATTGCCAAAGCAATCCTAAAGAACAAAAACCAAGCAGGAGCATAATTCTCCCAGAATTCAGGCAATATTACAAAGCCACAGTAATCAAAACAGTGTGGTACTGGTACCAAAACAGATATACAGACCAATGGAGCAGAACAGAGAACCCAGAAATAAACCCAGACACCTAAGGTCAATTAATCTTCGACAAGGAGGCAAGAACACAAAATGGGAAAAAAACGGTCTTTTCAGCAAGTGGTGGGAAAACTGGACAGCTGCATGCAAATCAATGAAACTAGAAAACACCCTCACACCAAGCACAAAAATAAACTCAAAATATCTTAAAGATTTTAATGTAAGACAAGACACCACCAAACTCCTAGAAGAGAACATAGGCAAAGCATTTCTCTGACATGAATCTTACAAATGTTTTCTCAGGTGAGTCTCCCAAAGCAACAGAAATAAAAGCAAAAGTAAACCAATGGGTATCTAATCAAACTGACAAGATTTTGCACAGCAAAGAAAACCATTAAAAAAAAAAAAGACAACTTACAGAATGGGAGAAAATAGTTTCAAATGATGCAATTTACAAGGGCTTAATCTCTAAAATATAAGAACAACTTATACAACTCAACAATAAAATAACCAACAACCCACTTGAAAAATGCACAAAAGCCCTGAATAGATGTTTCTCCAAAGAAGATATACAAATGGACAACAAGTACATGAAAAAAAACTCAACATCACTGATTATTAGAGAAATGCAAATCAAACTACTATGAGGTACTACCTCACAGTGGTCAGAATAGCCATCATTAACAAGTCCAGAAATAACAAATGTTGGAGAGGGTGTGGAGAAAAGGGAACCCTCCTGCACTCTTGGTGGGAATGTAAATTGGTATTATCACTATGAAAAACAGAATGTAGGTACCTCAGAAACCTATATAATGAACTACCATATGACCCAGAAATCCCACTCTTGGGCATATATTCCGGATGAAACTTAACTTGAAAAAGACACATGCACCTGTATGTTCACTGTAGCACTATTCGCAAGAGCCAAGATGTGGAAGCAACCTAAATATCCATTGACAGATGAATGGATTAAAAAGATGAGGTATATATACACAATAGAATACTACTCAGCCGTAAAAAATAGCAAAATAATGCCATTTGCAGCAGCATGGTTGGAACTAGAGACTCTCATACTAAATGAAGTAAGTCAGAAAGAGAACAACAAATACCATACGATATCACTTATATCTGGAATCTAATATATGGCACAAATGAACCTTTCCACAGAAAAGAAAATCATAGACATGGAGAACAAACTTGTAGTTGCCAAGGGGGAAGAGGAGGGATTGGGATGGACTGGGAACTTGGGGTTAATAGATGAAAACTGTTGCCTTTGGAATGGATAAGCAATGAGATTCTGCTATGTCTAGGAACCATATCTAGTCACTTATGATGGAGTATGATAATGTGAGAACAAAGAATATATACATGAATTTGTGACTGGGTCGCCATGTGATACAGTAGAAAACTGAGAGAACACGGCAAACCAGGTGTAATGGAAAAAAATAAAAATCATATAAATTAAAAGAGACACACACACACACACACACACAAATAGCGAATCTTGATAAAAGAGGATTATGACAAAGACTAACTCAATCAACATTTAAAAAAATTAGCAAAATTATATCATTGGGATGATAGCTAGTTTGTTTTCATTTCTTGATATATCTGTTAATTGTTCACAGGCCTATTAAACTAGCATATGAACTAATAGCTGAATGCCAAAGAACCGGACTAAATTTCAGTTTTTTCCCTAATTTTATTTTGTAAATTCATAGATAAAAGGAAATTATACTTTGAAATAAAGCCATATATGTCTGAAATATAAATAACTTGCATTTATTATTTTTAAAATATTTCCTATATTGGGTCTTCTCTATAACTGTTGCTGTAGTTAATATTTTTCTTGTGAAATTGCATAACAAAAAAAATGAGGCTAAATTATTCAATAACTGAAAGCTTAGAACCAGAATAACTTATATGTCTAAATTATAAATTTTATTTTAAATAATATGTGAGCTAATGCACAGAGTATTATAAAATGTCAAATTCCCTCCTGAGAGTTACTCCTCAGGAAAATGATTGTATTAAACAAAATAGCAGCTTAAAAGAACCAGTCATTGTATTAAAAGTGACTTTTATTGTTCTTTTTTTGTTTTAGTCCCTACAATAAACATGTATTTGTTTTTTAATAATATGTTTTAAGTGAAATGCAACAAAAACTTTCTTCTAAAAGCAAGCAAATATTCATTAGACTAAACAATATACAATAAAGACATAGCTTTGAGCTATGGCTACACAGTCTATGAATGTGATTATTTTGCCTCTTCAATGGCAAAATTAGCCAGATATGTGTCAGATTAGTAGGCACTTTGTCAAACTGTGTTAAATGTAACCAGTTTAACTGACTTGTTTTTATTGTTTTAAATCTGATTAAATAGCATTTTTACCATAGTTTTTTTTTTTTTTTGGTTTGTTTTTTGTTTTTTGTTTTGCCTTATCTAGGGCCGCACCCAGGGAATGTGGAGGTTCCCAGGCTAGGGGTCTAACAGGAGCTGGAGCTGCCGGCCTTCGCCACAGCCACAGCAACGCGGGATCCGAGCCACGTCTGCAACCTTCACCACAGCTCACGGCAACGCCGGATCCTTAACCCACTGAGCAAGGCCAGGAATCGAACCTGCAACCTCATGGTTCCTAGTTGGATTCGTTAACCACTGAGCCACAACAGGAACTCCTTTACTGTAGTTTTTAAAATATTTAAATGCCAGGGTGAAAAAAAAAAAAATTGTACAAGAGGACTTATAAACATTGTATTCTTCCCACCAACCCCAACCCCACTGTTCTAATTTCTGATGGTTATTGCAGTAATTTGAAAGCGTAAGCTTAGACTACTATTTCCTAATTTAGATAAAATCCTCCTGCTATGCAAGATGAAAATTTATGTCTCATCTCATTTTTCTTCCCTCTTCTTCCTCATTTATACAGTTTGTCTGAGTTCCTGTATAATCAAACCTCTACTTCATGTTCCATTTACTGTTCACATTATCATTTGGCTTCCTATTGTGTAAGATGAAAACATTAGCACCCTTACATTTTCCAACTGCTTTCATTTGCTTCAGTTTTTATTTCATTTCATTTTTCATTTTATTTCATTTCATTTCTTTTCATTTCACTAAGTTTTTATGAGATGGACCCATTATTTTTCATTTCCAAAGCATGTGTATATTTATGTGTATTTAATTTTTTTTGGCTATGCTTATATTCCCCTTGATCAAACTTTTTAGAGTTTTTATTACTTTGTTGGTATTATTAAAAAATTGGTTTTTCAATTTGTTGATCATCTCCATTTTGTCTTTGGTGGTTTTCATAGCATTCTTCCCTTTGGTGGTAGTATTAGGACTTCCTTTTTTTTTGTCTTGTATTTATACATAAAATCTTTCTTTCCCTCCAAGTCATCTTTTTTCTTTCTTTGTTTGGCTTATATAGATGTTTCTCATCCTGCTGGTGATCCTTTGATATCCATTCACATGTAAGAATAGGAACAGAGTTATTAATGCAAGTATTCTACAACCAGACAATGTGGAGTGCCTGGATATGTGTATTGTACTTTTGTTAAATCTCTCCTCTTATTAAGTATGAAGATGGAGAACTGCTGTATACACGGGCAGAGTTTTATAACCAGCTTGAGTTTAGCAGATAGAGAATGAGACTTTACTCTCAAAATTGTAGAATAAAGAGTTTTATTCCTTGATGTCTACGCTAACGGTGGGAACCTCAGTTCTCCAGTTTGCTAAATATGTTTAGTTTAATGTCTTCTGATTTTTGCTTAGAAAAGCACCAGGATGCTGGTAGCTATTAGAGTAATAACTAGAGGGTGGGGGAGGGATGGTGATGGGTAGGAGAGAAAAGCCCTAGAGCTGCTATTTCATAGGCAGCTCTCCAATGAACTTCCCTTTTCCCAGCCCCTTTCTTACCTAATCACCAAACACTGTGGACATCAAGACCAAAGTCTTTCTAAAGTTCATTCACAGGGGTTCCCTCTCGCATTATTCTCTCTGGTATATCATTAATCTCATTCTGTTGTTTTCACTTATTATCAGACTTCCATCAACTTTCTGCGTTTTTTCAATGTGTTTAAATATACTCATGGACCTCTTTTGTTCCCGCTGCTATGGATTTTTCTTTGTTCTCTTCCCACTTACTGTTTTATCTTAAGAATCATGGTAGTTCAAATGTATAGGTTGCGATAACATTTATTCCAGAATGCCACTAACAATCTAAATAAGATCTAGATCTCCATAGAAAAACTTTCACATCCTAAAAATACTATGCCATAACTAACCATAGCAACTTCTGCATACAAAAAAAATCATCATATATTCCCCCAAACCAGGCTGATATGGTTTTCTTCCTTTTCTCCAGGATGCCTCACAATATGATTTTTCATGTGATCATTATGCTAAGGAAAATGCAAGTGTTTAAAGACTGTATTTAAAAAAAAAAAAGATGCCCAGGTGAATCTTAGGGATATTTTTAACACTGTTTTGCATGCTTTTAACCTTACAAGACAATGGATTATACATTTCACATGCCTGAGGTCATTTAATACGGTCAATACTCCGACTACCTTGTGTTAGAATATTTGCCCTCTTCTTCCAAATGAGGAAACTGAGACTCAGACTTTATTAAGTGATTGTATCTATTAAGCTTCTAATAGTAGTGGCATGTACATGTATTCTAAAATATGTTAGCTATCTTATTTTGAAGTTAACCTGTCTATATAAGGCCAGCTAGAATTAATTTTGACTCGACTACAAGAATAGATTTTTTTTTCTCAGCAGAATTTGCTTTTACCTTTCAAATCATGCATTAAGTCATGTGCTGCTCTCTTAGACTTTCAATATTTCATACTGAGAAAGATGATTACAAATAGCATTTGAAATATGGAATACAATTCAGCAATAAAAAGGAATGCACATAGCAATGTGAACGAATTTCAAAGGCATTAAGCTAAAGGAAATAAAGCCAAACTCAAAAGGTCACATAATGCATGATTCTAGCTATCTAATATTAATGAAACAACACAGTTATAGAGATAAAAAACAGATTAGTAGTGGCCAGAGGTTAGGAGTGACTGGAAGGGAATGGGTGTTAGAAAGCAGTAGCACAAGTGATCTTTTTATTCGTTGTGATTATTTTTTCATCACCGGGAATCTCCAGGTGATGAAATAACATAGAACTTTGTACACATACTGTGCTGATGCCACTTTCCTGGACTTGATACTGTATTATAATTATGTAACTGTCCCTCAATTCCCTTATGGATAAAATTGACATAAGAATGGTACCTACTTTGTAGGGTTGATATGAGGGCCAAATGCATTTCAATTTATGCTAAAAATATCATAAGGGCCTTGTTAGGTATTTAAAAATACAGACAGTGATATTATTATAAGAGCTTAGGTAATTCATACAACAAATATATATTGATTGCTTATTATAAAGCAGACATTATTCTAAGTGCTGGAGATAGAACTGTTAAAAAAACTAAAGCCCCTGCCTGACCTTTTCCTAGAGTTTACATTCTTTTACATTCTAGAAGAAAAGAAAGAGAATAAATTAATAACAATATAATAGCAACTATGGTTAAAAACAGAAGAGGAAATATAAAGGAAAGCTGGGCAAACGTTAGAGAAGGACAGAATTTACTGTATGGGTCCAGCTGCCAGGAAGTTCCTTTCTAAGGAAAGAGCATTTCAGCTGAGAAACAATGAAGTGAGGGGAAGTGAGGCAGGGGCACACTTGCTGTGTCCAAGGAAGAGCATGGAGTCTGGCATAGCTGAAGTGGCATGAAGGAGGGGACAGTAATGAAAAAGGGGTCAGCACCAAAGCACTAAGGCCTTAAGGCCAAGGTGTGGACTTCGATTTTATTCTGAGATGGGAAGGCATTGGAGCATTTCTTTTTTTCTTTTTAGCGCCATACCTGAGGCACATGGAAGTTCCCAGGCCAGAAGTCGAATCAGAGCTAGAGCTACCAGCCTACACTACAGCCACAGCAACATGGGATCCATGCCATGTCTGTGACCTTGGCTCACGGCAACGCCAGCTCCTTAACCCACAGAGCAAGGCCAGGGATAGAACTGACATCCTCACGGATACTAGTTGAGTTCATTACCGCTAAGCCACAATGGGAACTCCTTTCATACTTCTGTATTTTTCCACTGGAGCATTTTTAGTGGGAAAAATGAAATGACCTGATCCACATTTTTAAAGAAACACACTATATACCTTATCACTGGCAGACTGTAAGAGTGCAAGAGCAGAAAGAGGCAAATGAATTAGTTTATTGTTGCCACCATAAAATCTGCCAAAATTTGAAACCTTGAAATAATAAAAATTGTCTTACAGTTTTAGAAACTAGATGTTTAAAACTAGTTTCACAGGCCTAATATCAAGGGGGAGAATCCTCTTCCTTGCCTTTTCTACCTTCTTGTGGTTGTCTGCATTCCTTATCTCATGGCTCCCTTTCCTCCCACCAATCCAAAATTCAGCTTCTGTTGCTTCCTACTTCCATCTTTGACCTTAGTGATTCCCTTTTATATGGACCCCTGTGATTGTATTTAGATTCCACTTACATAATCCAAAATACTCTCTCTCCCCATCTCAAGATTCTTAATTAAATAACAATTGTGAAGCCCCTTTTGGTATATGAGGTAAACATTCACATGTTCTAGGAATATCTACAGAGCCATTTTTCAGATTACCACAGTACAATTCTCAGAGACCCACTGCAAAAGTTGAAGTCAAATGTAAGTGGCTTGAATTAGAAGATAGTGGAAGAGGTAGGGGCCTAGTCAAGATAAATTATCTTTGTCATATGGAGTATATTTGTTGGTGGATTGGGTATAGTTATTGATGGAGAATTACAGAGGAGTCAGGATAAAGCTAATGTTAGCAGCCTGATCAACTGAATGACTATAGGTGCCTCTGAATGTGATGGGTGAAATAATCTTTTTGATTATTGTAATGATCAAATGTTGATGGAAATAGTGGTAGGGAAAATAAAAACATACCAAGTTGATATAATCCTTGCCAGATAAGTGACAGTGAATGGCATGATGATTGCTGCCTGTCTAGGAAGCTACAGCAAAGTTACAGTGTGAAGTCTTTGGTCCACAGGACCTAGGGTTGTTTGTTTATGGAGGATAAGAATGATCTTAGGAGATCCTGCCATGGCACAGTGGGTAGGAATCCAACTGCAGTGGCTCAAGTTGCTGTGGAGGTGTGGGTTCAATCCCTGACTTGGTTTAGTGAGTTAAAAACACTGGCATTGCCATAGCTGCAGACTGGATTCAATCCCTGGCCTGGGAACTTCCAAATGCTGCATGTGTGGCCATAAAAAGAAGTAAAAAGAGAAAGAAAGAAAAGAAACAATAGTCTAAAAGAGGCAGTGAGAGGTATCTGAGACAAAACTCCATCTCTAGTGGTAAGACACACATGAGGCAATGAAGAGCCCCCAGTTGAGAGCAATGTATGGGATCAGGCTTCTTGGAGTTGCCCAGTTTCAATTAGAGCAAAAACATGAAAGAATGATAAAGAAGAGACTGGGTATAGTGTGGATGCTACCTGGAGAATGGGAGTAACTCCCTCCCCAATACATACACCTAAAATTTGGATGCTGAGACCAGTCATGCTACACGTGCAACAAGAGTTTATGAAAAAGTTTACTGTTCATAAAAGGGAACTTTCTGTAGAGAGCAGATCAGGCACCCAAGATCCTTGACAGATTAATCAAAGAGTGGTGATGGTATCCGTACATGTTGGGGAAACGTGTTGGCACTGGTGGGAGATCTCACACCAGTGCTGGGGTTTGCATGGGTTGAACTTCCATGCGGGTGCCAAGCAATGGAATGTCCGGGCTTTCCTATCATCTTGTCAGATGTGGTACAGAAGGTGAAAGTGTGGGACCTGAGCTGCCAGTGTGAAGTCAGACTGTAATTACACTGGCAATGTACGAAATTTTGCCAGGGAGTAGCCACTGGTTCCATTAGGCACAATGGAACATTTACTGCCAGGGTCTCACTGGTGGCAGTTTGGGTCAATATAAGCGATATACAAACAGAGCCATAAAGATAGAGTGACCCCAAAACTTCTTGTGGTAATTGTGGAAAACTGGGATGCAGAGCATATTGGGACTAGTCTAATTTATGACTTCCACTGAGAATAAAAACATAATAGTAACAACAACTTCCCTATAGCCAGTAAAAATAAAATTCTTTTTTAATTCAGTATTTAACCGTAAACAGCCTACTGAAGTGTATGTTTTCCCACTTTTAGAATTAAATAAATTTAGAATCAGAGAGATTACTTATTCATGGTTTTATAGCTGGTAAATGTCAGCTTTGGGAACCTAAACCAGGAAAAGCGTGATTTTAAAAGGTACTCACTTTCAATCATACCATGCTGCTTTCCACAGAGAGAAGCAGGTAAAATCTTTTGTATGATTTTACCTAGTAATTTCTATTCACTTAGTAGAGAAGCATCTAGGTTGAACAATTTGCTAATACTGATTTTATTCACCCAGGAAATTCTAGCCTGAAGAACTCAATATATTTTCAAAATGTTTCTCATTGCTCTCTAACTGATGCCAACATATCTGAATTAGACATGGAAAAGGCAATCACAATCCATCATCCCCAGATATTCTCATGTCATGTAGCTACTATGACAATTACCAGATCCATTCCTTGGATGGGTTCCTCCTCTAATTACATATACAAAGACAAGTGCTGATAGTAAATTCTTCACTGCTCTCTATTGAAGGTTCCATTTGGCAGTGATTTATCACTATCAGTTTTAATTCTTGTTGACCTAAAGCTGTCACACACCATTTCTATTCTGTTGCACTTTTGGGTGAATGAAACATACTTCTAAACACCTTTATTTAATTTAATTTTGCTGTTGTAGTTTTTGCAGTAAACACGAGAAGATGGATGTCAGTGATTTCAGGGCTTACTTAGAGTGAAGGCCTATAAACCCCATATGGAATCAGTAACACTGTCTTCAGTGATGTATGAATTGTTATGCTTTTGAGTTGATATAGCCCATTGTTTTCTCTTTGATGTAAAAAGCAGACACATACAGTAAATGCATTTAAATAATAATTCACAGAATATGAAGGACCCAAAAAACTATTTAATCAATACTGATGAGATAATTTTAAGAATAGCGGATAAAGATCACACACCACAACCAAGTAGGATTCACAAAGGATTCATAAAAGATTCACAACCAAGTTCACAAAGATGGTTCAACATACACAAATCAATCAGTGTAATACAACACATTAACAAAAGAAAAATCAAAACCACATGATCATCTCAATAGACGCAGAAAAAGCATTTGACAAAATCCAACATCCATTCACGATAAAAACTCATACTGAGGTGACTATAGAGGGAACATATCTCAACATAATAAAAGCCATTCCTGATAAACCCACAGCCAATATAATATTCAATGGAGAAAAAAGTGAAAAAGCTTCCCACTATCATCTGGAAAAAGACAAGGATGCCCACTCTCACTGCTTTTATCCAACATAGAATGGAAAGTACCAGACATGGCAATCAGACAAAACAAACAAACAAACAAAAGAAATAAAAGATATCCAAATTGGAAGAGAAGAGGTAAAATCATCACTATATGGAGATAACATGATACCATATATAGGAAACCCTAAGGACTCAACACAAAAACTATTCTAACTCATCAACAAATTCTGCAAAGTATCAGGATACAAGATGAACATTCAGAAATCAGTTCCATTGCTGTATACTAACAATGAAGTACTAGAAAAATATATTAAGAAATACCTTTTAAAATCATACCCTCCCCAAAATAAATAGCTAAGAATAAACCTGTTCAAGGAGGTTAAAAACTTGTAAATTGAGAACTATAAAACATTAATCAAGTAAATTAAAGAAAATTCTAAGAAATGGAAAGATATCCCACGCTCACGGATTAGAATTAATACTGGTAAAATGGCCATACTACCCAAAGCAATCTACAAATTTAATGTGATCCCTAACAAATTACTCAAGAAAATTTTCAAAGAACTAGAACAAATAATCCAAAAAGTTTATATGGAACCATAAAAGACCCAAAATTGCCAAAGCAATTCTGAGGGAAAAAAAAAAAAAAAAACAAAGGCAGGAGATATAACTTTCCCAGGCTTCAGATAATATTACAAAGTTACAGTCATCAAGACAGTGTGGTACTGGTATAAAAACAGACATACAGACCAACAGAACAGAATAGACAAGAAATAAACCCAGATACCTATGGTCAATTAATCTTCAACATAGGCAGGAATATAAAATGGTGTAAAGATAGTATCTTCAGCAAGTGGTGCTAGGAAAACTGAGCAGTTGCATTCAAATCAATGAAACTCAAACACACCCTCACACCATGCACAAAAATAAACTCAAAATAGCTTAAAGATTTAAACATAAGGCATGACACCATAAAACTCCTAGAAGACAACATAGGCAAAACATTCTTTAACATAAACCATACAAATGTTTTCTTAGGTTAGTCTCCCAAAGCAATAGAAATAAAAATAAATAAATAAACCAATGGTACCTAATCAAACTTACAAGTCTTTTCAAAGCAAAAGAAACTATAAAAAAGCAAAAAGATAACCTATGGAATGGGAGATAATAGTTGCAAACATGCAACCAACAAGGGCTTAATCTCCAAAATATACAAACAACTCATACAACTCTCTAACCCAATCTAAAAATGGGCAGAAGATCTAAATAAGCATTTCTCCTAAGAAGACAGATGGCCAGTAGGCACATGGAAAACCATTCGGCATCACTGATTACTAGAGAAATGAAAATAAAAACTACAATGAGGTACCCCTCTCACCATCACTAATAAGTCTATAAATAACAAATGTTGGAAATGGTGTGGAGAAGAGGGAACACTGCTGCACTGTTGGTGGGATGTAAATTGGTACAACCACTATGGAAAACAGTATGGAGTTTCCTCAGAAAACTAAATAAGGAACTACTAAAAAAAAAAAAAAAAGAAGACATACCATACTATCTAGCAATCCCAATCCTAGACATATACCTGGACAAAGCTACAATTTGAAAAGATGCTTGCACCTCTATCTTCAGAGCAGCAACATTCACAATAGCCAAGGCATGGAAGCAACCTAAATGTCCATCAACAGATGAATGGATTAAGAAGATGTGGTACACAGGATTTCCCGTCGTGGCGCAGCAGAAACAAATCTGACTAGGAACCATGAGGTTGCAGTTTCAATCCCTGGCCTTGCTCAGTGGGTTAAAGATCCGGTGCAACCATGAGCTGTGCTGTAGGTCACAGATGCAGCTTAGATCCTGCATTGCTGTGGCTGTGGTGCAGGCTGGCAGCTGTAGCTTTGATTGAACTCCTAGCCTGGGAACCTTCATATGCCGTGGGTGTGGCCCTAAAAAGCAAAAAAAAAAAAAAAAAAAAAAGATGTGGTATGGTACATACATGCAATGGAACTACTCGACCATAAGAAAGAATGAAATAATGCCATTTGCACCAACATGGATGCAACTAGAGACTCTTATACTAAGTGAAGTCAGAAAGAGAAAGACAAATACCATATATCACTTAAACATGGAATCTAAAATGTGGCACAAATGAACCTATCCACAAAATGGAAACAGACTCACAGACATCGAGAACAGAATTGTGATTGCCAAGGGGGAAGAAGAAGGAGTGGTATGGACTGCGAGTTTGGGGTTAGTACATTTAGAATGGATAAGCAATAAGGTCCTGCTGTATAGCACAAGGTACTACATCCATCCAGTCTCTTGGGATAGACCATGATTGAAGATAATATAAAAAAGGGAAAGTATACATATGTATAACTGGGTCACTCTGCTGTACAGCAGAATTGGCACAACACTATAAACAACTATAGTTAAAAAAAAGGAATTGTGGATAGATTGAAAGAGGAAACTGGGCCCAAATAACTGTGTATTATAGATTAGAGAGCCAATTATATTTTAAAAAGTCAGACAATGGACAGAAATATATGTATGTGCTTCTCCAATGAAGTTAATATTTTTTAAAGTCCCTCACATCTATTTCATTTTTTAAATTTTCTCCAGTTTTTGTTATATGGTTGATAAAAATAATAACGAATATTTTCATAAGTTTTTTTTCTTACATTTTACAAAGAATATTTATCTCCACTGTCTCATATTAGGAAAGAAATTATGATCTTCATGTAAATCTTAAATAAATAAGCTCAGAAATAGTAGATTTGCCCAAGGTCACAGAGCAGTCTGAGACAGTAACACAAACCATTTACTCCAAATTCTGTGCTTTTCCTCTATATTATTCTGTGAAGTATGGAAGCTAAAACGTTGTATTAACTATAGATGTATGTTGCTAGCACCTACAGCAGCTACTTAGTAAATACTATTGTGTTACATACAGATAATTTTTAATAATCAAAGATAATATATTAGTAAAGAAATAAGAAAAAGAGATCTCAAAGTCATTGCACACACATACTGATACATTTCATATATAATTGATAATCATAAAACACAGAATTTGATTCATAGTTCACATGTATCTTTTAAACTTTCCAACCTAAATGCCAGACACTAAGTCTTTTCTTTCTTTACTCTCACCTACAAAAGTCAATAACTATATTATATATATATATAGTAAGTGCTTGTTGCTGTTAAATAACATTCATATTCAGGGCCAATTTGATATGACTGCAAATACATTAATGGATATTGATCTTAAAGAAGGCTCATTAGAATATCACAATAATGTCATAAAATTTTTACTTTTATAGCCTGAAGAGATTGAGACTAGCTCAAAGACTGAAAAGTAGAGGTAGATCATTTTTGTTAGGCCAGCATACTTTTTAAATTTAATTGAGTCAACTTTCAATATGCATAGGATACAGCTTAAATCTGGAATTTAAATCCTCTGGGATATTGGAAAATCTGGCCCTCCATTACCAAGTGGGTCATGTAAAGCAGCTCTCTCATGCAGGCAACTCTTTTACTCTCCTGTTTGCTGCTGTCTCCAGACTGGTTTGACCCTTGTCATTCAAGTGTTTTACCTTCCTGGTTCTTGCCAGCAAATGAGTTTGTAATTTTATGCAAGACAGAAATGCCCCTTGACTCAGATTTAAAGGAGGACTCTGGTAAAAGAAAAAAAAAAGAATAGGACTAGTTTATTTTTAAAACTTAAAAAAATGAAATAAATGTCTCAATGGGAATACAATTTTACCTCATTCTATCCATTTTCAGATCTAAATCCCATCTGCTTCCTACTTCCTCCAAGGAAATCAGTACAACTATCTTTAAGTAAATTTGCATAAAGTACTAATATTTTTAAATAATACAGAATTAAAAAAGAATAGATAAAAATAGAGTTTTAAGAGATACCCTGCACATGCCCTTACATTTTCTTAAAAATCACTACAACACTCCTTGAAATAATTGTTTATGCCTAGCTCAGCCCTCTACTTTACAAATGTTGTTGCAGGATGGTCAATGGAACTTGAGCATTAATGTCCCTTCAATGACTTAATGTGTTTAAATTTAAATTGCAAATTTTAAATGATTATTAATTCTTAGTGACACATATTGAACGTTTACATCAGCAGTTCATATTTATGACCTCAACTCATATAATACTTCAAATTGTGTATAATGCTTTATAGAATCTGGAACTTAAATATCAAATGTTTTGAAAACTATAAAAGAGCATGTTATTTTGAAACTTACTCTATAAGTAGTAAAAACTTTCATGTTTGGCTTGTAAGAAACGTGTTAGCCCTCAAATGGTAGAGCTAAACTTTCATTCCTCTTAACAATTTGCTCTTAACATTACTACCATGTTGACTTGTAGTAACTACGGTCTATGCAAAAACTGCATAAAGCATGAGCCACTAGGATGCAGTTTTTGACTCCAGGAGAGCACAAGATGTATTATGACAAGTATGTTAAGAAAATGGGATTTCCACAATATTAAAGGAAAAGTTTATTACAGATAATTGCTTGCTCTGTTTATGCTGCTTCTGTAGAACTAGGATAAGCAATTTAGGTTACAGAGATTTATAACGGTTTTCATGAAGATGTATGAAATCCCAAACTTGCAAGCTTTTTTAACCCACCGATAAATCATTTTATACATTTAATTTCTTCCTGTACAAATTTTACGGGACCATATACAGGCAGAAAGTTTAAATTACTACATGCTTCCTGAAGAGGGAACTATCTCTGGGATTTTTTTTTCACGTTTCCTATCTAATGCATGATATAAAACCCAAGAGTTCAGTTGTAAATAGTTAACAAATATACTATTTTATTTCTCAAACATCTGCAGCTAAGTTACTAGCTAGTATCTATCTTTGAGACAGAGCTATCTCATAGTTGGATTTGTCTACACTGCATGAGAGACTGTAATATTATATGTCCCATAAATATCAAAGACAACCAATTCTAAACCCAGATCAGACCAGTGTATTATTATCATAAAGATGTGATCTATCAGTGGGGCATAACTGACTTTCAACTTGCATACTTGAACTCAAATCATTATTAGACCTACAGTCCTATGCTTTGCTAGATGTAGAAAACAGTTGTTCCAATTTCCTGGAAACTTTTACACAGTTTTCCCAGCTTGGTTTACTAAAGGGATGCCATAGGATCCTAGGATATTTGTTATAGGCCTTAACTAGGCTCAAATAGAAACACTGTCATAGTCAGACTTACCACTGGTAACCTAGTCTTTGAAAACACATTAGGCCCCGGGGAAGTTGTATTATTATTTTACTACAGGGAGTTCCAGCAGAATTTAACCTAATTCTATGGAATATCTGACTCATTCTATGATTATCTGCTTACCCATGACTTGATATGAAATGGGCAAGTTAAGCAAAAATTCAGTATTTTTTGTTCATGTTGATTTATTTAAAGGAATTGGGGACCTGGGGATAAGGAGGTGGTAATAGACCTCATTTATTATAGCATATATATTCCTGACTCTTTTCAAGAAGATATTTTAATTCCTTATTGATAAAACATAGCAATAATCAGAATAAGGACGAAAGTCAAATTTGAACTCCTTGGGACGCCCCATGGATTTGACTCATCTTTCAAGGTAATGAATCCAGTGCATGGAGCTTTATTCCGATGGGCTCACTGAAATGGGATTTTGATTTATTTAGCTGGTGTCTTGTGTTTTCTTCATCACTAAGAACTTCTTTGGAAAATGCAATTTCCTTTTGGCATGATTTCAGCTGTTTATAGGGGATCTATCCATTCACTTCTTCTGCCTTTTCTTTAGGGAAACAAAGTTTTTGCACTGTGAACATTTTAATTTCTAAAATATAGCATGCCTCTTCATACAAATACACAAAATCAGAAAAATACTTTTATATCTGACTGTAATAGGAAAAAGGTTACTGTGTAAAATATTAAAATATTAAAATAATGTTGCAATTGCAGTGAAGCCTTTACAAAGAATCAAATTTTTAATGTTTCTGATTTAAAAAGGTAAGTTAAATAAATTGTATATGGGTTAAAAAGTAAGTTTTTTATTTTTAAAAATCCATTGAGAATGATTTATGTAAGAAGAGTTTTTTTTTTGCTAATTCTGCCTTAAATGTTTCCCACATATAAATTATTTAATGAATTGGATTGATATTGATCAAGCTCTTTGTAGGTCTATGGCATATCCATGGATGGAATATTAAGCCTTATTAAATCTATCTCTTAAAATAGGAAGTGACATTGACTACTGCTTATAAAGTAAAAAGTCTAATTCATTTGAGAGGTGAATACAAATTTTAAAAACTCCTTTAAAAAGGAAAAATTAGGAGTTTCTGTCATGGCTCAGCAGGAACAAATCTGACTAGGAACTATGAGGTTGCAGGTTCGATCCCTGGCCTCGCTCACTGGGTCAAGGATCCGGCGTTGCTGTGAACTGTGGTGTAGGTCACAGACATGGCTGGGATCCCAGGTTGCTGTGGCATAGGCAGGCAGCTGTAGCTCCGATTTGACCCCTAGCCTGGGAACCTGATATGCCGTGGGTGTGACCGTAAAAAGAAAAAAAAAAATGTGAAAACTTAGGTCTTCTTTATGCATGCACATGTGATGTGAGTATGTGTGTTTCCAATTTTAAGGATCCTTCTATTCTTGCATAAGTTTACACAGGACCAGGAGCTTAAAAATTCAGCTGGCTATGGAACTGCTCTGAGTAAATAATCATTAGTAGCGTCATCTTGAAAATGAGTTAATTACTAAGTTTCCTTTGGACTCCAAAATTCCATGAACCTATTACTTTAAGGCAGAGATTTTTCCAATTTTAGTGCGCATCAGAATCATCAAGATGGCTTATTAGAACATGAATTGCTGAGCTCCACCACAGAATTTCTGATTCAGTAGTTCTGGAGATGGGCACACAAATTTACATTTCTAACAAGTTTCAAGGTCATGCTTATGTAGATCTAGAACAATGTTTTTGGAATCAATACTTTGAGGAGCAACTAAAATGTTAACACTCCAATTTTACAATCATGAACATAATGGCAGATAAATTTATCTGATTTCAACAAGTAGATAAGGGACAGATCTTCACTAAAGTTAGTGCCCTCCCCCTGCTTAGTGAGTAATATTTATGAACTAAATATATCTTCAAAAGTATCTCCTACTTATACGAGATCTTACTGTGTAATTGAGGACTTGCTTACATATCATACGGCTATGCCTAGGGTATGTAGAAGATCCCAAGCCAGTGACCAAATCTATGCCACAGTAGTTACCTGAGCCACTACAGTGACAACACTGAATCCTTAACCCACTCTGCCACAATGGAACTCCATCACCTATATATTCCTAATACTCCAGTAGGAAATAGTATTTAATTGAAGAT
Source organism: Catagonus wagneri (assembly GCA_004024745.2). NCBI lineage: Eukaryota > Metazoa > Chordata > Mammalia > Artiodactyla > Tayassuidae > Catagonus > Catagonus wagneri. Next base: position 12,119,671 of record PVHT020000521.1, on the reverse strand, counting down.
AAAAATAAAAATGGGCTGTTGGTAATGAAATGATAACATCCTTCCTCTAGTTACTGAATATAGTAGGAACCTTAAAGAAATTTTAATATTTTTTAAGATACTATAAAAAAAATGAATGAGTTAATTGCCTCTTCATTACTGCAATGAATGAGTTAACTGCCTCTTCATTACCTGTTGGGACACTCAGACACAAGCAGTTAGTTACTTGTGCTAAAATGGTACTACTGTTGGTTATCAACTTGCATTTTAAAGCAATAAGTTAACAAAACTATATGATGTTTATTGTTACCATCAAATATAGTAGGCAACATTAATCTTTTAGAATTTATTTGAATTTTAATTCCATTCTCCATTGCCACAGGGATTTATAAAATTTTTTTCATACTTGACTTTATAGTTTATGCATGAAAAAATGATATGCTGCCATACAAAAGTAATTTTCTAGTTGATAGTTTTAGTATCATCCTCTTATTTTACAATATTTTACATATAATAAAAGTTCTGTGCTACTAAATTTTGACTTTGTTTAGCAAAAAATGTTGCCTCCAATATTTCCCTAACAAGGTAATCAATTCAGCTAGTAACACCACCATCAACAAAAATAACTTTCAGTTATATGCCTCTCTCTTATTAGAAATAATGACATTAATTAACCTAAATTTAACATTGATTAATTTTTAATGTGGTATTACAGGACCTTGGTTGCTTTAGGGACAAGATAAATTGAAAAGAAAACTGAATACTAAAAGGATGAGAATTGTACATCTATAATGATTCTGTTTCAAGTTATTTCAATTAATAAAACCTTTACTGAAACTGTACATTGTGCTAGCCCTTAAAAGTACAGAGTTAGCTACAGTATCCTGAAATGAGAAAAAATTACAATATAGTAGGTAAAAGACAAATAAATCATGAAAACTGACATGTGTGATAGCATGTAGCAACAAACTGCATTTATAATAAAGGAATATCTCAGAAATGGATTATTATCTGGGAATGGGTGTGGCATGTGTCACAAAAAGATTGATAGCTGATTGTGTTTTAAGTAATTTTTTTAAAAGTTTTGACAAGAGACATGGCAAGGACTCTTCCAGGGAGAGAAAACAGGTGTATATAGAGTCACAATGGTCTAAAAAGAACATGCATGTTCAGGGAACTACAATTTTGTAATGATAGAGGGTGCAGTAACTCATGAATGTCAAGAGGGAGGTGGGAATCATGTCAGGAAGGGCCTTTTTCTGCCTTGGTTGGGAGATTTATGAAAAGGGATCTCACTAAAGTGTTTTAAGGCAAGTGAGTTTGAAGCTGGCCAGAAGATAATAATATACAGAGTAAACTGAAGGGCAGTGAGTCTGTGGATAAATAAATCAAGTAAGGAGTCTCTTCAGAAAACTATGTGAAAAACAATAAGCATTTGATCTAAAAAAATGAGATACAGAACAGAACTTTCCAAAATATTACGAAAGTCAGTAGCTGAACAACTATGGTGATCTGAGTCACAGTGCTCTACGAGGAGTCCTAGATGCTTTCCTTAGGTGACAAGGAGAATGTTACTGATAATACCTAAGGTTAGTGGATACAGGTTGAGGGATAGAGTTTATTCTTATGTTATTGGTTATATTGAACCTAGGGGCTAGTTTAATATTGAACTGGAAGTACTTAATAAAGAGATGGATATAGTAGAATCATTGGAAGGACTTGGGGTTAAAGATGAATAGATGATACTGATCACATATAGTAAATAAGGCATGAATGTGTGCATAGTAATAGATTAACAAGAGAAAATGGGAAAGAACTGAACCCTGATAATACCAACATTTAAGGACAGAATTAGGGATGCCTCAAAAGAAAAGGAGGAACATCCAGAAAGGAACCAACAAAGCTTTAAAAGAAAAACAAAAATGGAAAATTTTTGAATAACTGTCCACTCATTTATCAATTCAGCATATATTAAATAAACATTTGCTCTATGTCCCAGTTACTCTCCTGGGGTTATAGTGGCATACAACATAATCATGATCGCAACCACCATGGAGGCTACTGTTCAATGCAAAAGAATAACAGGAAAAAAAAAAGTAATAATAATAAAGTATAAGATGTAATATGAGCTCACAGGTTAAGTACATGATCTACCTTGGTTGAGATCAGAAAGGGCTTCCAGAGAATATAATATTTTTTATTTATGGCTACACTAGTAGCATTTGGAAATTTCTAGGCCAGGGATTGAATCTAAGACTGAGCTATGACTGACACCATAGCTGCGGCAATGCCGGATTCTTTAACCCTCTGTACTGGTTTGGGATCAAACCCGCACCTCCACAGCAACCTGAGCTGCTGCAGTCAAATTCTTAACCGTTGAACCACAGTGGGAACTCCAGAGAATGTAACTTTTAAGTCGAAACCTTAAAGGTTGACTAATGTCTAACCCAAAAGTAAGGAGAGGAAGTGTACTTCAAGCAGACTGAGTGGCAGGTATGAAAGCCCAGAGCTGAGGACGTATTATGGCTAAAATAGAAATGATGTTCTCACCTTGCTTGATCTGTAAGGAATAAGTGATGCTGGGGACGATTTGCTCCTTGAAACATTATCCCTCTTAGCTTCTTTGATTTCACACTCTTCTCAGTTTCCTTCTAACTCTCTGAACTCCATCATTTTTATCATGTCACCCTCTTTTTTTATATACTTTTATTTTTTTATTTTGTTATATAATTTAATGAATTTTATTTCAATGATAGGTGTACAAAAATCATCACAACTCAGTTTGATAGATTTTGTGTTCCAAACCCACAGTGCATCCCCCCACCCCCGAGATTGTCTTATTTGAAAAACCAAGGTTTTACAAAGTCTGTGAGTCACTGTCTGTTCTGCAAAGAAATTAAGTGTGTCTTTTTAGTTTCCACATGTAAACGGTAGGTAGCACTGGATGCCGCTGTCTAATTGTCTGACTGGTTTCACTTCGCATGATAATTTCTAGGTCCATCCATGTTGCTATAAATGTTGGTATTTCATTCCTTTTAATGGCTGAGTAATATTCCATTGTGTGTATGTACCATATCTTCCCTATCATGTCACCCTCTTTATAAAGCCTTTATTCCATCCTCCCTATGCACTACTTCTCTACCTAATCTGACCTACCTCTACAGCTTTAGCCAGCATTGCCATCACCATCATCCAACGCTCCTATATACTTATCTCTAGTCCAGACTTCTCTTTAGAGCTTCAGACACAAATGTCCAACTGCCAACTTGGTATCTCCTTTTAGACAGCAAATGTCTCAAACTGAACAGCTACAGAATGAAACTGATCTTTGGTGCCACATCTGCTTCATAGCCACTACTCTTTATCTTGAGAGAGGTCCAGCCATTCAAACGGATATTCAACAGAGATACATAGCAGACATTCTTGAGCTTACAACTTTCCTTAAATTATATTTAAGACTGCAAGAGTAACTTTATAAGAAAAGTAGTTTGAAGTATCTGTCCCTCTCTGCTCCTTTTCTCCCACTTCTAGCAAGGCTTTTTATTCTACCCATCAAGAATGTCTGTCTCAGGATTGAAAGCAGAATATTATTTAAGATGATGGTTCTTTTTTCTTTCATGAACAGCTTCATTGTGGTTTCAGACTGAAGAGAGGTCAGCCCTGGAGATCCCGTTGTGGCTCAGTGGTTAACGAATCCGACTAGAAACCATGAGGCTGCAGGTTCGATCCCTGGCCTTGCTCAGTGGGTTAAGGACCTGGTGTTGCCATGAGCTGTGGTGTAGGTTGCAGACGCGGCTCGGGGATCCCACGTTGCTGTGGCTGTGGCGAAGGCCAGCAGCTACAGCTCCTGTTAGACCCCTAGCCTGGGAACCTCCATATGCTGCAGGTGCGGCCCTAGGTAAGGCAAAAAGACAAAAAGGGGGGGGGGGCGTCAGCCCTTTGAGGGTGAAAGAAAACACTACCAAGGAAGTGAACTCTCTGAGAAGAAGAGATGTCGTAGGAAGGAGCTGAGAACTTACATAAGGTACACAAGCAAGAGGTAGAACTCTGAGTTTGGACAATCATATCAGAAATAAAGCTTTGCAAATTGAAATTAGAGGTATTTCTAAACACATATGTTGGGTATGATTCTTAGTCTACACATTTAACCGTGTGGAAATGGCCTGTCCACATTACCATACCACCACACATGCACACGCACACACACAGTCACATACTGACAGGTTACCTCAGTATGTTATAGTTCCCATAATGGGGGAGAGATTCTAATCTCGTCTTTTGCCATCATTTCTCACATCTTCATTGCACTCAATTTTCTCAACTAAATTTCCTCAAGGTTTTATAAAATTGAGATACAATACACGTAGGCACCTGTAATGTGCCAACAAATGAATGTCTTATTCTAGGAACATTCTTGAAAATATCTGTTACAGTGAGTTATTGTGGTTTTATTTTCATTTATGAGACTCCTCTGCAAGATAAGTAGTCCTAGATGTCCTAGATGGATATATGTGTTTATGGGTGTATCAGGGGAGTTACTTAACAGAAGGGAAGCTAGGTTATAAAAATATTTTTATCCTCTAATTTGAAGGCCCATATATAATCAGTCTTGAAATATTTATATCCCCCTAGTGACTGAGTGACCCAACCATCTATTACTGAACACAACCCTGATATAATAATAGACTAATTCTGACGCGAGGAACTTGAATGTTTAAAAGTCCTTTAACTGGAGTTCCCATCATGGTGCAGCAATTAACGAATATGATTAGGAACCATGAGGTTGAGGGTTTGATCCCTGGCCTTGCTCAGTGTGTTAACAATCCGGCGTTGCTGTGAGCTGTGGTGTAGGTTGCAGATGCGGCCTGGATCTGACATTGCTGTGGCTGTGGCGTAGGCCAGCAGCAGCAGCTCCGATTACAGCCCTAGCCTGGGAACCTCCACATGCCGTGGGTGCAGCCCTAAAATGACAAAAGACAAAAAAAAAAAAATTCTTTAACTGATGTATTATTTCTACTTGAGAGTTTTGGGAAACTAGAACTCCGATCACATGCTATATATCTTTTCCTTCTTTTTTTTTTTTTAACTTGCAGTTAAGTTTCAAAAGCTGAGACCTAGAATCAACGTCAAATCTTGATCATTTCTGTTACTATCTATGTGACCTAGAGTAAGTCACCTAATTATATGAACCTCATTGTTTTTTCCATTAAGTTGTAGATGATCTCAGGGACCAAAGTTTCACCATTTTATGATGCAGTATATTTTATTTTTCCTCTAATTGCTTCATATCAGTATGCTGTATATTAGAAGGTCTATTTAAAGAAAAAATCAAAGATGTTTGATAAAAGGATCATATTTAGTATTTACTTTTTCCTTATATATGTAAGAATATTTATGACTAGAGGCAGACTGTTTTATTTTTTTTAAACATTTGTGTCATTACTGCTCTCGTTATCTATTGCTACATTACTAAATATCTCAAAATTAGATGCTCAGAACAACAACCATTTCTTTTTCTCAGTAGTTCACAAGCTGGGCAGTGCTTATTGCTGTTCCATGAGGAAACAGCGAGGGCAACCTGACTGAGGCTGGCTGATCCACTTCTAAGACTGCTCACCGCATGGAGGGCAAATTGGTACTGTCGTCAACTGGAAATCCGGTTCAGACTATCAGTTGGAGACTTTGATTCTTCACTAGATAGGGTCACTCCAGGAACTGCCTGGGCTTACTCAAAACATGGTAACTAAATTGTTAAGTGTGAGTATTCCCAAGGCAGCATCTTGGGAAGTAAGCATTTCAAGAAGCCCAAGCAGAAACTTCAAGGCTTCTTGTGATCTGGCATCAAAAGTTCCAGAAATCCACTTCTACTGCATACTTTTGGTGAATCAAGTAATAAAACCAGCCAAATTCAATGAAGTCCAACTACTCTCTGTAAGAAAAATGAAGAATCTTTAATTTACTGCAGACTGTCTCCCTCAAGACACTTTATTGAGAACTGCTCAGGTCTTTTCCTTCAGTTATACTTCTTTCAGTTATACTTTCTATCTAAGGTAGAGTTAGTGATGATGTGATTAGGTTCATAATTTTCTGTAATTTCCACTGTAATGAGATAGACATAAAAATCACTCATTATAATTTTGAATGGTGAATTTTAAAAGAGAATGAGATATACACAAAGAGCCATGGAAACACAGGAAAGGCATTCACCAACCTCGAAGTTACAGAAGGCTTCAGAGAGAAAGTAACAATAAATTAATTCTTTAAGTATGATTCAGAGTATGCTGCCAGGGCCAGCGTATACCCTTGCAGAGGTGTACCTTATGAAATACATTCAGCTGCATTTGGACGATCCTGAGATCGTGTTCTAGACACTGAGAACAGATTTTCAGGGGCATGCAATCACAAAAAAAAAAAAAAAAAAAATGAGTTAGCTTCAGAGAAATTAATATGACTAGACAATATTGACCATATTAATTTAGGATATGAGGTCCTGAAATGCTAGCTGTGGCACTGTAGCAAAAAAAAAAAAAAAAAAATTAATGCTAATATATTCTAATTAATTTGTTTTAATTTAATTTTATCCTTGCCTTTCATCCATTCAATCAGCTATTAAGGTGGGTGCTTTATTGCCTCCATGAGAGTTTACAGCGTGGTAGAAAGCAGAAGTAGTTGTATTTGCGGTAAAACAAGCTTATTTTTTTGAAGTAGAATAATATGCACTAAGTAAGGTAAATCTAGAAGAAGGTGCAGTGAAAGAAACTAATAATTTAAGTAGTTGTTTGTGACTCCTCCATAATAATCTTCAAAAAACAGCATACTAGAATGGCCTGTTTATTTTCACCTATGTTATTCATTACTCTTGTTTTTACATAGAATCAAGTCCAGAGAGATGAAGACATCATATCACTCTCATTTTCTCCACTTCTACTCAGCTTATGGAAATGCAGCAGGCTCCATGGTGCACTTTAACTAAAATAGTCCTGCTGAGAAAGGCACTTCTCAGACAGTGATTTCATCTTTCATGCAGACCCCAGACACACTGTATAAATAATACATACATAACTACTGCCTGGATAGGGCAATGTTTCACCTATGAGGATGCCTCTCCAGGAAGTCATTGTTGCTTCACTTGTAGTCATGCTCTTCTAATTTTTGAAAAGGTTAGCACAGTTTTATTTTTAATAGCCACTTGATCACTGCAGAGATTAACAAGTCATGTTGAAGACATTATTCAAGTAAGCCTTAGAAGACATGTTGAGGTCTTTCCATATCCCTAGACTGTGCAACGGCACACTGATGGGTATTCTCATGCTGCTATCTCCAAATTACATGCAGGAATTGAAAGGGTATGTTTATTAGATATGAGCCCATTGGTTTTTAATCAAATTTAGAGAGCTGCAAACAGAGCTCTCCACCCATCTTTATCTTCCACTGACAGTAATGAATTTATCATTCTTCTCATAGCATTACTCATAGGGAAGTCACACCATTTTCTATTAGATCACCCTGAAGGCTCTGTAATGAACTAGGGAACCAGTGACTTACTGTAGCAAAGGCAGAGCTCCTGAATTAATGTCTTATTGCAATTTAAGCAAAATTAATCTAGAATAAAAATAAGCTATACAACAGACATTAGAGGTCATTCCAGATAGCTGGTATTCCAATAAATAAAATACAGCAGAAGAAATAAACTGCACGACTGAAATGCCTACCTTTCCTTCAAAATGCTCACCTTAATGAAAATTTCCCAGACACTTATCACTGCCAGTGAACGTAAATATATTCTAATCACCAAGATACACCAAAGATTCAGTAATTAATTTACAGAAGAGGATTAGCAAACTGAAACCTACAGAACAAATCTAGTACTCCACCTTATACTGGAATGCAACCATACTCATTCATTTATTTTCTATGGTTGTTTTCATGCTAAAACAACAGGGTTGAATATCTGCCATAGACTGGATGATCAAAAAATCCTAAAATATTTTTTCTCTGGCCCTTTACAGAAAATGTTTGCCAATTCTGCCAAGGTACTAGCACTGAGAATGTAGTTCTTTCTAGATTGCAAATTCTGAAGGGAATTTAACTCCTCAGGTAGTTTAATTTTCTTTACAAAGTATATATATATTTCTTTAATGTACTGAAACAGTTGAGGAAGTTTTTTTTTGGTAATATGCATTTTTCTGTCATCTTTAACACAGCATATTGAAACAACTTAAACTTCACTTGATGAACATTTAAGTCTTACTTAGTGTCCCACTATAAAGTATAACACTTTGCTGGAGATATTAGCAGGGTATAGGAGTAAATAAACATTTACCCTAAGAACAGACAGGTGTTTGAATTTAAAAAAAAAAAAACAAAGAAATAAAATCCCCTGATGTTAGCTGTAGATTTGCTCATTTGATTCTTCACACGAAAAGTAAGTGAAGGACAGAGTACTTACTTTCACTCTCAGGCTGTATTTCTGCAAAAAATGAATTTTATAATGAAAGATTGAAGTAGACGTTTCCCAGGTGGTTTTCTCACCCTTCAGGAAATCATTATCATCACCACTATTTCTATCCCTATCCTTAGATTTGTCATTGGCATCCAAAACGCTGCCTGTGAGTCCTACATTACTGGAACAATGAAGATAAGGTACTCCTTGTCAGCTTGCACCGTTCTGCAAATTTTACAAGGTGGGAGGCAGACATGTCCACTGCCATTGGAAAAAAAAAAAAAAATGACAGTATATTTTGCTAAGGACTGAATCTTAGAAAATCCTTACAATTTGATAAGTAACATTTCATACGTATAAAGAGTGACTTTTCTTCTTTTAAGAATACTACAGCCATATAGAGAGTAAAAATTATAATAAGATGCAGCAAATCTTTTGTATACTGTTCACATGTTGATAAAACTTTTCTTCATAATGATAGCTTATATATCTGACTTACAGGTTAAATAAATGAAGCAAAACTGCCAAGGAAGAAAACAGTAAAAAAAAAAAAAAAATCCATGAGGATACAGGTTCGATCCCTGGCCTTGCTCAGTGGGTTAAGGATCCAGCATTTTTATGAGCTGTGGTGTAGGTCACAGATGCAGCTCAGATCCTGCATTTCTGTGGCTGTGGTGTATGCTGGCAGCTACAGTTCCAATTCGAACCCTAACCTTGCACCCTCCATATTCTGCTGATGAGGCCCTAAAATGAC